>JAJOHG010000002.1:1200000-1800000 GCA_021029095.1 Phellopilus nigrolimitatus
CTCACGCATGCTCATTGGACAGTCGACAGAGCCAAAATGTCCAAGTCTGTCGGAAATGTAGTTAATCCTATTGACGTTCTCAAAGAATATGGCGTCGATATACCAAGATGGTACCTTGCGAGGGTTGGCGGCCGGTTCAAGGAGGATGTCGGTCAGTTGTTTCTCCCAGCTTGTCATTCTTTAATCACTTGCTGATCCAGTGCAAAAATGAAAACGGACTTTCCATAGATTGGAGCACGGGCCAGCTATCCAAGCATGAGCAAGAGCTTCGTTCATTGGTCGGTAACCTACTCTTGCGCATGCAATCGAAAAAGATTTTCAGCAAAATCCCCGAAGAGTTCCACGACATTCCCCTTCATCGCGCCATCCTCATGACGCGCGGGAACGCAACGAAGCTTCCTGTGCCGGGGAGCCCAGAGTATGATGACGTTGCAGAAGACTTGCAGTACTTTTCCTATGATCGTGATATCCGCCGTCTGCCGGAAGAGGTTGATTACGCAAAACACTATATTGAGAGTCTCGCGCAAAAGACCCAAGGCATAAGTCATGGAGCGAAAGACGAAGTCGTTGGCGCCGAGCTGTCCGAGCAGCCTGCCGTATCATCCATGGCTCCTAGTCTACTTCCGGAAGAATCCATAGTTTCAACTGAACTGAAGGATGCCTTGTATATATTACGAGGGAAGGTTGCATTCCATATGCAACAGCACGAGATGTCTGAAGCGGTGCAATCGATCGTCGACGTGCTCACGCTTGTGAGTTCTTCTCATCCTCAGCTAATATCCAGCTTTCCGTTTAACGTGCGTACAAAACTAGCTGAATAAGGAGTTCACGCGCCTCCAGCCGTGGGCGTCGGAAACGAGTCCGCGTACCGTAATCCATTTACTCGTGTGGGCACGCGAGTCGCTGCGCATCTGCGGCATTCTGCTTCAGCCCTTCATACCATCCAGCGCGAAGAAACTGCTCGATTCTCTGCACATATACCCACCAGCACGTACACTGGCGTTTGCAAAAATTGGTGCGGGCCGCGTACGGACCGCAGCGCCTAAGCGACACTTACTATTTCCACCGTCGAGCATGCGCAACGTCAAATCCGTCGAAATGGATCATAAATATGATGAGAACTTGCGCAAGCTGCAGAAGGCAGGAGAAAATCGAAAGGCTCAGTGCGTGAGTTTTTCCAAAGTGATTCTAGTGCAGTCTAGTACCTAGGTTCCTGTCCGCATACTGTTTGCTGACGATTTCGTGCCTTTTCTATCTCCTTTTCTTCATTCAGCATCGGCATCAGGCACGAAAAACGCCTCCGCCCGAAGGTCAATAGTCTCTACGAGCAAATTTTCAATCCATATAAGCCGACATACCGATCGCGCATGCTGCGGCGCTCCCTACAGCCAGCTGTGGAGCTTAAGTCGTTCAAACTGCAGAAAAATACCGACTCCCGAATGAAAAGGAAGCAGGAAAGGCGTTATAAATCACTCCTGTCTTATCTCGCGCACAGGCGCAAAGAGCGGGGATTCCATTAGCTTCAGTTTTGGTTATAGGCATTTTGGGGTGTTAGCGGTTATATACATGTGGTATTTAGTATTTCGGATCTTAATAAAACACACTTATGTAGTTCGACTATTCGACCATCTTTGTTCAGCAGTAATATTGATCAACTTCCGCTTACGGATCTCCTTAGTAAATGTAAGAATACTTGCGATCCGTAAGATGCAGGTCCGGAATGTTTGTTCAAGGCGCCATTACATGACGATGAGCAGATGATATCAATCAATATATATATGATGATTTACAATAAAACCGGAAATAGACATGAATGCATTAAAATAATATATGCCTAGCAAGACTCAGCCTCGGCCTACCTTGTAATTTGCAGTGCATATAAATGATCTTTTCCCTGTTTCTCGACGAGCGTATCCTTCTAGCCATCAGCTGTAATGCACAATCGCAAGTTGGTGATCATGACCAGTTCAAGCGGCAGCACACGAGAGCAGGCGGAATGAAGTAGTTGCGTGGGACGTGCTTGTTTCCGAGTTTCTGCGCAGGACATTCTTCACTATCTATGTAGTTGTATCCGGCGATACTGTACTTCGAACGCTGTGGCCAGGGGCCAACACCTTATGCACGACAAGAGCGGAGCAAGGAGTATGGCCTAAGAAATTATTTGAAATGTATGGTTTTTTGAAATTACATGCTGCCGCACCTGACGAACTCGAGCGGCTCGCGCATATCTGCATGTGCTCAAGTAATTTGAAATGGGAAATTCGAATTCTTTGATCCTCTTGCATGCGTGAAACGCAGGGGAGATAGGCAATGAAGTATATAATTAGTCCATGTTCCTCTTGTAGTTCTACTGCCACGATAACTCTTTTACCTTCACACGTACGATATGAGCAGGGACGAGGAGTTTTTCTTCTCTCTTATTACATTCGAAGTACGCACACAAGTTTAAGAGCACAATATGGTTCATTAACAGACCATCGTATAATATTTTCAAGGTCGAGGGACACCTATTCAGGGTTCCACGAAAACCCTTTGAAGACGAGTCCCATGTCTTTCGGGATATGTTCAGCCTTCCTTCCAAAGGAGAGGCTTTTGAAGGCTCAGGCGAGGCACTCCCTCTGCGTCTGGAGGGTATCAAAAGTGAGGACTTTCGGAATTTTTTGAAGATAATACACACTCCGTAAGCACCTTGAAATATGCTACATTGGACATCTTCATTAATCGGATCGAAACACGACAGCCATTATCGCCGAAAAGTCTCGTTGACAGTGGAACAATGGGTTGCAGTCCTAAACCTCGCACACATGTGGGGCTTCGGAGAAATCCAGCAGCTACCGATCAGAGAACTGGAAGCTGTAAACGTCGATATGGTCCTGAAGATCGAACTTGCTCGCAAGTACTCGATCGAATCCTGGCTTCGGCCCGCCCTTAGGACAATAAGAGACCGCAAAGAGTCCCTAACGGACGTAGAAGTCTGTCGACTTGGATGGAAGCTCGCCTCGCAGATATTCCGCATTCGCGAGACAAAGTATCAGAGATACGTCGAGCACTTGGAGCAGCTGTTTTCGAAGAAAGAGAAGTATGCGTGCATGGACTGCGGCAGCTTGGAGCAGGAGCCACAAAGGATGTGTCCCGGGTGCGGTATTTATAAGGCGACTTGGACAGTTGTTGAAAGGTCTGTAAGCTCAGATTACGCAGATCGTGCTGCCGAGCTAGACATCGATAACTTGATAGAGCTTTTGTAGTGCCAGAGATCTGGAAAGGAGTATTTCGTGCATATGCTGCTCTGGATTTTTCAGGACGAATTGATATGATTTTCGAGGGGAAAATATGAGCTTAGACCGATTTTCTATTGCCACGATCCGAATAGGTTGAAATCTCCTTCATTCATAACAGGTATAGAAACCAGTATGTGTGATTTCATCAGCACTAATAATGTCGAAGTTCAATTGAACATCGCAAGTCGGTGCTAGGTGGCTCTTGACCAACTATGAACCGAAAGGGTGGTTGTACGGGAGAGGAAGAAAATTGAGCAATGAGGAGAAGATATTACATGTGTACATTGGCTTCGCACCTTCTGGTGTCTTCAGAGTCTAGAACCCAACTAGACACTGAGAAACGAAGTGAAAACCGGGGTTTGCACCGCAATCTTCTGCTCAGTCCAAGTATCATAAATGGCCACGGCCGCGATGCCCTGGCTCGTACGACAAAATCGTCCGGATGGACCCCACGCAAGCTGATATGAAGACAACCAAATACTTGAATCTCTCATCCGCAGAAGAATCCATTATCAAAGACGAGACGTACTATCTTAATCTTGTCACTTTCAAAGTACGATCGAGGCCATGACTTTCAAGTCAGATTTTGTCTTTAGAAAGAATTCACTAACACTTCAACGTCTCCAGGTGGAAAACTGCTTGTCCAGAGCACCAAAGATGAAATTTGTGGAACAGTCACACGCCTTCCGAGACATGTTCAGCTTGCCGCCCACAAAAACTTCTGAACAGGAGGGCAGGAGCGACGAGAGTCCCATCCAATTGCTCGGTGTGGAGAGAAGCGCATTCAAACTGCTCTTGATTGTACTTTATCCTTTGTCGTAAGTTGTTTAGTTGCTATTTCAATCGCATGTCTTGATAATATCGAGTAGAGTCAGCGACATGGTCCAGCAGCATTTCTCACACAAGGACTGGTGCTCTGTCTTGAACCTCGCGCGTATGTGGGGATTCGCTGCAGTTCGCAAGCTCGCCGTCTTCAAGCTGCGCTCGACGCCGTTTTGGAGTAACATGACGGCCGTCGAGAAAGTCGACGTGTCGCACAAGTACGATATCAAGGAGTGGCTATTGGACGCATACGAGGAGCTTGTCGAAAGGGGGGGGGGGGGACATTGACAGTAGAAGAAGCGCTGAATTTTGGTTTTGAATTTACTGTGAAGTTAGCGCACGCTCACGAGAAGAGGATTGCGCTGCAGCGGGAGGACGATATTGTTACAGCTGTTAAAGCCAGGCATTCTCTTTGTCCTCGCTGCAAAGAGACAAGTTTTCGCCTGTCCGGAAACATTCCACGATTGGGCTTGAAAGTCGCTGTCAGAAACATCATTTCCCAGATATTCAATCTCTGACAAACCTCGGGCCAAGCATGTTACAATATACAATTGATATACGATATCTGGTTGTAGAGCGTGACGCGCTATGCAGTACGGAAGATAGCCTATAGCAATCTTTAGGATTACTTATGGCCATCTACCGAGATTGTCAACGCACAGTTACTTTGGCATGGACGGCAAGTGAAGAGTTCTGCACTTATGTATTCATCTGCGCTCTGCAAGGAGCGTAGACTATACGTCCCGTTGGGAAAGTTCACTTTCGAAGTAATTTGGACGGGCAATTTGTTCTGCGTATGTTGCGAAAAGACACTCGGAGAGTGATTTCGTAATACATGCCGAAAGGAGCCGTATTGCACGCGTCGACAGCAACACCTCACAAAACACAATTCACTCAGTTTCTGCCGACCGCAAGCATGACGCTCGCACTTTCAATATTTCTTCTCGTCTTCGTCGCAGAGCTGATTCGATGGATAGGCAAGTCGGTTCTACTTGAATTGGTGAGACTTCTTTAGGATTGCTTTCCGTAAATATGAAAATCCAACTGACACGCGTCAAACGCGCGTTCCCTCAGGCTTACGCGGTGTATCTGCGCATATTCTACTCGTCCAAAGTCGCGCAGCAGCGAACTCTCAAAAGCGATATTCTCACCGCAAAATCGGAGCTCCTACAAACGAGCTCGCAGGACCAATTCGCCAAGTGGGCAAAGCTGCGGAGGAGGGTCGACAAGGGTCTTGCGGACCTGGAGAAACTCAGTGCGTTAATGATCACATTTCGTCTACGACCTCTCAGCTGATAGTACCTGGTTCACTTCGATCAAGATGGAGAGATCGGTTCCGCACGGAGTGCCTTCTCGCTCAAATTCAACTCGTTCATTTGGATATTGACGACCGGAGCACAGTTTGTGCTAGGATGGTGGTATCGCAAGTCTGCTGTGTTCTACCTCCCGCCGGGCTGGTTTGGCCCCGTGACGTGGGTTCTGTCCTTCCCATTTGCTCCCGCAGGTGGGATTTCAAATCCACACAGATGGTTTTTCCGATGATGCTAACCGAATTTCACATGTAGGCTCTGTGAGTTGCGGAGCATGGCAGATGGCATGCAGGAGAGTCATCAAGGTCGGAGAACGGGTGGTGAAGGATTTGACCAGTACGTTCTGTCCCGAAAATCGCATCCCTAGATATTCCGAACGATTTTGCTGAATTTTCCTCAAAGGCTCCCCGTCGACGGAAGAGAAGGAGGCTTCCGCAAAGGCGAAAATGCAGTGAATACTGTAAAACATATTTGTAAAGACTCCGTTTTTAGACTCTTATATTTTTCAAACGCTAGAAGGAAAATGTCGGAGCTGCTCCAACGAATCCCGTCTGCTTCGGGGTGGCCAGCCTGATGTTGGTCCGTCCGTCTACGTTGCAAATCCGATGCTGAGGACGGCGCTCGCCCAAAATATCGCATCAGACAGAAGATGATAGGGCGGTGGCATATGGTAAGCTCGCTCTGCAACTGGCTGGATAGACAAAAGGCGGAAAAAGAGACGGCGATTCTCAAATCCGACGAGCTTGAATTCATAAGTAGCGACGGAGCGGAAGACCGAAGCGTCGGCGAGCTCCGAAGTGACATACGTCACCCCGCCGTCACATGTGATTCACGGAGTGCCGTGTCCACTGCGTCGTCCCCGACCGTCTTATATAAAGCGCGCTTAAGCCGATACCCAATCCCCAACTCTCACCAGTGCCACCATCATCTTCCCAACAAAAATTACACATACTCTCAAGAAACTATCTCATAATGGTTTCCGGCGTACAAATCCTTGGTCGCCAAAACCAAGCCACCGCTGAGATCCTCACCGACGGCGCTCTCAGCTTCATCGCAGCGCTGCATAAGTCTTTCGAGTCTACACGTCAGGACATCCTTATCGCGCGTGAGACTGCCCAACAGCGCCTCGACTCGGGTACCCCGCTCGACTTCCCGTCTGAGACGGCGCATATCCGCGCAGACCCGACATGGGAGTGCGCGCCACCCGGGCCTGGTCTCGAGGACCGACGTGTAGAGATCACGGGTCCCCCGGAGCGCAAGATGGTCATTAACGCGCTCAACAGTGGCACGAAGACATTCATGGCCGATTTCGAAGGTGAGTAATTGCTAATCATAGACTTCCCTTTTCTGGTAACCATGTCTAACTTCCACTTTTTCGATGACGCAAGACTCGAACTCTCCTACATTTGCGAACTTAATCAACGGTCAAGTTAATCTACGCGACGCCATTCGGAGGCAGATTGATTTCGAGACGAATGGGAAGCAGTACAAGCTAAAGGAGGACCCTGCTGTGTTAATCGTGCGGTGAGTATTGGATACCTGAGTGATTCATTTTGATTTCTAATCAAGATACGTGCATAGCCCGCGTGGGTGGCACTTGAACGAAGCTCGTGTTACTGTCGACAACAAGCCTGTCTCTGCGGCTCTTTTCGACTTTGCCCTTTATTTCTATCACAATGCGAAGGAGCTCGTTAAGCGCGGTTCGGGTCCATATTATTACCTCCCGAAGATGGAGCACTATCTCGAGGCCCGGCTCTGGAACGACGTCTTCGTCTTCTCGCAATCGTACATCGGCATGCCACTCAACACCATACGTGCGACCGTGCTTATCGAGACGCTTCCTGCTGCGTTCCAGATGGAAGAGATCCTTTTCGAATTGAGAAACCATTCAGCTGGATTGAACTGTGGTCGCTGGGTGAGTTATTTCGGCTTTCATGCGGTCGTTTGTATCTAATAATTCTTGTAGGACTACATTTTCTCCTTCATCAAGAAACGCAGGACCGATCGTAGCGCTGTCCTCCCTGATCGCAAGGACGTTACAATGGAAGTCGGTTTCATGGACTCGTATGTTCGACTCTTGATCAAGACATGCCACAAGTAAGTGAATTATACCTATTTCGCTGTCATGATTCTGATGTTTTTCCAAAGGCGCAGGGTAGCTGCGATGGGTGGCATGTCTGCACAGATCCCCATCAAGGGTGATGTGGAGGCAAATGAGATTGCGATGAACAAGGTCAAGGCAGACAAGCTCCGTGAAGTGACTTACGGTCACGACGGCACGTGGATCGCGCATCCTTTGATTAACGAGATCGCGCTGAAAGTTTTCAACGAGAACATGCCTGGACCGAACCAGTACCATATTCGCCGGGAGGAGTTCCGAGTCTCGGCTGCCGACTTGCTCAATACGAAGGTGAAGGGTGCGATCACCGCGGAGGGTGTTAAGTCAAACGTTAGCGCTGCCCTCGCGTACTGTTCAGGGTGGATCAGCGGGAACGGTTGCATCCCGCTCAACTACCTCATGGAGGACGCGGCGACCGCAGAGATTGCGCGCGTGCAGCTCTGGCAATGGTGCCACTACAGCTCGGCGCTCGACACGGGCGAGCCGGTTACTCCTGCGCTTGTCGACAAGTTCGTTGCAGAAGTCGCACCGACGATTGCAAAGATTGTGCCCGGCGTAAAGGACGAGCACATCCGCGTCACAAGCGAGTATCTCAAGGAACAGGTTCGCAAGCAATGGCCGAGCGAGTTCCTGACGAGCGACTTGATGTACTACCTCGAGGCGGCAGACGGTGTGGAGTCAACGTGGCAGCGTGCGCAGCTGTAAACTTTTCATTTTGAAATGCGCAGAACGGAAAGTCTGGGACAGTCTCAAAACGAAGTAATTGTACTATAGCAAGTCTGTATCATCGCCACTTTTTATAATTGCATCCGACGTACACGAAGAAAAGACCGTTTTCATACATACAGTCCTACTTAGACATTGCGTGATATATTATGCCTTTGACACCGTCACCTGAGCGCCGTGGGCCAAGGCCCGGCTATACGGGCAGAACTGCGAAAACGCGAGCATTAGCATGCATGTCTACAAGCACTCAAACACCGACTTGCCTCGTGCGCGGCCTGGATGAGTTCGTCGTCCTCGACGCCCTCGACCTTGATGTCCACGTTGATGCCGAAGCCCTCGAGCCCTTTCGGTGGGCCGAGGTGCACGGCGGTGTGTATCTTCGCGTGCGCGGCCGCCTCCTTCTTCCCGGCCTTCGACGCGACAAGCTGCAGCGCGCCGAGGAAGCATGCTAGAGAAGGCGAGAAAAAAATAAAACACATATGTCAGTTATTTGAGGAGTCTACGCAGACGACCTTGGCGATTTTGAAAGCTGGCGAAAAGAAAGGAGGGGGCGGGGCGGAGGGGTTGAAATTATAACAAGTACAAGGGCGCAAAGAGCTATAGTAGAAGAAAAGCACACGTACATGCGTATCCCATCGCGAATAGCTGCTCGGGGTTCTGTCCGTCGCCCTTCCCGCCGAGCGTCTTCGGCGTCGACAGCTTCAGGGCGAGCGGCGCCTGCGCGTCGCCGAGCGACTTGACGGACCCGTTGCGCCCCTGGCCCTCCGCTCTGGCCTCCGCCGTGTACTGTGCATGCACCACAGCAGGAAACGAAAGCATCATAAGCAAGCTGCAAAGTTGAGCTCAGGGAACCCGGGAACGTGCCTTCTTGTCGGCGAGGACGAGGATCGAGCGCCGCTGGACGTGGTTGGAGGCGAGGCGCGCCGCTGCTGCCGATGCTGACGAGCGGGGGAGGCTTTGTTTGAGAGCAGCTCTGAGCATCGTTTCTTGCGTTGTCTTTCGTAGATGTTTGGGTGCGTCGTCGACGTTGAGAGACTCGTGCTTGAGGTCGTGCAAGAAACGGGGTCGTGCAGCGTGTAGATCATTCAGACGTCATTCTTCTGTCCGTAAGCATCCCTCGTCCTGCCTTTTTCGGAGAATTTGATACGAAAGTAGCGGTGGCGGCGGCGGGCTCGGACTATCAAGTAGATACAAAATATCGTACCAATAATAATATAAATAATTGATCTTAGGTTGTGGAATTATAAACAGGATATGTATTTGTGTTCTGATTCGGCCCCGGATTTGGGGGAACAAGCTTGGGGGATCGTAGGTTAAGCGCAAAGCAGCAACTGTCGTTCTCAGGTTCTCTATTTAGTTCAATAAAGTGATGGAGTTCTTGATCCTTCTTGAGCTGAGGTACAGCCAGCGTTAACTGTCCCAGATTGGACTGGTCAGGGAAAGAAGTGATCGGAAGGCGGGGAGAGTGAGACTTTTGGGAGTGAGTTATGGCAAAGGTCGCCGAAGGAAGACACCCAGCAGCTGAGTGCATGAAACGTACGTGAGGCATGAGCCACAGTACTCCTGTAAGTGTAAGCGAGTGAACGAGAGACGACGGTCTGCTCTAGAAAGCACTATATTCCAGTGTCTTCCCGAACTCACTTTTGACGGCGGCCGAGCTCACGAAGAGGTGCAATCGCTTTGAACAGGCCCTGAACTTCGTAGGCCACGTATGAAGCTTTTGGCGACTGCAGATCGTGTTCGCAAACGCAGAGGTGCAGGCACAGTTTTGTGTCGTACCCCAGAAAGAATTCGGCATATTATCAGGTATAACCTCATATTTTGGGGCTGCCCGCACAATTCAGTTAGGAGTTCGCGGGATTCGATCCGATATCATCGCAAACCAGGCGGACCTAGGTGTGCTTTGAGGCGTTAAAAGGGAGGTGGAAGCCCAATGAAGACAAGCGAAAGCACGAGTCGCCGCAGAAGGAGTGACGGGGCTCGTGAGAAGCCCGTGAGCGCGTGAGCGATCGCAACGAACTACGGTAACAATTAGTAGTGTGGGGGAAGCGGACAAAAGTGTAAATCCTGAGTATTTCGCACCTCGTATCTTTCTTGTAGTTTCCTGGAGATATAGGAACTTGTTGGAATATACTGAAAAATAAGGCTGTATGAAGGGAGAAGGGAGAAGGGAGAAGGGGGAGCTTAGGGGGTAGGTTAGGAATGAATGGCAAATAGTCCTTCTCCCCACTCATGAAAGTTCTTTATTCTAGACTCGGATGCGGCTCTCCGCAACGAAGGATACTGTTTGCATCTTGCAATCCGCCTTCGCCCGACTGTATAGATGTCCAAACGTCAGCTCTGGTACTCGAAAGGGTTGAAGTAAACTGATATCATAGGCCGGCCAAGTCCTATGAGGTTTTTGGAGGTTTTGAGGTGGCGAGATCGATGTTTTCGATATTCATAGGACTGAGGACTGAGCGAGTGTCGGACTTTACGGCTGAAAGCTCTTGTCAAAGGAAAACGGTGTGCTTCTGAAAAGAAGGCCGGTGATTAATGCGTTGGGTCGGCGGCCAGGAGCTACGTTTGGGCGATGCTGTGAGCATCACGGGTTGGGACTGAAACGATACGGCGCGAACGTCTCAGCTGAGCGGCTTTTGTCAGAGCGTGTTTCGAAACAATCAGATTTGCGATAATACGTACCTATGGATTGCTGGCCAGAATAAATGGACCTGATAAAATATTCGGCGAAAACAACAACAGGAGAGAGTAAAAGTAGAATGTAGGTGATTGGCGATGGAGACGAGAAGGCGAGAGAAGCAGGGAGCATATGCACTGGCGTCTATATATGCGCGTATATGCGTCTTGTGACTGTTCCTGGCCGATTGCGAGTGCTGTGGCTGCGAAGGCCGATGCGCACGCTTCCGAAAGCAGTTTATTTACGGACTATTTACCTCACCGCCGCCCGCGACGTCGAGCTGAGCCAAAGCACCCCAATGTCGCTCTCTCCGTCAGACGTCTCCACCGCCTCCGAACTGCCCGTCAAGCGGCGTCGCAACCACTCAGACAGCACAATGGCCAACGTGGACCACATCCCACAGATGCCCAGCCCGAGCCATTCCGCGCAGTCGCCGACGTCGATGACGCACCCGTCGATGCAGATTCCGAAGCGCGGCGCGCGGGCGTGCACGGCTTGTCGCAAGGGGAAAAACCGGTGTGAGGGTGAGGTTAGTGCATTACCAGCCTCCCGTCCCGCCTTGCTCCCCAGGGCCGTCTCTCCGCCCGGCCCGGTGCTGACGCCCATGTTCGCCTTCTGCCAGGCTCCCTGCCGTCGCTGCCAACTATCTGGCACACAATGCGTTTTCGAGAAACCAGAAAAGAAAAAAGAGCAAGCAGCACTCGCCTCGGGCTCCATCGAGTGCGTACACTTCACATTAGCTTCGCTGGCGTATTAAGTCTCAAAATGGTGCTTTGTAGACGAGTTTCACGGCTCGAAGGCCAGTATCTTGTACGTGCTTATATACTGACACGCTTCCCTCGCCTCGCGTCTGACTTGCAATTGCTGCGCAGGTCATGCAGAGCCAGATGATCGGTCTCCAGTCTTCTCTCGATCGCATCTTGTCCGCCGTTCAAGGCCAGGGTCCGCCGAACGGCGCGTACCCCACTCAGGTTAATTACCAGCAGAGCACGCGAGATGTCCAAGGTGTATACATGCACGCAAACGGCCCGCCACGCGGTAGCGTCGACATATTCAATCCGTCAGGTGGCGGAGCCGAACTGCCCCATCGTGTCCAACAGAAGGCATTCCCGCCCTTGCCTGGTTTCGCACCTCCGGTATGCGCGCTGTCGGTCTCTTTCGCCTGCTCCTATTCACTGTCTTCCTTAGCCGCACAAGTACGCGGCATATGGCATTTTGCCCAGCACGGCAGCGTCCTCAGATGACGAGTCTGAAGATACATTGCCTCGCTCCTCTATGAACGCGCCTATAGAGGCCCTTCAAGGCCTTGCCAATGCCGCCGCTGAAGCTGCGGCCGCTCCGTGTGATTCTCCACCGAGGTAGGGTGATGTAGACTGAAATCTCAACAAACACTGACTGAAATGTTTGCTTTACAGGGTGAAAAAGAGAAAGAGGGCTGAACCCACACCGCGAAATGCTTTCCCCCATGTCGTGGAAAAGGTGATGTTCCTCAATAGCTTTCTCACGGTGCTGCGAGCTAACATTCACTCTTGAACCAGGGTTTGGTCTCGGATGCTGAAGCAAGAGAACTATATCATATGTAAATGCCATCTATTCATTTCCTATCTCAATAAACTGACTTTTTGCTCCCGAAAGATTCTTCTCTGGCTGCCACCTCTTCATACCACTCTTCGACCCGACATATGACACCTATGAGGGCCTGAAAGAGCGCACACCTTGGACATTCGATGCTATTCTCGCCATTGCCAGCAAGATTCGGAGCGGGAATAGTGCCCTCTCGCCCTCCTTCTACAAATGTCTCGAGGAAGCCCAGGGTATCGCGCGCTCTTCTCTCTTTGGTCCTGTTGTCAGGAAGGAAGCCGTGCAAGGCGAGTAGATTTTTACTACCGAGTGGGTAAGGGTACTAATATAGTCTCTGACATGTTGCACCCTTTCTCAGGCATGCTCTTGTTGGCAGCGTGGAGCACGAACGGCTGGCTCCCATCTGGGCATGCAATGCGCATGGCGTTAGACCTTGGCCTCCATCGCGCCTTGGAGAAGCTTGCGGACCCCGGCGCGAAGCGACGCTCGGAGGAAGAAGAGAGAGACTTAGGTAAATGCGCGGCCGCGTCCTTACTTCCCTCATGATCAGCTGCATGTCCCTTGCCGCCTGCTTCCCTCCGCTCCGATTTCCCTTTGCCAACTTCTGGTTATCAGCTGGCGCGTGCACACATGCTAATGCTCATAAACAGTTGTTTCCGCACGGATATGGCTGTGTCTCTATTGGTTCGATCACCAGTGCGTGCAGGTTATGGGCTTGCCCGATAACCGCTTTTCCCACATATTCGGAAGAACAATCCTAATCGCGAATCATATGTGATCATTAGGATGAGCCTGGGGACAGGTAGGCCTATTGTTCTCCGCGACGAAAGCTCTATCCGGCACTGCAGGGTACTGCTTTCGCATCATGTAAGTTCACAACTTCGTACTTTTGCAAATATCTCAAAAAGACTCAAATTGTTGGTTCGAAGCTGGCTTCTCCCACGGACGTCCGGCTTATATCACAGGTCGAACTTATTGCACAGAAGAGTGAGATTCTCAAGTTTCCAGAACCGTTCTTACGTTGCGTTGTTTCTGATAAAGTTTGTCTCAGCACAAATCTATGAGACCTTGTCGCCGTTGAATGGACAGGTCAACCACAACACGCTTGCATTCATACGCCGGGCGAATGTCGCGCTTGATAAATGGTGGTCGGACTGCGACGAATTGCATGGTAACATAAGCGATTCCTTTGACATTTCGTGGCACGCTTGCTGATCCGGCATTTGTTTAGCTCGGAGTCTCGAGGAAGACTCCCTTCCGCGCAAGATTCTCGCGGGCGAGTTGCACTATGCCAAACTGTGGCTTGGTGTGCGTTGCGCTACGCGGGGTCTCATGGGACAAGATGCCCTTCGAGCAGCGCGAGCTCGCGTTCGACGCGAAGAATGCCGCATCGACCTGCCTATCGATCTTCTTGAATTCATCGTCATACCGGGCTGCGCTTGCGCTACGCCGTACACGACAGCCTGGTTACAGCGGCGTTCTCGGGACTCTACCTGCTCAAGATGGCGAATCTGTTCCCTTCAGAACTCGACATCGGAGGCATTACTGTCCAGGTTGAGCAGCTTGCGCAGCTCCTCTCCGACGTCGCAGCAGAAAGGTAAGCACGCTGGTATCAAAGACGATCCCAATTAACTGTTATGTGTCTCAGGTACGCATTGACCCTGCGCATCATGCTCGCGAACCTGCGGCGGAAGGTCGGGCTCTCGCTTACGATGCCTTCGGCGAACATGCCACTGCCCGCGGGGGCGGAGAACTGTGCTCGTCCCACCGTCGTACGTCGATGAGACGACGGCACCCGCACCAATAACGATGGAGGAGCTCGGTTTCGCGTGGCCGACAGAGCGCGGGATCTTCAGCCCCTCCGCAATTCCGACGTGGCTACAGGAAGGGGTTCGTGATTTCCCTCTATACCTCGATTATATCCTTATCTGAATGCTCCTCCTTTACAGAGCCTGACCGACCTCGGGATTCCCATGAACGGCTCGGACGGCATCTTCCTGCAATTAGCAGGACAGAACGGGTGGACAGGTGATTTTGCACCCATGCCCGAAGCGTGGTGAAGCAACATCTGGCATACGGCAAAGCCATCGTCACTCCCGAAACATACGGATGGATAGAATCGACATGATTAATCGCACTTTTTCTCTATTTGTCTCTTATCCCTTCCTGTTTTGCTATTTACTCCGTCTACTTTTTTCCCCCTCGGTTTGTGTTTTGCCCCCTTTCACTTGTTCTTGTGTCACGTTCCAGCTTCTAGTGTATGTATATTTTTGTGTTATTGATTACTTGGAACGTCACACCAATGCTAGAAACAATGAATTCGTTTCGAAGATGTCCGAAATAGTCTATCTTATACAGTCAGATTCAATCCTACAGTATTTCATACACCAGATAGCCTAGTCCTCCTCATCAGTCTCGTCTTCCTGGGCCTCAAGGAACTGTAGGACACGACGAGATCTAAGCATATGCTAAAGACGACTAGACTAGACTGCGAAAACGCACCTTCACAAGCGGCTCTGTAGCCTTCAAGAAGTGCTGCTTGCCTTGGGCCTTTGCGCCTTTGTGGTACCAGTAGATAATGGCCTGCGCGGAAATACTGTCTTTATTGTACAAAATCTGCAACAGCAAAGGCGGATAAGCACGCGCAAAATAAATAGCTAGGATGGAAGGAGAGCGAATGTACCTTCAACAACTGAGGGAAGGTCTTCATAATACGCGTCTCTTCGTAGCAGTACACCTGGACGGCGTTGATGAGCGCCACCTGCGTCTTCGCATTCCCGCAGAACGGTTCTAAAGTCGGGGCGTATTTCTGGATAGTAGGCTGCAGATTCAGACACGGAATGTATTTCAGATTGCCAATAGACGTACGTCGACTTCGCGCAGAACCACAGCTTCAATCTGGTCGGCGCGGGAGTTCCAGTCGACGACCGTCATAAGACCCTGCCAGATGCAACCGACGAAGTCTGCTTCGGGGATTGGCTGCTCCTCTTGGCTAGTCTTAAGGGCATCGATGATCTGCACAAAAATCCTGTTTCAATATCTGACTGTGCGCTGATGTGGCTTTTGAAAAGTATATGTTATCAGACGTAAACACACCTCATCGTTCGTCCTATTCTCGTCCTCGCACAGCTCCTTCAGCGTCTTCACGACGCTGTCCTTCGCAGCGGCGGACTGCTTGCGGATGAACCACTCCGCGACCTGCGGGAGGCCTGCTTTCTTGAAGTGCTCCTCGAGTGCCTTCGGGTCGCGCTTGTTCGCAGGCAAGAAGAGGAGCAGGTCCTTAACGCCGCCCTTACGGAGAGCACTTCCGAGGTGTTCCATCGTTTGGTCAACGAGGTACGCTCGGAAGATGAGCGTGACGACGTCCAGAGCTAAGTCTGTGGAAAGGATTTGAACATCAGCATCAATGCGCGTTATAATGACCTTACGTACTGTCTTTGACGAGATGGTCCTTGAAGAAATTAACCAGTGGGGCTGTAGTCGAGAGTCCCTGCGACATGACAAGACCAGTCGTAACGGCAAACTTGTCTCTGAGTTCCGCCGGCCACCGGTTGACATACTGGATTAAACCAGGCAATGATGATTGCTCAAGCGGCCTCTGAAGGTATTTGTACCTGCGGATCTGACTCAATAGAGTATATATCATAGCAACGCGTAACACGCACCTTCGAGAGAGCTTGTTGAGGACGTCAACGTATTTCTTCAAGTCATCTACCTCCGGCGGATTCTTCGCGTTGAGAATGGAGAACGGCGCTGGCGGGGCTGTGTCCTGGACGTAAGTTCCGCCGGGTTGGAGGAGGCCGCCGACGAAAAAAATCTCATAGAATGCGTCGGCATATTTGAGGAATTCAAGGGTGGATCCGGCTTGGACGAGCTTGTTGTAATATCCGTCGAAATCACCTTCTGGGACTGTTTCAAGATGCTTGTAGAGCTGGTCTCTAAAGACTGCATGGCGAGTTTATGTGATGACGGGGAGAAGGTGATCGGATAGAGAACTTACCAGCAGGTTCGTGTTTGGCTTGGGCTTTGACTGCACCTTTTCTGGCTTTGATTCTGACTCCCGTCAGCGAAGGCTTGGGTGCTGCGGACTGTGTAGACATGCACTAGTTTCCTGGACTTTACAGACGACTTTCGGATGAAAAAAGAGAGCGAAGGAGCCAGAGAAGGAGGAAAGATGATGGTGGGGACGAAGAAATTGCTTCAGCTAATCTAAACATCGTCGATTACAGGTCTCCACAAATCGGGAAACTCGTTCTGACAATGTACACTTGTTCTCTTCGTTTCTAAATGCTCGGCGGCGGTCTTGTCATAACAAATTCCACAGTTACAGATATATAGTATCAAAATCCTGTGGTAAAGGGAAACCATGCGAATACTTTTTTAACCCTCCGCAGTTGAAGAAATTCTTTCAGCCAGAAGTTGCATCATGCCTCTGACAGTTATGTTAACCAATGAGGTCTTGATTTACAGGCATGATCGATGTCTACAATAGATTTTTATGGAATAGTCCGGCGACCGCACAGATTTTAATGAGTGATGAGGCATAAAGGTGTTCTGTCCAGAAATATAGTGAGGACATATCTCTTCCCGAATTAACGAAAACATGCAGTCGCAATCTGCCAGGCACTTTCCAATGAAGGCGACACGAGATCCTGTTTGAAATCAGTTTTTTCGAAAAATCCAGACATACACTCCGTTCACAAAAGGCAGCAGCAGGAAGAGCAACAGCAGCAAAAGATCTCCCCTTGTGCGGACCGCTTGGTATATTCATTATCGTGCCAAGATTTCGGGATTATATACGAGTCTGCAAATTGACTGCACGCAATATCGTGCATAGCGGCCGGCGCTGGCCGAGTGTCATACCAAGGCGCGTCTCGTCACGTCGCGTTTTGTTCACCACTTGCCAACTGAACAAAACCAACATGGTCCAACTTTTCCGTCGTTCATCCATTGTTTAAAAAATCTCACGCGATTTTTCTTCTTTCAAGGCTCCACGAGGACTTTCAGCAGAGGAGAAACGCGTCCGGTTGATCGAAATATTCCATGAAACCGTGCGTTGTAGTGAAGCTTACTTCTTGGACAGTACTTGCTAAAAAAGGCTTGTAGAAGGATTTCTTTCAAGTATGTGGAAATGTTGACACTGATGTGAAATGGACTTATTGACCAGAATGTATTGTAGTTGAAGGAATTAGAAAAGCTGGGTCCAAAAATGAAAGGAATCGGTGCGACGCTGTCTACGGGTCCATTCTTCCACTCTTAACATATCTTTCCCCTTTCCAGTCTCTCAAACTGTGAAGGAGGTCCTGCAAGGTCTTGTCGATGATGGTCTTGTGCAAGCTGACAAGATTGGCGCCTCAAACTGTATGTTGCCCATTATTCGATTTACTTTACCATGACCATACTGACATTCCATTAGTCTTCTGGAGCTTTCCTTCTGAGCGTGGTGCACTTGTATATGCTGTCACTCTACATCCAATGCACGAGCTCACTGTCTGACAGATGAATAGTCGCCTAAACACTGCCAAGGAGACACGCTCCAACCTGGAAACCCAACTAAAGGAGATTCAAGCAACTATCGTTGCTGAAAAGGAGGCTCGACCCGATTCAGTGCGTGCTTCAATGTGTAAGTTAATCTTCTAAATTTTAAACTTTGTTCTTTGCCATTAGGCCCAGCGTGCATCTGCTTTGGCAGAACTCTCAGCTATTAAATCCCGTCTCACTGAGCTTGAAAAGGAACTTTCGCAGTATGGCTCATGTGATCCGGCCAAAATCGAGGCAAAGCGTCGTGCGGAATCTCTTGCCCGAGAGGCAGCCATTAGATGGACTGGTAAGTGAGTTTGTAAATAGCGAGTGCGTTTACTGAGTAGCATCAATCTCCATTGTTCTGGACTTTCTTGGGCATACATCACCGTGGCCTTCTCGAACTTCTCGCTGTCCGTTTTTTTCAACTTCATCAGACAACGTCGCTCTGTTAATGTCGTATTTCACGCGCCAAACCGGCGCCAGCTCTGCTGACATCCGTCAATACTTGGGAATAGGCGAAGACTTCGAAGATGTCTCTTGAACGAAGTTATCAAACCAAGTTGGCTCTTTCCCGAACTCCTCAGTCTTCCTGGCACCTGTAATGTCTCGCATCGCCCATGGCTCATTATTCATTCTTATGCTCTAAACGTAACTGTAACTGTCAATCTTCCTGCCGCTTCTGTCACTCGTCGACGCTCTTCTTTACTCGCTCGCTGTGCTGCTCGTAATTGTCATCGTCTACTGTACTCCTGGAGTCCCAGATACCTGTAACTCCATTCAGACCACTTATTAAGTCGCTTACTTGTACTCTTGATAGATTTCCTGGCTCACCAGCTTCCTCTTCAACGTGTCGCAGACTGGATCATAAATATGCTTTAAGTTTGATGACCTTATAACCTTTATTGCTCCCAGTGACAATTTGTGCAAATGAAATGTTTTTGTCGTCGTATATGAAGCTTCAGAATCTCGTGCACTTAGATATGGAACACCATTTCTTTTTTCGGACGATCATACAATAATCCTGGCCTTTTCGAACGAACAAGGAGCGGGCGGCTGGTCTATCTCCGGAGTGACTTTTGTCCGACTCACGCACGGTTTCATGCTACGGAGAAAAGAATCAATTCCTGCACATACAAGAAAAGACGGCCGGGTTGTCCTATGCCAGAAGAAGTAACAGAACGCGAAGAACGGACTCGACGGCGGGCTCGAAGTGCTGCAAGACATAATAATTGTATTGGTGTATGTAGCTTCCTTCAAGAACTCTGATGGCTTGCACCTACACTGACGTCTGACGTCCTCCGGCTACGCATGTTGGCTTCATTAGAAGCTCTGATTGTCGCAGCTACTCATCGTGGGTGCATCGTCATGTCTGATCGGATAAAAGGCCCTATGCGGCCATCAAATTCGACAAACTCTTACTTTACCGCACCCGAAGACATCCCGGGTCGTTTAGTATCATTTTGGGGGCCCTAAGGCTACCATGAGCACCTCACCCTTGTGAGAAGTATGTCAATTTATATTAACAGTACAGAAGGCGAGCATCGGACGAATAACACTTTGAAAGGGGGTGTCACGGCCGGCCATCCCTGCGCTGGATAATTCGCATACTCTAAAAGCAGAACTGGTCAGAAGAAGCTCATGATTTATTGAGAAACTACTGCACAGTGCGCTCACAAGTTCTCTACCTATATTACAAGACTTATGCTTCACCAACTTATGAATTGCGCGAGAACCTTCGGAGGCAGAGAAGGTACCGCGAGCACTTGTTGAATCGAATCTTCGAGGTACTGCTTCCATTTCGGCCAATTAGTACAACTGCAACGCTCGCGATCACTAGTGGGTGCCTCAGTCGGTAATCGGTGTATTTCGCCATCATTCCGAAAACGAACTTCGCCTGTTGTTGGAGGGTACATATGCCCCAAGACAAAGCGAGACAGTATGGAAACTCGAACTCTGTATGTTTGACGCGTTCGCGGGTAAATGGGAACTTTCCTTCTCGAGGAGGGAAGTATGGACACATCGTCAGGAAGCATTCATATCAAACATGCTCTCTTCTTTGTCTCCGAGAAAAGGCCTAAGTTGGTCTCGACGCATTACTCTCCACTTTTTAGCTGAACTGATTGCCTTAAAGATGCTTGGCATGACCCTAACGTCTGAATGGTTAGTGCCCACTTGACTTACTATCCATGCGTAATAGACTCTGTGCTCATCTAATCCTAATTTTGCCACGCGCAGCATAGCACCCGGTGAGAACAATGTTGACGTTTACGCCTTTCGCACAAAGGATAGGTTTTGGTCAAATGTTTCAATGGCGGGCCGTCGGGCCTTCTAGAAAACTTCTGTGGTAGAAATTTCACAGATTCAAAGCAGCGTAAGTTTGTTTCTGACACGTCAATACGTCCTTGGGAAATTCTTACGAAAAACTCATGTGGCGGCCAGCATCGTCGTTTCAACGCAGGACACTGACATGTCTACTTACAATCACCAATGAGCGCTTCAGGAGACTTAAACCTATGATCCCCCTCCCCCGGGCCAGACTAGAAGCACGGCGACAATGAGGCACAATCGGTAAGAATAGTTGGGTATACATAGTGAAGTATACGAAGACTAAACATAGTGAAGGCATATAGATAAATCCGTGACGAGGGCATGATCTACTCGAACTTCTCAGTTCCAAACTTGGACTTCTTTCGCTTTCGCGCCTCGCCTCGGAGGCCAACAACCCGGACATATTTTTAACGATACGGCCTGCCACACGTTATAATTTTGACTTCTGTGCGTAGTCAGGCAAATATAAAAGGACCTTGTCTCAGGATGGAATAATAGCGGGAAATCACCGGATCTTTTACCTCAAAGCGCCAAAATCCTGGCAATGTTAACTCTCTCTGCCATTCTCGCCTTGACTGTCATCTCTGCTGCCAATGCCGCCACTGACTGTACAGCGACCATCAGCTCCCTGTCCGACGTCAGTGGGGCCAAAGACTGCACGACTGTCAATATCAATGGCTTCACTGTACCAGCCGGCGAAGGTTTTACTCTTTCACTAGCAACCGGCACAACTGTGAATTTGAGTATGTATGTTTTAGGTTTCCATGGTTACTCGACTCTCAACTTCGATTACAATTTACAGACGGTAATATTCTATTTGGAAATAAGAGCTGGGCTGGTCCGCTTTTCACAATTAGTAGGAAACGTCTCAATTTTTTGCTATCCTCTGCTGATCTTCATATCTTGTAAGGTGGAGACGATATTACCTGTAAGTGACATCTAGTAATAACTAACCTGGCGTTCCTTGTGATCTTCGCTCACATAAAGCCCCTCATGCCAGTCAATGGCAACGGATTCATATTCGACGGTGGAGGACCTTTCTACTGGGTAACATCATCTATGTTAACAGTCCCTCGACCATTTTGATTGACTTTAAAGATTAGGATGGGCTTGGAAGCAACGGGGGTATAACGAAGCCCCACCCCATGATGAAGTATGTGTCTGATTGTCTAATGAAATTCTTGTTCTATCCTGACAGATATACAGGATTAAAATCTCGGGCACCTTTGAGAACGTAGGCGTCGTCAACTCTCCTGCGCAGACTTTCAGTGTGTCCAACCCGGGACCGCTTGTTATAAGTGGCATGAACATTGATAACTGTGAGTTATGTCACACCTCCTATTTGCCAAGTATCAATGATGATATTGTCCCTTTCACAGCGCAGGGAAACTCTCCAAACTCTCAGAGCAACGGCATGCCTGCCGCTCACAACACCGACGGCTTTGACTGTTCGACCACTGATCTGGTAAGCTTCCATCATATCTTTATCAAGAGTTTCATATTCACTTTCAATTTGTTATTCTACGCTAGACGATCCAAAAAAGCACCATACAGAACCAAGATGATTGTCTTGCTATTAATAAAGGCTCCAACATCGTGTTTACAGGTAACACCTGCTCTGGCGGACACGGGATTTCTGTCGGCTCGGTCAGTTCAGATGTGACGGTCTCAGGCATTGTCATAAGCGACAATACCATTATCGATAAGTGAGGTTCTGTATGCCTTGTTCCCATGACTCTCCTGACGTATCGCGTAGCGACCAAGCCCTTCGCATTAAGATGGATGCGACTGCCACAGGATCAACATGTTACCAACATTACTTACTCTGTAAGATATGTTCTCTTGACTACGAATCAACGACGTCAGCTCACCACGGATGTTCTCGGTAGGGAAACACAGGTACTGGCTTGCGCCAGTTTGGTGTGCTTATTGACCAAAGCTACCCCGACACCCTCGGCACGCCTGGAACTGGCGTCATCCTCTCCGACGTCAACTTTATTGGCTCGACAACCTCGCTCACGGTCAACAGCGGCGCGGACCAGGTCGCTGTCAACTGCGGTGAAAATGCATGCACGGGCACCTGGGACTGGTCATCTTTAAAGGCCTCTGGAGGCGATGCTGGAGAGGTCGTGAACTTCAGCGGCATTACAGGCTTCAGCGTATGAAATGATCCTCCGAGATGTAGGAGTACTCTGAAGTATTTTTTACAATGGCGACTTTTCTTCAGGGCTTTGTTTGTATATGTAATTGAAATTTGGCGCCTTTCTTGCAAAATATTGTCTCTTTGTGCCTGCTTTTTTAGTGGCGCAAACTTACATCAGCTTCGTAGCCATTACTACCTCGACAACACCGTGCTTTGACAGCGATTCTTTTCTTCTTGTTTTCGAGGAGTCGTTTGGCAAGCTCTTGTGAAACACATTTCGAACCCTTACTGAATTTCCTGGCCTTATTTTGGGATAGCGTCAACATCCTCGACTCCTAATTATGCCATCACGAATCTCCCAAGGTGAATGCCGACGCAACCTTCAATACCACTGCTGTTGAGGGATTCACTCTCGCCCTCGGACCTTGCATCAGAGTCAAGCTTAGTACATGATTTGTTTCTGTAGCTTAATACATACCTTGAGTCAGGTACATCCCGTATTATTTATTAGGCCATAGTTTTTTTGCGCGTGCGTTTACTTCGTAAGTATATAAGGCTCGCGTGTCCTAGTCAACTGTTGACCGAACTCGTTGTACGTACCTGTCCGTTCAGCTTGCTTCAATGCAATGTACTTATTTTGTGCAAATGCATCACTAATGTGCTGGAACAGCTAAAGGAAAACATCCCTGCTTTCTCGAAAGGCCTAAGTACATATAGTTCCAACGAGTGACTGGAACAGAAAGACACATATACTGTAAATATAATAATCATACATAACACTTCTGCCGAAGGGACGTTACCGGGTGTAGGATTGAAGACAGTGGGAACATACAGAACAAAGATAAACCTCGTGATGAGAGGAAAGGCGAAGGTGTCGTGAAATGCTTATCACTAACTATTCGTCATCATCATCTCCGAGCTCAACTGCTTCGCCCAGGTTGATTCGTTGAATAAGATGGTCAATTTTAGCCTTATGGATACGATGGTGTTCCTGCCAGCCCTTCCACGGATGATGAGGATACTGCGGGGCGAATTAGCTCGAGTGAAAAATGTCAAGGTTAGAAAAGAAGTATCTTACAATCTTCGCGAAGCTTTGGAAGATCTTGTCCGATGTGCCTTCGGGCTTGCCTGTAAAATACTTTGCAAGCAGGACGTCGTCGTTCCGGCCGTAACGCATCTTCTTCGTAGGAGGCACGGGAGAGGTTCGTCTCCCTCGATACGGTTTAGCTCATGCTTATGTCGACGGTAGTACTTCATCCACGACGCGCGGGAATGGTGTGCAGCCTTAGTAGCGACGTCTTTCCAGAATGTGACCATATCCAGCCGCCCTTGCGCCCTGCACAAACAAATTGTTAATAACCGTAGTCGAGTTCAAGTGACGGACGATTGGCTACGAACTTCCTGAAAGCCATAAATTTACATAAGAAGGCAACATCTTCGGCTGTAAAAGCGACACCTTTTCCGGTCGTGCTTCGGAATAGCGCCCTTGGAGGAGTCGGCGAGCGATTACGCAGGCCCTGCTCCGTGATTATGCGTTGAGCGGCAGCGATCGTGTACGGACCGTCTCCAACCAAAGGCACGCTGTTGTAAATCTCTCCCTCGTCATTAAATTGGCTATTTTCCTGTTGACCTGGCGACGGCGATCGCGATTCACCACCCATCGCATAGCCTCCAAGTCGTATTTGATGTTTGTTGCAATATCTACGCCAGCTATAGAACCTGCAGGGAACGTGGATTAGACAATAGTAGACCTTTGCGTATATGCGACCGAAACCCATACGTGTGATGCGGAGCCTGAAGAATGAACAAGATAAGAAAGTTTTCTATGATACTACAACGCATACATACTTTCACGGCAATACGCTCGCAGATCTCGCGCAGGCTTAATTATTAGATGAGTCCTTTTCTCACGTATTTCTAAGCCCGAGGATAGCTTACCTTAGAACTAGTCCCTGCTCCTGGCAATAGTCAATGTACTTCTTGAGATACAGCACGTCATCTGCAGTGAAGAGATTTCCTCCGTAAGTGCTTTTAATAACACGAGTAGGAGGCGTCGGAGAACGCGCAGGTGGATGACGTCTGTTGAGTACCAGTGTCGAGGCTGGAGGAGCAGGTTGGGGCTGTCGATGCAGTCAGAACACGTTTAGATTTAGGATTAAGCTTCATATACCTGTGCCCTTCCTCGCTTGCGGCCTCTATCTGGTTCCCTCTCTCTGTCTGGTTCCCTTTCTGTGATGGAATTGGAAACAGCAGCTGGCGGCTGTTCAGGCGCTGCGCTCGATGGGCCGGCTACAGGGACATATTGTTCTGCATGCTGCTGATAAGACTGATGGTATGCCTGCTGTTTGGGATTTAGATCTTAGGAACAAATTACAGGCTTATAATGAAGACATACCTGTGGCTGCTGTTCGTAATACTCTTGATTACTCTCTGGCCAGGTATTCTGCCCCTCTCTGTATCTCTGGTCGTAATACGCGGTTGTCTGGGGATCGCTCATTGTAGGAATGCCATGCGATTCCGGAGGCGCAACCATATGCGGAAATCCGGCCCCGGATTCGTTCCAATGCTCATCGCGCCCATACATATTTTGCGGTCGCGTCGGTACCATTTGTATGTGCGCTGGGTGCTGGTGCGGGGTGATCGGGGTCGGATTCTGCCAAGTCGGCGGTGGTGCGTTCGGCGGTGGCATCGGAGCCCTGCCGACGTGTTGCCCATTCTGTCCGGCATATACAGGATACGGGAAGGTCGGAGGTCCAAGAGGTGTCACAGGAGTCATCATTGATGCTTGAGTAGGCTGCATAGGCTGCGCGTGGACGTAGCTTGCCGCGGGATTAGGCATTTGTGGTTGAGCTTGAGCTTGCGGTTGCGGTTGCACACGTCCCGGAGGACGCCCCCGGCGTGGCATTGGATTAGGGGGGACAGGCGCATTGATAGCGGTGCTCGGACCAGCGCGAGGCGGCACTCTTTCCAAAAATAATGGCAAGTAAACGATATGAACAACGAAGACATTGTATTAAGAACGCACTGTTCTTTCCCCGTGACTTTACATCCTGCCCAGTTCGTGTGGTACGTTTGTAGGTCGCCTTTGCGTACACATTCGTGCACCCAGCGCGAGTTGAGGATAATCTTACCCTTCTTCCCTACATATTGACGATACAAGCTCTGACCGGACTCCGTGTGTGGATTTACTGAAGCACAATTAGCTCAAGCTGTTCTGCCGGATGAGAATACACTTACCCAGAATATACGGGACGCCGCTGTAGCCAGGAGACACACTACCGCCATGTTTCTGACGATGATCACGGAGGTCAGTTTCAATATACGACGCGTATATGCAGTGGGAGACTCACGGTAATTATCTCGACCAGCTGGTCTCTGTCTGCGACTTCTTTCTCAATATACATAGCCAGCGGAGTGCCCATCATGGGCTCCAAAAAGAGTTCATCGTTGGCGGGTGCGGCGGTGACGGCGGCGGCGGCACCGTTGGCATTGCGCGCGGCGGCAGCAGAGTGAGTTGAATCTGTATGGCGGGGTCGGTGTTGGGGTCCCATGCTGGTTGGTTGTCTTAGGGGGCCTCTCGACTTTCCCAAGCGTAGACGCGCGCATTTCAAGCGGAGATCGAATACATAATTTAGTACGCCAAGTTGAATCCAACTCTCTTGCTACCGCACCACCTCCATTACCACAGCAACTCGACGCTGACACCTTCGCTGAATCTCAAGATCTCAGAGGAAAGTGTTGAATTTCAGCACAGCAGAAACAAGCTCAGTTTCCGCGTCATTTTAGATCAAATTTGTACTAAACCTGCTCGCTCCTTTATTCTGATTACAGAGTCGACTATTTGACTGGCTACCATGAGAAGCAATCATTTTTACTTCTGGGCCACAATCCATCAACGGGTACAATAAGAAAAGTATATCCGTACAGCTGAACAAATGTTCAGTACATTTTCAATTGGTGCATGAACACACTGACCCCGAGGTTGGAATTGCAACCTTCTCAATCAAATAAATCAGGGCTACTGTGCGGGTCTATTCGTTATGCGCATGTGCTTCTGAGAACTCGGGCTTGCTTTCTATCAGTTGAAAAGGAGTTAAGTGCTCAACATCTACTTATCCCCGAATCAAAGCTGTTCCGCGAGGCAGCATGTTGCACCTATCTTGCCCCGAACGCTTTCTTCGAAAATCGATGGCGACCTTATCTCCGACTGTTCATCTAGACCTAGACACAAGGGCCCTCGCAGGCTAGCGCATCACTACGGTACCGAAAAGAACTGGGTTTTCTAAGACTTTAAACTGGGCGACGCTTGATGTGGCTCGGAACTCTACTTGTGGTTTCACTCCGCGAATTGTATCCCACTCTGAATGCGTACAATTGCGGATAACGACCAGACGTGACGATCTCGGGTCGGCGTGTGCATACGTAGCGTTTTCCGCGTCAGTTAGGATCAACGCTGATTTTTTACCCCTCGCGTTTTGCAGTTTTGCATGGGAATGCGAGATCCATGAACGGAACACAATGTTCATTTTTGCTGCGGCATTGCAAATCGTGCCTACCGACGATGTGTACCTGTGTTATCAATGTTGCTTGATCATTGATCTTGGAGTCTAGGAAACGCGAACACCGCGGAGCGGGAAGCCTCATATTTGTTGATTGACTTCAGTGTGGCAGTTCTCTAGAATCACTTTTGGAACTAAGTCCTGCCAGCGAGCACTTGTGGATTCAGTACCATTATACCTGTCTAACGCCAAGCGACTGACTCATCGCCGTCAGCGCTCGCCGTGGCGAATTAATTATTATTCTTCCTTCCGTAACACTGGCCATTATGAGTCGGAGGCTTTTAGGATGCCAAACTTACACCTCACTGACTGGCATTCTTAGAAATGCACCATCTACATATGTCTACAATCTGCTCATTCGATTTGCTACCCGCCGACGAATCCTTAACTGCGCAGTGCACTGTTACATTGAAAGAACGTCCCTACTAAAGGTACATATAACGTTCTGAATTTTGTTCGTTGTAGAGGAAGAGTCCGTCCTACTCCCGCTCCGGACCCGTGCAATGTGACCTCGAGAACGACCGAGTCCGAAACTCGCGATCACTCCGTGGGGAAAGGCGGCCGTCCACGTGCGACGCGTCGATGCAGACATCAGGCGAAAGATATGGGCTTGATATATGGGCGATACCCGCACTCATCTTGAGTACGCATCTCACTGGGCAAAAAGGCTTGCATATGGGGGATGGATCCTAGATTTCCTTGATGCAATCCACACTTCTGAATTTTATTGCTGGAGCCCGCTCGAGCTCCATTAGCCGCAGCAATGCTAGCGTCGGATCGGCATCGCTATGATCTCCCTCGAAATTTTTTGACCGGAGCGAAAGCGCATGCAGATCCGCCCATTACTCTTTGTTGCAGAGCGGTGCCGGCGTCGGCCTTCCTCGAACTTCTATCTATGGTGCCATTTCTGGTGAGAAAAGAGGTCTAGAAGTTTTTCTCTCCAAGCCCGCGGCCGCCAAAACCCGAAAAACCTAGTATTCAAACGAATTCAAGCTAGAATTTGTGCACTTCCGCGAGAACATCCAATAAGACGTTTGAAGGTACTTTTTCGGGCAAGATAAGTAAGGTTTCGGCGTGAGCGGGCTACGGTAGGCCAGCGTGGCCAGCGGACATGTGCATTGTGCAAGCATTGATGGACAAAAATGATGCCGACAGAGGGCCAGTATCGGTGGCGATAGCTGAGGGATAAATTTATTGATTTTGAGATCCTTTGAGCATGGATCTAAGATTGAAACGATCGCAGTCAACGAATTTCGAACAAGTTACAGTAAGATGTGCAAAAATTCACACCTGGGACCTGCGACGTGGGTCATGGAGCTTCACACCGTTCCCTTAGGAACACGTCTGTTTGAAGTTCTCCCAGCGAGATGTCAGGAAGTTTGCTTATTTTCATGTGAAGATTTGGCGTCCTGACGAGCATGCTGTACGGTAGTCGGCAAGCCGTATTAAGGTTTTATTGGTAGCAGAAATTCAATTGACAGGCTTACCGGAAGGAAAATGGAGATCAAAGTGATGATGCCTGGTCAGGTGCACGTCTCAGACCGTCTGAGACTCGACTCGAAACTTGAGCGCATTGAGCGTCCTATGCTGTACCGATACGTCAAGCAGGACGTGAGGTAAGCACCGTGAGTATCACGACCACGTTGTCAAGGCAGATAAGAAGAAAATCGTGTGCCAAGAGGTCGAGGCGCGGCCAGGATTTACGTTGAGCAGCCAACCCACGCACGCATGCACGCACGCACGCACGCACAGGGGCCGATCATTGAGATATTTAAAAGATCACAGTCTCTATCGGGAGGCACATTTTTATTCGATGCTATTGCGAAGTGTAAAACATGGTTTAGATAGTTGCAATCGGAGAATAGACGAATAGGAATGGGTATAGAGAATGGACAAGAAGACGAGCGCGGAAAGAAGAAGACATAGGCCGTGTAGAGCCGAGGCGAGCTGGCAACGCGACGCGTCGGGCGGTGACTTCATTAGTCGATGGAGATGGCTGAACTCGGGCAACAGGCAACAGTCCGAAGTGCAAGCAGGCTGTAGCTGACAGAGGATAAGAGAATCATAAGAGCAAAGCGGACAAGAGCAAAGGAGAGAAGAGAAAAAATAAAAAAAGGCGCAAAGGAATGCAGAGCGAGAGGCCGAAGGACCCAAACTGGGGCCCAAAGGAGCAGCATTAGTCAGCAGTAAACCAAAGGGTTGGGCCCAGATGGGCTGATCTAAGGCGTGTTTGGCTGTATTTGGAAAGAGCCAAATATAGAAAGACCCTACAACCGTTGTGCGCTGTGAAGTGACAGTAGACTACCGCCATCTCGATTCCCCACATTCCTTCTCGTCCTTTCCTCCCTCCCGCCCGTCGTTTACTACGTCTGCGGCCCGCCCTCCAGCGTCCCCGCCCTTCTGTCTTTGTTGCGCCCCGCCATGTCCGTCGCAGGCCGCAAAAAGTCGGTCGCCTCATCCACTGGCCTTCAAATCGAAACTCCTGTCGCGCACAACACTTTCCTCAACAAGTCTGCCGCCTCGTCGACCTCGCTCTACCAGCAATGCTCTCAGCTTCGTGCGCGTCTTCTCCGTGTATATAGCTTCCCGCCCTACTTCGCCATCAGCGCTAATCCGGAAACGCGTACGTCCATCGACCCTGTCACCCAGCTCTGGGACTGCTTTGCACTCGGTGTCCCCCTCTGCTTCTTACATAACCTGCTCCCGAATGTCGTCCCAATCACCAACGTCGAGACAGACCCGGAGTCTATCGACACCCAGAATGGCAGAGCAATCAAGAAGGCCATTGTCCACTTCGCTATGGCCATCGGCAATACCGATCTCTACGACCAGACAGACCAGTTCACTGCGACTCAGTTATTAGACCGCAGCTCAACGGAGGGTTTCGTCAAGGCTCGTATACGCTTTTCGCTCTCATTCAACCATCATCCAATACCTTTCATTGCAGGTTGTGAATTGCGTTACTCGGCTCGTCGACCGCCTCCCCGATGACTGCTTTCAGGAGGCACCGCCTATGTCACCGCCTTCGTCGCTACCATCGCATGAATCGACCGATTCTCTCCTTAACCCTGATTCGCCTATGCAAGCTGCGCCAATAAATGCACAGGAGAACGCACGTAATAATATCATTCGGGAAATGGTCGAGACGGAACGCAAATACGTACAGGATCTTGAACATATGCAGGTGTGGCGCGCTGGTTTCGCCTAGTTATTTTCCTCAATTGACACTCATGTTACGTATCGCCTCAAGAAATATGCAGTGGCCTTGAATTCAAACAGTGCCATCGACCAGGATACGATCCATCTCCTTTTCCCTGGGCTCAACAAGCTCCTTGACTTCCAACGGCGTTTCTTGATCAAACTTGAAGGTGTAGCAGAGTTACCATGGAAAGAACAACGTTGGGGTCTCCATTTCATCGAAAACGTACGTCTTGTCTATCTATCACTGCTTTCCATTTCCATTACTAATCGTATCGTGCCCCTTTCTGAAATACAATATACCTTTTCGCTTTCACCGCGTCTTATGTCTTCATTCGGAACAATAGGAGGAAGAATTTGCGGTCTATGAGCCGTACTGTGCGAATTACTCACATGCTATGGACATCCTCTTGACTGTCGAATCCAACCTCATGGTAAGTCCTATTACTATTCGCTACCGATGCCCTCATTTGCCGTTCCCGTCATTCGCCACCCTCACTGGCATCTGAGTCCATCCGCTAGGCTTGATGCTCACACGGTAGCTTCCGTGGCGACGCGTTAGCTTGATCTAAATCTTTCTTCCGTTTTCTCGCGCTTCATCTATATTCGCATTGATTTTTCACGATCGCTGACTAATGCGATAGATCGTCGCATTGATCAATGCCAAATCGGAACTCCCTGCGTTTCTCATCAAGCCTATCCAGAGGATCTGCAAGTATCCTCTCTTGCTTGAGGTGCGCAAGAAAGACCGGAACTCGTTTATATAAGCTGATGTTAATCTGATTTCAGTCGTTGCTGAAAGCTGCTGCGAATTCTGACTATCCCTATTACGATGAACTTCAGAAAGGGCTTGGAGCTGCAAAGCGAATTACGGACAGGATCAATGAAGCTCAGAGACGATCTGAAAATGAACAAACTGTCGCAAGCCTAGAAGCTCGCGTTGAAGACTGGAAAGGCCATCATCTATCCAACTTTGGCGGGCTCATTCTTGAAGACGTCTTCATGGTCATGAAAATGGACATCGATCGCGAGTACCACGTATTCCTCTTCGAGAAGATCATCCTGTGCTGCAAGGAAGTTGTTCCTGCTACGAATGGGGGCACTATTAGGAAAAGCAGTAAAAGCAATTCTATTCTCAAGAAGCAGGCGGCGACTTCACCCGGTGGTATGGGCCCATCGAGGAAGAAGACAACACCACTTTTACTAAAGGGCCGTATCTTCCTGAACAATGTAACGCACACCCGGCACAGCATCACCCCTGGTAAGTGCGAAACATTCATCATCATCTTTTGTCGTATTGATGGTTTCGTCTGCCAGGACCCACAACGCCACAATACATGCTACAAGTCTGGTGGAGGGGTGATGATGATAATGAATACTTCACTCTGAGATGCCGGTCGGAGGAGCAGCTCAATAAATGGGAGACCGCGATCAACCGTTTGATTGAGCAAACGCAAGCGCGCAGAGGCTCTGAATCGCAGCGAGGCTTCGCGGCATTGCAGGCCAACAGCACAAACCCTTCGCAATCCCGCCATCCATATGAGGTAGCTCGAGCGTTATCGTCTGCATCTACCTTGAACTACCTCAGTGTGGTCTCTCCTGTCTCAGGACCTTCGTCGGCCTCTCGACGCTTTCCTCCGAGCGCATATGATTACGATGATTACCGGTCCCGAGAGAGTGGCGTTCCCGCTAATGGATATTCCATGGCTAGCAATGGCGCAGGGCCGAGTGGCTATCCACAGGACGTTGATTTCGAGCCCGAAGAGGACTACGAAGAATACCCACCAGCAGCTCAGTATCTACCTTCTTCAGGACGAGGAACTCCGGTTGGTAATCGACGCGGAAACCTCGCGCAGAGTATGGTCCAAGAACGTGACGCCGCAGCTGGCTATGATCGGCCTCGTGCACGGACGGAAGACCAGAACGGGCCAATTATGCGCCAGTGGCGAAAGAACGGTCAGTCAATGCCGCCGCCGCCGCCACCGCCTCTCGGCGCTTTGCCTAACCCGCACGCGCACTTGATTCGACCTCAGGGCCCGTCGCGGATGGCGTCTGATGCTTCAGAGGCAAGTTTCGGAACAGGTATCGCTACTCGGACTCACCCGACGCTTCGGAGTAAATTTAGCTCGACGAGGCTAAATTCTTCGTACGACAACGACGGCGAGCACGCGATATCTCCCCTTACTCACGTACCGTCACGGCCAACGACGCGTTCGCGGAGTGCCAGTCAGCCAAGCACGTACAGTCCGCCTCCTCCGGCACAGTTACCACCGTTGCCAAAATCGCATTGGGCGGAGACTCCGAAGGGCTCAGTAGCTAGCTCGGTTGTGAGTTCTGTTGACAGCAAGAGGGGAAGTGGATCGAGCGAATCGACTGGCGAGAGTTCGGAGTACTCACCTCATAGCACGTCGCCGATCACACCATTTGGGTCAAGCGATTCCTCTCTCGCTGGATCTACATTACGCACATCGCGATCTGCGCAGATGCTTAAGAAACCTGCTTCCACCATAACTCCTCAACTCGGCTTGGTAAAGGTGAAAGTCCATTTCTTGGAAGACATCTTTGTCATTCAAGTGCCGAGGGCGACCGAATACGAGGATCTCGTGGAAAAAGTTGGGAAGAAGATTAGGCTTTGCGGACCTCGACGGGACGATGGGCCTCTCAAAGTTAAATACATTGATGAGGATGGTGACATGGTCTCTCTGGGATCTACGGAGGACGTCCTGATGGCGTTCGAGTCCATGCAAGTTGGCAACCAAGTGACTCTTTTCGTCTCTTGATTTCGTTCCACTCGGTTCACCTTCCTTCCTCCACGTCTTGTGTCTTGGATTTCTTTCCTTCTCTCCATCTCACCTTGCATCATCATACTCTTTCATCATTGCATCCACACTTGACTCAAACGGTTTATCGATATCCACACACCATCTCACCTGGCATTGCACGCATGCGCTTTCTCATGACATTTGGAGGACAGTCTGGTCCATCGTATTCTACTTCGCTTTTATCAAAGGTACCATACTATTCATTCTGGCGATTTCACGTGCATGCGACGATGCTTTGGTTCTCCGCTCGACGAGGGCTGCTGAAGGTGTTTCTTTGACTCTAGTTACCCCGGAATTTTTCATCTGTGTTATGTGCTTTTATCGTCTGCTCTCTACTCTTATTTTCTTATTGCGGATTTTTGGGGTTGACCATGGTCGTTTCTCGACGAAGTGGAGCCCGAACATGTATTATCAGTGAATAGACATCTATGTGGCTCTTAAAGAATGTAAACAACTCGAAAAGCAAGAATATTAGAACCGCTTGCAAGCCGTATCAATTCTTATCAATAAACTTCAGAAGTGAATATCATCTTTGCTTATAGCCCATTACTATCTCAGGAGAACTGTCAGATCCACCGTCATATTTTATTTGCCACTTGCTATGGAACGTCTGGAGTATCTTAAGCGGGATCAGGTAGATCAGGTGAATAATCCATGAGAAGTGCGCATTATGACATGAAATCGTTAACTCGTTTGTCAGTTTAACAGAGACGGGTGAGAGCTCTTCTGTTTTCCATAGACAACTCACTGCTTATAAGTAATGCAACTATAGTTATCTTTGCATCAAAGAGTTCCTGAGCCCTGAAGAGACGATCGGGCTCTTAGACAGGGCGAGACAGCTTCTGGACGAGTTCAACATTGACGACCATCCCAGGGTGAGTCTATTCCTATGTTCAACCTACTTCATGGTGTTGAAAGCTAAAGCAGCTTGGCCTTTCAGACTAAATTCACGACAGGCGATGACAACCACGTCGGCGACGACTATTTTCTGACATCGGGCGACAAGATCCGCTTCTTCCTGGAAGAGGATGCGGTCGACGCACAGGGCCGGCTCACGCGAGATAAGAGCAAAGCCGTGAACAAAATCGGGCACGGTGAGCAAGCGCTCGACGAGCCTGCGTCTATGTCTTTCTCCCAACTTGAGCTTACTGTGGTCTTATTTTCTGACAGGCCTGCACGAGCTCGATCCCGTTTTCAGAAAAGTAACTCTGGAGAACGAGCGGCTGAAATCTCTTGTGCGCGACTTGAAGTTCCATAAGGATCCAGTCGGTTAGTTATCTCGAAAAGTTGGTGATGGCCTTCACTAAGCACGCGTGTTTGACAGCATTGCAGTCAATGGTTATCACGAAGCAAACTCAGATTGGTGGAGAGGGTACGCGCCATCCTAACTGTATCGCTAAACATGCTGAGGATTTCTCATTTAGTGCCAGAACATAATGATTCGTGCGTCGAATAAGCTCGTCCGGCCGTTGAGGGAGTCTTATTTTTTCTTTTCTTTTCTTTTCTTGTTCTTTGGCGACAGAACTTTCCTGGTAATGCGCATTATCTGTCCCTAAGTTATAGCTCATGCTGAACACCGATGTTGCCATGGTTGATTAGTACACGGACCCACCGAGCGCCCTGGGATTCTGGTTCGCACTGGAGAAATGCACGCCCGAGAACGGCGCGCTGTACTTTCTCCCCGGATCGCACAAGGTGGTGCCCATCACGAAGCGATTCGTGCGCCTTCCGCAGGGCGGCACAGGCTTCGAGGAGCTGATCCCTGCCGCCGAGGCGCCTCCGCACCCGAATGGCAAGTACGTGCTCGAGACGTGCGAGCCTGGTACGCGTTTCCCCATGTTCTTTGCAGACACTGGACATATACTGAAAGGTGTCCTTAACGCAGGCGACCTGGTCGTTATTCACGGTAGCGTCCTCCATAAGTCGGAGCGAAACCGCAGTCCATTCACGCGCTTCGCGTACACATTCCACATGATCGAGTCTTCTCCGCGTGCGACATATGATGAGAAGAACTGGCTGCAGCCTACGAAGGAGCTGCCTTTTTCAAGAATACTCGCATAACTGTTCGTGGGATGGTCTTATGCTATAACGACTTCACAGTCTATGCATATAAGCAGCGCCTATGATTTTTTTTTTTTCATTGTGTTTCTAAGAATACTGTAAATATGGTGTATAACATTTTAGTGCATGTGTTTTTTGTATCAGTGTATCTCGATCTTCGCTCTTTCGATGATCTTTTCAGGTGTTAGATTGTACAACTCGTCGATCAGCGCTGGCAAGAATGTGCCGGAGCCCTTGACGTCCTCCCTAGCCGCCGCCAGTTCGGAGGCGATAGTAATCGCCAAGACGCTTAAATGCGGCTTACTCGTCAGGATATTCGCAAGAGTGAAAATGGCAGAACGACTAACCCTCCGATGGCCCCAACGAACATGTCGCCGCGAACAAGGTGGCGGTCTGTCTCTTTCTTTCCCACAAGATTCGCAGCAGCGCAGAACGTCGCGACGCTCGTGCCAACGATGCAGCCCGAGCCCGTGATGCTCGCGAGAAGCTCATGTCCGTTGGGTGAACTGATCGCAACGCGCCCGTCGGAGATCCAGTCTGTCTTCCCGGTCATGGCTATAATGCAGCCTGGAAAAAGAGCGCATATATCCGGCGAAAACGTCAGACACGCCTAGATGTCATTTGTGGAGAATCGAGGACATACGTTCTTTTCGAGCTAGTAGCCCGAGCATCTCTGCTGGATCGGCGAAGCCGTCGCCGACGCTGTCGACTCCTTTCGACTGGACCTCAGCCGACTTAGCGAGCGCACCGATCTCAGCAGGGTTTCCCTTAATGACAGACGCCTGCCATGTATTCAGTAGTTCTTTAGATATAGGTCAGCACCGCACAAAAATAGAGGAGCGAGAAGCACGTACCCTGCGCAGTTTCAAAGCGATACTTTGTCGCCCCGACGGCTACGGGGTCGAAGACTATAGGATTACGCCTAGCATTGACCCATCGGCCTAATCACAAAAGAAGATGAGTTTGAAATGTTAGACATAAATAAGGAGAAAGAGTTTACCTGCTTCGAGCATGCCTGACTTGTCACTTATCGTCCCGAAGTTGACAAGGAGCGCCCCGCTCACCTTGCTCAAGTCTTCCATCTCTGGGACTGCCGTCGCCATAATGGGGCTTGCGCCCAGAGCCAGAGTGACGTTCGCCGATTGGTTGGTGACGACGGCATTGGTGATCTGTCAAAGAGCATAAGCCAGAGTCAAGGGTGAAGTAAGATTGCGAAGGAAAACGTGGCTAGAATGCCGAACTTACCTGGTGAACGAGAGGACTGCTTTCGCGGACCTTCTCCAGAAGAGACGCAACGGTATGCACGATGTCGTGAGCATGGAGTGGGGCAGAAGAGGGCGCTGAGAATAAAGGGACCGGCGCCGTGAGGAACGAGAACAAAATGCCCAAAAGCCTGTGCGCCGCATCGTATGGCCGACTGGATGCCATAATGGCACTAACGACCGCAACGCCGTCCAGCGTCTTTCCCGCAGGGGAGACAGCGCCGTGCAGTGTCCTCAGGACGTTCTTCTCGTTGATACCCGCTAGATACGCGCAAACCGAATGCACGTTTTGCAAAAGACATTCAGCGTCTCAGACAAGCAAGCGGCAGGCACAAGCTTACCGATCCCCACCGCCTTGACGTCGCTCCCGCTGAGCGCGTCGAGGACCTCGCCGACGCCGCGCACGCCGAGCACGTGCCGGATGTCCGTCTTCGTGAGCGTGCTCCACACGGGCCCGATGCCGACGTAGTCCGCGCCGTCCGCGACGGCCGCGCGCGCCTCCGCGGGCGTGTTTACGGAGACGCCAAGGAGCGCGCCCGCGGGGAGGAGGCGGCGCACGAGCGCGGCGGGCATGTCGGACTGTCCGACGTGCACGCCGTCCGCGCCCATCGCGAGCGCGATGTCGATCCTGCGGGTAGAGAGATGCGTCAGGCTCGCACGCGCTCTGAAGGAGGAACGCAGACTGACCGGTCGTTGATAAGCATGGGCACGCTATATTTCTGACATATCTCCTTCGTCTTGCGCGCGATCTCGAGGAACTGGAGCACGCGAAACAGATGTAAAAAAGGATGACTATATGCACATTATCAGGAAGCGCCACACGCACATCTCTCGTGCCCGTGTTCTTCTCGCGCACCTGGACGACGGTCACGCCGCCCTTGATAGCCTATATGCTTCGATGAGCTTCTTGTGCATGGGAAACGTAGTAAGGGTAAATAACCTCTTCAAGGGTTTCATAGTAATCCTACAGCCAGCCACATCCATGTCAGTGTAAATACGATGCGCGATAAAATCCGTGGACGTACTGCATCAGGCGGCAGGAGCTCTCTTCCTGTTACGAGGTACAGCGAGTAGTCGGCTGGGCCTTGAAATGGTGCCATGCTCGATGATTGTGAATAACTTACAAACACCCTGACTGACACTGATGATCGACTCCAACAAGCCAGAGCCTAGTCACCTTCGAGACCAGCCATGACCTCAAATTTTATCAATAACAACTTATATTCATCTGTATGTAATTCGTAAACCACCCAAGCAATTAGCTACTGGTAGTAGGGATAGAGTAGTCGGTGTCGCGTCGAGGAGGTTAGTAAAAACAAGGGGGAGTCAGCGGGCGAGGAAACCCTCAGGAGTCGGAAAGTTAAAAAAGTACAGCTTCAGCTTCAAGCAAGCCAGCGAATAACAAACAGATCCTTCGAACAAACACCAGGTCGAAGCGGTACAAATTTCCACGTACATTCTAAGCTAAAATGTAGGACCAAGGAAAGAGAAAAGCAAGAAAAGCAAGAAAAAAGGTTTGAAGTAGAAGAAATATTGTCCGTAGATACGCCTGTCGCCGTGTGCATTGAGGCGTGTGCGTCGAGCACTCACGTATTCGTCATTGCCATAGATCGTACTTCATCAAGATTCAGGGGTGAAGAGGACAGGGGCAGAGAGAAGGGTAGATCCCTTAGTTGCCCATATCGTCCCAATTCCAATTCTGGCGGATCGCCGCAGCGACGGAGAGCTTACCCTGCTCCTTGCGCTGGCGTAGGTTCTTCACCTCCGTGTTGATCAGGTCACGCAGCCGCTCGAGGTCCACCGGGCGCTCCGCGCGCGAGCCCATCAGCAAATTGCGCCAGATGCCTGCCCCTGCGACCGCGTTGTCGATGTCGAGCTGCATCGGCCGATGCAGGCGCACCATCTTCTGCATGAGATGGTCCGGGCTGGGGTACAGTGCGCCGGGCCAGGCGATGCGGATGGCGAACCACCATCCGAGCGGCTGTTCCGGCAAATAGGGGTCAGCGAGCCCAGAAACAAGATCGCCGTCAGCGTAACCTACCCTTCCGTCCGGCAAGCACTTTTCCGGGTACGTGTCGTATGTGGTGAGCGTGCCGTCCGGTAGCGAGAATCTGGGAACGCAACCACATTAGTCGAGCTGTCTCCACCAAGAGCCGTCGCGCTACGTACTTATGGGCCACCCAGTGGTTGGGGTCGCTGCGGTGCTTGCAGAGGACGACGATGATGCGCGGCATGCCCTCGAGACCAAACGGCGTCCAAAGGTCCCTTAGCATCCCACACGCATCTCCATGCCGTCCGTGGAAGACGGCATTATTGATCGCGTCCGCCATATTGGGCGGCACGAAGAGCCTGTCGACGCGCCCAGGCGGCACCTCGGTCAGCTGCTGGCGCACGTAGCGCTTGTACATCTGCGTCGACCAGATGCTCAGCGCGACCTCGTCGACCTGGTTCCCGCGCAGCGTGCTGTGCAGCGCCGAGTCGAGCTCCGTCATCGGCCAGACGATCGCCCAGTTCAGCAGTCGCTGGTGGATACGCTGCCACGGCGGCGTTGGCGGGTGCTCGTGGTACTCGGACTGCCACGCCGGCTGGTCGTTCGACCGCGTCTCCACGGCCTGCGAGTCCGCTGGCAGAGCCGGCAACGGTGGCGAATCTACCCTTTGCTGCTCTTCGTCCATATCGGGTATCTCCGACTCAGTCCCTTGTTCAGTTGCGCGCGCCTCTCGGTCGCCACCCATGCTTTCCTCAGCGACCACCCAGCTTTGATGCGTCATGGCAGCCTGCGAGCGGTTTGGCTCCTTGACGCGCAGCCTGTACAACTCTTGCTCCAGCACCTGTTGACCAGGAGACTCCCCCCGTCCGTTCGAGAGCAGATCTCCTTTCTTGCGCGAAATGAAGTCGCCATCTTGAGTCGGCGGCGTGCGGTCCGTGTACGCGAGGCCATTCGGACCTTGCGTCTCTTCGTCCTCAAATTCGTCACGGTCAGTGGGAGCGCCTCCGTGCTGAGCGCCATCAAGGTGATGTATCGAGCCAGGTAAAGTCGTCGGCCCCATCGACTCTCCAGGGATCGTATAATCGGTGTCGGGGTGCCTGTACATCGAATCGTCCGCCATAGTCCCTGTCATTTGCGTGCCAATGGGATCGACTGCGTCCGCGGCGTCCGCTCATAATCGTCCTGTGTCTCAGTAGGTGCCTGCCCTCGCATACGATAGTTGTAACTCTGCGTGCGCGTCCGCGAGCTGCCATCCGTCTTCTTCAGCCTTTCTAGCTGCGGACCGAGAGCAGCAACGCGATTTTCCATAGATGCGAGTTGGTCCATCATTTCTCTTGCCCAAGAAGGAGGATCCTACAAATCCTCTTTAGCAAAATAACGAAGAAATGAAACGAGCAAAACTCACGTCTGGATCAAAGCTTGGACCGTTTGCGACGTGCCAGCTGGGGTCGTGATTATGGAATTTCTTTCGATATTGCTTGATGCTCTGTGCGAAGGACAAATCAGACACTGTTCCTCCTGTAAAGCCAACCTGATATATAAACGCACTTCTCTATCGCTCTTTAATCCCAACTTCCTGATCCTTGCCGCAACAGCCTTCCGCAACGCCTTCCGCACAATCTCGTGCTGCAGTTCGTTGTCCGCCGCGTGCAGGAGGATGCATAGGTCCTCGTCGTGATAATGCGAGCGTTTGATCTCCTCCGCGAGCATCGAGGGCGCGATGCTCGTTCGTGGCGTGCGCGCGCTCAGGATGCCCTGCACGATGTCCGTCTCGTAGTCGTTCAGCTCATCGGGACTCGGCGGCCGCGACTGCGTCGGCGTCGCAAGCGGGTCGTCCGCGTTCGTGCGCAGCGTGTTCGGCTGCGACGGCGAGGGCGGCACGTACCTGTTCCGCGACGCGCGCGCGCCGTCGCCGCTGAGCATACGACTGTGGTTATGCGGCGCTAGCGTGTGTTGGTGAGACTGGGACGCGCCGTTCCTTGACGAGTCGGTGACAGAGGTGGCGCCGGTGCGATGCGCGTTGTTGTACCCGTTCATGTGCGCTTCGTCCGCGTAGCTACCAGTCTCTGAGCCGTCATACCCACTCGGACCCCGCGACTGTTCCGCGTAGCGGAATCCAGTGTCGCCCGTGTACTCGTTGGGGATGGTCTCGAGGTCAGAGGGCGCCTTCTGCGATGCTGGGCGCTGCGAGGGCGCCTTTGTCGAGGTTTCTTTCATAGACGGCGCCTTCTCGGAGGGCGGCCCAATGTCGAGCGGCGGCGGCATCCCGAACGATTGGTACTCGTTCCACGGCTTGAACGCGTCGATGGGGCTCATCTGCGACGGCGCCCTGCTGGCCGCTCTGGACGGGCCCTTTGAAGGTGCGCGCGATCCAGCCTTTGGTGATCTTAGTGCGCGCGCCTGCGTCTCAGGCGAAAGGAGCGTGGCTTGGTCGGTCTCGCCTTCGGCGGGGCGTCTCGAGCCAGCCATAGATGCAGCAGGTTTCTCAGTCCCGGCGCGCGATTTTGTCTTCGGCGATCTATGCTCGTCAGGAACCTCTGTGGGCGCTTTCTCGGACGACGCAGCCTCCGCTTTTGCGGGACCGCGTGGCTTTTGCGCGCGTGGGGAAGAAGACAAGATTGTCAAAGGGGGGCAATGACAGCATAGACACGATGCGGGCTCACGATATTGATTGTCGTGGATCCATCGGGACCTATACTGACTGTGATACCCGGAAGCTGCGCCTGAGCCTGCGCCTGGGCTTGGGGCGTTGGCGGAGCCTCAGCCGCCTTCTGAGTGCCGCCGCTTGATCTGCGGGAGTGTCGGGAGGGCGCCCGTGACGGTTCCTTGGAGGAGTGTTTGGACCGACTGGGATCGCTGGGAGGCTCTATGGCAATGTTCACGTCGGCGGTCGATTTGGGGGACATGACGGACGCTCTGGAGTTCGGCATTACCATTGGTTGTGGTGTTTGCCCCCACTGCGCATATTGTGTGTCGATACAAAATTGGTCATGCAGCGAAGTAATATGCTTACGGTCTTTGTTTCGCTGCGAGGCGACATCCACGAGAATCAGGCGGTAGAGCGACGTTAGCAGCGCGGAGGGGAGTGCCGCTCTTCGTCCACTACATAAAAATCAGCCTTTATAAAATAAATAAAATAAACTTTTACACGAACAGCAGGCGGCACTGGAGGAGGAGCCCCGAAGATACTCTCTCGAGGAGGTCCAAGGTTGCCAAATGACGAACCGTAGGATTCGTACTTTGGCCTAGGTACGACGTCTGGCTCGGGATCTTGATATTCCTGCTCCTCCTGGGTGGGAAGAAAACGAGCGTTATAGCAGGTGACATTGAAATAGAAAACAATGACTGACGTGACCATGTATAGACGCGTCGCGTTCCGACCTTGCGAGCTCTGAACGCAGACCCTCCTGGACGTTCGACGCAACGTCGTCATATTCCACGTGGTCGTAGCTAAGCTCGGACTTTTCGAGATCGCCATCCGCGTCGGCGTTATACTGGTGCTTGGAGAGGAGGGAGGTGCGGTGGGAGGAAAGGCGATTTGTGAGGCGGGCGAAGCGCGGGTCGTTCGGGTCGATTTTGTTGTCAGAGGCGCTGTCGGAGATCATGCTGTCTCTGACGGGGCTCGCGCCCCCGCTCCGCGCGATGCCCTCGAGGTAGAGGAGGACTGGGGCGCGGAGAGTGTGGTCAGATTGGCGAGGCTGGGGTTGATGGAGAGAGGTTGTACCTTTCTCGCTGGGAGCGGGGGTGCTCGAGCGGAGGAGGATGGGCGTGAGGACCTCAGAAGAGCCGCTCATTGCATTCAGAGTTGGATGAGTAGTTGAAAGTTAGTTGAAGACTGAAGATGAATGCCGAAGGAGAAGATGGGCGTCGCAGGGAAAAGTGCAGTCGTAAGAAAACGAAGTAGATAAGTAAGAGTGAGCAAAATAAGCAAGAGCGAAGGGTAGATGTAGATATAGGGTGTGGTAGCGCAGCAGACTGGTCAGAGATGAGACGAGCCGAGCCTCGAGGCGTACAGCACTTCAACCATGTACAAATATAGACATACAACTCCGAACTCTCTCCGTTTATTTCAATCCAAGGCCTTACAAACCAATTAAAAATTAATCATTGTAGCCCAAGTGACACTATATAGGGACGAGAGTAATAATAAATATTTTCACACAAATTCTCATTGCTGTAGGATGAAAAGCGCATATAGACAGCGCCTCATATCGTGCCTCATATCACCTTGCTCATCATCCGTTACACCCGATGACGCTGCTTCGACGCTTCTGTCGTTTCTTAACAGTGATATGAAGCCGACTACCCGAATCGCTGCAGGTCATCTGGATTCTCCAGCTGGCTGTACTTCGCGAGGCAGCGTCCACTCTTCGCGGAACCAAACACGTGTAGTGTGATGATAGTCACAGATGTCACACCGTGTCGCGTCGCGTCGACCCATGGTCATGTCTGAGCCGCTTCATTGTTGACCACACCGACACAAACTGTTGTAATTTGTCGTAGCTTAGTGAAACGAAAGCAGTGAGACAAGACAAAAGCAAGTTGAATTCACGTTTGGCCTACTGAGCTCTGAGGCAAACGGATAAGAGGAAACATACATGCACGGCACGTACTTATACTAAACGGTCTGATAAGAAACAAATAAACAAATATGGTACGTCGATGACGCGACGATCAAGCTCGTTATTCCAACACACCCCCTCGAGCGAAGCATCGTCGGCGATAAGTAAGAATAAAAACAAATGAAGAAAAGGAGCAAAAAAAACAAAACAATATATCTACCAAAGGTCCGAGTCGGAGAGCGAGTCGACTTCGTCGGCGCATGCGGCGGTGTCGGGTTCCTCGTCGACTGCATTTGCAATGTCGTCTTCACGCGACGGGCAGGCACTGCGCATGTGCCCGGTGCCCCGGCACTTATGGCACCGCACCCCCTGAAGCCCAGTTCCCTTCTTCTTCAATTCTCCGGCGAAGCGGCGTCCAGCGGGGACAACGGCCATGGCGGTGTCCTCGGGTTCGGCCTTGGTTTCGGTCTTGACAACAGTGGAGTGGGTCTGGCGCGTCTCCTCATTGAGCAAGCGGCCAATGACGCCTTCGAAAGTCAGCTCGTCGGGAGGGATAGAGTCGAGCGAAACGATGAGTGAAGTGTACGACTCGGGGAGACCCTGCGTGAGTGCAAGAACCTTGTCGATCTCCGTGACCTCGAAATCGGCTTTCTCGAGAAGATAAGCGGAGTGGCGAACATCAGCGGCCCATGACTGAATTGACTGGTTGGGTGCTTTGGCCATGGTGAAAAAGCGACGGCGCATGGCGAGGAGGCTGCCGAAACCGCGCGACGTATGGATACGTGCGAGTTCGTCCCAGATCTCCTTGGGTGTCTCGAAACGCGTGTGCGGCAGTTGCGTCTTGTGCACACTGAGCACGATCTTCGCCTTCGCAATGTCCTTCTTGCGACGGAAAGTCTTGACTGGTTTCGAGTTCGGCCCACCGAGCGGTTCAACGTCATCTCCGGATACCACACCCCAAACATCCTTATCTACCAATAACGCCTCCATAACCGGTGCCCAGTCCTCGTAGTTCCCTTCGGTCAATTTCTCGATGTCGGTACCCATGGTGTGCGAAGTGAGTGTCTGCGGGGTGGCGGTTCGTGCCGTGAAACTCAATTCAGACTACTCTGGGTCTGTCGGGTTTAAGGACAAGATAAACGGTGATTGCGCAATATTGCACACAAGATAAGAGAAATGGTGTGCCGCAGCAGAGGCCAAAAAAGGCACGCGGCCCGTAGATACCGGTGTGCCGCACGTGCACGCAGTGACCGTAGATAAGATACCGGTGTGCCGCAGCAGTGACCGTAAGGCCCGCAGCCTGCAGATTCCGGTGTGCCGTCCGCGACGCGCAGTGACCGTGTCGTCCGGTTTACAGTCCCGTAGACTAGGTTTGTGGTCTGAGCCCCACAAGGCTACTTGATGTGACCCTCAAGCGAGGCGATCCGTTTGTGTTGTAATTTGTCGTAGCTTAGTGAAACGAAAGCAGTGAGACAAGACAAAAGCAAGTTGAATTCACGTTTGGCCTACTGAGCTCTGAGGCAAACGGATAAGAGGAAACATACATGCACGGCACGTACTTATACTAAACGGTCTGATAAGAAACAAATAAACAAATATGGTACGTCGATGACGCGACGATCAAGCTCGTTATTCCAACACAAACGACGACAGCGATGGACCACGAACTCATCCTTAACACCGCCCATCCTGCTGGAAGGACATTTCTTGCTTTCTCAAGAGATGGAAAGTACGCTCACCGGTCACTAATCTTTCTCCGCTCTTCGATGCTCACTCCTCGCTCAGCATCGCGTATACCGGGGGCTGCGATTCCCTTGTACGCGTCTGGAGGGCAGACAGTGGAACAGACAAGGAGCCTGACACTGCGTTGGATGCGGAAGAGCCTATAACAGCCCTCGCTTCCGACGTGCGTACCTGACTCTAGTACGAGTACTTGTGGCTCATTTCAGCTCGCAGAACAATGGCTGGCTCTCCGGAAGCGAAGATTCTCAAGTACGACGCTACCTTCGGACTGGTACAGAATTGGAAAGCCTCATTACGCGTACGAATGCCGTGTCGGTACGATATGTCGCAGTCGACCCCAAGGGACGCAGGGTCGCCGTCGCGTCCGAGTGCGTACAACTCATGCATCGCGCGTATCGGTGGTTAACGCGTCCCAACTAGTGATATTGTCGTCAAAGTTATCGACTTGGATGATGTAACCAAAATCAAACTTCTCAACGGACACAAGCGGGGTGTGCGCAGCGCATCATGGCACCCGTCCGACTCCTTGCTCGTACGCGCCACCCTCCCGCTCATTTTTGACCCCAACTCATGACCCGGATTATTTAGACGACATGTGGCTCGGACGGAAAGATAATAGTGTGGAACCTGTCTGAAGAGGAGCCCAAGATAGAAAAGACGCTGGAGGCGATCATTCCGACCGTGAAGGATTACGAGTGAGCCCTTGGTTGTGCTAATATTCTGTACCACATTAACAAAACTGATAACGTAGATCCAATGAGTTCGGACACGATTGTACCGCAGTATGGCATACGTCAGGCCTGTACTTCATCGTCGCGACGACCGCACATGGTATGCCCTTACTTCGTGAAGTCGGAGAGCCCGTTACTGTAATTCTTAATCACGTACAAATAACTAATAGAAATCGTTACTATCTCGCGGAGCACCTGGTCCAAGGTCTCGTCGTTCTCCAGCGACGATTGTATCGGAGCCGTGACTGCCCTCGCGCTTTCCGTCAACGGCGTCTATCTCGCTTCCGCATGCAAGTCCGGGATCTTCGTCTGGTCCACCGCAACGCGACGGGTCATCGTCCAGTGTGTTTCCTTTTTCCATTTCTTTGATATCCCACCTTCTGATCTCACTACCCCTCCGCAGACAAGCCATCCCCCAAGGCACCACCGTGCACCAGCTCGCCTTCTCGTCTTCGCAAAACTTGCTCGCATGGACGGACAGCCGCGGGAACCTCACGCGTTGGCCAAGCGTCGTCCCGCCCACCGCGCCGAGTCCCACAAAAGCCGCGCCCGCGGCGGGCATGAGCGTGCCCGCCCGCCGCCAGGCAACCCCGCTTTTTGGGATGGACGACGACGCGCTGCCTGGCGACGAGGGCGGCGTAGATGCCATCGGTGGTGGAGAAGTGGAGGATCAAGACGATGACTGGATTATTGATGATTTGGGAGATAACATGGAGGACAAGGGGGATAAGGAGTTTGGTAAGGACGGGCTGAGGGAAATGGGTAAGGCTTTCTAAATATTTTTAAGCGAACTCTACTTGATATCTTTCTCTTCCCCACCAGTGAGCGTCACGAAGGCACAGCCAGCTTTTCAGCCGGGATCCACTCCTTTTCAGAACAAACGGAGATATCTCTGTAAGCACGCATTGCTACTCATTATCCCTCGTTTTGTAAATACATTCGCAGCTTTCAATAATATCGGCGTGGTAGAGGTCATCGACCAGGACACACATCATATTGTGAACGTCGAGTTCCACGACCAAACAACGCGCAAGAACTACCACTTCACCGATCCATTCAAGTATGATCTAGCCGCCGTCGGTACGTGATTTCCTTTTCTCGCTCCAGTTCTCCCAGCTAACACAAAGACACTCCAAGGCGAGCGCGGCATCGTATACGCCTGCCCGCCCGAGGCCGGGCACCCCGCGCGTGTCCACTACAAGCCGTTCTCCACCTGGGCCACGCACGGCGAGTGGACGTACACGCTCCCGCCTGGAGAGCGCGCAGTCGCGGTCGCCGCAGGCGGGACGCCGCCGACGCGCGCGCTGCGTACACTCCAAGAGGCGGACGTTGAGGGCAACGGCTACGTGGCCATCGCGACCGACGCGGGCGTTGTGCGCTTCTTCTCGGGCGGCGGCCTCCAGCGGGGGCCCGTGTGGGCGCTCGACGGCGATTTGATTGCGATGGTCGCTGGCAGGGACTATGTGTTTGTTGTCCACCGCGAGGGTGGGACGAGTCTTGATGGTCAGTGCGCGTTGGAGATGCTGTGAGGAATTAAGCTAATCTGATGCTCGAAAAAAAGGAAACCAGAATTTGAAGTATACATTGCGCACGTCGGACACGTTCCGCGTCATGCACACTGGGCGGCTTCCCGTTAACAAGGGCAAGACGCTCAAGTGGATAGGTATCTCGGACGAGGGCGTAAGTGCCTTTCTGTTCTTCGCTCTGAGAACTTTTGTCTGATGTGATGTTTTGAACTAGGCCCCGGTAATTTACGACTCTTCTGAGCGAATCATGATGCTTGAGCACTTCAGATTCACAGCGCAGGGCTCGTGGGCCGTGTTGCTCGACGCTACGCAGCTTGCGCGGAGGGCAGGCAAAGACGAGTCTTACTGGCCAATTGGCGTGACGAAGAGCATAATGATGTGTATCATCCTGAAGGGCCGAGAAGGCTACCCTGGCTTCCCGCGTCCGCTCGCACAAGAAATCGATATGACGATGCCGTACCTCGACATGGATGATCCAGAGGCACAGAAGGCCGAGCGGTAAGTACAACTTGAAGGCGTAACGGCCTCCATTATTCATCTAACTTATTGCTCCCCATCAGCGTCGCGCGCGAAGGCATCCTGCTCGACCACCTGCGCGACGCGCTGGACGAGGACACACTCACGTCGGAGGACATCTCCAAGACAGAGCTCGACCTCGACAAGGAGCTCATCCTCGTCATCCAGCTCGCGTGCAAGCACGACCGCCTGCAGCGCGCGCTCGACGCTGCGAAGCTCTTGCACCACGCGGCGTCGCTCGAGGGCGCGCTCAAGATCGCAGACTTCTATCATCTCGCGGGCCTGCGCGAGAAACTCGGCGTGCTGCGCGCTGTGCGCGCGGGCGCGGACCGCCTCCGCGACGAGCGCGCGCGCCGCGCGGACTGGCGCGGGGCCGCCGGGGCCGTGCCGCAGGCGCACGATCCGTACGCTGGCCTCGGGCAGGGCGCGCCGCGGCCCTTCCAGGACGCGCAGCCCCCGCCGGCGATACACCGGCCGCGGCTCGTCGCTGCGACGCCGTCCGCGGAGCCGTCGCCGTTCTCACGGAAGCCCGCCGCCCCTCAGATAAGCGAAGCGACCTCCTCGCGGACCCTGGTCGAGGACTCGCCGCCGCCGGAGAAGCGCAAGCGGGACGTCATTGACGAGAACGAGGATTCGAGCGTACCCCCGCCGGAGTACAAGTCCAAACGGCAGGCGGTCGAGGACATCTCTCGGTCAAGTATTCAGCAGGCCAGTGAGTGACTTATCTATTTCGCCTTCGATATTTAGTTTTCTAATTTGATGATCAGAGCCGAACCCCTTCGCCAAGAAGCCCTCCGCAGCAGACAGAGAATATGGCGCGAACGGCGCGAAGCCTAACCCATTCCTGCGCAAAGCCACAACGGCGAAGTCATTACAAAAGAGCGAGACCTTCTTCGACAAAGTCAACGCGGCAGAGAGCGATTTGGAAAAGAGTAAACGTGCGTCTCCAGCGTCTTTTTTCGGATCTTCTAAAAGTATCGTCTGTTTACTTTCCTCATTTTTTTTTTTCGGGAATGAAGGCGCTCCCGGGAAGTCCAAGAAGGTGGTGCCGCCAACGAAGCAGTCGACACTTTTCGGTCTGCCGCCCGCCGCCGCACCTGCGAAGAAGAGTACGAAAAACGGCAAGACAGATGGAGCTCGGACGCGGGAGGACTCGGCATCTGCGGAGTCGCAGCCACAGGAGCGTGAGGCAAATGGAAATAGCGACGTTGCCATGCACGAGGACGAGGAGGAAAGCACATTGTCCGTTTCTGCAGGGGTGTCTCAAGAAGGGAAAACTGGGTCGACGGAGGGTGAGACGCAAGTCGAGGTCCGTTCGTTTCATCATTCGTTCCCCGAAGGTTTCATATTCATTTTCGTTGCGATTCGTTTCCAGACACAACCCGTCGACGAGGACGAAGAGCCTATCGAGTGGCCGCCTTCTCCGCCGCCTGCTGAGAGACAGGCACTGACGGCTGAGGCATGAGGCGAGATTGCATAGCTGAAATATATCCCTTGGGAACGACATGTAGTATACTCTTCCGTAGCATTAACTTATTATCATGCTTCAACTATATCCCTAGCTAGATAACGGGCATCTAAAAAATAGTTCGAAAGACGAGTGCGATCAGTCACGCTCGATGTCCTGGTACAATGAATCCGAAATGTTCAGGTCCTGAAACAAATAAAGCAGTCAGCATTCAATATGATGCAGACAACCGGGAGGGGGCCCCACCTCTGGCGCGAATGGCCACTCGTCGAACGCTTTCACGAGCACTGCCCAGTCATTCACGGTCAGGTCGCGGATCTTTTTGCTGGTGTCGATGCGCTGCGACTCGGGCAGGTCGGGATTCGATATCTTCGGCAGGAGGTTCACCGCGCCGGGAGCCATGGAGTTAATCGCGCGCTTGAGCGGCGTGCTCTTCAGCACGAAGAGGCGGCGCAGACAGTAGTCCCACTTGTCAAGCAAGCCGTGCCGGATCACCTGGCGAGATCCCGGGAACGAAACCGTTAGATTCAAATATCAATTCGCGAGAGTAGGAGTTATAAAGCAAAAAGGACAGAACACGCACGGAGTCTACGCGCGGATTGACAGTGATCGCCGCGAGGGGCGAACCGATGGCGTAGTTCGAGCGCCTCGAGTCCCCGGGCAAGCCGGTGGGCGGAAAGAAGTGGTCCATGTAGGGTGTGAGCTCCTCCAGGGGCAGCGCGTGCTCGATGTGCGACGCCGCCGCCGCAATGACGCTCAGCTTGCAGTGCGCCTTCGTAGAGGGAGTGGCTACTAGGCGCTGTAGAGTGACTACGTATGAGTTGCATGCGAGCGAGAGCGAGGTATCCGGAAGGCGGGTGCGCTTGCCTTGCAGAGAATGTCGTTCATGATGAGGCTCATAGGCACGCGCCCGTACCTGAATAGCCAGGCTCGCTCGGGTATAAGCCGCCAGAACTGGGCGATGAGCTGGTCGCCGTGGACGGAGTTCGGGATGTGCGAGATGAAATGCAGGTTCGGCTCTGGATGGAGAAGTGACAGGTGGGTCTTCATGACGGGGTGGGGCTGCAGTACACTCACGTTCATCTGCAAACGTCTTCTTTACGACATCGTCGAGGAGTCCGCGCGCCTCGATGTCCTTGTATGTCGTCCAGATGAAGCCCGACAGCGGGACGACGGTCAGCCGTGGGTCGCATGCCTCCAGCGGCTAGTGACGGGGTACAGAACACACGGAGTTGTTAGAATTAAGAAGTAGATTAATTGCGTTCATGTGACAGACTTGCCTGCAAATATTTCAAGTACTCCTCGATGTTTTCAAGGACTATGAGTTTTTTGACTTTTGACGCGGGCAGTTTCAGCAGGCTACGTGTCAACGTGCCTGGGCCTAGTTTGCTTCAGTCTAAACATCCATGGCGTGAAAGTACTGCACGGCGCACTCACCGGGAAACGCCTCGATGACCACCTTCCCCTCGCCCTCTGCACTGCTCTCACCCAGCTCGCCGTTGCTCAAAAACGCTTGTGCAAGCCGGTCCGCGAGCTTCTCATTTTGCAAGAAGACGCGGCTGTGGTTGCTCGCGACGGAAAACTCAGATCTCCACTGTTCCAGAGGAGGCAATGGAGGCAGGGCGGAGGACGAGATGCATCTGCGCCAGAGCTGCACTGGCGGTTTGCGCGCGTTGAAAATACGAGCAAGCATGATTTGCAGACGCGTCGCAGAGCACCTTTTATGTTGTTCCACGTGCAGCCTCAGTTGTCACTCTTCAAATTCACAGAAAAAAAGAACACAATTCGAGACGACATTAACATATCTTTTGCTCGTAGCCATCTATCGATTGGCTATTCAACGACGACTGATTATTAGAGGAGGTCGGGCGCGTTTCGCCCGTGTTATGGCGGAGCCGAGCTTCCGTTGATACACACACGAAGAAACGAAACGCGCAAAACGGATGAACATGCTAGACAATCTTGCGTAATAACCTCACATGTATCATGGAAGTCGGAGAAACTGTCGACGGATGGCGAATGTGCCGGGCACGCAAACTATGTCATCCTGACCGCGAAAGTTCCCATATGGTATAGTGGACACCGCAGGCGAGGGATACGAAATATTTACGCATGGTCGGATGGTAAAAGGCCATCTGAGAAGTGGAAAGTATCATTACGGAGGTGTAGATAACAGCAGGCGCGATATTAGACAACACAACATTAATGGCAGTCGCGAAATGGATATCGCTGCATTTTTTTTGGAAAGCATTCGTGAACACGATGTCATTCAAATGAAACAGAGGGCGCAGTCAAAGCAGTCGCACTTGAATTTCCTTTCGTGAGATAAGATGTAAACATGGTGTGCGCGAGGACGCACAGTGTAGATGGAAACCTTGTTGCATTACATAGTACGACGAGCAAGCGCGTCCTAGACGACAGAACAAACAGCGTAAAAGGAGATTCAAGCGGAGGCTCGGGACAGGAAGACGCGAGTCGGATAAACATTGGGGAAAGGTGGCAGATTGATTTCATCAGAGCAGCAATACCCTTGCCAGAGTAAGAGAACTTGCCTGGAGTCTTTTCATAGTCTTTCGAATCATTAACAACCGTTTCTACCTGTCTCTGTGCCAGCCTTTGCGCTTTGAATTAAACCAACGTTTAGACCCCATGTACAACATTATGAGGCGCGGACAAGATTTATGAATTCTCTCCGCGAATGACGAGGTGACGAGCGCGTTATGCAGGACGTCCGAACCATCCTCAGAAGCCAACGAAATATTGTAGATCGACTGGAAGTGAGTGATGAATGTGCCGAGTAGTGCGTTTACGAGCGTCTACAAACCGAGCATTTACATAAAATGAAAATCGATGATGAAAGGGAAATTAACGCACCTCAGACATACCGCTTTCAGAAAATTCGAGTCGGAAAGCTGTTAACCCAGTGATGATTGAAGGTATTTTTCCCAGAGCCTGGCTCGTCTCCTCGTCGGAGACCTGCCCTGGACACCTGATAGTCAATGAGCTCAAGGGCCCGGTGGAAAAAGCCAGTAGCATGCACAAATGAGATGTGACCGGCTCGCTAAGGAGCCATCTGTTAGGGAGAACTATCCTGACGATCTCGACCCCGCGTAGAGGAACGAGCACCGCAAGAATCAGGAGATTTGCAGATACGACCTTGAGGCGGGGTAGAGCGGCGGCTCTGATGGATATGGGAGTGTTTGTCGAGCCTCGAAATTCTAATGTCTCTATGGAGTTTTGAGTCTCGAGCCACTTGACCGTATCATCGTCAAAATCGAAACTACTGCTAAAGTGTTTGAGGGAAAATGCCGTTTGATGTAGAATGTATGAGAGCGAGCCAGTCAAATAAAGCTTCAGACTTTCGAGCAGAGTCATCTTCTTGAGCGCGTTAGAGAGTAGAACACGAAAAGATTTTAGGAACAATGAGCCGGAAGGGAACTTGACGGTGAAATGCTTAACGTGCAGAGCGAGGGAGGGACGAGACGCAAGGGTCTTGAAGCAGGCTATGATACGCGCCGCGTTTATCATGCTAACGTCGAGCGAAATCTCTCTGTAGATGGAACGCTCGGCCGATCTGCGAAATGAGCGACTGGTACGTGCTAGTTTTGTCGATGTGTCCTGATCACATTGTAACGCGACGAGATCCAACAGCTCTACAGGGACTAAATAATAGATTAGGACCAGAGTGAATGTGACCTTTAGGATCAAATTAGCATACTGACGAGATAAAACCGTTGTCCCCCTTTCCAATGGCTTGAGGTGAAGACTCATGGCAGGTTGACATGATGATGAAAGCGCAGCGGTTGTGTAGTGGCTGAGCTGAGTCATCAACGCGTCGCGTCTTTAGAAAAAAGACCCTAAAATATTATTCAGAAAGTCCACATCGTTCGTATTGTCATAATGGTATTTCCTGCAACAATCTTCTCTAACTTTTTCTTCATTATAAAAGACATGTAGTTTGAGCTAGATTGACATCGACTGGAAGCCTCCAGATGGAACTTGGACTTCAAGCACTCGGATTACTAGAGGTAGAAATTAATCACTATTGGTATTTAATTGCTCATCATGGACCTTCTAAGCCGCTATTTCAACCAGTGATTGCAACTATGTGCTCGTTTTTATGGGCAGGCAGGCTCTTATGCCTTGGCGCGATACATCTTGGGCCTTGGCGCGAGACACGCAGCTGATTCGACCACTATAAAACTCACTGGCACTACCAAAATGAACTCAACTAAGAATCTGCAAGGTCCCCGAAACGCACTAGCATGCATCCCTCTGAACAAGAAGGTCCGAACAGCGGTACTACTCGACTGCTTGCTCAATTATTTCGAGTGAAAAAGCCGTCGGAGTGCTCGGGGTTTCTACCCACTCGTCGCCAGTCAGCGAAGACACGGAGAAACAGGAGCAGGGCTTCGGGAAGTGGCTTAATGCGTTACAGAACCATATGATAGTCCCTATACTCTGTGCGACTGAGTTTGCCGAGGTGTTTAGCACTTCTTCCTGTATCATTGCCCTTCCAAAGGTGCGCCCACTTGCCAGCACTACAAAAATTTTCCCTTGTTAACACGCCCTCAGATTGGACATGCTCTTAGCTTTAGCCCCTCTGAGCTCCAGTGGGTCGTCGCGGCATACACGTTGACCTTCGCGTCCTTACAGCTTATCGGCGGACACCTCTCGGACATCTACTACCCCAAGCCTGTCTTTATCGCAGGCTGCACCATCGCCGGCGTCCTTAGCATATTTTGCGCGGTCAGCGTGAACCCCATTATGCTTATCATCTTCCGTGCCGTGCAGGGAGTAGGTAGGCGTCTTTCTTCGTCACTATTTTCTCGCAGAAGAGCTACTTGCACTAAATCAAAGTCTACAGGCGCGGGGTTCGCTATCCCACCCGCGATCTCGCTCATTGTACAGATACGTCCCAATCCCGCAGAGCAGTCACTAACACTCTCTGCGTTTTTCTCGTCCGGAAAGATGGGAAACGCCCTTGGGTTCGCTCTTGATGGTGTCCTTACCTCGTATGTCGGTTGGAAATGGGGTATACATTCATAGTTCTTTTCTTTGACAAGGCTACTTCAACTGAGTTGCATTTCTAAACCCGCGTAGTATTCTATTTTGTGGCAATCATGATGCTCTCGCTCGCTGCACTGTCGGTCCTCATCTTGCCTGGTCATGACGCAAAGACGAACATGAAAAATGCTGGCAAAAAGCGCCGTCTTGACCTTCCTGGCGTGTTTGCTTTGACAGGTAGTCTTATTATTTTTGTCTATGCTGCTTCAGATGCGAGCAGTGTCGGTAAGCTCAATTGATACTTGACTCGAAGTCTAACACTGATCACGATTATCAACGTAAAGGTTGGGATCAATCACAGATCATTGTCACCCTGATCCTCTCCATGCTCTTTTTTCCTTTTCGAGCGAAAAGTGAAGGATCCTGCCATGCCCCCGAGTACCTGGTTCATCCCGAATATCATACCTTTATTTGTTTATTCACTCGGGTCTGTCTATCGTATAATGAGCATTTAAACGAGGTGGCTAAACGGCTGATTTCATTAGCATATACTGGTTCCTGTATGGTACACAGGTACAATTCGTTGAGGTATTTCAGGTAAATAATTTCCAGTCGTTGTGCCTTTTCCTCTCGAAAACTCCCCTTTCTAACAGCATTTTTCCCTACTAGGACCTCTTTGGGTGGTCTGCACTCAAAGCCGCCGTGCACTGTATCCCGATAGGTGTCACGAGCGGAATATCATCGTGCCTCGTCGGGGCCTGTGGTTTGTGCTTATCGCGTCGGATATCTCTCCCAGTGGGCCAGCTTCTTATGAGTGTAGGTTCTGTGCTTTTCGCGCTCGCGGATACCCCAGACAAATACTGGATCCACGTCTTCCCCGGCATGGTAGTTGGAATGGCTGGCGTCGCAATTTCAGATGTCGGCGTAAGCGTAGCGGTGATGGCCAGCGCTCGCAGGGGGGAAAAGGTTCGCTCTTGTGGTCATATTTGGGATTTACGGACGAAACTAATTTGTGCTGTAGGGTGTAGTGGGCGCTTTGGTCAACACATCCCTTCAATTAGGTGCTACCATCGGATTAGCGGGTGCATTTGCCGTATCTCCCATTCATTTCGATCCGTAGACTAACTTTGGAAACTCTAGTAATGACCTCTGTTTCAACCAGTGTCAATGATCGCCTTCCCACCAATGCAGAAGTCCTCGCAAAATTCGCTGGCTACAGTGACGCATTTTGGCTCCTCGTCGGAACCAATGGTCTCCTGGACATTGTTGCGCTGGTATTCGTGAGGTAAATGTGAAGTTTCCCTACCAATATCTTATATGTACAGTTGATTATCTCATAATGCATAAGCTCGTTCCAAGAATTCCTATGCATTAATAGATATTATGCAATAGTAAATACTTTTAAAAGATTTTTAAATGATTTAAATAATATATTTCTTGTTATACAGAGTGACTAAGTTCAGTACCAACCGAATATGGCATATTATGTCATGACAGAACCATAGAAAATCCGAAACTTACACCTTTTACAGCTGTTTTCATAACTATGCGGAATCGCAAAAAATCTCGTGCCGCCTCGCCACCGATTGCGTGACAAATATACTCGCACGATCCTATCATCTAAGCAATTGCCGGAGTGCCGAGTGCCCGGATCAGGCTGTATCTGGTTGCCGAACGTTCAGATCAGATTGCATCAGGCTTTCTGCCTTAACAAACGCATGCCGAATCTCGGATCATCTCACTTCATCTTTGTAACACGGTCGTGGGACCGAGTGTGTCATCTTTTAGGTGGCGTGGGTGGCGCACGGATTTTCGCGATTCCGCGTAGTTATGAAAAGCGCTGTAAAGCGTAATCCTGGAACTTTGTCCCCGAAGTAACAGTTTTACAGCAGTGTGGGATGTATTTTCAAAAACTTGGAGCTAAATCTTTTTAGAATCGCCTATATATCTATGCATAAATCCCCAAAATCTTATGCAATATTGAATAGTAGATTTCTTGCATATTTTGGCTGGGACGAGGTCGGTTCCCGGATTTTTGATGCATTATTAGATATTATGCATTAGTAGCTTATGCATTATGAGATAATCAACTGTACACTTGGATGCTGCCTATCGTGATGCGGGCGTCTGGGGTCACTGCCCGGTTGCATTTTTGTATGGCTGGATTAGAGCTTTCTTGCAACATAACTCAGCTGTATGCATATCATACATATTTAATTAATAATGGCTGCATACGGTTATTGGTCTCTATGTCGTACCTCCCGGATTAAACTGAGCTTGAACTTTGAACTTTAGGTAGGTTGCCGAGACGCGCCGAACGCGTCGATCATATTTGCTGTAATTTATAATCTTCGCCGCGGCTATATATTCTTAGCTTAAGAGAAGGCTCTGGGGAGCTCTTGCAGGTTGATATGTAAGTCGTTCATGTAAGTGTAATCGCTCAGTAACAGAGCAATTGAGCTGAGTCACAAACGCGTCGCATCATCTTGCAGATAGCAGATTGCACGTATCCGAGAATATGTTAAAATATAAAATGTGTGTCCTTTTCGATGTGTCCCTCATGATCTTCACGACCTTTTGCCCGTTAAAGCAGACTACTTAATTTCAGACTTGAGTCGGATGATCGTCGACCGAACGGCCCCAGCTGAGACTTGGACTTCAAGCACTCGAATTGCTGGAGTGGAAATTAATCACCTACTTAATTACTCATCCTTCTAAACCGCGGTGAAGTGATTGCTTGCTAATGTGGGCCCATTTCTTTAGGTCGGCAAGCTCTTGGTGCGAAACAAGAAGCTGATTCCAACACTATAAAGCCTACTGCTATGATGATGAACTCAACGGAAAATCCTCGGGACGCACTAACATGCATTTCTCTGAACAGGAAGGCACAAACAGCGGCGGGGCCTCGACCGCGTGCTCCATAATTTTCGAAAAAAAGACCGACAGCGAGCTCAGATATCCTACCCACCCCTCGCCGACTGGACTCGACGACACAGAGAAGCAGGTCCAGGACTTCAGCAAAGCAGCCGACCTCAACTCTGGGACGCGGCCAAATGCATTCCGAAAGCATATAATAATTCCCATTCTCTGTTCGGCTCAGTTCTTCGACATATTCAGCTCTTCTTCCTCTATCATCGCTCTTCCGGAGGTGTGTCCGCCTCTCCTGGCAGGACAGATACTCTCCCATGCTAATGCGCCCCTCAGATTGGTCAGGCCCTTAACTTCAGCGCCTCTGAGCTCCAGTGGGTCGTCGCGGCATACACGTTAACCTTCGCGTCCTTACAGCTTATCGGCGGACGCCTCTCGGACATCTACTATCCCAAGCCTGTCTTCATCGCAGGCTGCACCATCGTTGGTGTATTTAGTATACTTTGCGCGGTCAGCGTGGACCCCATTATGCTTATCGTTTTCCGTGCCGTGCAGGGAATAGGTAAACGTCTTTCTCCGCCTTACTTTTCTCACAGAAGAGCCACTTGCACTAAATCAAAGTCTACAGGCGCGGGGTTCACTATCCCACCCGCGATCTCGCTCATTGTACAGACACGCCCCAACCCCACAGAGCAATCGCTAGCGCTCGCCGCGTTTGCTGCATTTGGGGCAATGGGAAACGCACTTGGCTTTGTTCTTGGTGGTATCCTTACCTCGCGTGTCGGCTGGAAGTGGGGTGCGTACTTACGTTCGTGCTTTGACATATCTATTTCAACTGACAAGAGCTCCTTTTCTAAATTTACCTAGTGTTTTATATCGTGGCGATTATGATCCTTCCGCTTGCTGCTCTGTCGGTCCTCATATTGCCTGGCTACGATGCAAAGGCGAACATGACAGATACTGGAAAAGAGCGCCGTCTTGACCTGCCTGGTGTGTGTGCTCTGACAGGTGGCCTTATTCTTTTTGTCTATGCTATTTCAGATGCGAGCAATATCGGTTAGTACTTTAAAAAAATTGAAGCTAAATACTGATTCCAATGACTGCAACGTAAAGGTTGGGATAAACCGCAGATCATTGTCACCCTGATTCTCTCTATGCTCTTCATGCTCGTCTTTTTCCTCATCGAGCGAAAAGTGAACGATCCTGCCGTGCCCCCGAGTACCTGGTTCATACCGAATGTCATACCTCTGTTTATTTATTCACTCGGGTTCGTTCTGTTGTGTATTTTTGTCATGTCCTGGAAGAAGTTGCTTAACGTCTGATTTAATTAGCATATACTGGTTTCTGTATGGCACAGAGCTACAGCTCGTCGAGATATTTCAGGTAAATTCTTTCTAGTAGTTGTGTACTTCCTTTCTACCAAAAGCTCTTTTTTCTAACAATATTTCTCTCTACTAGGACCTCTTTGGGTGGTCTGCACTCAAAGCTTCCGTGCATTGTATCCCGATAGGTGTCGCAGGCGGAATCACTTCATACCTTTTCGGGACCTATGGTCCGCGCTTCTCGCGTCGGATATCTCTTCCAGTCGGCCAGCTTCTTATGGGTGTAGGTTCTGTGCTTTTCGCGCTCGCGGATACCCCGGAGAAATACTGGAGCCACGTCTTCCCCGGTATGGTAGTCGGAATGATTGGCATTGCAATTTCGTACGTCGGCGTAAACGTTGCGGTGATGGCAAGCGCTCGCAAGGGGGAAGAGGTATTTACTTACTGATTGCATTCGGGACTTCTAGGGCGAGGCTGATTTCTGTTTCAGGGTGTAGTGGGCGCTTTGGTGAACACATCCTTTCAACTGGGTGCTACCATTGGTTTAGCAGGTACGTTTATCGTCTCTCCTATCCAACCTGATCCATAGAGTAAACTTGAGAACACTAGTAATGACCTCGATCACGATCGGCGTCAATGACCACTTGCCTGGCAACGCGGATGCTCTCGCACAATTCACTGGCTACAGGGACGCATTTTGGCTACTCGTCGGCATGCATGGCCTCTTGGCCATCGTTTCGCTTGTATTCGTGAAATAGATGTGAAGCTCGCCTTCCAGTTTGCTATATGTACTCTTAGATGTTACCACTGCTTCGTTACATTTTTCACGCTTTGACAAAGTTTCCATAGAACGTAGCGTAGTCACTGTGCATATGTATAATGTTTAACAAGTTCCACAATAATCAGCGAGCATGCCTCGTTGCCGAGGACGAGATTGAAGCTGAGCGCAAAACTCAAGCTTACCGAGACGCGACAAAACGCGCCGATCAAGTTTGCCTTCCACGTGCCAGCTGACGCGACGGCCTGCGCGGCGCGCGACTTAGAAACCACTATTACTCACGCTACCCATGGCGTGGACGGAACGTCCAACTACTTTGCTTTTCTAACAGCAAGTCTCATTCAGAAGAATATCAGACCCTATGGCTATAACTGTCCACACCCGCCGCTCCCGACTCGGAAGACACGCATCCGCGTCCGCGAGTCTTCACACCCGCGCCGACCGTGAGGGCAAGTACAACGGCCTGCTTTCGCCTCCGCAGTCTAAAACGTCCAGGAGGCATTCTTTCGCCCCCGCGCATTCTGGGTCCGAACGCCGAACGAGCGGTGCCTCGTCCCATTCGCGTATCAGCGACGAGTCGGAGGAGGACTATGGCCTAGAGACACCGTGCGGTGTGAAGGAGGAGAGCAAGTCTTCATCTCCTGCGTTCTTGTCGAAGAGGGGTCAGTCTTCGAGCCCAATCAGATGCGACAACAAGCTCGACACCTTGGCGTACGCGTCGCTCCCATCCTCGCCCATCTCGGCAACTCCTGCGCCAGCGTCTCCACTGCCGACCGATAATCGACCTCAATTTCCCCGCAGCCAGTCTTACTATGTTCCTTTCTCCCTTTGGGACTACCTTCGAGAAGAGCTGCTTGCGACGGACTTTGACTCTCATCAAGAGCTAAAATGGGAAAGGGTCAGCAATTTTCTGAACGTCCCTTTAGCCATCGAGAAGGCAAGTGCCGTGTTCATTTCTATGCGCAACTAGTCGTCTAAATATTGACACAGATACTTGGCTTTGGCTTTATTCTGTGCTTTGACTCTTTTCTGCACACATTCACAATTCTGCCAATCCGTTGTGCCTTGGCTGTCTATCGTGTATTTGTTAACATCTTCACTAGAGCTTCACTTCCTCCATCACAGAAAGCCGACATCCTACGGGCGCTACTTCTCCTGGTCTCTATCTTGATTCTGCTACCTCTTACTGATGCTAGCAAAATATACCACTCCATTCGCGGGCAAGAAACGATCAAGTTGTATGTGATCTTCAATGCATTAGAGGTCAGTCGCTGGACGGTCTAGTGAACCTGGAAGCTTACAGAGAAGTAGATCGCAGATCGTTTATTTACGTCGTTTGGTCAAGACATCCTCGATTGTGTCTTCTCACGGTCGACACTTCTATTATTATCGCGCCGCGCATCCGTCACGTCAAAGACTATCCGGCCCTTCCTATTTTTCTTCATCGCTACATTATACATAGGTGGGTGGACTTCCGATTTCCCGCCCGCTTATATATCCGAATTTTGACCTTTCTGTCAGTGGCACACACACTTGTCCTCGTTTATCAGCTCATAGCTTTAAATGTTGCTATTAACTCGTATGACCATGCTCTCCTCACCCTTTTGGTCTCAAACCAGTTCGTCGAGATCAAGGGCAGCGTTTTCAAGAAGTTTGAGAAGGACAACTTGTTCCAGATAACATGCGCAGGTCAGAGTTTTGGGGATTCTGCTCTCGCTTAAAACCATCTGCTGACTCACGGGCTTGTCTGCAGACATTGTGGAGCGTTTTACGATCTCGATCATGCTCTTTGCTGTTGGCTTCCGGAACTTAATTGAGATGTATGGCTCGGAATTTGACTTTACGGAGGGTGTCGTTCTCCCGAAGAGTTTCGGTTGGTTTCGAGAGGGGCATGTAGTGTGGACCATATTTTATGTAGGTGATAGAGGGTTGATCTTTTTTTCTATACGAACTGAGTTTTGACTCTCACATTAGCCAGTCTTGACCGTTCTCCTCTCCGAACAAATAGTCGATTGGCTGAAGCATGCGTTCATTACGAAGTTCAACCACATTCGGCCGTCAGTGTATGAGAGGTACATGGACGTCCTTTGTCTCGACCTTGCCAATGGAAGCGCCGTTGGTCGAAGAAGTGCGCGCAAGGTAAGTCCAACTCACGTTCCTTCAAATTTGAGTAGCATATTTATTGCCATGGACATTCAGCACTCATACGTAGACCAATCCCCCATCGTTGCGCGTCGCCTCGGCTTCCCAGCGCTGCCCCTCGCTGTCCTTGCCGCGCTAATAGGCTCGCAATCCGTCGGTCTCGTGATCTCTACGTACTCGCTCTCACCCGTCACTTTGTATGGGAACATAGTAGACAGGGCTAAATGGATCGCACTTGGGGTTATATTCTGGGTCTGGTAAGTAACGGTCTAGTTTATCGCGTCTCGACCGCCCAAACAAGTTTGATCGTCCGTTCGCAGCTGTGTGGTAATCAAGATCATCATCGGCGTCAACTTGGTCAGCTTCGCGACGCGTCGGCGAGCGGGCATAAAAGCTCGGGAAGAGGAAGACAAGATCAACGATTTCGGGCGAGATCCCATTGGCGAAGGGAAGGACGAGAGAGTAAGTTTACTTGTATGAAGTAGTGCCCTTCTACATCCGCTGATGGAATACTTTAGGACTACAACCGCGATTTGAAGACTCTGCTTGATCACGAAGGCGACGATGCGACGCGAATCCCGGATATTGGCGAGACGTCATCGACTGCAGATGGAAATAAGAAGCGGCCTAAATTAGAGGAGCTGACGCGGTTCACCATGGTCAAACGAATATGGTAGTTCACGAATTTTGATGGAGCACGCTCGAAGGTTAGAAGCATAATGTAAGTTTTCATACTGGGGGGGCATACAATCATAATTGGCATAATGTTAACTTTAGTTCTTCATAAATCATAACCGTCGAGTTTGTTAGCTCAGAAGGGAAAGGAGAGTTCCTGGTGTGGCATTTGTAAGGTGTCGCTTGAGCAGTTGGGTGGGAAGTCATCAAGAGAAAAAGAAAGTGGTGCTCCTTCGAAGAGGGCTGAAACTGACATATATGGAGTGGCAGAAAACGTGAGGAGAGTTATAGAAGAGGTGTCGCTGGAAATGCTTTAAGGCAGGTGAAATTTCACTTCAGGATATGGTTTTCATTGAGGCGGAAGAGGAGGTAGAGGTTTTTTGGAGGCGCGAGGCAATGCCACCTTCGATTCAGAACTCCAGATCTGACTTGAATTCTTTACTGTGAACGTAGGTGGATGGCCATAGATTGCGCTTCCCTTCGGGACCTTTCTGTCGAGCCAATTTATGGAAGTCTTTTGAAACTGCATGTTTGGATAAGCTCTGGGTGTCGGCATGGAAAATGACGCATTTGAGTCCCGGCGGCGGATTCCCGGCTTGACAGGCTGGCGAGCGGTATACTCCTCCCGACACCGCACCACCTGGCCGGGCAGCGCAGGTGGTGTGGGGAACTGGTCCAAGTATTTCTCCAAGAAGAACGGGTCATCGGCCGAGTCGCGGTTCGCATGCAGGAGGAGGTCGGGCGTCGAGCCGCCCTGGAGGGGGCGTCGCGGGCGCGGTGTGTGGAGTCGGGAGAGCGCGTTGCTCGACGGTGCTTTCATGAGCATATGCGCTGGATGCTCAGGAAGTAAGTCCCTCGATTCGTCTTCCAACGCCTGGCGTGCTTTTGTGCGCTCGACCGATTCCTTGTCTATGAGGAGGACGAAGGGGACCTCCTTAGGGCCATACGGAGACGTGTACAGCTCCTCATCGTTTCTTGTCTCACTGGACCCTTTCTTTTTTCCCGACGACCTTTTCCTCATCAGCCCTAGCTGACGGAGTGCCTTGATGGCCCACGGTTTCTTCGGCTTTTTCTCGGGCGGCGTGTTAAATAGCTCGTCATATACGAACGTACAACAGGAGGCTGAAGCCGAAGAACACGAGAGTTCGGAGCCCGTTCGGGAGGGATTGTTTCTTCTCAGAGGGAAAAGTTCGCAAAGAGTTAGTATTGGGGAAAATACCAATGTAGGAGATGAATTTACCGCTTGTGTAGTTTATTGGGATGCATAGAGGGCATGATCTAGGTGATGGAAGTGAAGGGGTAGCGTCAGAGCAGCGAGGGGACTGTCTTATATGCATTTTAAGACAGTGGCTTATTGGTTGCAGTGGCCAGGGTATTGTGGCTTTGGATATTGTTGCTACGAGGCCTCTCGCTTGGTACAGTAATGTGAACCTCTTGTATTCTGTTCAGCCACAATTGCACCGCATTTGGAACATGCTTGGATCTTCTATCAGCTGCGGCATGTCCCGCCGGATCATTATTGACCCGGGAGCCGGTACTGACGCAGTCCTCTTTCTTGTCCTAAACGCGCCTGCTTGCTTGCTTGCTTGTGGTCAGACCGCCTCCTCCACTCGTCGTTATGCCAGACTACCCGACACTGAGCGTAACGCTTTTGGGCGCAGGGCAGGAGGTTGGCAGGTCGTGTTGCGTCCTGCAATATCGTGGCAAGACCCTCGTCTGCGATGCAGGCATCCATCCAGCGTACAACGGCATGGCTTCTCTCCCCTTCGTTGACGAGCTTGATTGGAGTACCGTAGACGCCATCCTCATTACTCAGTAAGCTTTGATGCATGTATTTAGCTTGGACTGTGTCTCAAATCTTCATCTAGTTTTCATCTTGATCATGCAGCATCTTTGACATATATTATGGAAAAGACAAATTTCAAGGATGGTTCAGGGAAAGTCTACATGACGCACCCTACGAAGGCCGTGTACAAATTTCTCATGCAGGACTTCGTGAGAATGAGGTGAGCTTTCTTCTGTATTTTACACATTCTCAGCACTCATCGTCTACAGCTCAAATTCGGCAGACGCCCTCTTTACACCGTTGGATTTATCCATGTCACTCTCGGATATCATTCCTGTTTCTACCCACCAGCTGATCACTATCAGCCCTGGCCTTTCGTTCACGCCATATCATGCCGGACACGTCCTGGGGGCTTGTATGTTCCTGATTGACATCGCTGGTCTTAAAATTCTTTACACAGGCGACTATTCGAGAGAAGAAGACCGTCACTTGGTCAAAGCCGAAATACCGCCTATAAGACCTGACGTACTCATCGTTGAAAGTACTTATGGTGTTCAAGGTCACGAAAAGCGGGACGAAAAGGAGCTGCGCTTCACCAGTCTCGTTCATTCGGTCATTCGTAGGGGTGGTCATGTATTGATGCCTGTTTTCGCTCTCGGACGTGCTCAGGAGCTTCTCCTCATCCTTGAGGAATACTGGAAGAAGCACCCGGACTTGCATAATGTACCGATATATTATGCGTCGAATCTGGCCAGGAAATGTATGGCTATCTACCAGACGTATATCCATACAATGAACTCCAATATCCGCTCGAGATTTGCGAAAAGAGATAATCCCTTTGTTTTCAAGTGCGTGGTCTTGGTTTTCCACTTCCCCCCACCTGGATCTTATGAGATTTTAGACATATATCAAACTTACCACAGGCTCGAGGCTGGGAGAAAAGAATCAGCGAGGGTCCGCCTTGCGTTGTGCTAGCGACTCCTGGTATGCTCCAAATGGGCCCAAGTCGCGAATTACTGGAACTTTGGGCGCCGGATCCTCGCAATGGTCTCATCATTACAGGTTACTCTGTGGAAGGCACATTAGCACGGGTGAGTTTGAGTTTGCGATCTCGACTCCAGATAAACTGTCGTTTTGGACGTCCAATGTACTTTCCGTCAATACAATTCCTTTCCCCCCCATCCCCGTGTGAACGGTTCTGAGCGTCCGACGTTCCAAAGTAATCCCGGTCTGTGGAGCTGAATTCCCGCTCATGATGTATTGACTAGGACATTGTCAACGAGCCTGAGGAGATCGCTGGCGTCAAGGGCAACACTATCCCGCGAAGGATTTCGGTCGATTATATCTCGTTCAGCGCGCATGTTGACTACCCTCAGAATGCTGAATTCATCGACCTTGTCAAGGCACAGCACATCGTAAGTATATTATTTCCATCTCGGTACAATGTCACAATTTGCTCATCGCCGTTTTGCATAGGTGCTGGTGCACGGCGAGCAGATGGCAATGGGCCGCCTTCGCGGTGCATTGCAACAACGTTACAAAGACCGTGAGGAGGTCAAGATCCACACGCCCCGGAATCTCGAAACGCTGAAGCTGACGTTCAGAGGAGAGCGTGTTGCGAAGGTACGTATTTATTCACATTTCTCTACATGAAGCTAGAATCCTCGATGTAGGCCATCGGGACCTTAGCGGCCAACCCTCCGAAACCGAATAGCATCCTTTCGGGTCTACTGGTCTCAAAGGATTATTCGTATACACTACTTGACCCGCGGGATTTGCGCGACTTTGCTGGCTTGTCAACGTGTATCGTGACGCAACGGCAAAAGATTGTGATTGGCGTCGGTTGGGAGCTCATACGGTGGCATCTAGAGGGTATGTACGGGAAAGTCGAGGAGGGCCTTGATCAAAGCGGGGCACCAACGATGAGGGTGTGTTTTCTCTGTGTCTTTGTTATGATACTATTTATAAACCGAGTTTTTGGTCTGTGCTGTAGGTCATGAGTGCAATCGACGTCAAGCACACGCAAGAGCACGAGCTGACGTTGGAGTGGGAGTCGAGCGCCAGCAACGACATGATCGCCGACTCGTGTCTGGCATTGATTCTTGGGATCGACAAGAGTCCCGCTTCAGTGAAACGCGAGTCCATATCCCTCACTATGAACTTCGGAAAAGTTGGACTCATACGCGTTGTCGCTGCCCCCTTGCTCCTGGTGTTTCAGTGACCACTCATAATCATAGCCACGACCACGCGCACCCGCACGCTGATGTGCACGAGGACGAGCTCATTGTGCGCATACAGCGGCTCGCGATGTTCCTCGAGGCGCACTTTGGGGAGGTGGAGCTGCACATGCCCGAGGGCTCGCAGGACCCAACCTCAGGGAAAGACGATGCGGTCACGGACCCGCCGGGCTTACTCATTCAGCTTGACGAGGCGGGCGCGTTTATCAACCTCGTGACGATGGTGCGCTCCTCGTTGTAGACGTCAATAATACGGTACATTAACTTTTCTTTCTCCTTCGCAGACAGTCGAGAGCTCGAGTGAGTCGCTGAAGAAGCGCATCGAGGCCGTCCTCGACATGGCGCTGACGACGGTAAGCTCTCTGTCGGAGTCGTATACCTCCGACGTTCCGCTCGTCGTCGAAGTCGAAACATCCGAAAAAGTAAAAGCGGATGTCGCCGTTGATCCAACGCAAGCCGACGACCCTCCGGTAGCTAAGGAGGAACGCAATGCTGTATTCGACTCGAAGGTACGTCAGGGTCCAACTGAGCGCTGAAAAAAGGTGGAAATCTGACTCCTGAATTTGACTGATGGTTATTTGCACTATTTAAAAAGCTCCCAAACGCTGATGAGGCGGTCGGCGGAGAAGGTCAGGAAAACGGAGATGACAGCGACGGCACAGAAGATGATGGCATCCTTCAGGTACACGGCTGAAATCTTATCTATAATTAAAGGCGCCACGTTTTGTACTTCTGAGATTTGGCACCCGATGACATGGGATTTTATATTATATTTTTCGCGCTATACATACAACTGTCTGGAAACATATCTTTGCAAGGGCAGTTCGCTTTAAGTTCACCAATGGTGCTGTTCTCTGCAATGCTTAGCTTGGTTTGAAGGTAACTTTCAAGCACGCGCCAAGAAATAAGACGGCATGCATACCAGGTCAGTGTGTAAATTTCAAAATGGAAGGCGCGAACAACACTGGCGCAAACGGTAATAGATGCAGGAAAATAAAGGAGTGAGTCAGAAACTTGAGCCACGCCCGTTCATAGCGCTCGACGACTAACGCTTACGCATGGACTGAGTAAGTCGGGCAATACTGCTTTGCTAAGCGCTTATAGGACCAAAATAGTGGTCCCTGTGTATACAGTAGCAAGTTATAAGAACCGATACGATAGCAATACAACTCGATAAATTCACTTACAATGTCGCCTCCATCCATCCCCACCACTTCACGCGTCGTGGTCCTGCAGAATCATATAGACAAAGCCATAGATTTCTCCGACTCACCCTCCGGTACCTTTACAGTGAAAGAAGTGCCCATCGTCTCTCCACTCCCCGATGACTCGCTGCTCGTGCAGACGTTGTACATTTCGAACGACCCCGCACAGCGTCTGTGGATCCTGAAGGACAGCATTTTCGATCGAAATGACTTGGTAGCACGCCCCGTAAGTACGCCAATGGCGGCGTTCACGCTCTCACGAGTAGTGAAGGTTGGCGGGGAGGTAAAAGAGGGGGAGTCGGTCAAAGTGGGCGACCTCGTCGACGCGCATACACAGTGGGCAGATTACACAGTGGTGAAGAAGGACAAGGTGAAGGTTGTCAAGTGAGCTTCTTTTGCTTTCTTGAGATGCAGGGAACGTAGTGATAGTCTAACTTTTGTCAAAGAGAGCTGCCTGGGCTCAGCCCTAGTATCTACCTCGGCGTGCTAGGCTTTTCAAACTTGACAGCATATTTTGGTTTGGAGAGCGTGCTCAAGCCTAAGAAGACCGATACGCTCGTCGTCAGTGGTGCAGCAGGGTAAGTGGCCAAACGCGTTTGCTGAAAATGTTAATTGCTAACTAGCTTCTGATAGGGCGGTCGGGAATGTCGTTGTGCAGTACGCAAAGAAGGTCCTCGGGGTCAAGAGGGTAGTCGGCATAGCAGGCTCCGAGAAGAAGTGCGAATGGCTAAAGAGCATCGGGGCTGATGCGACAGTGAATTACAAGAGCGCGACATTCACTGAAGATCTTGCGAAGGCGACGCCAGACAAAGTAGATGGGTGAGTCCTAAATGATAAATTCCTTTGCATATTACCGACAGTAAAATCAGGTTCTTCGACAATGTAGGCGGTGCGATCTTGGACGAGGTCATCATGAGAATGAATGTGCATGGTAATATCTGTGCATGCGGGGCTATTTCCAGTGAGCATACATTGCATACTCACCTTTCGACTTGAATACTAATTTGATCTAAACCACTAAGCCTACACCGATCTTGGAAAAGGCATGCTGCTGAAAAATTACATGGGCTTGATCGTGAACAGAGTGACGATCACTGGAATTACTGTTTCCGATTACATGGTCCAATTTGAAGAGGGCCAGCGAGCGCTCGCAGACGCTGTGATCTCGGGCAAGCTGGTTGTCGATGGCGCGGAAACGCTCGTAGATGTCCAAGGGAAACTCGAGGAGTTGCCGCGCATCTGGGCTGGACTTTTTGAGAGTGCAAACACCGGCAAGTCGATCACGAAATTGGCGGCGTGAAGGCGGTCCTGAGGGCTGGCTCTGGTCCTGGTAGTGTTTGTTTGGATGATTGATGATAATTGATGACCTAATTTGAGAAAAGAAAACATGTACCATTGCAGTAGGTTGAGGTCCACAAACGAGAATGAATCCGATCCATATAATGACTACGTCCGGAATTCTAAGCCACTGAAGAAGCGCATCGAGGCGGCCCTCGACATGGCGCTGACGACAGTAAGCTCTCTGTCGGAGTCCTATACCTCCGACGTTCCGCTCGACGAAGTCGCAACATCCGAGAAAGTTAAAGCGGATGTTGACGTTGACCAAACGCAAGCTGACGACCCTCCGGCGGCTAAGAAGGAACCGCACAGAATGCAAAAAAAAAAAAAAAAAAAACGGTTCGGAAATGACACAGTCAACTCGAAGTTATGGAGAAGAGATAGCCGCGGAGTTTTTTCGCCATTTTTTACAGTTCCAAACTGCCCTCCGCTTGTGATAGGCAAAGGCGTTCGAGTTGCGCACAAAATCCTGTAGACGGAATACATATGTAGACAAGGATCACGTTTTTGATGACAATCAAGTACCAAAAATGCGACCTCTTACCCTAAAACATGAATTTATATGTGGGATGCCCACATTGAGAGGGGGAGCGAAGCTTGCATAACTAAGGCTTTATCTGTGCTCTTTTATGCACAATAGGGCTGCGAATAGGGGAGCTCAAAGTTGAGCATGCGACATTGAATGTTCATGACGCCTGCCTTATTAGGTCGGGCTCATGATGTGATGGCTGGTCACGGATCCCTGAGCTGAGCAAACAAAGCCAAGCAACGTTACTCGTTGCGTTACTGCGCATGTCGTCGATCCTGCTTACTGTTTTGCTGCCACTCAATTTTTTTCCTCGTTGCTATAGCACCTAATTCTGAAAATCAAAAATTTCACCTGCTAGAGCAGAGTCTCGAAGCATGTATGCACACATAACATGACCATGCAGGTTATCTTGAGGCATAGTGAAAATAAATAAGCAGATGAGATGTTATATAACTCTTGTTGGCTATACAGAACATGGGTGAAATGTTCTTCTCTCTAAAGAAGCCAGTAATTGAGGCCTATATATGCAATATTATAAAAAGTGTTCCGCTGTGCCTAAATATGGCAATTCGTTCCCGTCTGCGTTTCACCACTCGATTTACCGCCGGCATCGTCTCCAACCTCAACCAAATATTGGCCTCAGGTCACGCAAAACCCAGGTTAAACTTAAATAAAATTGGCTTATTAGACACATGAGACAGAGATACAAACATGCACATCAGAATTGAAGCTAAGGAGTTGAAGAACGACATGTTGAGCGCAGATGGGAATAATCACGCATGACGGACACTTTCGGGGCCACCTGTACCCTTTAGGAATGAATGTGACTCAGTGTGACCAGGGTCTGGATGGGCTCGGCCGTCAGGGATCCGTGACCAGCCATCACATCATGAGCCCGACCTAATAAGGCAGGCGTCATGAACATTCAATGTCGCATGCTCAACTTTGAGCTCCCCTAATGCAGGCCATCATGACAAGCTTTCAGTCTCACTGGGGTACAGCCACTGTAATCACATGATGTCTCTTTAGGAGACCCAAGTATTATTCTTGTCAGACCTTGCACATCTTTGCAAGTAAAATTGGAAGCTTTATTTATTGGGCTCAGAAATTCAGGTTTTTCGCGGAGGGAGGGAGAGAAAGAGAAGGGAGCCGGCCTGCATGCCTCGAAGACATGCACCATCATAGGCAGTTTTCACGGGGGGAAACAGTTCTCACGGGGGGGACAGCACAGCTTTAGGTACAGAGTCACATGATAGCTTTTTGGGAGCCCTATCCCGGTAAATGGGAGCTTCGCTCCCAATTATGCAAACAATTCCTAAAAAGTTTATGCAATGCGTTATGTAGCCGATTCACCCGCCTCCCAACTCGGGAGACGGCCTAACCCTATGCATTATGAGATTTACGTATGTACATATTTACAGCGGTTTTCATAACTATGCGGAATTGCGAAAATCCTCGCGCACCTAAACATATGCCGTAGTGCCGAAAGCTCAGATCAGATTTGCTCCGACTGCCGAAGGTCTGGATCAGATCCCATGCGATTTATATCTTATTCAGGACAATTGATGTTATGCCGAGATCACGGATCGTTGTCCATCATCTTTGTAATATTATCGTGGGAGTCAATGTGTGGCGCTGGCGGCGAGAGGATTTTTGTGATTCCGTATAGGTAGTTATGAAAACCGCTGTGAAAAGCTCCCAAACGCTGATGATTCAGCGGGCGGAGAAGGTCAAGAAAATGGGGATGACAGCGACGGCACAGAAGATGATGGCATTCTTCAGGTACGCGGCTGAGATGTTAAAGCCGTGCCGTTCTGTACTTCTGAGATTTGGCACCCGATGACATGGGATTTTATATTGTATTTTTGCGCTATACATACAACTGTCTGGAAACATATCTTTGCAAGGGCGGTTCGCTTTACGCCTCAGTATGTTCGCCGTTGGTGCCATTCTCTGCAATGTTTAGCCTGGTTTGAAGGTAGCTCTCAAGCACGCACAGAGCAATAAGATGGCATGCCAACAATTGACACAAACCGCAATGAATAGCAGGAGTAGTGAGTGAGAGACTTGAGCCGCGCTCATATGAGTTGATTATGATTCTTAGCACTCGACGACTGAGCCTTACTAATGGACTGAGTAAGCTGGTGTAATACCAATTTGCTCATAGTGCTCAGAGTACCAGAATGAAATATAAGCAGCGCAGTAGTAGTCTGTGTATACAGCAGCAGACTATAAGAACCGATACGATAGCAATACGACTCGATAAATTCACTTACAATGTCGCCTCCATCCATCCCCACCACTTCACGCGTCGTGGTCCTGCAGAATCATATAGGCAAAGCCATAGATTTCTCCGACTCATCCTCCGGCACCTTTACGGTGAAAGAAGTGCCCATCGTCTCTCCACTCCCCGATGACTCGCTGCTTGTGCAGACGCTGTACACTTCGAACGACCCCGTGCAGCGCCTGTGGACTAGCCCCGTAGGTTCGCCAATGGCAGCGTTCACGCTCTCGCGAGTAGTGAAGGTCGGCGGGGAGGTAAAAGAGGGCGAATCGGTCAAAGTGGGCGATCTCGTCGACGCGCAAACACAGTGGGCAGATTACACAGTGGTGAAGAAGGACAAGGTGAAGGTTGTCGAGTGAGCCTCTTTTGCTTTCTTGAGATGCAGGGAACGTAGTGTTAGTCTAACTTTTGTCAAAGAGAGCTGCCTGGGCTCAGCCCTAGTATCTACCTCGGCGTGCTAGGCTTTTCGGGCTTGACAGCATATTTTGGTTTGGAGAGCGTGCTCAAGCCTAAAAAGACCGATACGCTCGTCGTCAGTGGCGCAGCAGGGTAAGTGGTCAAGTGCGTTGTTGAGAATGTTAATTGCTGACTAGCTTCTGATAGGGCGGTCGGGAATGTCGTCGTGCAGTACGCAAAGAAGGTCCTCGGGGTCAAGAGGGTAGTCGGCATAGCAGGCTCCGAGAAGAAGTGCGAATGGCTAAAGAGCATCGGGGCTGATGCGGCAGTGAATTACAAGAGCGCGACATTCACTGAAGATCTTGCGAAGGCGACGCCAGACAAAGTAGATGGGTGAGTCCTAAACATGGATATTACTCCTTTGCGTATTACCGACATTGAAATTAGGTTCTTCGACAATGTCGGCGGTGCGATCTTGGACGAGGTCATCATGAGAATGAATGTGCAAGGTCATATCTGTGCATGCGGGGCTATTTCCAGTGAGCATACATCGTGTACTCACCTTTCGAATTGAATGCTAATTTGATCTAAACCACTAAGCCTACACCGATCATGAGAAAGGCATGGTTCTGAAAAATTACATGACCTTGATCGTGAACAGACTGACAATCACTGGAATTACTGTTTTCGGATACATGGTCCAATTTGAAGAGGGCCAGCGAGCGCTCGCAGATACTGTGATCTCGGGCAAGCTGGTTGTCGATGGCGCGGAAACACTCGTAGATGTCCAAGGGAAACTCGAGGAGTTGCCACGCATCTGGGCGGGACTTTTTGAGAGTGCCAATACCGGCAAGTCGATCACGAAATTGGCGGCGTGAAAGCGGATCCGAGGCCTGGCTTGCCCTGGTCCCTGTAGTATTCGTTTAAACGATTGATGATAATTGATGTCCTGAATAGAACCTGAAATTTTGAGAAAGAAAAACATGTACCACGACGTTAGGTTGAGGTCCACAAACGAGATTGAATCCGATCCATATAGTGACTGCGACGGGATTTGCAAGGGGAGAGATGATAAGATTACAGTGGGTTAAGCATGACGCATAAGGAAGGTATGTTTCTAAATATATCCCAGCATACATGTATCTAGCCGGCCGGCCCTAAACGTGTCGCGTAAGGCCAGAATGATTTCATTTTATATTTATTTCTCTTCCTTTCTTCCCATCCTTCCCATCTTCCCATCCTTCATCTTCTCTCTTCCTCCTTTTCTCTTTCGCCGCTGCAGGCGACGTTCAGGTCACTCTTTCAATACCGACGATCCCTACAATGACTGTGACATTCATTTTATTCGCCTTGGCACTTGTCACCGCGCTGCGGGTGCATGCCGAATCACACACCATTCGCTTCGTGAACAAGTCTGTACTTCTTTCTGCTATTTGTTATTCTTTGAACAGTTCTGCTGACTACGTTATGCGCAGTTGTGGTCACGGCACTGTACGTTGATGACGGCACAGGATAAACGAAGGCTATTGATCGGGTTTTTCTAGCCTGCTCTTGTCAAGGGAGGCCAAATCATGTCAAACGGCTCTGACTACACGAGCGATGGTCCGTTCGAGTCTGCCATCGCGTGAGTGACGCGTGAACTGTGATCTACTAACTGCAAAATTGACGCGCTTTCTACGCGCAGGTACCTTCAAACAGGCAATTGTCTCCTGAATGGCGAGGCCTGCACCCTTGTCGAGATGAATATGAACAACCCTGCTTGTGCCGGGTGTGGGTCAAGTGTCGACATATCGCTAATCGCTCCGTTAGTACCGGCGAGCTCTTTCTTCGTTTCGACACCAATTGAGTTGTATTTGATAGTCACGCATACAACGTCGAAACCGCCTTTGCATTCTTCGGCGGAAACGGCGACGTTTGCGATGGACTTGGTGCAATCTGTGAGTGCCGTCACCGACTTCGCGCCTCTCGCGGGATTTTCTAATGTGCGATCCATCAGGCGCCGATGCGAACTGTGACACGGCTTTTTTTAACCCGAACGATAACCAGGTCCAACGTGCCTGCCAGGCTGATAATGTCGGCCTGATGATCACGTTCTGCGGGAGCGGACAAACCAGTTTCACCGAAGCCGTTGTCGGTTCGCTGTCTGGCCAGTCCTCGTCCGGTTCATCTGCTAGTGGTGCTAGTCCGTCAAGCAGCGAGAGCGCCTCCCCCACTTCATCGACCATACACTCCTCTAGTGGACCAAACTCAGTCAGTAGCAAGAGTGCATCTTCAACTTCATCGACACCTACAAGCTCCTCTGAAGTCGTCACACCCCCTTCTTCGGTCGCTGGCGGCTCCTCGACCCCGACAACCACCGTGAATGTGGGTTTCTCCTCAGCCGACAGCAGCTCTTCCCCCACTGCTGCGGCCCCTTCGTCGACGAAGACATGTAGCCGCAAGAGCACGCGCCGTGCCAAGCGCAGTGCGTCGCACGCGAAGAAGGCACATGTGCGCTCTCGGGCGCGCGCCCGTGCTTTTGGTGGCGTGCACGAGTCGTTCTGACCATTCGACTTCCTTCAAGCTGCATACTAACCGTGATTCGCGCTTACCTCTTTCATTTGACTCACCTTCTTGTTAGCATCCTCCCCAGTCGGAGCTGGTATCTATCTACTCATACAATTTTCTGACTGCGGTTGCATTCTATCTGGCCTCGCAAGCGAGGCCCTTCCCCTTTTTATCACTTGTTATCTCTTGAACAGCCTTGCTTGCGAGGCCCTCCATTGTCTGGATTGTTTCGTCGATACCAGTACAACTTTGGCTGGCCGTGTACACCCTGTTTCTCGACTGATATGGTGTTGCTGTTTTACTACCTGTCTTTGTTTGCATCTTTAGAAACATTACGGAACAAGTCCTTGCGCGTGCGCGAGGCAATGCATGATCATTGTTGTCTTATCTTGTGCCAGAGCGAACAACATAAACATGCGACTGCACTTCTGGGTGATAATCCACACTTACACGCTTGAGCTTGGGAATATGCCCCGGAATGCGTGAATTCATACAAAGTGAGGAGCACAGGACACAATTATTCATGTATTCATCAACACGCAACATAATCAAGATAAACATAACACATGCCAGATATTAGGACATTATGCAATGAAGTCCGATAAGCAGAAGAAGGGGTATAAGGCAAAGAAAGGGGGGGAGGGGGGGGGGGGGGGAATAATAAACACCAATGAAACCAGGGGATTGCCGGGAAAAACGCGCACAAGATTGTCATACATGAATGGATGCATAGGGGGAAAGCGGCCGGAGGCTGGGGGAAGTATAATAAAATATAACATGCACGGAAGAAAACAGACGAAGATGAAAATGGAAATGAGTGTGATCCGGGATCCAGTTGACAGGCCTCAGGCCTCAGCAGATTCTCTATGGTGTTGTGAGCTCGAATGTGAGCCCTTATTTACAAGGTTAGGAGTGAGAGGGGGTTCTTCTCCTTCCAGTATAGTTTCCTCTTCGGGGTATCCTTTCCAGCGCTTTGAAGACGCTTCATTTTCCTCCTCCGGACCAGTCAAGACCAGTGCCCTCTCTAGCGCCTTCTCACCCCGCCTTTTGAGGCGAAGCGACATTGCAGTCTTCAACGAGTCAACGTACGAGTCGTACTTCACGATCTCCGTCAAAAGATACTGAGATTTCTTTTCCCAGTTTGCTAATGCCTTGTTGGAATTTGCCGACCGCGGCAGATACTGAACACATACTTTAGCCAACAAGACGAATTACTGAAGAAACGACACATACCAATTGTTGCATTGGGGCGCGGAAGGCGTTATGCTGGTTGAGTTCTGCCTTCAACGATGCAGCATGCTTTTGAAGCGCCTCCAGCTGACCTTCTTCATCATGCATGCTTGGGACTGTCGAAGGCATAGGCAGCTTCCAGTCGTGTATAGTCACCCGCTCAGAAAATGGCGACGAGCTTGACCTCAGCGTAAATGGATCTTTCCTGTTCCAGCTCCGTCCGCTTCGCATGCTAAATGTATCGGAATCCTTTGGCTGTAATTCTTCAGAGATTGAAGGCCGATCTTCAGTGATATCCATGACCCGATTCCACCCATACTCCATATTGGAGACGCCACCTGCCAACGGCTCCTTGCTCAGGCGAGCTGCCCAGTAGTTGCACGTCGATACCCACTCATTGACGAGCTCTTCAGTGCCAGCTTGGAAGAAGTAAACGCCGCCTGTCGCTAGTGTCAATACAAAACAGTATGGTCGCTGCCGACTATAGCCAGGTGACGGCAGAGTGTGAGCCAAAGAATGCGAAAGCGAGACCGTCCCGACGGCGTGTGCATTAGCCTGCCAGAATTTCCGTCAGTCTACATTTATTACTTGCAGAGATTGAACATACCAGCCAATTTCCGCCGCCGACGCCCATCGTGGCGCCTCCACCTCCCTCTCCGCCAAAAATGAACATATTCAATTCGCCCTTTTGGATAACCACGAATACATCCAACCAATTCTTCGACTTCGCACGCTTACCCGCGGACTCCCAATATTGTTTACGGCAAAGCATACCCTCTTTCGCCCAAGGAGCACCTAAAAGCGCAAGCTCTTCATCAGAAATGCTGACGTTGGTATCGTCGGTGTGCTCGCTGGCAATGCTTCTAACATCGTCTTCTTGAGCCTCTCGGATGATCGTATGCGACAAGTTCGATGCGAAGCCGAGTGTAGGCGGCAGGAACTGACTACTTGATGCAGCATAGTTCTGATAAGAAGTCAATACCATTCGTCAAGAAGCAGGTCTGAACAAAATTTACATTCATACCGACCTCATGCGCAGAGTTCGCGAAGCTTGGTGCAGGGCTAGCTCGACCATCAAAGCTCCCACTGTTACCATATGGGCTGGCACCAGCGTGAGCAGCGAACAGAGACTGAATTCCACGCATACTGCCCCTTTTGAGGTTAGCTACACGATCGTTCTGGCCCCGTCGACTACCGTTGCGCAACAGTGCATTAGGGCTCAGCGAAGAAGTTGACCCTCGCTCGATAGATGAGTGATTGATTGGTTGCAGGATTTGCTGGGTCTTAATTGCTGTGTACATTTCCTACCCGAGATGTCAACAGATGTACAGATGTTAAGTATAAATGAATGTTATTACAAACCTTAAGCAAGCTCTCCATATCACTATCGAAATGTCGACCATAGATAACAGACGGTACGCTTGGAGTTTTGATGCGTGGTTCGTGAATAGAGGTGTTGCTACCGTTGAGCTGGGTTTGCGAGGTGCCACTATTCGGAGTTGTGGCTGGTGTGTTGACGAAGTCGCGAGAAACACTATTCCAGCTTGTGACACTCCCGCTGCGCTGGGCCCTATTCCTCAGGGTGCTCGCACCGACTTCACTGCCATCTGAGCCTACGCCACGTATGCTGCTTTCGTCATCATAGGTTAGCTCGGGCGTAGATGCTCGCCCACCGCCGCTTGGTCTAATCTGCATCTGAATGGCACTCAATGTGTTGCGCACAAATTGGCTTCGCGACATGCGCTGTGCCAACTCGGCAACATGGAGATCCGTATTAAGGAGCAAAAGCGAGTACGAAACAGCGTGGACAACACCTGAGCACGGTAAAATTAGATAACAGCAAAATAACAGTTGTTTGTGTCTTGCACTTACTGGCGCTTCCGTACACTGTCGTTGGGTTTGTCTCCCAATAACGACGACTGAATTCTTCCAGAATTCGATCCACCTGCTGGGTTTCTGCCTTAAGATACAATTTCGCACATAAGCGCCGGAAAGCAACGTCAAGTCTGAGGCCAGAGAAGTCAAAGAAGTCTATATAATATCGCAGCGCCACCTTATTGATCAAGCCACTGTAAAGCACTGTTATATACGAAGGTTCCTTCACAATATTTTGGAAAACTCACGTTCCACCTAACCATTCGGCAATCTTTTCTTTAGCCAAGAAATCTTCGTCCTCCGTCCAACACTTCGTTGCAAGATCTTTACCTCTCGTCTCGATGTCTGGCGGATCTTCGCGCGATGCGGCTGAGGATGTCATCTTGCTATTCCCGGTTTCTTCGCAAGTCAAGTCGGTCTGGGAGCTGAGACATAAGGATAGAGCGGGTGAAGTTGCTTCCGGCCAGCCTACAGACGCTGATGAAGGCACAAGGCGGACTGTACGCTTCGGATCCTGCGATCTATCGTCATCGCGTATAGGGATGAGAGACGGTTCAGAACTCGACGCAGCCGACCGATGCTGTACCCGGAGTCGAGACGAGTCCCGTCCCAACGTCGCAGAGTGTATCGGTCCAAAGGCACTTGTCGAATTGGGCCGCGGATTACGAAGTCCAGGTTTGACGGTGTTTGTTCGAGCCGACTCTAAATTGCCTACTACGTCAGGGATTTCCAAAGGAGCGTATAAGGAGGACGAACGAGCGGGGACTAAAGCATCCTCCACAGTAAATGCAGTATCGAGTGTTAGTGCTGGAGTACATGTAGTCGAAGTGACAGGAGTTGATGAAACCATTCTAAGTTGAGGCCGTTGGGCACGTTGTTGTAGACGACCTCTTGCATCTGCGAGGGCACTTTCAGGATCGAAAGTTTCTTTCCTCGGCGTAGCCGGGTCCTTAAGATCAAGAGACGACGCCGAAATACCATCGAGTTGCGAAGTAAGTTCACCCTTGAAATCTTTCAACATTCCACTGTATTCCGATCCAGACTCCCATTCCCTACTCAGCGATGATTGTCCCCGCTCACTCGCACCTGAGGCCATGGCTTTCTTGAGATCAGCTTCGCTGACACTCATACTCCGCCGTTTCGCTCGCAACGCAGCTCGGGGTGACTTTCCTTTGATCGTCCTCTCCGGCGAAGACGTTCGCAATGCAGAGACACCACGGTCGACCAATATCATAGACCTTTCATCATCGTCATCGGTGTCAGTGACCCTGGTTGCATTTTGTGTCGCTGACTGGATAAGCGGAAGAGGTTTGCCAACGTCAGGAGAGTTGGGCGGACTACTAAAAGCATCAGCAATAGGTGATCCTATTGGAGATCGATGTTCCCGGGGTATAGGAGGAACGGGAGGAGCATCGTCATAAAAGCTTGAACTTGAAAATGATGCCGCTATCGGCGTCGTTGGCGAAGATACCGAGTCATTCCGCTGCACTATCATTAGTGCTTAAAAGTAACGAAGTGCCAAGCAACTTACAGATTTATCTCGTATAGAGCTCTGTCCAATAATTTTACCAAGAAACGCGCTGGTTTTTGAGCGCACCGATGACTTGCCCTGCCGTGCCAATGTCAGAGCAATGAATGAGACGAGCGTAGAGCAGCTGCTTACGCTGCTTACCTTGCTCACTACTGTTTCCGAGCGATTCCTCGAACCCGTCATAACCCAGTCTGAGCTGATTGGTTCATCCATTTCCGGTGCGGGCTCTGGAGGCCTTGTGCTCTTTATCAACTTTCCTTTGTGCGTATGAGAGAATGGCATTGAAGAGGGACCGTCGTTATTGTTGTTCACGGTTGTTGAAGAACGTTTACGCGTTCGTGACGAGGTGCTATCACGATGTGAATTCGGAGAAAGGCTGTTCAATACCGACGAAGTGACATGACCATGGCGAGCCCCGGTGGTTCGCTGTTCTTTGTTCCGCGTCTCTCCTTGATCTTGTCCAGCAGCGCTTCGCTGCTTTGCCTTTCGAACAAGTGTGGCTAGGTCTGGGCTGCTCGCTGTCCCAACCGAGCGAAGCATGGATCGACGCTTCGTCTGTCTGTCGCCGTCCTCCGCTTCAAAATAACGCTCGTTCGACGAGACTGATGGCGAACGTGAACGTGAACGTGTCAAGGAGATTTGCGGGGTAACACTAGTGCTGCTGGACTGAGCAGACGGTTGTGGCACCATATGTGTCGTCAGCGACTGGTTTTCGCGCTCACGCGACGATACCTGCGACAGCTCCACTCCCGACCTAGAACTGGAGGCAGACGGAGAGGACGGCTCGACGCCGAGCGTGCTGAAGTCGGGGCCTTCCTTGAGGAGGACAGTGCCGCTGCCGAGAAGAGCCTGCTCGAAGTCTACTTCCGTCCTGGAGAGTCTGCGATTTGGGTTGCGCGAGGCAGGGTCATTGGATGCCACCGGCCGCAGACCACCGGAGCGAAACGACGACGGAGGCGCGTTGCGAGTGTGAGACGCCAGTTTAGCTGCTGTACGAACCTGCTGCAGACTAAATCAAAAACCGTGTCACAGCTCGGGTCACCAATCAAAGGGAGATGAGATAGCAAGCGTGGCAGATGTCAACAAAGAAGCTGAGCTCGTCAATATATGGTATGTCGCCGAGCTTGCCTGTTTGGTTGTCGTCCTTGTCGACGACGGTGGCGGCGGCGGTCGTAGACGACGAGTACAAGCCTTACTTATGAAGTTCGCGACAAAACGACAGATATTAGAAGGAACGCGTCTCTTGCCTAATTTGGATGAAAAATGCCGCTTAGTCATTATTCCCGACGCTTTGCTAACTGTACCTTGTGGCTCGTCGAGAACTTGAAAAAAGTAGCAATTCCCGTGTCCAAATTATTTGTATTATTCCTAAAGAGAATTTGAAGCCGCGATCGTTACGAGCGAGCTTCGGGCCACGCCTGATGTACAAAAAGGGAATTGAGCGAAAGAAAAACAAGAATAATCTAGAGGGACAACAAAACTAGTCTCTAGCTTCGTACGGAGATGATGTGCATGGTCATACAAAGATAATTGAAGCTGAAATGAGAGTTAAATATAAAGTCAAACACATGAGCACTACACAAAAGGCCAACGAGAAATAACAAATAGAGAAATTATGGTTGCGACCTGATCGCTGTGCGAGACGAGCGGAGGTAAACTATTGAGACAATCCAGAATCCATTACACAACGCATCCAAAGTTATACTCGGAAGCATTACATTGTATCAGCGGGTCTGCGTTGGAGACTCGGCCGAAGTTCGCCGCTGACGCTTCATCGCCAGCGACGTATTGCTGTTAGTGGAACCAGCGCCTGTTCGGTTTGGTCCGGACGACACACTGCTTGTCGTATTCGACCGAGGGCGTGTGGAGGACGAAGCAATTTTGGGCAGCGCGGGCGTGCTTTTGCGAGTAGAATTGAGTGCACCAGAAGCCCGGTTTCTGGTTGAGCAAGTATGGCATCAGTCCGCGGTCAATCACCCCAAACCTTAGCATCAATTAGCTCACCTCTTCTTGATGACGTCTGTCTTGAGCGAGAGCGGCCGAGTGACACCATGCAGCTTCTGATAAAATGGGACGACCATCAGGCGAATTCAGTGCGAGCAAAACAAACAGACACACATAGAATAAACCGCATGCATTGCCTGAGAGAACCAAATCAGTCAGTCAGCAAGACGCGAGAAGAAAAGAACCAAAGAAGGAGAATGCATACACAAAGGCTGGCCTTCGGGATCACGTCTCCAAAGCGGGGTGTTCCTCGTCTGACAATTCGTGCATACAGTTGGAACTTGATCAGCATCATCGCCCCCTGCACCCTGGTTCGCGCCATTTGCTGCAGCGGTCTGGGCCAGGTCTGGGCTTGAAGATGACCGTACCGCCGTTTGACGCACGGCATTTGCCGTGTTCCCGGAGTTACCCTTCTTTTTCTGTTGCGCGACAGCGCCGCGTCCAGAATCCTGCGTGTGGTGTCGTGCGCCACCACTGATTTTGCGGCCTGTCACAGTGCGGCTCAACGACACACCTCCGGACCCGCCACTCTCCGTCGACGGCGGCGTCGAGCTATTGGACGCGACAAAAGGTTCAGGAGATGCGGTTGAGCTCGCATTGAAGCCACCTCCACCCCATCCATCGCTTGACGGACTCGGGTGGAAATTTTGGTTTTGACCAGCCTCGTGATCAACGCCGAGTAGTTGGGTAGGGTCAACGTGCGTATATGGCTGCTGCACGAAACTATTCGGATCGTATGGCGGATATATGTATGGCAAGAGCTGCTGGGGATGGGAGCCTGCCTGCACTGCCTGCACCGCTGTCGCCAGCCCATCGTTCTCGGTCCCCGGAGACTCGACAGGCGAGTATGGAACGCTAATGGAGGACCGAGCCGAACCAGGAAATGGCACCGTGTCCTGGCCTTTCTCGTCCGCCGCATACGGAAAGTCCGAACCTGTTACATTAAGGCCCCCCAAATCGAAGAGTCCATCATACCCAGATAGCGAAAAGTTGAACGGCGCCGTCGGGAAAGGGCTAGTTTGTCGAACCATCTGCCTGGGCTCCGTTTGATCTAGCCTTGCCGCACCAACTGCAGGAGGGTCAGCGCGTAGTATGCAGTCGGCGTGTGGGGTATCAGCACGCCTCTTCCCCTGTAGTAGTTCAAAAATAATAATAAAAATTAAGTAATGTTATTAGCTCAAAATTCCCTTCGGTAGCCAAACGTACCAAAATGGGGTCAAGCGGATCCAGCTGCTCGTCTGAACCCGTGCGAGCAGAGCCATCCAGGAAAGAGAGCAAGCTGGTGCGCTGGATGGTTTGGTCGAAGCTCGTCTTGCGCAAATGGCGTGCCAGGTTTCCCTGCTGGGCTTCTGAGGAAGTTACTTCTTGTCGATGACGCGAGGAGGGACCACGATGGCCCAAGGTAGGAAGTGAGCTTGGTTGGAACGTCGATGGACTATTCAGTGCCGGTAGATGGCGATGGAAAGGCTCTCCATGCGGAGTACGCGAGGAAGGTCCGCTCAGCCCGTTGTTGGTAAATGACATGAGGTGAGGATTGGGGAGTCCGCCGGAGTCTTCGAAAACTGCTGCCAACTGAGTTGCATGAGAATTAAGAGATGACGAGGACGGGGGATTCCCGTAGCGGAGTTGTGATGCTAAACCTGGTATAGGGATTGAAGAAGAAGCTGAGTGTTCATTGGGAGGAATGAACGACGTATCAAAAGATCTGGATAGAGCACCAGCAGGTCCAGGTAATGGCGTTGCCTCGCTGAAAGGGAACGCAAATTTGCCCTCAGACCAGCTGCTGGAGAAGTTTCCTTGATCGAAAGGTTGGCCGGGAGGAGGACGAGACCGAGAACGGCTTGACGAACGCCAGTCCATGGATATGCGCGACCGAGAGCGACTAATAGCGCGCCAGTCCATCGCAAGGTCCCTATTAAAAAAGTCCCCATAAATAAACTTAATGTTCAGAGAAAATGTAAATATACGTACTCGTCCTCTTCTCCATCTTGGCTTTTCCCTTCAAAACCAACTACCCGTACGGGAGTAGCTGTCTTGTCAGGCCTCCGTCCTCGAGCTTCAGGCTCTGTTTTAATCTGAGAAGGTGCTAATATCGACACTTTGGCTCCGGTAGCCTTCGTAGACGCGTCCGGCTTCTTTTCGTCCTGCGCAGCGCCCGTTCTACCTTCCTGATTGGGTGCGGATGCCCTTGCCTCCTCTTCTTTGCTTTTCTTCAACGCTAGTGTCATCATCCTCCACGTCAAGTTCTCCATCCGTTGTGCATGAGGCAAAGATGCCTTCGTTCGCGCATACATCCTCCACACTTGCGCAGCCAGAGGGTCTTTCTCTGCCATCTTTTCAGGATCGGCGTCTAAGTTATCCAAGCCCAAAGCTGCCAAATCTGGTGAGCCTCTCCCGTTTGTCGTTGGCGAAGGGAACTTGGACGCTTTATTCCGAAACAAATTGTCCGCTAAAATATCTGAGTAGAAAGTTGGCGATTTGACATCTGTCGCAGCACTTGTCGGAATAGTCGACGCCGATCCGCTAATGAACGGGGAGGAAGAAGGGCGGGACGATGAAGCGCTCGAGGGCGTTGTATCGATATTGGGCATGGAGGGCCCGCTTGGCATCGTCAGTTGCGAAAGCGCTGGATATGTCGATGAAGGCAAGTGGGACGCGGACGCTGGATTGGGATTCACGGGAGACATCCACAATGTCGGAGGAAGGTTAACATGAGCGCGTTCGCCGGAAGAGGGATAACTAGGAGATGGAGGATTCGCACCGAGATGGGAAGGAAAGGGTGGAGGAGGCATGCCGAGCCTCATACCCGTGTGTATTTGGCCCTCATCTATCGCATTAGACCCGCTTCTGCGACTAGCAATGCTCGGGCGATTGACAACCTTGTGCAAATTGACAAAGCCCTTCTGCTCACTGCGATGCCGGTCGCTCGACCGCTGAGAGCCACTGGCTGAACTGTGCTCGGACGAACGCGATTGCATAGGCGCATATGGGTGCATACCAACGCTTGTTTGGGTCGCAGTCGCCTTCCCCTTGAAATGGGACAGACCATCCGCCGACTGGGGAGACAGAGATGGTGAGGTGCGCTGCGAGTTGGATAAGAAACTGGGCGAGTAGGGCGGGGACATGGTCGCCGGCCACGGGTCGCGGATGGCATGCTGTGAATGAGAGCCTAAGCTCGACACAGTAGAAGAGGGTATCGACGGGCCAACAGGTTGCGAATGGGGGAGAGACGGTGGAAATGATGGTTTAACAAGGGGAGGACCTAGAGCGCCGCCGGCGTCAAGAGCAGCGAACATGGCGGGGTCAAGTGGGCTGGAGAGAATAGAGCTCCAGTCAATAGAAGAATTGAGCTGAGAGTTGGGCTGAGCCGTTTGTGACGGATGCGAGGAAGCATGGCCGCCATCAGGGTAGTATGCGAAAGGCATTGACTGGAAAGAATTAGCGGCAGGCTGGCTCCAGGGGGAAGACGGGTAGGACGAGCTTGGAGTCGACGCGACCGACGAAGATGGATGAGGGCTCGACGTCGGGATTGAAGTGGGTTGGTTGTTGGAGAGGACAGTGTCGACGGAGGGCCTGTCAACTGATGGCCAAGACCGCTTGAGAGACGATTCGCTAAAGACTCTTGCAGACGAGGAGGGAGGGTCCATCAAACAAAATCTAACATGACGACGAGGACGAAATGAAAAATACGAGTGATCATTGAGGACGAGGACGGGGCGAGCGAGGTGTGATTTTACATACTAAGTTGGGAGCCTCTGCACGCTAACCGTCTCTTGCTGCTTGTACGCGCTCAGCCTAAAGGAGGCAAGCACGCGAGAGATGGTGGTTAGCGGGAGAGAGGCGACGGGCTGGACGTCGTTCACAACGGCGAGGAGGGGGACCGGTTGATGTAACGAACGACAAGCAGATTCAGTCGACGACGAGAGGGGAGCTGAGTTCCGTCTGCTAAGCCTGACCATACACACCCATCGGCATCCATCGGCCCGGCCCTTGCCTTAGCCCTATTTCTCACGTCTGCTAACCCCAGTAAACCCGTAATGGACGTATTTGAATTGGGAATCCCGCTGATTTCCGGACTCCTGCATTTTATTTATTTATAATGCTTTCAAATAATCGAAGACCTATTGGAAAATAATTGAATGTGCGCGAAACCCATGACCAGTTGCGGGAGAAGCACGACCGAAAGAGGGATCCCTGGTCTCCTGCGGCAGGCATTCAGTCCAAACTCTGTCTTCATTCTGCTGCTACGCAGTCACCGCACAACCGACTTTTAAGATATCGGAAATTAATTTTGAGTAAAACAGAATACCTCACTTTCCTTGATGACGATCTACTCGCTTATTCGGCTATACGATCACCCAAAATCAACTTTTGTGCACCATATCATTGGTGTGCCTTCCACCAACTCTGTCAAAGTTCTTCGTGGGTACGTACGCCCGCTCCCTTTATGGCACCCGTCCCTCACTTAGCTCATCCTCCAGCCCTCATTTTTTTTTCTGTCAGCCCCACAAACACCATGTGCATGGATGCTTCACTTGTTCGTGAGCCACCCATTCATAGCTGTTGCAATCAACGAGCGAAGCCAAATCTAGGACGGTCTAGCTCTTCCGCATAATTTTGTTCTCCGGCACCAGTATGTGCTGCGGTTTTCCTGGGGTCCTTCCGCGATCGACGTTCGCAGCACATCTGATTATTCAAAAATACAAATATTAGACATTACATGCCGCAGTCCCTGTGAAAATCTTTCCGTAGATAGTATATGTAAGGCCATGGGTAGTAATAAGAAAAGAAAAGAGAGAAAAAAAAATGGGAACAGTCACATACACTCGCAAATGGCTTAAGAATGACTCGCAAATAGCTCGGTAAAATTTATGGAATGGATGAGGATGATTCGGACAAAAAAAAGATCGACGAGGAGATGGATCGCGGGAGGGTAAATCTGGCCCGAGTGCCGAGGCGTTCGATCGGGTGCCTCTTTGCTCCTTCCCTCGGGATGTCCTCAATCACCGTCGAATTCGAATTACTTGCGCCCGGCACCGAGGTGATCATCTCCAAGATCTGAACCATAGCCAGACTGCGCGCTCACACTGCACGCGTCGCCCCGTGCGTTCTCGTCGCGCGACACATAGACCTGTCGCAGTTCCCTCATCCCCATCTGGGATGTCGGCCTCTCAGCCGAAGGGCTCTCACCCGGAGCGTGCCCCTGACCGTTTTGATCAGGGCGCGCATTTCGTGGGTCCTTGAACAGTAAGAGATTTGGTCGCGTAGTGAGCAGTAGCAAGACATTCACCGCCCCGAACATGTCATGTAAGAATACACTGAAGAATGTTGCGGCATCGGGGGTAGTGTGTCCCAAGAACGCCGCCCAGCGGGCCGCAGAGACAGGGAGTACAACTAACGAGTACGCGCAGGGATACCTGACAAAGAGAGGTTGTAAGTACGCTTATTATATATATGTTTCAAGATTGTTTTGAAAGACAGACGCACGCCAGAAGTGCAAGGGAAGGCGTAGCGGGCTTTTTCCCTGTGCTCAAATCATTGCCCTCTTGAAAACGTGCCTCCCGATACCAAGTGACCTTCCACCGATGTGTCTCATCCACTACGAGATATCCGCGGGTCAATAAGAATAGTGGAACGTATACTCTAAAAAAATCTGAGCTTGGAGATCTCCAACGAAAAAGTCAGGAAATTATTACAAGATTGAAACCACGATTGACATCCAAAGCCAAATATACTCCATTCCGATTCGTTCACCGGTAAACCGTCCTCCGATCCAGCACCATAACTATTTCAAATTTGCTAAAACGCTCAATAAAAATGTAATTGAAAGAGAAAAGAAAAGACATACTGGTGTGGGATTGTAGTAGTTGCGATTCTTCGAAGCAGCAACCGCAACGAAGAGAATCACAGTCAGCCAGGCGACGGCAATGATTCCATATGCAATGTTGAGATTATGTGTGCCTTTCCTGAGCCATACTGCTACGAACGTGTGCAACGCAATGATCTATGCCCGGCCGAAGTTTTTACGTTCATGAAAATCAAGAAACAATACGAACACTTACTATCGTAGCCATAGCCACAGACGTTTCTCCTAGCTGCTGTATAGCACCTATAGGTACGATATTTGCATTTGACTTACTCCAGGTTAGCAGTCAGATGAACGCACAAACCTTGTGCAGTGCAGAATTTTCCGATCTCAACAGAACCTCTGTGTATCCATCTGACATCCATAAACGCGCCGAGGGATTGCGTCAGATCGGCAACGAACAGCGAAAGCTATAAGTAGCTCAACATCGCGCACGCCATATTATTGCTTTTGTATAGCAACTCACGACAAAAGCATCGGCCGGTTCTTGGATGAGGGACCATTTTCCCAACGCATGCCTGTAGTATCTCACAACGTTGCGCTGCGCGGGAGAAGGAACACGATTCAACTAAGAGGCATGCTTCATATCTAATTTGGTCGGACTCACAACGATAAGGCCGAATAAGAAGAGCAGAGAAACCATGGATATGAATCCCGCTTCTGCGACGAACTGCCGGGGGTTCGCATGTAAGCTCTGCGCAAAAGGACACAAGAAATGAAAGACGCTCACAGTCAGTCCAACACTTTGTAATCGACTCAGGCATGTCTGGACGTTGTCAACTTGAACGCAGATGCTTGATGCGTTCGACATGGTGGTTTCTCCAGTAAGAAGAAGGGCGGGAGGCGTGTGCCATCGACGATATCGGGCGCAAAGTTATACTCGTCTGAGACGCCTGTGTCCCAGGACACGTTGACAGGCGGTGCAGGCGCGGGGGGATAGAGAGCGCAATCATAATCGGACATTGACGAGCGCACACACAAGCCAGTCTGAAGGATGGCGTCGATCATTCTCGAGTGTTTGTCTCCCACGCTCGGAGTACCCTATGGTTGGCATTTCTCATAATCATGTAACATTGTAAGCGAAGCCTCTGAGCATCCAGTGGTTGCTTTGATTTTATACTATATGTAGAATGCCCTTGTTTGCTATAAACCTCGTAATTAACATAGCCGCAAGATCGCAAATGTATTATGATAATCCTCATATGACTCGTGAAAGTGACGGCGAGCAAGTGCAAACTTTTGTATACATAATATGAAGTATCTGAATAGAGATGGTCTGCATTTTTGTGCTTCAGACCCTCGTCAGATGAATCTCGTCTGAAAAACTTTAGTAGCTGGATAACCGCCAGGCACCTCGCCTATATGCCTATCATTCTTCCTGCTGGACAATTCTGCTCAGTATTTATTGTTAACTAGCTAGAAATACCACACCTACAGTGTAGTAGAGAATATTTTGCCATATATAACACGTTGTGTTTCCGTTTCTCGAATGTCAAATTATTATTTCGCAACCAAGCATGACATCATCCACGTTATATGGAAGTTGGTATAACACTAAGGCATGAGGTGAATATGTAGGCTGTCCCTGCCCTTCCCGATTCACGAAAGCTGTGCATGATGCATCGGAAACGAGAACGAAGTGTTCAAACAAGCTCTGAATACATCATCATTGACCCCGGAGGAAGGGGCGGAATCACATAATGTGCGCGATCGCGCTCAGATGCGGGAGAATGCAATGCCTGACATAATAGAAATCTGAAGGGCCGGGACCAAATTTCATATTACCGTTTTATTCTTTCGCTCTCTCTTCGCCACTTCAGCCGCATCAACGCCCTTTGTCGCGTCCTGGGCGTTTCTATTCTCGCCAGCGCTAGGGTCATCAAAATCTGATGTCCCGGGCGAGCCATGAGGCTCTCCCAACTTCTTGGACATGCTTTCGCTTTCGGCTGGTTCCGCCTCATCCGTCCATGCCCATGCTTCTTTGAGTTCCCCTTTAGCAAGAGCGGTGATGAGAAACGACAATATACAGGATGGGCTGAGCAGGGGTAAAAAATGATCAGCAGGCTCATAATTTGTTAGACTGCCGAATGAGTTCACCTCAGATATAGTAATGCGGGCTGAGCTGCGCCGAAGGTATGCATAACTACCATAGTCGTCGCTAGTCCAAGTCCGTAAGCAGATACGGCCGCTGTAAAATACGGTTTCGCAAACGCCTGTTTAGGATTTTTATGCGCAGACTTATTGAAGTCGAAGCGTAAAGCGGTAGAAACAAACATTCCAGGAATAACGATATCACCGAGGCCAAGCATCGTGAAGCCCTTCTGAGTAGAAAAGATGTATGACTTAGGCCAGAGTATTTTTATCGGGACATCAAGCGAAGTTGCGACTTTGACCATCTAATTGATGCATTAATATTTCGGATCACTTTATGCAAGCAGACCGAAACGTGACATACCACTTCGGTTCCAAACACCCACCATATGTCGTACAAGAAAAGCCCAGACAAGAGAATAATACCCGTCTTGAATGTGTCAAGCTTCATAATAGACAATGCATTATGAGAAAACGATAGTGCCAGGATATCAGTCAGAAGCGCAGACTTTTTTGGACCAGGAAAGAATGTGTATAAAATAGAGGGTAGAGTGGACGGGATAAAAAGAGCGAGAGATGGCGTCCTTAAGGAGAAACTTATGAATTCTATTGATTCAAGCGTCAGGAAAAAGAAAGCTCCAGGACCATCGTGTGTTAGATACTAACCAGAAGATCCGTTGAGAAGAAGCAGCTTCCATTTATTATAGCTCTTCCAGCAGTCAGGGCCTAGCATTGTTTTCGTGACAGAGACACTGCACTGGAGTAAATCATTAGGATAACGAAAGATGCATAAAAAAATACATCATACCTTCCACACACTTCCCACTCCAGCAATCGTAAAGTACCAACCAAGTAGCCAGTTGATCCATTCGACTCCCAGGAATTTCACGACGAGGTAGAGACCAAGAAGCATCACGGAGCCTAGCTACGTTAAAACTGAATATCAGCGCGTGGATCAGATGAATTGTGCAATAAACCAACAATCGGGAATAGATATGCATCCGTCGCAGATATTCTGTCTGGTATATCTTCGTCGTCATCGGAATCGTCTTCTGTAGTCGAGCCTTTCGGCTTTCGAGGTGCCTGTACACATGCAATCAATGCGTGAAACACACTTCACGAGAAAACGCGCTCACCTTGAGAGATCCAAACGACCCTGTGTACACTGATAGTGTCGCAAGGCCCAGAAGGCCCGCATACGAAGAGAGCAAGTTCCAGTCCTGCCCAGCCATGGTCATCACAGAATTACAATTCCAGAGTCGTTGACCGTGGACGTGGACGCGAAAGACGCGTCTGATGAACGTGGGATTTGTTTTGTAAGCAGCTGACGCCTACAGTAGCAGCGACGATCCTAAACTGATCCCCGCGACGCCGCTCATGATTGGGAAAGTCGAGTTCGTTGCCAGCCATCATGATTCTCTTGAGATCTCAAACGATCGAATTGAATTTCTTTGCTGACAACTGTCGTGTGCATCAGGATCAGATGGTTGATTTTTTAATACAAATTCGCGCCCAGACTCCGACTCGCTTTGCTTTTTTTTTACTGACAGTTCGATCTGACTACCTTTCGTGCTCGTCTCTAGATCTCCTCCAGATTCTTCCTTGTTCGTATTGTGACCCACGCTGGAGTAAAGCACTGAGCCGATATGGTCCAAAAAAGTCCGCTTTTTGCGAAATGGACAGTCAAACAATTTCAGGCTACTGTAATAAATGACATATGGCCCGAGACCTTGTTCTTCACGCTAGTCGCAACAAGTGAGCATGCTGAAGATTCCTAATACTCCGGATATAACTGAGCTCATCTTCATTATGTTTTGTTAAGTGGTCACCCTAGTTTCGGAGAAGACAAGCCATTCGCTGGCAATTTCAAATCAAATGTTGACAGTGCTGGGGACAATATTGGGTCTTGTGGTATCCTTCAGAACATCCTCGGCATACGACCGGTTCGTGTCAAATTGACCTCTTTTTAAAGTGCAGTACTCCCTTATTATGCGAAGATATTGGGAAGGTCGTAAGCTGTGGTCGAATATCAATCTTGTCTCGCGAAATTTAGGTCACCTGGTAAATCAAATGTTAAAATTTGCTGTAAGATGTTTGATCCTTATTATTCTCAGATCTGGATTCATGTTCCCAACGATAGACCAGACAAGAGCAAGGCGAAGTCAGAGCCAAGAGCAGGATCTGAATCTACTGAGAATGTCATACTTGTCGAAAATGGGCAGACAAGACTCAAGTCCATGATCGAGAAGAAATCGATGATTAACTTGGTGAGTCTCAGTGCTTTACCTTCTTCTTCCCATAACTAAAGTGGTTGCATTAGGTTCAGGCATTCTCGGTCGCTGTTAAGGTTGGTTTTTACGAACTTGTCCCTGGCCGCGCATGGTCAGGATCCTGAAAGAACCGACACTTTTATAGCATGCGCTACGCGGAGAGGCAGGGATCTATTACAGTGACCTATACCCTCTCGTCAGCTTCCTTCCCGTATACGCCTCTCAACCTCCTGATATTAACCACAAAACCGACATACTTCCTCTGTGGGTCGCCAGCAACTTTGATGTCCCTCGTAACGTAAGTATTCCGGCGAGCAATTCTACTTCGGCGCCGGGGACGCTGTCACGTACGACCTCCGTTCCTGGCGATTCGAAAGAGAAAGAAGCTGCTAGATACGGGCTTGAAAGAAATCCGGTGCCAGAGCTGCACCGAAACGCCGACAGATTGGGGAACAGACGTCGATCTGACACGATCAGCCCGGGTACACTTCTCCCCACCGTTTACTGTGACCGGAAACTCGCCCCCGCACGTAATCCACCTAAAACAACTCTTTACAATTATATTCCGATCTTTCTCGTCTTTAAACCGATTATCTCGCTAGTCAAGCGTCTTTATCGCCTGCTCCGACAGAAAAGATACGCTAATCGCCCCACGGTGGCTCAAACAGACGGGCGAAACTCGCTGGGCCGCAAACGCAAACCAGTAATAATCGAATCTAGCGTACCATTGGAGATCACTCTATTTCTCTCGAGCTACATTGCATGGCTGATGCAGAAGGAGCTTGTCCAGGCTGGCATAGCTTCGTCGCTCACAGCTGCAATTATATCCCTTCAGGACACGATGGCCTCGTTGGACAGAATCAGGACTACACCGATTCCTTTTGCCTACCAAGCTCATTTACGGATGTCTATGTGGTGAGTTGATTTTTTCTCCCATAATTTACGCAAAATTTACAGGCTTTGCAAACAGGATTTACTTGTTTTTAATGCCGTTACGTTCGAAGAAAGCCACCACTAGGCCATTTTGGTTACTAAACAGAGTACAGTTCGAGATCTATGATTCGTTTAAGTACCTTACGATTCCGTGAGTACTTTTGAATTGATCAAATGACACGTCTAGTTGACAAATATTTTCAGCGCGACGGCATTTGGCTCGTTCCTCCTGCTTGGCTTCATGGAAATCGGGCAAGAAATGTGAGATGCAGATTATTTAGCAACTGATTTCCCTCAGCTCATTCCCTTCCAGCGAGGACCCATTCGGTTATGATTCCAACGATCTAGGTAAATCCATTTAGATCCTAATTGGGTCTCGGTCGTTTTTTGAATCTTTTGTTTTTCAGACCTTGACCAGTTCTGCCTCGTGATAGAGCGCGAACTGGCTGAAATCACTGCCGTAAGCGTGCTTAGAACAGACCGAGGTTCTTAGATAACTGACATTGCCTTGTTTCCAGCACCCTTGTCGAGACCCCCATTCCTTCCTCTTCGAAAGTATGAATGTGCCGTTCGCTCCTGATGATCAACGGACTGCAAAGGAGATGCTTGAGCAGATCGACCATCCGTATCATGGGCATGACACGGGTATTCTCAATATTCGCAGAACGCTACTAGGAAACTGGAGAAATATCAGTGACCGCACTGTCCAAAATAACTTCTGACGACGTCGACAATTCTTTTTATCCACACCTTCGCAGGTCGGAGAGCCGTATGCTGATTGAATGTGTTCAGTGTCATTATCTACTAGCATTTATACATTTTTCTTGTGTTCTGGATTCACATTGGTTGCGAAAGGGATTGTCTGGAGAAAAGAGCAGCGGTCGGAAAGCAGTCGTACAGCTGACACTTAGCGGTTAAACGCCCAGCTCGCAAGTTACCGAGTCGGAGTCTAAACGGGGTGCGCGTCGCGACGCGTCTGATCCAACTCAACTTCGACGAATAGCGTGTGTTCAGCTGCTCACATGAACTGAATAGTCTCAACGCATTTCCCTATTTCTGCAGCTAGCAAAGACTCTCAAACTAAGCTAAATTTCGCCCCTTTCATTCCTTCCCACCAATCCAGCGATAAACGACTCGAGCGTCCAGGTCTCTGCAGCGCGGATCCTCAGCTGCCGCAGTATACGTAGCCAGCCCTGCTTCTCCAAGCACGAGCTTCGCGTCCACCTCTTTGGCGCTCTCGACTGCCAGAGTAAAGTCTTTCTTCATCAATTGGATCTTGAACCCTCCTTTGTATCCCCGTGATGTCACTGCGTTTGGGCAGACGCCTGGGACAGGCTAATCGTTGGAGGTACGTGAATCACTGTATTTAAATCCTGAAAAAGACAGAAATGGGTGAAGGAGCTCACGTTAATCGTGCCTGCAGAAGAAACTTTCAGAATAAGCCCACATACTCTGAGAAAGGGCACGTACTATTGTTCCAATTCCCGCCGCTACTCTTCTTGAAAACCTCGCTGAGTACCTTTGGATCGATGCCATGCCGCATGCCAATATTCATCGCCTCGCTCGTCGCGATATTGCACAGCCCACTCAAGTAGTTGTTGCAGAGTTTCGCAGCAAGACCCAAGCTCGGCGCGCCGAGGCAGAACACGTTTTTGCCCATCAATTTCAGCAAGGGCTCGAGCAATTTTTGAAAGTGTGTGTCGCCCTCGCTCGCACCGACCATGAATGTCAGTGTCGCTGCCTCTGCACCCGCTGTTCCCCCGGAGACCGGTGCGTCGTAGAAATGTGCTGATGTTGATGTCTTCGTCACCGCCTGCGCAACGGCGAGCGAAGTGGCTGTATCGATTGTCGAACAGTCGACAAAGGTCTTGTCGTCAACTTTGCCAGTGAGCAAGCCGCTCTCCGAGTCGAGAAAAACAGCGCGGACATGGCTGCCTTCCGGTACAATGGAGAATACAACATCCTACTATATGTAAGAAGGTGAAATCAACGATCGACTGTGCTTACAGCGCTATCCGCGACACTGCGCGCATCATGACAGGCCACTACGTCTCCAAGGCTAAAACTCTGAGAGTGCGCAACAAAATCATCGACGATAGCGGTGTTGATATCGCGTATATACAAGATCGAACTTTTGGGAAGAGCTTTACGGAGGTTCAATGCCATCCACCACCCCATGTCTGTCCGCCTTTCAGCTTTGCTACAAGTCATATAGCGCTCCCAAGATGCTCACTTCCTAGGCCTATGAAGCCGACTGTTCCAGGCCACTCAGGTTGGCTTGATGAAGTTGTTTCGGCCGACATCTCACTGCTAGCTGGTTTGACTGATGAGGACCAGTTGCCGAACGTCGCCTCTGGGGGTTGGCAACAGGCAAAAGTGACGTCGAAGAAACCTTTTATGCGCAACTGTATTGTGACATATATAGTGAGAAGCAAGAAACAATCAAGGTCAGCAGGCCTTCATGGGAGCAACTCCGACAGTCCGACTGAGAACGGACTCCCGACATAATAAATAGCTAGCTATTTAGAGCCACTGGAGGATACTATCTCACGAACGAACCTTGAGGTTGCATATCGAAACATGCCCACGACAGAAGAGGTCCGCAAGTTTCTGTACGATGAAGGGGAGAAACAACGCAGAAAGGTTCTCGGGGATGCTCATGTCGACAGATGTGAGGTCTCATCTTATAATGTTCTGATCAATTGTTATTAAGCACTTTTAAAGCGATGTCGAAAAACATCTCCGACTTTGCTCGAGCTGGACAGGAGCTAGCGACAGAAAGCGCTTGGTCTGTGCCAAACCTTCTCTATGACCCTGTTTTTCGTGGTACTTACTCGACTTTTTTTATAGGGGAACAATTTGGACGCGACCTGGCATAACTCACCAACAACGATCCCTCGTCAGTGTCGTCATTCTCAGCACGCTTGGAAAGCAACAAGAGCTCGCTGCACACGTAAAAGGTGCCCTCAACAATGGCTTGACTGAAGGAGAATTGAAGTGCGTCAATCATCCACCTTGACACACCAGGCAGAACTGCCTCGACATATCATTGACATTTTGCGTATTCAGAGAGGTTTTTCTGCAGATCATGGCCTATACTGGTGTTCCTAACGGAATGGAGGCCTTTAGGACTGCAGATGCAGCTATCCAGACCTGGAAGGCGGAGAATTCGTGAACAGGCAGCGTATCTTGAAATGAATAATGTACTTGTATGCAGAGATTGAGCCACAGCTGGTTTCAGAATAAAACAAGGAGACTCCTTTCATTACTTGACGTTGAGCCAAAATTTAAATTTCAGTCAACACGGGTGTAAGCTGGCGGCAATCAACAGGTGATCGGCAGCGATCGTCGTGCTTAAGCGTTGAGTCTTTCAATCTTGATCTTACAGCAGCGATGAGCGCAAACAAGTACGCGAATCTTCCAGATATTGTGAGCAGCCACGGCTTACCTATCAGAGTGGCTCTGAAATATATATGCAGTGCGATTTAGGACACAGCGCAGGACATCTATGAAACCGAAGACACATTCCCGACGCGCTCTGGTGCGGGCGACTCGAGCGAAGACGAGTCGGCCGCACCCTCCAGGCCATCCGCGAATGGTGGACGCACCAAGGGTGGTGACTCCGGGGAGGGTCTAGACTCTAGCAACCTCATCAGTGCCGATGAGGCAGGCAAGAAATTCAGAAAGGCGGAGAGGAGTGCGTGTATCCCTTTCTGTTATTCTATACGTTTTTAGATTTACTGACACCATATATTTCACGTATGTTGCACGCTCAGACCATCGTTCACGCTCGATCTTCGCGTATCCGCCCTCCTCTCCGCCTTCTCCAACTTCGTCCGCCCACCCCCGTCCGCTGGGAACGCGTCTGCGCACGCTCCAGGCAGAGCTAGACTCACTCGAAGCAGAGCTCTCCGATCCCTCAAATCCCCTCTTGCATGGAGACGAGCAGGGCGAAGGTGCACAGATCGACCCGGGAGAGCTTATGCGGGGGCTCGTCGATGTTCGCGGCAGACTGGACAAAGTGAAGAAGGGCAGGGAGGGACGCGGACGGCTCGTCGGCGTCATTTTGGAGGATGGAAAGGAGGCCGAAGAGTTTAAGAAAGAGATGAGCAGGGCTCGGAGCAAGGATACGAGGGGAGGGAAGGATAGGGGAGAAGCGAAGGACGAGGACCTTGGTGAACTGGATCGTCGCGTCGGTGAACTCGAAGACTTGATCGGGTCTTCGAGCGTTGCATTAGACGAGGTCAGTGACTGTCGTTGTCGCTCTCATCCGTATTGTCTCCTCTGATTAAACTACCTCCGTTAGGCGTCTCCACTCCCCGCGCCCCTCCTTCCCATGCTCACCAAGCTCAACACCCAGCTCACTCTCCTGACCCAGCCCCGCCACCTTGACTCTATTTCCCGTCGTCTGAAACTTCTCATCTCAGACCTCGACCGCCTTTCCGCATCACAACATGCTCCAGGCGGAGGGCGGCGCCAGGCACAGGTCACACATGCGCCAGCGGCGGGCGCACCGTCACCGCTGCAAGAGCAGATCCTCCCGCTCCTCGCACGCCTCGCACCGCACCTTCCACATCTCCCACATCTGCTTACGCGCATGCGCACGCTCTCCGGGCTGCACGCGGCTGCGGCGGACGTGCAAGGTGCGCTTGGTACATTGGAGGCAGAGCAACTGCGCTCCCGCGGGCGCCTTGACGTGCTCACCGCAGCAGTAGAGGGCGTGGAGAAAAGCTTGGAAGAAAACGCGCAGGTTGTGCGCGGCAACGTGGGTGGCCTGGAGGAGCGTGTAGAGATGCTAGTGAAGCGTTTGGATGCGCTGAACTGACATTATCTTCGCACAATACTCTCTCGATTTCTTCGTAGACCTATTTCTCTGCAGTTGCTATTGAATTACATTATCTGCACTTCGTCTATCTGAAATTCCAAAAAGTGCAGTAATTCGCGTGTTGCGAGTATTGTCGATCAATACATACGGAGAAACATCTCGTCGTACCTAATTAGCCACGGTGCACGCGCTTCACGTCTTATCTACAGCGCCCAGCTCGCAAATAAGACGAATCCGATTGCAGCAGTGGCCAACTCACACGATGGCAATGCCATTATTCGAATAGCTCGTCCTCTCTGCTCCATCGTAAAGCGGCCCAGTGCGACTAGACGACAATGACTGCTCCGACGTCAATCTCTGAGAAACGCCCGCTGTTGCCGCGCTCTCGTTCTAAACCCGCAGCCTCGCCATGTCCTGGTAATCCATGGCGGTGCTGGGACTATGTCGCGCGAGGGCTCGACACCGGAGCAGCGTGAACTATACCGAAAAGTCCTGCGGCAGGCATTGGTGAAGGGTCACGAAGTCCTGTCTGCGGGCGGCGAGGCTCTGGATGCCGCAGTTGCAGCTGTAGGAGTAATGGAGGGTGAGTGCGAAACTTTCACTATGCCGCCTGTATTTTCCGATACGAACACATGCTCAGCACAGATTGCCCACTATTCAACTCCGGAAAGGGCGCAGTATTCAATATTGAAGGGAAGGTGTGTTAGCTTCATCTCAAGCTATGTTTTAATCAGAGCTAAAGAAATATAATCTGGTGCAGAACGAGCTCGAGGCATCCCTCATGCTCTCCAAGCCGCCTGCATCACATCCGTCCATCCCACCCAACAGGCGCGGCATGAGCCTTACGCTCCTTGGCACAGCGCGGAACCCCTGCGCACGCCGCGCGCGCGGTCTATCTTGCGCCGGACAAAGTGCCTCACCCTTTCATCGGCGGGCCATCCGCCAACGTACTCGCACAGAAGCTCGGCGAGGAGCCCGTCGACCCATCGTACTTTTTCACCGAGGCGCGCTGGCGCGAGCACCGGCGCGAGCTTGGGCTGCCGGAGGAGCCGCTCCCTCATCCACGCGATGGCGGCGAGGCGGCGGTGAGTCTTGACCAGATCCCGAAGGGCACGGTGGGTGCCGTCGCGCTCGACGCGCGCGGGTGCATCGCAGCTGTGACGTCTACCGGTGGACGGACGAACAAGCTGGCGGGACGGATCGGCGACACGCCGCATATGGGTTCTGGATTTTGGGCCGAGGAGTGGAAGGTCGATGGTTTAGTGAAGAGAGCGTGGAGGAAAATCACACGTCGAGGTGTCAAGCGAGCTATGGGTGTCTCTGGGACTGGAGACTGGGGATGTAAGTTTAGTCTGTTATCAAATGGTTGAAAATATGTATCCATTAACCTTCCACCTATTTGATGTTCAGTATTTCATCCGCTACAATGCGGCAGCAAACATTGCGGATCGGATGAAATTCCTCGGCGAAAGCATAGGAAAGGCGACGCGAAGTGTTGTAAACGCGTTGGGTGAGAACGAAGGGATAGGTGGCGTGATTGCACTGGACGAGCAGGGAAACTGTAAGTCATATTGCCATTTTCAAAAGCGTTTGTCTGATTATCACGTCGTAGACTCTCTTCCGATGAACTGCAGTGGTATGTACCGTGGTGTTATCACTGCCGAGGGCGTGTCCAAGGTCGCCATCTTCGCAGATGAAGAGTTGAAATAGGTGCTTATTGTGCTGTGTGAAAAGCTAGCTCAAGCAATGTATATATCTATCTGCCTCATTTCACCGGTTGCTGTGGTTCGCGAAGCGAAACAGACTGATTGAAGACACACGTCCCAGAGTATCACATTGATTCACAAACGAGGCCCTGGTCGCGTCGAGTCTCGTCACGCGTAATTCACGTGACCATGCGAATCTTGAAACCATCTCGTCCTTGAAGTTGAACTTACCACGGCCGCCTCAATCCATCTGCTTACTTACAGGCAGGATAATATAGTGAGTAAGAAACTTTCTCGAACCTTAGGTGATGTTTGCATCTTCCAAGCCTATTTAGAAAGTGCAATCACAGATTGTTGAACACAAAAACTGCATAACCATCCTATGCCCTCGATGACGCCCACGTTCGAAAACTCCATGAGAAACGGTGCGAGCAGCAGCCAGGACAAGTGACAACGAATGTCGGATATTATACAGAAACCGATTCACGAGTATCTAGGTAAGAATATAACCACCTTCGAATATTTTCGTTCACGAAACACACAGAACCGAAGCATCCAGGGTTCATTATGCGCAGTGAATCAAAAACGAGGAGATTGTGTTCGAAGTACAGCCAAATTATATCTGGCCATATTCAGGTCGTCCATCGAGAACAGTCGCTAACACGCGCGTCTCAATGATTTTGTCAGCTTCGACAGACATGATGTCCTGCGAAAGCACGACGTAGTCTGCAATCTTGCCAGGCTCCAAAGAACCAAGGTTCTTCTCTGAAAAGGACGCATAGGCGGGATCAATTGTCACACCTGTAAGTTCATCGCAAGCGGTTCAATATTATTCGCGCTCGTTTGCGAAACAGGAATCTTACCTCTGAGTGCCTCGATGCGCGTCAATCGTTGTTCGGGGAACCTGAAAGCACGACACAGGACGACTGAGACATTTCACCACCTCAACACGACTCATTACTCACCAACCATCCGGCCCGTGAGGCGAGCGCCCATCAGGCGCTACTCGGGTTATCGCAGCATGGAAGCCCGCCAGGGGATTCATGTCTTCGACGGGAAAGTCGGACCCGAGTGTGATTCGCGCACCAGCGTCTATGATAGTTCGGAATGCGTACAGGTTCTTCACCCGTTCCGGACCCTTCATGGAAGCAGAATTGTCGATTATAATCAAATTTCGGTGAGAAATCGATTAGTCCAACGCACCAGTCTGTCTTGCGCGTACCACATGTCGCTGACACTGTAGGAATGAACACATGTTAAGATGGCTTGTGAGTACATTATCCGGACTTGGGCTTGCTTACGCATGGGTAGGCTGGATACTTGCGATAACTGAAGCTTCGCGTAAGCCCTTTGAAGTGAAGCAAGACCGAGAGACGACGGTACAAACCTCCGAGCTTGGCAAGCCGCAATGTGTCTTCTGGACGTATAATCTGTGCGTGTTCAATGCGCGGACGAATATCGGTGTCGTTTGCGCCTTTCAACTCGTTGTTCAAAACCGATTCGAGGACGTCGAGGATTATGGAGTTAGCACGATCGCCAATAGCATGGATGTTCTATTCCAGAACACGTAAGCCATGGAATTTACTCAAGCGGTGTAGGCATCCCTGCACTCACCACCTGCCAGCCATCGCTTATGAACTTCGGGACAAACTCGTACAAAACTTCAGGGTCAATGCGCATGAATCCGTTCGTCCCCGGGTTGTCAGCATAAGGCTCGAACAACTTTTAAAGCAATATATGTCAGCAGACAACACTCGCACGAAAACATCAAATGTTCGCACCGCTGCGCCACCCGATCTCAGCGCACCTAGAGAAAGCAAAATGTTTGAGATCAGAAGACAAAACGAACAGCTTATGTGCTGCGTAACCTACCGTCTGCGAATATCTTGACACTGCGCGCAGTCAATCTATTCTCGTCAATTATTTTCGACCTCTTATCACCCCAGTATTCCGCTGTTTCATCAAAATATGACATGCCGTGTATCCTGATCTAAGAATCCGAAATAAGCGCACGATCGGACTGCGAAATAGCACATAGCGAATAGGACTTGCAGGGAGTTTGCCGAGCTGGCTTTGCCTGCAAACGCACAATCGATGAGTACCTCAAGCATTATCTAAATTGCGATTCCATACTTCTTGAAGAATTCAAGCGAAGCAGGGTCGAATCCGGCGTCGTGGAATGACGTGAGCCCTTGGAAAGTGCGTCGTTGACAGCAAGCTTGAAACGCTGTAATCTGTCCATATCTGTGAGAGGCGGCTTTTTGATCAGGTCTTGAGCATTGTCCAAAAAGACACCTATTTGGGGGGTTAGCCAGTCCGATGTGTTGCATCACACTTTACTTACCCGTAGGATTTCCTTTGTCATCACGCTCGATGATCCCCCCTTCAATCGTATCGGGAAGGGGAAGCATTAATATCAAGACGGCTTCCGAGACCCACTGCGCATGTCCATCTTTACTTTGAAGGATAATGGGGCGTCCCCGAACAATGGGGTCGGCCTCGAGCTCTCTCTGTAAATAAATCAACATAAGATCGATCAGCAACACAAGACAACTGGTTTAGATGCCTACGAATGAAGGGAACTCCGCGTTAGGCCACACCGTATGATCCCAGCCCCAGCCTTCAATGAACCTAGAATTGTCATTGTAAATGGCCGAGTCTGAAAGGATGTAGTCTTTGACACGAGCGACAGTAGCTGGTTGCGAAAAACCTATCAGGCATCTCAAACGTAAGAGAGATGGAGGCACTGACCAGTGCTGTCTTCGGAACCCTCCAGAGTCAGCAGTCTGCTAGCGCCGTACTCGAGAGTGTGTCCATGGGAATCTACGATCCGATCGAAGCTTTAGTGGAGTCGCTAAGCTGATAAAGATGAGAGGCTCACCGCTCATGCCCGGGACAACAATGGAGCCTGTCGGAATATACTTTATTCTCAAAGGCACTTTGACGGCAGTTTGTAATTCCGCATTTAAGACTGTCTGTTGCTTCCGAGTCGTATCCCACTTCTCTGTTACTTCGTCTAGACACCTTTAGCCTTGATTATCCATCAATCTAAAGAAGAAGAAAACTTACCGAACGAACCCGTCTCGAGAATTCTGTCGTTGTGAACGAGGAGACATTGTACCTTGGAATTGTTATCATCGACCGTGTAGATAGCCCGGCCATTTGGAGAGCAAAGAGCATAAGATTCTTGAAGTGCGTCGTCCTCTACGGAGCTTGTATACATCCACGACGCAGTAGCCAGCAAAGCAGAACCAGCCAGGATTACGAGCAAGCGAGCACGGTTACATGATATTGAGCTTTTAACGACAGGATTGCCAGAATTTGTATGTCCTTTCGCAGAGGCTGTCACGGCAATGCCATTGTCCAGATGAGCTTTGGGGGACTTCCGACGAAGGCTGGCCTCAGTCATGATGGTGGGCGCCGAAAGAACTCACCGGAAGATTAATACACAGCCCCGCTTTATATGTACGTCCGGCTTGAAAAACACCGGATGCACATGAATTTGAGCCTGTAGGAGATGGTCTCACAGTGACAGATGGACCCGAAAAAGAATATTCCTTCGTTCCTTAAGTTGTCTCATGGCGAGGATCGAAGGGGATGCAAGAAGTAAATCAATGCATCGCAGAAGACTGCATGTACAGGCGCCAATCTAATAACCGGGCGTCTAATACTCAATAAACGTGTTACACTATCAGATCAAAACCGCTTACATACATATACGTAAGCTACATGTAGATAATGGATATCCTACATGCAAACGGACCGAGAAAGGCAGCGCACCTGCCCCTTTTGGTTTGAATCCTTTCATGAACTCTTCCTCTTCGCACAAATGGCTGCTCGCACGTCTTGTCCTCGCTGTGCACATTTTCGTCGCCATCTTCCTCGTTGCCTCCGCACAGCTCCCGTCATTTGATGCTTCGGCTCGAGTCGTCCTCGACTCTGCCTGGCCGGCATCACTCTTGCGGTGGGATGCGTTCCACTTTGTCCACGTTGCTCGCGATGGCTACGTGTATGAACATGAATATGCATTCTTCCCCGGCACGCCGCTCATAATGCGATACGGCGCCAAGCTGCTTCATTTCGTTGGGCTAGGCTCGGAAGGCAGCTTGTCGAGCCTTCTGGTCGCAGGCGCACTTGCGTCCGCTGCAGTCGCCGTCGATGCGGCCTTTACGCTCTATGACCTCACGCTGCATCATTTTCGCAGCCCCGCAACAGCACTCTTAGTTTCGCTCCTCTCTCTACTCTCTTCCAGTCCTCCGACATTGCGTTATGCACCTTACGCTGAGCCCTTCTTCGCGTACCTGTCGTACAAAGGTAAGCTCATTATCCACGCTCTGCAGCAGAACCGATTGAATTGTTGTGAAAAGGTATGCTGTTCTGTGCACGAAAGCAGTTCTTTTCTGCCTCTATCGCATTCGCACTGGCTAGCATGTTCAGGTCGAACGGGACTATACTCATTGGCTACATAGTCTGGGGATGCTCGTCGAGCCAGTTTTCCTCAGTTCAGTGCCCGAAACTCCCAAAGTTGTGTTTCAGAGGAAAGCAAGAAGCCTGCTTTATTGTTCCTTTTTATCGTCAATACCGTTTATCCCTTTCCTCTGGCATCAATACAACGCATACTCTGCATTCTGTGCCGTGCCTCTCATTGAGCGACGTCCGTGGTGCTCGAACAGACCGCCCATGATATATTCTTTTGTGCAATCTGAATACTGGGACGTCGGCCTCTTCCGCTACTGGACTTTACAGCAGTTGCCTAACTTCCTCCTAGCTGCGCCTGTCCTTGTTCTCCTCTTTCACGCATCCATCCGGCATGTACGCCTTAGCTTTCTCCCGCGGATACGAATTCGTTTACAGGAGCTTTCAATTGTATCGCCGAACAATGATGTGAAGACGTCTGGAGAACCTTGCAATTCTTTTCCGTCAGATCCGTTCCTCGCACTTTCTCTCACTCCACACGCGATCCATGCGCTCATCCTGAGTACAATGCTTCTCATCTCTGCCCATACACAGATCGTAATTCGGCTTGCCAGCGCATTGCCTTTCACGTACTGGGCGGCAGCGCGCCTGTTCCTTCCCATTACTCGCTCTATTCACCCTTCTGCCCTGGATCCCATTCCAGAATCAGATTCCCGGTCCAGTTCCACGGAGGCGCCCGGCAAGGGTATGAAAACAGGCACAACAGAATCTGCCGTACAGGGTCAGGGACTAGGCCGCGCGGCGCATTGGTGGTTAGGCTACAGTGTGCTTTGGGGCGCAGTTGCGCTCGTCAGCTGGGCAGTCTTCCTCCCTCCTGCGTGATCTGAGCAACAGTGGCCAACGAGCCATCCATTGGGTGTATGCTAGTTTGGGTATTCATTGTACTTACTGTACTGTTGACGAAACTTGATATAGCATAAGCTCAGATAAACTTAACTCCAAATCTCTTCGGACTGGGACGCACCACATGGGTGTAATTGTATGAATGTCAGTTCGAGTTAACCTCTAGTTCGCATAAGCAGTGGCACAGAATCGTTGAGCAAATGGTGACAGAGACTTCATTCACAATTCATGGCTCTATATGAAGCTGCTGTAGTCTATACTTGTCTCATCTAGTTTTTTATTGATTTTTTTGACCCGATCTCTCACGGATACCTCTTTCCTACGGCGCGGTTGGCATTAGGAACTACCCACTGCCCGTTAGATGCTCTGGCCTGTCAACATCCTTCGGGCCCTTGACATCCCTTTCGCAATCAGGCGGAGCGGCATTCGCATTCTTTTCTAACTTTTCCTCGTCGCTCGGGCCATTGATGCCATCCTCATCTGTATCAAGTTTTTTCCGCGCTCCAAACCCACCCTCGTACCCGAACCAGGTAAAGCGCTGGACGTGCGGACCGCGGATGAGCAGGAACACGACCTGGAGGGCGCCAAGGCCCATGGCAAACGCAGAGTCTGCACGCCACCCGAATCGCACGAAAATATGACTCCCGACATTTGTGCCCATCACGAATCCGAGAAAGATCTATTAATAGACCATTTAATAAAATAAACAAGAAGATATAGGTATGAAAATGAAAGAATTCGATACTTACACTGATCAAAAGCACCGCGTTCAGGCGCGAACGGGCTTTTGCGTCGACACTGGTCCATAGATAAGCCGCGCTGTTAACTTGAATGAATAAATAAACTAGCGACTAACCTGTACACAGACGTCGCGATCGAGACTTGCTGTGCTTGACGCGCCCCGTCAATCCCGAACCCAGCAATTACTACTGCGGCGATGTTGATCCCTCCCGCGCCCGTCTGGATTGCTTGGGAAACCATGATCAAGAGGGACGATGCGAGTGTCGCCCACCATGGGTCAAGACGGTCAACCACACGACCCACAAACGGACTTGTCGACACGCCGGCCATGCCTACGAAGCCGAACATACCAATTACAAGTCTGTCCAAAAGAGAATGTTATTTAGTTCAATCTAACAAGTTCAATGAATGAACGCGTACGTCGAATAATGATAAGGAGCATCATCGAGCAAGTAGGTCAACGTGACCCAGTAATTCGAGAATATTGCGCTCGCTGCAAAAGAGATGAGAGAAGCTTGTATCAATGTCGGTTCCGTCAGTGCGAATTTTCCCATGGTCTTCATGATTCCGAAGTATGTTAAGCCCGAACCCGCATTGTTTGCCGGCCAGTCAGGTAACACGATATACAACATAAGCCACGTTGCGGCTTGCAGACCCACAGCGAGGTAGTACACGACGCGCCAAGACGTGAACTGCGCTATGAGCCCGCCAATGACGCGGGCGAGGAGGACACCAAAGAGAGCGGCAGACAGGACAATAGATATCGCAGAAGAGCGGCGATGAGGAGGGGCGAGGTCCGCTGCGTATGGGATGAATATTTGCGTGCAGATGGAAAATAAGCCGACGAGAAAGGATATAGCCTCAAATGCTACCAGGGAGTTTGTTAAACATAAGCCGATGGTCAGCGTTGTGGTAAGAAATATGAGTAGCAGGAGCAAAGGCCGGCGACGGATGAGGTCTCCAAGTGGTGATATGAGCAAAATCCCACACGCGTAACCGGCTTGAACAAGGGTAGGAATCCTTTTAGAAAAATCAGTGGAATTTCAGAGAATATGTAGAAAAAACCGAACTTTGCGACATCCTCATCAGTTGCTCCAAAGGAGTCGGCAAACTGGACTGCAAGCCACAACTGTGAGCTGATGATTTAAGAGCAACCAAGAATGACGGACTTAAAAGAGGTTGACAGTAGTATACATTCATTACGACTGAAAATGAGTGAATTCAATATTTATCGGAACGATCGGGGTTACAATATAATGCTCACCAAATGTACCTCCGACACCAAACGCAATATTCAGGAGCGTCGTGAACTGAAAGGGACGGCCTGGGTCATATTGAAGTCTCTTCGGTATTGGCAAGAACCAGAAGTCGTGCGTCGCCCCTTGCTTGGACTCAATGGGCTCGGGAACAACGGGGACTATGCTTGACGAACTCATGGTCTCAAAGGAAGAAGCTTATGGCAAGCTTCTGTTACTACTCGAGGTGACTAATATATAGGGAGAATATATATATATACCTGTTATCTGCAGCCGATATCATAGGTTGAGAAGGCGTGCTTAGAGTCAGCATTATGAATCTGTGAATGAGTGAATGCAGACGGGGTTAATAGCAGAAATCGGGTGCCATAGGGCATGAGAGTCATGTTCAAGTTGCTGTAGACGCGTCGCACGCGTATATACACACATCGCACTTACGGTGCTCAAAATCTTCTGAGTCATATTCACACTTGAACACCTTCAAACTTAAAAATACAATTACATTATGATTATGTTACAAAGATCGCAGATATACGGAATTATTAGAGGGTTCTGGGCTCTACGAGTAACGAGATGGTTGTGGGTAGATAGAAGTAAAGGTAAAGCAGTTGAGTGTATGAAGTAAGCATAGAAACCAAAATATCTCGAATTTCAGTTAATCAGAAATGGAAAAAAAGGATCAGAGAACTTCAGGTCAGATCAATAATCACATCGTCGTCAAACATAACTACCCCGCTGTCGTGAGCGCTGGACTGCGAACCACACACGCTGGGACGAGAGGAGCTGTATCCCCGGCGCGACCATCCCCGCGACGGCAACAAATCAGGGCTAGAAGGCACGCCGCTGCTCGGGGGCCTGTTCTGTGATGAGCTCGGGAAGGCAGTCTCGTCCTCGCCAGAAGACTCAATCTCGATTAGGTCTGAAGACGGCGATCCCAGCCTCATAAGTTGGCTGCTTTTTTGAGAGGACGCGTCCCCCCGCTGGACACGCGGTGGAGACGGCGAGGGCAAGAAGAGGGGGCGATGATCATCTGCATTAGACGACCACGAAGTGCAGGGTGCTGGGATTGCGGAGGAATTTTGGGACGCCGCTGTTTGGTCAGCCCGGACGTCCGCGCGCAAGGGAACATATGGCATAGACGCCAAGGCTCGCAAAGGTTTATCAGATGGTCTGGTGGCCGACGCAGTTTGTATAGTGTCAATGTTATCCGCCTTTCTTTTCCCTTTATCCAAAAGGCTCTTATTCGCTATGTTGGACTTGAGTTGTGAACCATTTCTCAACTTGCCTTCCTGAGCTTTCCTCATGAAGTCGCGTTCGAACAACCGGTCCATCTTGTCGTCGTGGAGCTCCATGTCATCTTCGTCCCCTGACCCATGACCATCCCGTTCACCGTCCGAGGACAGTTCTGTCCAGCTCCAAGTGAGCTCCCCAGGTTTGGTATTGCCATTTCCCCTCAGGTCCTCACGTTCGACGAGGTCAGGATCACATGGGTCATCGATCTCGAATAGAAAGAGCGATGGGCCGTCGTTAAAGTCCCGGCCCGCGCCTGATGCACGCGACGCGCTGGAAGCTGTCCGGCGGAGCTGCCCGGACGAAGATGTAGAAGCTCCTCGCTTCCCGGACTGAAAGACGCTGGATAGGTTAGTGGCAGTCCGGGGAGGACAAGAAGAGGACAGAGCAGAGATGCTAGGGAAAACAGGCGCGTCCTCTGGGTAAGGATCCGGGCGAAAAGCGCGTGATGGACCAGGGCGCGGCGCTTTGACCGGCGGCATTGAGGAAGCAGGTTTGTCATTGGTGTATGGCCCCCTGACTGGCGGCATTGAAGGAGCAGTAACAGTACTGAATGCATTTTCCTGGGTGTGGTTTCGCTCTGTGACGCGAGTGTGTTCTGCTTGTGTAGGAGCGGTGCGCACCTCAGCCGTGTTTTCTGTTCGGCGCGAAGTTTGAGTTGTATTCCTGCTCTTCTTGGGAGGCGAGGATCGAGGAGAACCACCTCTCTCATCTGCGCTCGTATCTGCTTCCCTGTCCGAGCTAGCCGCCCTGCGCTTCCCTTTTCCCTTGCTATTCGCAGGAGCTTTGGCGCCTGTTCCTCCGCGCTCCTTCTTCCGGTTCCTTTCCTCTGCCCCGAGCTCGTAATTTTCAACAAGCCTTGGATTGACGCGCCACAGCATCGGAGCAGGGCACCACATCCTAAACGTGCTGAGAGGGTCCGCAGGCGGCTTCGCGGTCTTTGCTCTTTTCTTTTTGCCGCCGATGATTACACCGGCGTCATCGCTATCTTCTTCGGCGTCATCGTCGCGGCCATTGTAGCCAGTCGTACCCTCTTCTTCTTTCTCTGGGCGTTTACCTTGAATCCCAGAGCGTGTCAGCTCTACAAACTTACTGGGATCCACTTCCACACGATACTCGACAATCCTGTCCGTTGATACATGGCGTCGACTCGAATGGATTTTGATAATAAACGACCTTGGATCATATGGCGCCCGGGAAGAAATCGTCGGTGGACGGGACTGATTTGCAAATGCCTCGCTTATACGCTCCATACGATCCACCGGTCCAGTGGCTTGGCTCAGATACTTAGCTATGAGGGAAATAGACGTACCCACTGCCTCGTGATGTTCAGGCCTACGAGCCCCTCGGACATGGTAGTCTATCATGCCGGATTGGCAGCGTCTTTCGATCTCCTTCTTGTCCTGCTCTAGCGCCGCACGGCGTAAGATGCGTATGACACAAGCTTCCCACATCAGATCGCGAAAGCGCTTGACGATAAGGATACGTGTGCCCCACTCGAAGAATTTCTCGCAGAAAGAGGCGGCTTGCACAAGGCTAAGTTCCGGAGTCGCTCTCATTTGCGGCGGATTCTCCGTCCTTTTCGCTGGTTCCACGTACTTGTTGAGTATGTCGAGACTTGGGAAATCATTGGGTACGGACAGGCCAGGAAATAATCTCTTCAAGAAGCCCCGTCTGTTTTCTCGGAGCTCCGCGTTGATCCTGGATCTCCACGCGGGTAAGAAATTATGAAGACTTTGGGATTCCCGTAAAGAAACAGCATTTAGAAGCTCGTCGCCGAAGCCACAGCGAGCGAGGGCGTGTGCGACCGCCTTTCCAAATCTGTCGATGCCCTAATACACTTAGGTAAAACGATCTGCAGTAGTCGCAATTCATGAAATCTACCTTGTCATAGTCCCCGCCCGTTAGGAGAGCGAAAAGGACCATCCCTCCCTGCGTCATTCCAATCTGTGGATTAGTGCGTATGTCCTCGGCGCGATACTCCATGACGTGGAATTTGCTTTCCTTTCCTTCCAAGTTGAGAGCAGGATGGGACTTGTTACTGGACAAGCGCATGCTCGGGCTGCAAATGTTTGGAACAATTCAATTTTCTCTGTACAGCAAATTATGCTGAGATGAACATACGAACTTCCGGATGATGGTGTATGCTCCGAAAAGGAACGTGTCAGCGTCGTCTGTCATAACCGCGTCTATAATGCCAGCACGGTTCAGATGTGCAAGCTCGACCTCGGCCTCCCCGCCTGCCTCGCGCCATTCGAACCCAAAAACTTTCAACAGTGCCTTCATATCCTGAGACAAGTTGTGAGACCCCGTTTTTCCCTTCTTGCTACCGCGCTTCGTCTTGGGCCGGTTGCGTCCGTCAAACACGAAGAGCGGGAGGAGCGGCAGCTTTGCGAGCTCCTTGACGCGGAAAAAGAGGAGCCGCAGTTCAGGGTTCTCACCCTCTTTGCTGTATGTCGCGTGCTTGTACCAGATAGATGCATCGATGCCGACACGATAGGCTCTTCTCTTCGAGTTGTTGCTCTCGAAGCCGTCCACAACTGCGAGGTGTGCCAATGAGCGTGACTTGCCAGCTGGGGCGAGAATCTGCAAGATTTCTTCAGTAAAATGTCGTGTCATGAGCGGTCTGGATCACGTACGTCCCAGAGACCGCTGACGCCCATATTGGCGGTGAATGCTGGACTTCAATTCAAGGTAAAGGTTTGGAGGGCTGAGGACGAGACGCGCCAGTACGCCAGTACGCGCTTGTCACAAAAGTGCTTTTAATAATTAGTCAAATGACAAATTGGCGCGACAGAGTATTGTGGCTTGGCTGCGGCCCGATTGAAATACAGATTAAAGCAAGAAACAAAATGTAGAAAAAACAACAAGCCATGGAAGTGAGATCCAAATTACACTCTTATATGCGAACGTAGAAAGGCACTAGATAAATATAAATGCATCGTACTTCATACTGTGGACTTGCGGATGGCTGCCTTCAAGCGCTTTCGCAGTCCGCCATCGTCGCCCGTGTCCTCGTTCTCGTCGATAGAGCGTCGGCTCTGAGAGCTGTCTAATGATAGTCTGGTCGTGATTCCCGCCCTATTTTCTGCATCCGCAGACGACATCGAGGTTTCCTGTTGTCGCGCGGCATGGCTACGAGCCTCTTCTGCCGATGCCGCTTCGATCACTTCGGACAACAAAGCGATTCTTGTCCATTTCCTATATCGTGTGAACTAGCGAAAGTTATGGGTTCAACGTTTAATGTAAATAAAACCGATTTCAGTACCTTTCCTAAGCCTCCGTTACTGCTGACGGCTGTCCACTTGTTGTCTCCATACATCCAGCCATCATTATCTGTCAAAGGTTCCTCCGCTTCCGTGTCATGCGCGTCGCCGGATATGCTCGAACTAGTATCTGCTGTATCTGATCGAACGGAATCGAGTTCAACATCTCCACTGTCCCCCTCTCGAGATGTCTTCAGCTTCAACTTTGCCCCATGCACTTTCTGCCTGATACGTCCCACGCGATTAGCATCCTTCGAGATATCGTCGTTCAGCGTCGGTGGCTCTTTCTCTATACGCCTCGTGCCCACCTCTTTCTTCACCACCACTTTCCACTCGCCCTCTTCCCAAGTCCACGACGCTGTCCGTTTGACCAGTCCGCCTTTGCCATCGCTAACATATACACAGGTCGGCTCGGGAAGTGTGAATGCGCTCGGGGGAGATAACGGCTCCAATGCAGATGAGCACCATGAGGGACGTTCTCCAGGGAGTAAGGCAGCTGTCCAATCCAGCCCAACCCACCACCGCTGGTTCTCGTATACAGTTATCAGGAAGCGTATCGAGTGCCCAGTTTCGCCACTTTGCCAGCTAGAGGCCGACAGAATAACAGGAGAAGGCGACTGTCCAGACAGAATCGCCCATATGCTTGAAAGACTGCGCCGAAACCAAGCACTACGCCAGAGAGTCGCACGGGCCGTGTTCGCCCAGTGGGCTCTCCATATGACTAGTACAGTCCCAAAGACGCCGAGAAGTACCCTGAGGCGTACGAAATGCGTGACGAGCAGGAATGGGATATAGAGGATGGCGAGAATGCGTATTATGGCCTTCCATGGGGTTGTTTGCGGATGTGGGGTTGAAGGTAGCAAGGATTCTATGACTGAAAGATCGATGATCTGAAGAACAACTGTCAAAAATGAGCGATGCTCTTTGCATTCACGAAAACTCACCGTCGATTGCAAACTCTGCTCAGTCACTGGAGCACGAACCCTTGAGGGCGGCTGTAGGTATGACAGGTAAACATATATAGCAGCTGCGACGACGGGCAAAAGGTATCTGAAACAACGGCGACTTAAGCAAAAAGAAAAGCTGCACGCGAGCAACGAACCGAACCATACTTGAGAGTGAACCCGGAGAGAAGGCAAAGGAGCCACCACACCCCTAAAAGCAGCCAGCTATCTGCATATTTTGTCTTCCAGCTCACGGTCTCTACAAACCAGCGTATCCGCGCGATATATGGGCCAAGCTCAGCCAAGAGCGTTGTCAGTTGCGGCGGAACACTATTAAGAAACGTGATCAACGTCGGGAGCGTCGGTGGTTGAGCCAGAGGCAGGTCGAAGTTTGCCCGCGACGGCGAAGACGTTGTCGACGAGCTCATTCTATCCGCTGCCGTACATTCGTCAAGCGCCGAGATGGCTGTTGGCTGTCAGTGTGAATGGAATTCACGTGGCTGCTGCGCGACTTGCGCGTCGGCCCGGCCCGTCCACGGCGGAACGCACACTACATAATACATATATACTTACAAAATCAGAGCAGAAAAAAATATACATTTTTGGCATATCTGCTATAGTACACATGATGAGACCATAAACTCAGAACATTACCGTGTCCCTGAGGGAGAACCGCTTGAGCCGCCTGTAGTCTGGCCTGTCCTTCGCAACTGCCCACAACCACATATCGATTTCCTGCAGGGTCATTTTCTTCATCCACTCCAGCGTATCGGGCGGTGCGCCGGAAGCCTGAACAGTAGACGCATCCAGCGAATGCGCGATCTCCAGCATCATTTCGCACGCGTCAATCGCTGCTGCGCGTAAAATGTACGCCTGCTCGATGTTCAACGCCGGGCCCTCTTCAGGCAGTTCTCTCGGAAGCTTAGCAATTACCTCGCCCCTTGGCTCTGCCTTTGCAAGCAGCTTCTCGAGATCCGCGGAATCGTCGGAGAAGGCGGAAGCGAGAGGTGCCGATGCAGAAGATAAGTCCAGCACGCCCAGATGGACAAGCATGGAGGGCAAGACGTTGTCCGAGAACACGGGGAGGGAGGAAGTGATTGGTATGGGGATAGATGAAGACTTCGAGGATCCAAAGCGAATTTCGACGGCGCATAAAAGAAAGAGCGCTTTTTTGAAGCAATACACCGCTGGAAAAAACAAATCGCAAATCGTACATCAGTTCATTTAATCCTTTTTTCTTCTTTTACTTCTTCTACTCACGTTGTCCATCGATCACAGCCATGTCACGGAACCCAGGGATCGCCTTCACAATCTGCTCTAGCACTGTGTCTACATCGGGCGAACCACCCTTTGCAGCTTTTCCCCCGCTTTTCAACGCCTCTAGGATAAATGTGCCCAAGTCTGGGTAGCCCGCCTTGACGAGCACTTCTCCCGTCTCGTTAAGCACGCGTACTATGAGCTGGACAAGCTGGTGCATCGGCCCGCCAAGCTCGCCGACTATGACGCCTGGGATGCTTTCATGCGGGCGCTCTTCGTGCATGCTCACGTGCAGCTGCTCCGCAATTGTCTGCGCACCTATCGCCTGCATCCCCTTCGCCGACAAAAAGTCTGCATCCGTGCCAGATGACGAAGTAATGTACAGTGAGAATACGAGCGCACGTATGTTATCCCATGCGCCACGCCCTGTCTGCTCGTGCAAGGGGACGCGATAGCCCGAAGCGAAGTTTAGGAGGGATAACGTGGACAAGAGATTGAGCTCGGATACGACAGAGGGGAATTGAAGCGGAAATGCGAGCCCGTGTGATTTAGACACCCGCTGAAAGCTATCTGTGAATGAAGGGGACAGTAGTAACCTCTCGATTGACGAGCGTTCAATCTGAAATAAAATAAAATAAGCAATGATCATCATAAGACAAAATGATATAAACTACCTTTACATTCGATGCCATTCTGAGCGCCCGACATGATTCACGGATTGATTGACATATTTTCCGCTAGGCGGAAATGGAGGAATGTCCGATACGGACATGCTTGAAGACGTATGTTTGCTTCGAAGAATTGCTAGCACAGAGAAAAATCAACCGTGCAAGTCAGGATTTCAAGAAGCCTCTCGCACAGCCTCTTATCGACAGCAGGAGCAAGGATCAAAAGCCTGAACAGAAGTCTTTTGTCTAGCGAAGATCGCAATATGAGATCCTTTTTTTAATTTCCTTCACCGCAACAGAATGTCGTCCGCGGATGTGATATCAGGAATCAGGAATCAGAGCATCGTTCGAAAGAAGCATTCGTAAAGAAGTGCTACCTCCTTCCTAAAGAGGTTTGATTGATTGGAGTCATTGTTCTCGTTTTCAAACAGTGGCAAAACATGAACAATGAACATCCCCCTCCCTCCCCGCCACTTTAGATGAATTTGGGATAATAATACTTGGATTTTGCGACACCTCTGAAGCTGCCAGACGTAGAATATTTCTCTCTTTAGGTCGCGTTTATCTAAGATACCGTAGTGTTTGCTTAGACAACGTCGTCAAGCGCGGAAAACCGACAAACCCCTATCTCAAAGTATAGAGGCAGTGAGCCTAGGTTCGATACTTCTCCGATCACCTCCGCTCGCTGGTGAATCAAAAACCGACGCTCCTCACCTCCCACGGATGAGATCTGATGTGAACTAATGCTCGACCCTGGGTTGGGTTTCCTCGAGCCTATGGAAGCTGCTAGTTTATTGTGGCTGAATTTTTGAACGCTCGCAACAAAGCCTCACGCAGAGAAAAGGAAAACACTAGAAAGCCATGTTCAAGCAATGTATTTAGAGACCATAATGCCTTTACCCATCCTCACGTAGAAACAAAAATGCGATATACCCGGACCTAACTAAGCAGGAGAGATAAGTACTACATGTATAGTATACGTGTGACGCATTGTACTGGAATACGTACACTGCTTCTTCATTCTCGATGCCGCTATCGAAGGAGATCGTTCGTTCACTAATTCGCAAAAGACAGCGTTCGCGGGAGACGCATGTGCCGTAAGTACGTGCGCGGTTGTCGCAGCCACCTCTGAAGGACGTAACATGAGAACCTTCACCAATCGTCCTATATCGGGGAAGTACTTGCCGAGGATGGCGAGTCATTTGAAGAATCTTCACCGGAGCTACTCCGGGCGCAGGCTCCTGTCAGGAATAAAACGAAAACGGTCAGAGAAGAACTTCGAAATCGAGTTGAGTGAAGTGTGAACAACACACATGTGAACCTTCGACACAGCATCCTAATATCGAGTCACTCGTCCGTTGGTGCACGGGTATCGCGCGCGCTAAGATTCGAAGCAAGGCGCAGCACATGCCGGCAGAACGCGCACCTTCTTTTTGATTCAGAGTTCGAGATGCAGAGGCCTCGATACTGCGGCAGTGTTCCCTAGAAAATTTGAACTAGTGAGAGCCCGGGAAGCGCATTTCGTGCCACGCCAACCTCTCCAACATATCACGCGCATTGGGCGTAGCAGGGCCCAGTGCCGGTTCGCGCACCGGAATCAAAACGGACAAAAAAGAAGGGGGTGCGGAAAGACGGAGAACAACAATAATGAATACCGATCGGGAAATAGACGCCCAATAGCTCCAACACGTGTAAACCATGCGTCTGTCATGCGGCAGTGCGCAGACCGTCTGGTGTGGCATAAAAAGGTCCCGCTCGCAACCAGCAGCACTTCAACCCAAACTCCACTGAACCAAGCCCACCGTAACGTTCACAATCTCACCCACTGCAATATGAGACCCTTCTCGCGTTCTCCCTCCCCCACCCTCTCTTCGAAGGCCTACCGTCTTCCACTCCTCCCCCATCGACCTTCGAAGCAAAATACAACAGAAATCACCGCTCAGCTTATCCACTGTCGCCGTTCTCGACGTCCAGCTTCGGCTCGCTGTCCTCGGACTTTGACCCCGCCACAGCGCTTTCGACTGTCCTTCGTGGGCGGTCGGCACAAAGTGCCACATCGACATCACAATGGACGAGGGAGGCAGCCCGCCTTCCCTGTTCGCTACTCAACATACCGTAAAGGAGATGCACCAGCATCTCCACGATTTTCATGGGACGCATACGGTGTCATCACCGTCAAAACGGCGGTCGAAGCGATCCAGAGAGTGACGACCGCCGGCGACGTCGTTGACACCGTCCCCATTATTCGTGCCTGTCTGATGTGCCTTCCGAGGCGCGTCAGAGAGAACGCGACCCGCGCCATTCGATTGGCTGCGCTCCAACTATTCTTCAACGTTTGGAACCCGGTGAGTTTCTCTGCTCCACTCCTCTTCCTCTTCTTCTGAACCAAAGGTTGCAGGCGAACGGGAATAAGTTCGCTTCTTTCGGCGAATACGACGGATTTGTCGTCCACGATGAATACGAATACGACTCGATCAACGCGGCTCAGACAAAACGCTTCGCTAACACAGGCCGTGGCCTCGTCGTCGCGATGCTCCTCGGAAAACTCCTGAAAGCGGACATCCTCACAAGTTCCGATGTCGCTCTCTCGGCAGAGCTCCTTTTCGCCAACCGGCAAACAAATGGGTACATGCGCGGCCTTCTCCACTTACTCACCTTCGCTGGTGACAAGGTTTGCCGCAAGGCAGCCCTCGGCCGCATGTTGGCACTTGTACACCGGTTGGAGGAAGCGAAGGAGGAGTTGGGTTTGTTTGAGGTGAAGACGAACATCTATGTGAGTCTTTCAAGCATCATCCGATAGATCGCATACTAATTGCGTAATCACGTATAGCCAATCGTCAACCTCATCAAAGCCTTCCGCCATGCACAGGCGCGCAAGACCTTCCGTTCTCTTCCGAGGGCAGAAAGGGGATTTTGAAGCAGGACGTACTTTATGGACCTGTCAGCCACTGTATAGTATTCGACTTGTTGTTCTTTCGTTCGTCTTGTATCAGCCCCACTCGTTGGGATATTATTGCTGAAATTTTGTAATTGACACTCACCGACATTCTCTTTGCGAACACAAGGGCAGATCCCGCTAAAAGGGGATTCCCGTTTCGCCGTGTGCTGACAATTCCGTATTATTTGAAACTCGGAGTAAGTCATTAAGATAGAAAGCAAAGTAGATCATCGAGGACGTGCGGTGTGACTCGTTGAGCAATTGACGTGGACAAGAGACGACTCCAAACGACAATACATCACTGCGCTGGCCGAGTATTAGGGAAACTTACCTTCATCGATGCGCACGTACCTGCTGATTCGTCCGCAATTAGCCGGAAATTTTTGAGCAAGAACTGCCCAAGAAAAAAATGAGGGAAGTAAAAAAGGGAATGTTGTGTTCATAACAAGCAGCACAGATGCTGTTTGGACGTGAAGGAAGGCCTGAGTTGCGTTGAGGCGCGAGACGATGCAGTGGGGTCGTGAGTATCCGTTGACGAAATATCAAAGAAGATCTCCAGAAGTTTTCTGAAACCAGCTTGCGACGGATAAAGCAGGGCAAAACCTGAGAGCAAGAAAAAGAGAAAAGGTGATGATGAGCGTCAGTTAAGTCCAGACGACGTGGAGGAAGGTTTTCAAATTGAAATTGATACAGACCGAAAAAGCTCGTAGGAAGGTTATGGCTCTCTAAACTCAGAGTGCTAACACGGTAGCATCGATGCTGGACGCACACATATATATTGCGAAGACCCATGTGAGCCTCCCAGATAGGTGAGCCTCCCAGATAGTTTTCACTGACCGCGCGAAAAACATGTAATCGATGAGAAGATTCGTGCCGAACAGAAAGCGAAAAAAAAACCCGACCACATGCTCAGGAAAGACACGATGACTTCTTATAAGGAAGGCCGGAAAAGTTCATTTCCTAGGATCCGGAGATTCATTACAAGGGTGGCTCCAGCAATGCAAGGCTCTACGTACGTCACTACAAAATGAGGATTGACACCTTCCTAATTAAGAAGACTAGCGTCTTTTCCTCTGCCAGCGCATCGTCGCCTGGATCATGTTGCGGAACAGTAGCAGAGCATTTCGCCTTACTGAGACCTTCGGTAGCAGTTCTAGCAGAGCAGCATGTTTCTATGTGCGAGGACCTGCGGTGCTTTCGCGTTGTCGCACAATTACGACTACGAATGCGTCCGAGATCGGTGAGCGACTGCGTTTTCAATACTCGCAAGGAGTCCTGACTGACCATATCGTTCATATTTAGATCAACGCAAACGTCTGACGTCTGAACTCAAGGATGCGATGAAAGTATGCGTTTCGCAATTGCTCTCATAGTCGTTCTCACTAAAGACCATTCGAAGTCCAAGAATACTTTTGCATCCACGGTCTTACGGGTAATGATTGTTCTTTATGAAAACCCAAGCACCTGACCCATGGAATTGACTCCTAAAATCAGTCAGTGCTAGCTGAAGTCTACTCAGCAGACAAGAACCCGTCTGGCCCAATCTCGAGCTCGCAGATTATCTCAATCCTTCGAAAAGCCGTCACGCGTCGGGTCAGTGTTCAGTATTCCATAAAGTCATACCAAACGTTGCTGACTTCGATGTACTCCATGCGAAAATAAAAGACGGATTCGGCTGTCCAGTTCTCCGCCGCCTCTCGTCCTGAGCTTGCAGAGACTGAGAAGCGTGAAGCCGATTACCTGGCTGCGCTCCTCCCGCCCTTGATGTCTGAAGCCGACATAGACACCACCTTGCAAAAGCTTGCAGACGAGCATAACTTGCCTTCACCAGCGTGGCCTGATCCAAAACGTTCGATTGGCCTGCTAAGCAAAGCCTTCTTTTCCCAGGTCGACGGATCACTCGTTGATAGCCAGACAGTGAGGAAACGAGCACAGGCAATTCTTGAGTCCCGAGTCAAGAAGGATCAATGATTTATGAGGATACTTTTCTATGCGTATTAACTAAAATACATAAACCAGCAATGCAAAAGCACGCTAACTCAATAAGAATCGAGATTAAGGGACTGTCTCGGCAGCTTGGACGGGTGGAGACTCGCCAGCATTTGCGCCATGACTGCCTCCTGTCTCTGCTGGAGCCACTGAAGACGAATCATGCAATTCTCTCGATGCATTTTGAGACCCTGAGGACGAAGCACGTTCAGATGGAGGTGGACTTGCACGGGGCATCGGCGCCGAAGAAGAACCGCTGGACCTGGGTAGCGCGCTCCGACATCTAAGAAGCTCCATGGTGCACCTTGCTGTCGTTGCCTGGACATTTTCCAAAATCCGTAAGCGCTCGTCAATTGCCTCGCGCGTCAACTGATCGAGCACCGAAAGTTGCTCGTCGGTCAGACTGGCCGGGAGATCACGCATATTCTGGATGCTCTGTCGCGCAGAAGGGATGCGATCCGAAGGACTCCTGTAGGAGCTGGATCTTGGAAAAAACGGTCTCGAGAGTCCATGGGACAAAGGAGGCGAGGTAACACGCGGGTCATATAGTGGAATGAGTGCCGGTGTGGAAGCCTGCCTGTGTGAATCTGCGTTTGACGTACCAGGCTCGCGGGAATTAGGCACGGGCGACGAAGCGCTGGTGACGGGCGTTTGTGCAGTAGGCGTCGTATGGTCGTTTTGGCCGATGGACTAAATCGGCGAAGAGCGGCCGCTGCCGCTGCCTCTCGAGCGCTAGACGGAGACGGCGTCGCTAATGTTGGGGAAGTAGACGAGCCTTCGTTTGTTATAGATCCGTCTATAGATGCATCTGGCGTACTTCCGCCACCTCCATTCGTGCTTGCGTTAGAGTCTGGGACATGGACAGCACCCGTAGACGCCGGCGAACTTCCCGTAGGAGACGGCACAGTAGGAGTTGGCACGGGTGCTTCCTGTTGCTGGTCATTAACATTGACGTTTGCATTATTTTGTGCATTTGGCCATGGATGCCATACACCATCCGGAGCCCAGAAACCTTGGAATCGCTCAGGCTGTCGTGGATAGGGAAAAGGCTGGGGCATAAACGGGTTGGGCGGTGCGTACGCGAGGGGTCCCTGCTGGCCTTCCCAACCCAAACCGTTTCCATTAGCAATGTTATTCGGCTCAGGAGCCTGCCCTGGAAAGGCGCCGGGCGCTAATTGCCCGGGCGCCACCGGTGGCATGCCTGCGGCCCCCATGAGACGACCGAAGATCCCGCCTCTATTCCCTTGCTGCAATTGCCATTGCAGCTGTTGCGCAGGTCCAGCCCCATTGGGCGCACCAGGCTGGGGTCGAGGAACAGCAGCCTGGCCGTTTGCACGTGGAGTTTGGTCGGTTTCTAGTACGGAACGACGGCTGAAAGTAGTAGAATGAAGAGGGAAAAAAATTTCATGATTAGGAGTTTGCTGAAACACCAATGCATCAAAACATTACTGACCAGGTTGGGCAGCTCTGCTGACGTTCAAGCCAGGAACGCAGGCAATAAAAATGAAATATGTGGCCACAAGGAAGTTTTTTAGGTGTCGTGTTCGGGCCGTCCTGCGCCGCAGCAGCTGGGCTTTGCTGACCACCTTCTTGAACAGTAGGCACAGCTGCATGGAAGATCATCTCCTCACGACAGATAATGCAGGTCCTATCACTCATGTTGGTGAGCTCCGCCTCCGTTGCGTTCGGATAACGCTCATCCATATTGCGCGTCGCAGTACGGTATCGCATAAGATCGCGGAAGCGTACGATAAATGACCGGGCCGTGATATAGACATCTCGGACAATGTTCAACGGAAGCCCGTAGAACGTCAGCACGAGCATAAAAAATGTCAGATATGTCACGAGTTTCAGAAAGTCTGTTCGAAGTTTTGCACATTGAAATCAGCAATTGATGCAGAACGGAACTGGGTCCGGCGAACCTGTTGCCAACTCCACATAGAAGACTAGCATGCTCTTGTCCTCCCAGGGAGGTGCATTCTCGCCACCTCTCAGAGAGGCACGTCGGAGATCTACCAATGCAATACAATATTTTGCAACCGAGTTCGTGAGACTCGCGAGAAGAATCGCATACTACAATTAATATCAGTCCTGTCAATTTTTGGTGCTTTCGCAATTCAATGACTCACTTCACTGGCGAACAGAACGGTCCCTCCAACACCATTTGTGAGCATGTTCTCAATTGTAAACAGGAACGCAACAAGGTCGGTTGCCCAGAGAAGCGCGACCAGAAGATGAATTCGGACATGGAAAAGCATAGGGGGCCCGGGGTACGGTCTTTGATCCATCTGTAGCGTGAATATGTAAGATTTGAGTGCATTTATCTGAAAGCGATCGTTTACGCACCCATTCAATGCGGTCTGATAGAAGCCAGTGGAAGCATTTCGTGAAGAGGAGCAGACCGAACATAAGCGCGAATGGAATGTCGAATTCGTCCCGGAATATGGTGAATGCAAGCAGTGACTCTGTTACGAAGAACCACATGCGATCATACAGCCGCTGTACATTGTCAATGATAGAGTGACGGGATGAAGACAAACCACTCACTTCAACCTCCATGGCCCTCAATGGCCCAAAGAAAATCTGCTGCATAAGCCTGCCGGACAGAAGCGCGAGAAGGAGGCCAAAGTTGGCCAGTACCTATTCGACAAGCCACAATGAGGTTCATCGAAACTTGAAGTGTTTGGATCACCAACCACAACGGTGCCATTGCTTTTCGAGAGGTAAACAGCAACAGAGTAGAAGTTACTGTGTTTCTTGAGAGCATTTGCAATCACCGCAAGAACAGCGCCAATAGAGAAAACACTGTATAGGAGTACACGATGAGAGGTGAAAGAGGACGCATAATGTTGCAGCTGGGTGGGCATGCTCGTCTTCGACGAAGAGCGCTAGCTGGTGACCGTGCAGTGGTGACACGGCACGCTTCACATACGTGTCATGCGCCACCGTCGCGTCGAACTCTTTCGGAATTACTTCTGTCGTCTGAGGACCCACGTACTCCTCGACATGCTACCATCATATTACAACCTCGCATTATGGCGAAAGACAAATTGCTGGTGGAGAGATTACGGAACGCTTGGAATATATTCCTTGCGAGCTATTTCTCTCGACCGGAATCGCCTACACGCCGAGTTTCGGACAGACTCCCGACTCGGACGCATAATTTTTCATTTAATAATTTGACAGGTTAAGTGCTTCTCGTTAACAAGAGGAAATCGAAATGTGAAGACAGTCATCGGCCGAGATTGAAAACTGGCATGAGGGAGTTCAGATTGAGCATCTATTGAGTCCATACACAGATGCCCGTGCATTTTTCGACAGGCGCTAATGCATTCCCTTACTCGATCCCCGTAGATGAGACAGGCTTATTCTTTTTCAGGATTATCTCCTTCAGGCTCGCGCGCATCCGGGGGTTTCTCGCACTCAAGCCGGACATATAAAAGCAAGCATTTTTATGCCGCTCCCTGTAAGTTCTTTACTGCACCTGCATCATGACTGAGGCTAACCTTCGTCGAAGGTCCCCCAGAGCTCAAATTGCCAATGGCACTACCATGACAGCCTCTGCGGAAGGGCATACAAATTATGGCAATCCTATTGTAAAAACCTCGCCACCATACAACCGTGCTCGCTCGCTCGTAATCCTGGCTGGTTCTATATTGCTCGCTACTGCTTCATGGATGCACACAACCTCTGTAGAAGACGATACACTTCCAGAATCATATGCCCTGTGCTCCCCAGATGGTCGGGCTATCTACACGGTTGATGATAACGATTCCAAGGTCCAATGCCTCCTCGTTCATGGCGACAGAATTTTCGAGACGGGTTCACTTAGTAAGCTTGTTCGTTTCTTAACTGACGGAAGATTATTGACTAAAAGCGCTTAGGCGAAGTAACAGAGAAGTGGATCATGAAGAAACAGGAGCTTCATGACGCGGAATTGGCCGCCTTTGAGGTGCCTTTGAACATTAAATACATTCCGACAGGCTCCATTGTTGTCCCGGGCATGAGCGGTGAGCCTCTCATCTTTATCAGCTTAGCGACTCCACTAAAGCTTCGATCGGATCGTAGATTCCCATGGACACACTCTCGAATATGGTGCTAGCAGATTGCTGGCCCTGGAGGGCTCCAGAGACAGCGCTGGTCAGTGCCTCCACCTCTCTTACGTTTGAGATGCCTGATTTTTTCTTTACAACCAGCTGCTGTCGCTCGTGTCAGAGATTACATACTTGCAGACACGACCATCTACAATGATACTTCTAGACTTATCGAAAGCTGGGGTTGGGATCATACGGCGTGGTCGAAGGCGGAGTTCCCTTCATTTGTAAGCTCTTTAACCCCGTTGTGTCGATGGATCTTACGCCAAGTTGCTTACAGAAAGAGCTCGAGGCTGACCCAATTGTTCGAGGGCGCCCAATTGTACTTCAGAGCAAAGATGGACATGCGCAGTGGGTCTCGGAAGTCGTCTTAAAATCAATGCTTCCCCTTCCCGATAAAGTTGAAGGGGGGATCATCGAGCGTGATGACAAAGGAAATCCTACGGGTAAGTAAAGTGTGGTGCAACACATCAAACTGGCTAACCCCCGAAACAGGCGTTTTTTTGGACAATGCTCAAGACCTGATCAAAAAGCCGCCTCTCACAGATATGGATAGATTGCAACGCTTTAAATCTGCTGTCAACGATGCGCTTTCCAAGGGACTCACGTCATTCCATGACGCCGGATTAGACCCTGTTTCACTTGAATTTTTTAAAAGGCATGGAATCATAATGTAGATAATGCTCGAGGCGCTCATCGATTTTGCGCTTGCAGACAAAGCCAGCTCGGCAAACTCCCTGCAAGTCCTCTTCGCTATGTGCTATTTCGCCTTCCGATCGTGCGCTTATTTCGGATTCTTAGATCAGGATACACGGCATGTCATATTTTGATGAAACAGCGGAATATTGGGGTGACAAGAGGTCGAAAATAATTGATGAGAATAGATTGACTGCGCGCAGTGTCAAGATATTCGCAGACGGTAGGTTACGCAGCACATAAGCTGTTCATTGTCTTCTAATCTCAAACGTTTTGCTTTCTCTAGGTGCGCTGAGATCGGGTGGCGCAGCGGTGCGAACATTTGATGTTTTGGTGCGAGTGTTGTCTGCTGACATATATTGGTCTAAAAGTTGTTCGAGCCTTATGCTGACAACCCGGGGACGAACGGATTCATGCGCATTGACCCTGAAGTTTTGTACGAGTTTGTCCCGAAGTTCGTAAGCGATGGCTGGCAGGTGGTGAGTGCAGGGATGCCTACACCGCTTGAGTAAATTCCATGGCTTACGTGTTCTGGAATAGAACATCCATGCTATTGGCGATCGTGCTAACTCCATAATCCTCGATGTCCTCGAATCGGTTTTGAACAACGAGTTGAAAGGTGCAAACGACACCGATATTCGTCCGCGCATTGAACATGTGCAGATTATACGTCCAGAAGACACATTGCGGCTTGCCAAGCTCGGAGGTTTGTAATGTCGTTTTTCGACCTTGTTTCGTTTCAAAGGGCTTACGCGGAACTTCAGTTATCGCAAGTATCCAGCCTACCCATGCGTAAGCAAGCCCAAGTCCGGATAATGTACTCACAAGTCATCTTAACATGTGTTCATTCCTACAGTGTCAGTGACATGTGGTACGCGCAAGATAGACTGGTACGTTGGACTAATCGATTTCTCACCGAAATTTGATTATGATTATAATCGACAATTCTGCTTCCATGAAGGGTCCGGAACGGGTGAAGAACCTGTACGCATTCCGAACTATCATAGACGCTGGTGCGCGGATCACACTCGGGTCCGACTTTCCCGTCGAAGACATGAATCCCCTGGCGGGCTTCCATGCTGCGATAACCCGAGTAGCGCCTGATGGGCGTTCGCCTCACGGGCCGGATGGTTGGTGAGTAATGAGTCGTGTTTAGGTGGTGAAATGTCTCAGTCGCCCTGTGTCGTGCTTTCAGGTTCCCCGAACAACAATTGACGCGCATCGAGGCACTCAGAGGTAAGATTCCTGTTTCACAAACGAGCGCAAATAATATTGAACCACTTGCGGTGAACCTACAGGTGTGACCATTGATCCCGCTTATGCCTCCTTTTCAGAGAAGAACCTTGGTTCTTTGGAGCCTGGCAAGATTGCAGACTACGTCGTGCTTTCGCAAGACATCATGTCTGTCGAAGCTGACAAAATCATTGAGACGCGCGTGTTAGCGACTGTTCTCGATGGACGACCTGAATATGGCCAGATATAATTTGGCCGTACTTCGAACAGAATCTCCGTTTTTTCGCTTTTGATCAACAATTAGTGGTCTTTTTTTTTTCTCACTCTAAAAACAGGTTTGTAAACCCCTCCATAGTATTGGCTAATATTTTTTAATATTTCCTGGCCATAAGCAAACAGATGTATTGCAGTAGCGTAGATTTCAGGACCAAATAATTCAGCCACAGTTTACAAATTACATAAGACAAGGTACGCGGTCATGTGCTTTACGCGTGACGCGACTATGTCTTCCCAAACGACGCGCATCGACGTCGACGTCAAACCACATCCATGCCTGCCTTCCAGGACCTCATCCAGGTTGGACAGAAGCGACCATACGATGCTTCTGGACACGTATTTGAGAGTCGGAAGAGACAATCATTGGGTGCCGCGCGTGGAGACTCTGATCTATCAGCCATCGCGAACGACCCGACGAAAGTTGGCGAGCAGTACTGGATGGTGCAATGGTGAGCGGTGGCATTGTCGATTACTTCTCGGCTCTTTATAACGTCGTATCATGTGCAGGAGAGCGCCGCAATATAGAAAACATAAAACATGGGATGGTGACGGCGTGCTGGTGTTGAGCGGAGGAAAAGGAACATTGTATGGCATGGAAGGCAATATGTACGTCGATAACTGACTAGATGCTCGTCATGCCATTGACATCCTTCTCAGACTCACGCAGGGAAAGCCAAACCCAGATGGCGCGTGCGCGGGCACACTTGTCTTCCTTGGCGGCAGGGAGATGGAAATTGACTGCGCCCTCTCAAAAGAGGACTTCACGTCAGGAAAGGTATTCGGAAGAAGAAGCTTTGGAGCGTCTCCTATCGAGGAAGTCAGGCCGTCTCACGCAAGCTCATCGACGTTGACGAAGAAATTTGTTCCTTTGACGGTCTCAACAAATGCGCTCAGGCAGCAACCCCAGTATCCAGGTGGCTCAGACGCAACACGGAGGAGAGAGATAGATCTGCAGCCAGTAGGTCTTCTCCAGCAAGAAGAGAAACCTGCATACAAAGCCTTGTCATCCGATCCCACTACCTACTGGTCAGCCCATTGGTACGTAGCTCTTAATATATATGTATGCTGTTTTGACGGTCGCTTTTGTTACTGTTAGGCGGAAACCGCAGGGAAAGAAACACAAGACGTGGGATGGAGACTCATTTGTCATCTGCTCCGAGCGAACGCTTACCATGATTTCGGATGAAGGCCGAAAGTACGCAATGTTAATTGATCCGTCGCATTTCCCAGCTAATTTGTTTATAGAATGGGTTCAATTAAGTGGGATAAGTTACCTCTGCACGAAGGCTATCGCATGCGCATTGGTGCAAAAGAAGTCGAACTGGAGGGTCAAGTTTCTCCACTCGTTATCCCGGGTATCATCGGGGGCATGTCGCCTGACGACGATGCAGATATGGAGATGGCAGTGTACGGAGACTACTCTGAAGAAGCTATGTTGAAGCCTGCACCTATGTCTTTCGCCGCGAAAGAAAATAGTGGCGCTCTTGGTGACGCCTATACTTCAGCGGTCTCTACGAACTCTGATTCGGCGCATAAGAAGTTTGTCGCCCCAGTTAGTTTCTACGGTAAACCTGTGCAAGAGCAAGCAAAAGCATCTGAACCCTTGTTAGAGCTTATCCCCTTGGGTTTAGTGGTCGTTACTGACTCATTCATCAGACACAGTCCGAATTCCGAGGGTGCGGTGGTAATGAAAGAACCGACGAAGGAGCATCAGAAGAAGTTCAACCTGAAGTGCTTCATTCGTTTTTATTGTTGTCGTGTATTTCGGACTCACAAATACTTACAAGAAATCGTCCCATGGTTCCAGTCGTTATCGATCCAATCTTGACAAGACACTTGCGTCCTCATCAGAAGGAAGGTGAGTGTACCAAATGCATAATTTGATTTCATCTCGTCTTCAACTTCGATGTTAAAAGGCGTCAAGTTCATGTATGAATGTGTCATGGGACTCGGAAAGCACGAAGGGCAAGGCTGCATTCTTGCAGATGAGATGTAGGAATTTCTCATTCCTTTTTGCCGCCTTTACTTAAATACTTCTTGCAACCTTAGGGGGATGGGGAAGACTCTACAGGCATGGATATTGTCATTTGTGACTTATGAAAATAACTGATGCTTTTTTGATCCACGAAGACCATATCACTAGTTTGGACTCTTCTCAGTAAGATCTTCAGCTGCTTGGCGGTCCTCAATTAATGTCTTGATTATAGAGCAGAATGCTTATGCTGGCGGTGGTCCGGCACTCGGAAAAGTATTGATCGTTTGCCCTGTTACTCTCATTACGGTACGATGTTTATGCTATTGGTGTGTTTCGCGTGCAGGAGAAGTATTCACTCGTCTACTTTCCATTAGAACTGGAAGAAAGAATTTCATAAATGGCGAGTTCTGTTCTCGCACCTGGCAAGACGAGTTTGTATTGATCAAACATGTGCAGGCTTGGTAAAGATCGTGTCGGCGTTTTCACGGGAGACAAGGACAAATCCGTCATTAAGCAGTTTATTAACACGTGCGCTTTTCTCTTACGATTGATCAATCCCGAGCAAAGCGACAATGTCCATTGTCTTCAGAAAAAAACACCACGTTCTGGTGATAGGATACGAGAGATTGCGTTCTGTCATGTGCGTTAAAATCCTGTCAGTCAGATCACTAGGATTAACCGATCATTTATCGCAGATCCGACTTATCGTACTGCATGTGAGTCTTGATGCATCAATTACCCTATTTGTCTTAATAGGACAACATTGGCAGGCCCCCTATTGGCCTTATAATATGTGATGAGGGTCACCGTCTGAAATCGGCTAACAATAAAACCTCGAAGATGTTTGAGGCCTTGAGAACTCCTCGTAGAATTATTTTATCTGGGACACCGATCCAGAATGATCTGTCAGAGTTTCACGCAATGTCAGACTTCTGTAACCCGGGCCTTCTTGGTAAATGTTTATGATGACATTTCTGGCTATGAACTGACATTAAGGCTGTCAAGACGATTACTCGACCTTCCGTAGAGTATTTGAGACTCCAATTCTCAAAAGCAGAGCTCCAGGATGCTCGGCTAAGGAACTTGAAATCGGCGAAGCTCGTCATGCGCAGGTACGTCCTATTTGCAGAGATTTGCTCCCTCAGTGAGCTCACAGCATTGTCAGCTTCAAGCTGTGGCGAAAAGCTTTGTGCTTCGCAGGGATGCAGGGATACTCAGCAATTACCTACCACCTAAACGTAAGCGCTGCCAAAAGTTGTCTCGTCCATCACTCACAGTCGTTTTTATCTAAAGACGAATATGTTGTCTTCGTCACGCCGAGCTCGCTACAAAAGGCTATGTTCACTAAGATATTGCAGCCTGATGCGCTTTCTTCACTCCTTCGCGGCTCGGTGGCGCGATCGCTAGCCATGATACAACTTCTAACCAAACTCAGCAACAGCCCGATTCTCTTGAAAGCTGCTCTAGAAAAGAGAAAGAGCAAGTCAACCGAGGATGACTTGGACGGGAAAGAACCGTTCGAAGATGCGATGAAACTATTACCTAACACTGCCCTACCGGAAGACGTAAATCTCAGCGGTAGGTCAGGACATTTCACGAGTGATAACAAGTATATTTTATCGCCTTTCAGGGAAATTGTGTGCTCTATCACAGATTTTGAGATACATACGCAAGGTTTTCTTTTTTCTTTTTTAAATCTTTCAGTTTCACATACTAATCATAAACAGGACACGGAAGAGAAATGCGTCTTGGTCTCACATTACACTTCAACACTCAACGTTATCGAAGCGTTTTGCAAGAATAAAAAATATACATATCTGCGCTTGGATGGGTAGGTGTATGGTTTTAGGTTATCTATTTCTTCTTCTAAAAGAGATGTCCAGACAAACGCCAGTCACCAAGCGTCAGGAATACGTTGATAGCTTCAACAAAGCACCACAATCTAGTATATGTAAGCTGTTCTATTATTATTATTGTCGACAGATTCTAACCGGGTATGAAGTTATTTTTCTGTTGAGCGCGAAGGCCGGGGGAGTAGGTCTTAACTTGATTGGAGCATCAAGGTAAGCTTGGACTTACGTCTACTCGATTGGTCAACCTCTAATAAGGCTTCTTACTGTTAGACTGATGCTCATAGACTCTGACTGGAATCCTAGGTAAGTAACTATTTCATGATAAGTATCAACCTGGTTTAAAATCTGTTTCAGCCATGATCTGCAAGCAATGGCCCGCATTCATCGGTACGTGGTTTCACTTCCCCAGACTTACGCCCTAGACTAAACCAAACTCGTTATAGGGATGGTCAAAAGAGACCGGTCTTCATTTACCGTCTTCTAACTGCGGGTACGATAGATGGTGTGTTTACTCTTCACTTAAATACAGCAGAGCACTATTGACCCACGAACAGAGAAAATTTATCAGCGCCAGGTTACGAAATTAGGACTGAGTGAATGTGAGCGTTTTACTGGGCTTAAGCATGAACTATATGTCTTATTTAAATCTTTCGCAACTAGCTCTAATGGGAAAAGTGAGTCCGCTCATATTTAATCTTGATCTCTGGACTAATACGCTCCGAAGGACAATTCAGACGATGTAGGCAAATCGAAATCGAAGTCAGATTCCTTCACACATAAAGAGGCAAGTCGAACGAGTAATGCAAAATAAACGTCTCATAAACGATGTCCTATCACCAGCTGCGCGACCTCTTCACCTTTCATCACCAGACTGCTTGTCATACACATGAGCTTCTCGGGTGCCCATGCGCTTTTCGCAAGGACGACGGGCTATCTCAGGACAGCGGATTATCCCGATCAGACGGCGGGCTGTTAGATGATTCGAAAACGGACTCTGCCGAAGAGGACGACGAGGACGTCGGACAGCCGCAGGAGCTAGGATTTCGAAAAGCATCCCTTCACAAGCCCGAAGAGTTAGCTAAGATGGATAAAGCGGTTTGTACATTTCTCGTCACCTTCCTTGAAGTCCTCTAAACAGCTCCGTCTTACCTTAGTTCACAAAGAAGAAAAGGGCCGAGCTCGCTTCCCTTGGCGAATGGACACACATCAATTGCTTAGATACCTCTGCTCAAGCTAGCATTCTTGACGAAGCGCTACAGGCCATTTCTTATAGGGCCTCTACAGACGAATCTGATCCCTTTCAAAGCGATTTGTGCTCAAATAGTCCGCACGCCGACGAAGGACAGATATCGGCGGACAGAGTGCCAGGTGGTACTGTTTGCTTTCTCTTCGAAAAGGTTTCGAAATCTTCCGTTTAGACCTCCTATTATCTGCACTTCATCACTTTTACTTGCTGACTGCATACCTGCTGAACGATCGTAGAACAATCAACTGCAACGTTTTAACTCATTATCCTTATGCCGCATATCCGAACAGTCTAGATGTATACTAGAAGATTGTTTGCACAAATTGACTTGCAACCTGAACGATGGTCCAGTCTCTTATAACGCATGCAGCGATCGATTTGGAGCGTCTAGGCTTGTTTCATGAAATTGTTTCAAGAACTTCTAACCGCCTTCCTGTGGCTAGGACGAGACTTCTTACTTATCTCGCCCCAGGTTCAAGGTCGTACGAAGCTCTCAGACGTTTGAGTGACTGCGAAAATTAAAATGAAGGTTTTTCCCTACAAGAGGATACAAGCTGGAACCTCGTGAATGTAGTGTTTGATTCAATTTTCGAGTCTGCTGTCTGCTAGCACGTAAGATGTTGCTTGCATAAGCGATTAATCTGGATCGACGGGCACGCGAGCCTGAATTAGGTCAACGTGAGTCCGACGAGCGTCCGACGTGCTCGTCGTTCTCCTTCAGTGGTTTCTTCGCTCTTCGCCTGCTTTGGACCAGGCAAATGGCCAAAAAGAACAAAGATGATGCGCCGAATCCCAACAGCATTCCGAACCGGGACATCATTCAGCGATTGAATTTCCTCTACCAAGCGAGCACATACTTGAACGGGCTCGGCGCCTCGCAACCTCAGGCAGGCCCTTCTAACGCACCACCGGAGGCGGCGAAGAACGATAAAGGAGCAAAGCAGGAGGGTTCTGAAAAACTTCAAGAGAACGCAGATGACGGTACTCAGAAAGGCATAAAGAGCAGCGACACGCGAAAGCGGCCAGGAAAGCGGAAGGCGACGGCTCACGATCTTGCACGGAGCTACGTGAAGTCGATGAAAATTATTGGGCAGAAGACAAACGTGAAGATGTGCGTATAAATCGATCCGCGAACATTCAGTCAAAGAGTTAAAGTTTGATTTATTCTTCTCTTTCGCAAGGGATCCGTCGGTTAAGCGAACATTGTGCAAGGGATGTAATACAGTCCTCATGCCGGGTGTTACTGCGAAAGTCCGAGTCAAACGTGTGTACCAAACCATGCATTTGCTTTCCCTCTCGTGATCTCATTGTCGCTCGGAACAAATATCTATCCGTTAATTAGCCCTGCCATCTCACGGACACGCAGTCAACTACACGTGCATAAATTGCTCTACATCCCGTCGCATCCCTGCACCTCCCACGACAGAGCAGCCTTTTCGGTCGTCTCCCGCGCAGCTGAGGAAAGAAGGTGCCAAAGCATTGGTCGTAATGGATGTGGATCCCGTGCGGAAAGAAGCTGATGTCCTGCCGGACGCAGTCCGAGCGGATGAAGCACCGATGGAGACGAAACCAAGCAGCCAGATACGAAGGGAAAAGACCATTAAGCCCCGCCCTTTGCCCTTTTTCGCGAGAGAGGGCCACATTCTATTTGTGGGGAACGATCGTGTTGGCGATACTCACGAAACTGGCGCAAAATAAACCCCAACCATGGGGTTTCCTTGGAGCATTTCGGATAACTGGGAGCGAGATGTTCTGAGATGTATCGCTCGCATTCCTCATCCACTATGTCCAGACAGGAGATCATACTGTATCGATAATTTCCCTTAGTATGTCTTTGACTGTTCTTCGACCACTTTCCCATTCCGTGTTCTCGATAGCATCTCCAGCTGCCCTGAAGATAAGGCTCGATAGGATTTCATGTCGAGGTCCATCAAGCACGCGTAGTCGATGCTGCACAGCTCGGACGAACACCTTCCACACATCCTCTTCTGTCACGTCGAGGGTCAGGAACAAATGCCCTTCTCCATCCGGCGCAGCGCCAAAGAGTACACGCCACGCGCGCAGGAGCTGCACAGTTTCGGCCCGGCATCGAACTGTGAGCAGCATGCCGTCTAGGTGCGGATGGTGCCGCGCGGCACTGATGAGATCGGAAAGGTATAAGTCAAGTTTGTCATTGATGAAAGTGTGTGCTGGGCTCGCGAGGAGTCGAAGATCAGCAACTTCCTGTATTGTGGGGTTAGTTCCTGGAAGTTGACGGACGTCGGAAATGAATTCATACCAATGCTGAAAGAATAGGCTTCGACAGGGCCACATCTGTGTCTTTCGGTAATGAAGACGGCAAGCGATTATCGAAAACGTTTTCGACGGATGGATAAACTTCGACACTCATTGCGAATCTATCAATCTGATTGAGCATTGAAAGCCGTCAGCTCGCGTCCGCAAGGTACCCATATATCATACTTACTAGGCTCTTATGGATAGCAGGACGCTCATGACCTTCCCCTGTTGGACATACATATACAACAAAGAAATCATCGGGTAGTGGCCAACCTCCCTCAGACAAATGGCTTTTTGCATCGTGCCTCTGATGGTTGTGGCTAAGAGAGATCCAGCGTTCGGACATTGCTGTCCACAGCGCACACTGAACGTGCTCGGAGGTGTGCTCTATTCCGGACACTGCCAGAACTTGAGGAAGCAGTTTTGATCCTGTTTCATAGCGCCGCGCGTCTTCATCGTGCTGAATGGGTGGCATTGGATCCGTCTGCGCGCGCATCAAGCCTTGCCGCTCGCGGTACATAACGCTATGTATCGGAGGGCGTAGGCCACTGTCTAAACCATTTGATTGAAAATAGTTATACGATTCATCTACTGCAGCAATGTTTGCGCTAGTTGTGGTCGGATACGAGCTTGAACGTTTGAAGAGATTGGCGTGGTTACCGGCGCCACTAAGTGTCCTGCGAGAGCTGGTACGCGAAGTAAGTCCGAGTGAGTTTTCCAGAAAAAGGAGACGAAGGAAGTCGTCTGGTAGGAGCTTGTCAGACTGCCGTAGCTTGACTTTGACGACAGAAAGATTGAAAAGGGTGTGCAAAATCTGTACGAAAGCAAGGAGTTAGCATCGTCAAGTTTTACGTTATTTAGAGATTCCGTATTTAATCTATCCTTTAGCAATGCAGGTATTCGAGCATTCTATTGAGACTGGCAAAGGTGTTATCAAGCTATGTATTGGAGAACTTACCGCTACAACTTGCTTCAAGACCCTCTGAACATCCTCTTCCGCTGTGCGTACGATGAGATGCTTCTGCTTCGCGATAAGAACCAGCAGGAGTGCTTGAAATAGAGCTTCGTCGGCGACTAAGATCGGGTTGACTGCATATGCTCTGGCGAGGATAGTGCGATAGTAAGAAGGAGTGTGCGAGCTCTCATCGTCGCTGTTGTGCAAGTGGCTGGTGATCGTCGGACTTGACTAAGTAGACGCGGCCGCCGATCTGGGATCGCCGACGTGCGTCTCACGGGCCACGGCGTCGGCGGAAAAGGAAGAGGCGACGACGGCTAGCTGCACGTCGTGAAGAGCGACGGTTCGCATTCTGTCTTGAATTCTGTTCGAATGGCGGAGACGATCAGTAGTGGTGTGGCCAATCGCAGCGGCGTTGGCAGCTGACTCCGGTGCGGCAGCGGCAGATTCAGAATCCTGAGAGCGCCTTACACGCACATGCACCAGCCTTCCTTAATCTTTACCAGGTACTCAGATGGTCTCTGACGCGTGTTTGTGATGCACTCTACTTGAACCAGAGGAGATCGCACCGCACCTTAGAAGGTCCTCCGAGCTCGTGTTTGCTCTTAGTTCCCTTTTCTTCTCTCCTGTATGTCCATCTGTGCAAGTCTCAGGCGCTTGTCCTCCATCTGCACTAGTCCATGGCTCAAGTCACAACGTATAACTTTACTATCGATGATACCTCGCCTCAACTTCTCTACTCTCCCGCTACTAGTCCGTCCTCCACTCCCGACCTCCTGGGCAGCTGGAACCAGTACTTCAATGGCTCTGGACTCAACGCATTTCCCGGCCAGGTCGGACGCAACGCGAGCTTGCATATCACCGGGAGAGATGGCGCCAGCTTCTCAGTAGCATTCACAGGCGAGTGTCTTTTCTTGCCACTGTGCGGCGTCCCCCTCTCCAGCGAAACAAAGCAGAGTCAGGCCGCGGCTGCAGATGGATAGCGCATTGTATACACCGGCAATATTTAGTGCCATACCTTCGCCGTCTTTCAAATCACCGAGAGTGATGGATCATGTATTTAATGATGCAAGATCATCGGGATCGCCGTTCCTACTTAGTAACTTACTATATACTAATGACTTCTTCTCCAAAAGGCACTGGCATAAATCTTTATGGTCTTGCTGTCCAATCAAGCTTCTCGTTGGTCCTCGACGACAAAAATGCGTCTTCGTCTTTCGCGGTGTCGCGATTGCCAGATGTTTCTTTGGACTCTGACACCGATCTTCTGGCCTCCATATCCGGCCTGGCACAGAAGGACCATGTTCTTACTTTTATAGCGCACACCTCAAACACGATTAATGGAACAAATTCTGTGGGTTTCGTTATCTTCGATCGGGCCGTAATTACCGTGTCGACTGGACTTACAGAGTAAGCGCCTTTTCGCTGCCTTCGTTCCGCCCCGGACGGACACGTCGGGAAATGATGATCTGACATTCCTATACATTCGCGACCCTCAGCGCCTCTGTCGCGACGAACGTGATCGGCGATACAGAAATGCATTTCACGGGCTCGTGGACGTTTATGAATGATTCGGCGCTCATTTCCGAAGACGGCCACTGCTGTCATGTAACTCAGACAAGTGGTGATCAGGCCAGCTACGCTTTCCGGGGTGTTTATTCTTTCCGACCTCGCTGCTTCCGCATTTTTTTCGTCTAACAACGATCTTATTCGTGTAGGTTCTTCGGTACAGCTTGCCGGCCTCACGAATGCAACATCAGGAAATTTTAATGTCACCCTGAGCTCTGAATTTGATCCATCCGTCATTATACAACAGCAAATATCTGGTTCTTCGGCATTTACCACATATACGACGCTCTTCTATGCCTCTGGGCTTGATTCAGACGCGGCACATATGCTCACTATCACAAATCTTGAAAACAAAACACTCGCAATTGACACTATGAATGTTACGGTTGTGAGTGGAGGACAAAGGTACGTCAGATTCTATTATCTTGCCGACATCTCGAGTGTCTCCTCGTGCACTTTTCATTTCTGCTCTCTCCTTTTGGGAATTTTCCCTGATTCATGGTTCACAAATGACATTTTCTTCCTATCATTTGGTGGCCCTTGATCGCCTTACCGTTTTTGGTAGGCTTGCACCCGAAATCAGACAAAATGCTTGGTCGTTGTTCTCGAGAATAAGAGCGCGCCGCATGTAGCCCGGGAAACAATCTTCGCGGCTTCTGAGCGACCTCGAACCCTTAGTCTTCTTGTGAAGCGGGCATTGTAGGGCTGGTTCTTCGTGTAGTGTGACCAGCACCTCTTCCCTCTCTCCCTTCCCTCTTTCACTCATTCCCGCCTCTTCCCCCTTCTCCTGTGATGTTCATTGAAGTGCAAACTGACGCGTCTGTCGTGTCTGCTAGCGTTTCCTCAAGTTCATCACAGAATACCTCCGCAAGTTTATCTCGAGGCGGTGTCGCTGGCATCGCTGTCGCGTGCACTCTCGCGTTACTTCTCATCCTGGGCATTATTGCTCTCCTACTCCGTTGTCGATGGCGGCGGCGGAATCGTCACGAAACCAATGTCAAGGATCTTGCTTCCTGAAAGGTTCGCTCGTCCTGACGCTCAACGCCGACCGAAAGAAGGCAAGGGTATCTCTTACGTAGATCCTAGACAAGGGCTGAGCTCGCCGCGCAACTTTCTAGTCGGGTACGACCCTTCATCCGATACCCGGAACGTATTGGGAATAAGACATCTTGACGAGGAAGACGGGTACACGGACTCCGGGCACGGACACGGACAAAATAAACGAGGTAGCATTATCAGCATGCCATCTTTTGACAATATTCCACGGGAACCAGGTTCCCCAACACGCCATACGACCTCGCCTCGTAGCTTCACACTGAGTCGCTGGTCCGGGTGGTTCACTTCGTCGACTGGCCCGAGCTCAGCCAGCTCGCGTCATCACGCGGGCGCCGCAACCGCCGTGTCTATCGTATCCCCTAGGCCTATACGTATTCACCCACCGGTCAGCGTTCTCGCGCGGGCCGACAGTCAAAACCGCCGAAGCAGTAGCATTGCGCGAGCAGACTGCATTCTTGGACATCCCTCGAGCTTCTCCGTTTCAGGTCGACTTCGAGAAGCAAGGTCAGATGCGGTCTGGTGCACCTTTGGATTCAGTAAGCCAATATTTACATTACCTCTCACCGATGCATGATGGACTCTTATCTCATTGAATTTTCAGCCCCAGACATCAAACACATCGTCGTTGGGTGCACATGCAAGAGAGATGCTAGTAGTCTTTCTGGACTTCGCATCGTCCGGCACCGCCTCGCTTCTTGATTCGTCGCGTCCACGTTCACGAAGCCAGCGTCTATCTGGTTCAAATAAATCATACAAATCAACCTCGCGCAGTGGCAACGATGATAAATTAACCTCTCGCCCTGCGGCAGACTCAAGCGAGCAAAGTCAAACAACATCAACTGGATTGTGGACAGTTTCTCTCTCTGTAGAGCCGCCGCAGCGCGTCGAGCGGGAGGTGCAGCAAGCCGCGGCTGCCATCGCTGTCGATACCGCTATTTCTGGCCGGCACCCGTTTTCGATGGTCTCTGCAGATCTGCAAATTGCATCCCAAGAGTCACCGACAGATTCATTACCTATGTCTGTATCAGACATTAATTTCAGGACAGAGGAGGAGGACGAAGATGTAGTCGCTGAGCGAAACGCTCGATTCCATCTACCTAGACATCCCCCGCTGCCAAGTACCCCGCATTCGTATTCCTCTGTGCCCAATGCGCAGCAGCCTGATTTGTACCGACTCCGAGCTAGTCATATGCGGCAGATGAGCGCACCGAGTCTGGGGGCCGACCAAAGACGACCGTACGTTGCACAGACGTCTATCGGACGACGCCTCGAGCTGGCGCGTGCTCATGCGCTTGAGTCGCAGGCGAGTCTGGGGGGTGGATCACAGCCTGCAGGGCAGCCAGGGACTCCTGATATATCCGAACAACCTATTACGCGACCGTCAAGCAGCCGGACACGAATATTGCCGTTGTCATTCATTCATTTTGGACGTAGTGGAAGTGGTTCAGGCTGAGCGACGAGGGTCTTGGTTTTGTTGTCTTAGTTTACTCGAACGACCATCTCTGGGACATATGTTTTACATGTATTTGTACTGCTCTGTTGTATTGTTGTATCCTTGTTTGGATTGGACAGGTTATCGTTTTCCCGGTCTCTCATGTTCTCCAACTATCATTAATGCGGTCTTTAGCTCACATTGAATGTAATACCTATCATCGAAAAGCAAACTAATATATAGAGGAGACACCACGTCCACATGTGATCATGGTGGCGCGGTATCTCTGCGCAACCCGAAGCTAACGAACCGTCGCAAGTCCGAAAATACTTCTCTTTTCTGGTTCAACTCGCCAGCTCTCGAAGATGTATCCGAGCCGGTCGACGGTCCACTCAGTGGAGGAGACGCAAGCGCACTTAATATACCTTCGGATGTGCTAGAACCAGAATTGGCCCCTGCCAGAAGTGACGGGAGGTGGACTCGACTCCCCGCAGGGCTAGTAAGGTTCACGATCTGTTGCGAGGACTGCGGGTCCATGTCCAATGTCGAAAGGAAGGATGCGCCTTCGAGCTCAGGTTTCGTGCTTGTGATAGTGACGAAGGAATCCAACAGATCATTTTGCTCCGCACGTGGTGTTCCTTTAAGGTCTAAAACCTATTGAAAACGCTTCAGTGAAATGTAGATAGAAATAGCTGTTGTGCACAAACCTTCTGGAAGTTTGAAAAAGATGAATCACCAACGAGAAGCGTATAATTCAAGATGAAACTTTCCGGAGGGTCCTATATTTAGAATATAAGTATAGCCAAAAACATCACACAGAGCGAGTCACGAACCGCTGGAGGGATGATGACCTTCAGCAGAGTTTCGAGTCGTGTCGTGCTTTTTGTAACGCTTCGGTTGAAACTAAGGAATTCGGCATCAACAAAAATGCATCCGGTCATTATTTAGCCAAACCCCCTTACGCAGTCGTTGTCGGAGATTCACCTGGTAGCTTCAGCAGGCATGTTCTGATTTCTTGAAGATCCAAAAGCAGCTATAGCCTTGTGAGATCCTTATAGCTATTGTCGCATAGTTGGACACCCTACCTGCTCAGCCCCGATTTCTCTCAATGGACGATTTCTCACTAGAGCATTCGTAAAACGAGCAAGAACCAGCCTAAAGAGAAAAACCGCCAATGAGAAAAGCGCAGTACTTCAGTCACGACACCACTCACGCAGCAGCTTTATCGTAGAAATTGCGAAGATACTTTTTTTGCTCGACCAGTGGGTTGATAGTGTCCACGACTTGGCCGATTGCTTTGGTTAGGTCTGCTACATATTGTGACGGTCCGCTGACATTATCAATAGAGGCCCATGAAGTTTTTGACATCATATCGAGCGAAGGCCCGATTGCTGTCTCTAGTTCTCGTAATTGGACCAAAATTGCCGAAGATACGACGCTACATACAAGCTGAGCAAGCAGATCGTCCTTGGCAGTCATGTTTCTTACCTGATAAACAAATCTCGTTCTGCCTGAAATGAGACCTCATCTTTGAATTCGTTCGCGATTTTATCGGTTATTCTTTCCTCAAGCTAAAAAAAAACATGTTCGACGCTAACAACTTTTCCGCAAAATAGAAAACGAACCTCTGAAGCCGTTACTTGACAATATTCCGCAGTGTTGACCAGAAGGCAAGCATTCTTGAGTTCATGTATATCATACCGAGTATCGGAAGAAGAACGTCGGGACTGAGTGGCTGGTCTGGTTTTGTAATATAAATAATCAATTCTGTATAATTGCAAAGCACAAAACAAAAGGGGAAATACCCACCTTTTCAAGCTTGGAAAAAGAACTTCCTCTAGAGAAGTTTCAACAAATTAGCATGATGTTATAGGAAGATTCCAACATATATATCGTACCAGAGTAAATCTTTAACCACTTCTTTTGCAAGTTAGCCAAGTCAAGCAGAGGCTTTCCCGCGAAAAGCTTGGAGCATTGTTCCAAGATTTGACCGTAGAAATAGAACAGCTCTGTCGATGACGGTAAAACAATAGAAGGCGTTGTTGATGCCTCGCTGCTCGAGGATGGGACTGCATCTAACGATGTTCGCGTCTTCCTGCCCCGATACGGAGCGAGCATGTCCGACAACACCCTATCGAGTCAAATATATTACTTTCTAGTGATAGCGTATAGGCGATTATAATACTGCTTACTTGTTCTGTGCATCAATAAATATTCCCATGTGAGGCTCGAACGCGGATGCCAGGGATTTCACAGGTCGCGAATTACTTGATGTTAGCTCTAACAGTCCAGATAACTAGGCCAATTTGACTATCGACTAAATTACCAGGAAGAGCCAGAACTAGAAAACAGCAACTTACAGGTATCGAATATTTTTTACTGATGAAAGCTTCAAAATCAAGTGCTTGTTGCAATGACTGTAGCAACGTAGCCACAGTTAGAGAGCTCCCCGCTTTTTCGAGTAGCTTAGACAGATCTTCTCTGACATGGTCCCATTAGATTCGCTTGACTAAAATACTCGAAAGATGAAAATAGTCACCGAGTGAATTTAGTAAACTTGGCACTCATGTGTTGCCCGACCTTCCATTCCGGGGGAAAGACACGCGCTCGTTCGTTATCGTGCGTCTGCAGCATTCTTCTGAAGAATGCAAATCGTCTCGCAAGATTGTCTAATTGCCCAGCTTCATCTGAGGTGCGGAAAATGCGTCGATATTCCTTGAGCTCGATGGCGCAGTACCGTTCAATAAGGTGCGAACGGAAGTCATCCCCAATTACGTCGACTACGAGACAAGCATTTGTCATGAGCGATGGCTTGATCGGGTTTGCAGGATCTGAGAGGAAGCTAATGATGATTAGGTATGGTAAGGTCAAAGAATATAAACTTCCGCACATACAATGCATCAAATTCGTGATCAAGTTTTGTCCGTAGTTCGCCTTGCAGCGTTTGGATGCGCGCCCATATGAGAGCAACTTGAGGTACAGACAAGTAGGACTTGAATGGTGCAGACAGCTCTTTAACAGCCTGATTGGTGTCATTATTAATGGAACAGACATTGTACGCATTGAAATCACTTACCGCTAGTGTCTGTGAGGTTTCCGCATATTTCTGATCCTTAATCAGCTCATCTAATTGACTCAGAGCATTTGCTAGTTGGAAAAAGGAAAATGAGTCGTGAAAGAGGCTAGATTGAACTGCTCGTCGACATACCAAGCATCTGAAACCTCTTCAATGATGTCATACTCGATGTCAGATTCTTCTTCGCAAGATCCAGCAGTTGAATGTCCTTCGTTATATCACGCACAACGGCCTCCGATTCCGTCGCCTGCTCTCGTATACGAGACATTTGGCCCATAAGATCCTGAGCACAGTTAACATGAATTTTGGTCAGACGAGAATTATAGTAAAGAACAAAGACGATCCGTACATACGGAGATCATCTCCTGAATGAGCTGCATCTTCTGAGGATCTTGGTCTCTCTGCAGCTCCTTTCGAAGGGCATCTATCTCTGTTTGAAGTGCCTCGGCGTCCTGCGCTAATCGAAGCTGGATCGTTTCCAGTTGATTTAAGGATGCTTCTACACCATCCATTTTCTTTGAGTGAATTTCTCGTGCAATTTTTCGTCACTGACCATTAGGGAAAAGCTCGTTCAACGTGCCAACCGGGCTGAACGAAGAAGACAGGGTGTCTAGGGCGGTCACATCGCCCGGTGCGCCCTGAACGTTTAAAATTCGCTCAATTGACGAAATCACCTCATGTGAGAGATTAATGGAGTTTGTCGAGGCAGAAGACGATGCGAAATCTGAGGTCATGAGGCGTATATGGAGAATCGGCTTGAGTGCGAGCCTACAATGCACGTCACGGTAGACTCGACGCGTCTTACCGACCGGGGTCTCGTAGTATTAGTAATAGAACAAGGACACCGGAACGTCAAATGGATAATAATGTTATCTTTATTTACCTCTGCGAGCGAATAGTGTGATAATACCAGGAGATCTCTTAGACTATTACAAGTGCCTGACCTGAGAGATGTGATAAGATATTAAGAATAGGCTAGGATTAGTTGTATGATAGTAAATTGTTTTTGGGGGGTGGGAAGGAACGAAGAGTGCAAAATGAGAAGTGTGGGAGGACAATATATGCAGGTCTTCTTTATCAGTCAAACACACACGAGGAGAAGTACCCAGTTATTACTGTGGACTCGTCAGACTGATTCCGTGAACCTGATCTGGTTTGCGCTTCATGCCCCGAATCATACATTCGACGAAGCCGTAATAGCATGTAGTTGCATAGAGTGCTATGCAATGCCCCTTGCATACTATAGTCTCCGTTTTAGGTCAGTGGTTTGGAGTTGGCAGATCAAGCAGATATCTAGATACATACGCTATGAAAAAGTAACACAGAGCAGGCTGTATGCACATTAATAATCGGAGTTCAGATAGAAACACAAGAACTCACCGATGCTTTCTTCAGTACAATGAAATTTGTAGCACTCAGGACTATGATAAGGGAGGCGTTAGGCTGAATGCCATTCGTTCCTTTCCCAGAGCTTCCACACTCACCTACTACACAAACGTAGAAAGAGGCACCTGTATAATCGCGAAAAATAATTGTCCAATAAATAAGAAAGGGAGGAAAGGCGAAAAAGAAAGAAACGTGCCGTCCTTGTATAATCTAGAAACAAGGGTTGACCTGATGTTATCCAATCGTTGTGCTGTTACCGAATTTTAAATGATCAGTCGTGCAGGGAGGTTATCAAGTAAGTATTTTTACGCGGAAGAAAAGCCCTCGCTATAAGAAGGATAAGCATGACTGCGCAGGGCGGTGAGTGATTATGATCAAAAGATACAAGAGGTATCGCACTGACATGTTTCAAAAAACATAAAGTTTCCGGGAAAGGAAAGGAGCGTGGAGATGGGGGAGAAGAAGTGGCAGAGGCAAATGAAGCGAGACGGTCTCCCCGGTGCCGACCATGTCGTTCTTGCCGACGAGGGGCCTAGGCGACGGTGGTGGGAGAGAGATCGGCGTTGGGGAAGTGCTCCTTGATGCGGGGCCAGAGCCAAAACATCGGGGTGACGTAGGTCACGTCCGACGTCTCCGTCTTGCCAGCTCCTCCCGTAAGAAGCCCTCCGATGCGGCCTCGGCCATCGACGACGATGGACCCCGAGTCGCCACGGGCCGAGAACACGCCCGAGTTCTTGTCGTAGTTATAGATCGCCCACTCCCTGGACTCCTCCCCGGTGTCATCGTCGCGCACGAGCGAGAAGAGTCCCGTGGCGCGTCCGATGGTGACGCCCGTAGCGTTGCCGCTCTTGATTACGATGAGGCAAGGCTCGTTGTCGTGGTCGAGCATGTCGGGGCGGCGCATGAGCTCCTGACTGATCATGCCGCGGAGCGGAAGGAGACGATCGGAGGGGTACTTGAAGGTGGTCGGCCCGTCGTCGCGGGGGTACATCTTCAAGGTAAACTCGTCGGGGGGGATCGCCGTGCCTGGGAGTAATCGTTAGACTAGGCAGCCTGAAGCGAGATAAATCAAGAACAAATCGAAACTCACCGAGGTCCAGAACGTTGCCCTTGAAGGCCTTCGCGAACTTTGGCCCGTCGATCTCGAACGCGCCCCAGTCTTCCGTGAAGCCTTCAGTACCGACGTTGAAGGCGACGGCAGGGAAGAGCGGATGTGGCCGATAACGCGCTGCCTGGGCGCGCCCCAGTCCTTCTTGACCTGCGCGAAGAACTGCTCGAGCGTCTCGATCGCCTCGTTCACGGCCTTGAGCTGGGCTCTAGTCAGCTCCAACTCCTTCTTAGCCTCCGCAACCTCCTCCTCGTCGTCATCGTCGCCATCAACGCCACCAGCCAATCTCTTCTCCAACCTCTCAATCCCCTCCTTGTGCTGCTTGAGCATGATGGCATGGCGACCGATGCGCAGCTTGATGCTGTCGAGGAGCTTGTCGAAAGCGCGAGTGCCGAGAAGTCGAACGTATTTGCGAGGAGCGCTGGCGTTGTTCGCGAGGACGTAGGAGTCGTTGGTGGTGGCGTCCGTCTTAAAGAGGACATGGTGACAAGTGAGACCGAGGACCTTGTTGCTCGTGCCGCCCTCGGCGAAGTACAGGCCCATGGTGCCCTGGGCGTCCGGCCTGTCAACCGTAGCGATAGAGAGACTGAGAGTGGGAGTGAGGGGACTGCGAACGTCTACGGTGTCGTTGACCTTGGAGACGTGACGAAGGAGCTCTGGACCGGCTGATCGCATATAGAGTGACTCGCGATATTCTACCTCGACGTCCTCGATGCCGAAGGACTTGAGGATCTCCAGGATCTCCGCGCCAGAGCTGAAGGCTGGTGCGCCCTCGAGCGAACCGGGGCGAACGCCGATCCATAGGACCACGGGCCCGACAATCGCCGCGTCAGATTCTCCGTCGGTGATGAAACGAGCGACGTCAATCGACGTCCACGAAATCCGCTGTACGTTCAGCAGGTCCCGAACCTGGGGACCTAGGTCCTCCCAGACGTCGTTGAGTCGGTGATTGAATACTCCACGAATTTGCTTGAGCTTGCGGTACGCCTCGGGCCCTTTAGGCTTGACCCAGGGCGTCGTCAACAGTCCGGTACGGTAGACAAGCTTCGGCGGAGACGGAGAGATGCCAGAATAATAGAACATACCCTCGTCCTTGGAGACGAAGTGGGGAGGGGGAGTCATGGGAGGAAACACTTGAACGGGAGTCGTCACTGAGGCTGAGGTTAGAGAAGTCGCTCTCCGTGGGCGAGGCTAGCGTGGCGGCAGAGGCCTGCGCGCATTGCTGTGCAAAGGCAAGACAAGAATTGCAAGTCTCACCCCACGAGAAAATATGGCCCACAATCTCGTTCACGGCTCTAGAGTGGCTTCAGACTGCTCTGGTGAAGCGATACAGTTATCGCCAAAATTCGCACATCCTGTTCAACCCAATAATCCCACGAATGATCTCAGAAGGCCGATCCAGGAAGTAGAAGAAGATGTTGCTGCTAGTATTTCAGTGTCTCAAAGCCCACCTGAAGATGCTGTGTCGGATTCTAGACCAACGCGTCGTTACCAGGCTCTTATCCTAATCTGTGGCTTTCTTATGATCTTTCAGATCATTGGTATCAATTCTGTTTACGGTGTTTTTCAGGTCAGCCGATTTAAAAAGAAATAAAAGCTGAACTTAGACTTTAGCTTGTCCAGGAATTTTATACGTCTTCGGAGACGACTATCGAAGATGCTCAAGGACAAGATGCGCTTGTCTCACTTGTGGGTACCCTGGGGTACGGGTTAACCTGGGGTGGAGGCATTCTAGTCAATCCACTAATCGTCAGAGTTAAAAATCTCAAGTTGATCACTTTGTCTGGGACACTCATCGCAAGCCTCGGGATATTTCTGGCCAGTTTTAGTACAAGGGTATGCATCAGGATTCAATGCATCTAGCCACAACTAACATTATCTATTTGACTACGATCGTTTAGCTCTGGCATCTTTTCCTCACTCAGGCAATTTTGTATGGGATAGGAGCGACCCTGCTTTATTTTCCTATCATGTCCCTCGCCCCACGCTTCTTCGACCAGCACCGCGGGTTCGCCATGGGCTTCATCCTCTCAGGCAACGGAGCCGGCGGGCTAGTGCTTGCGCCTGTCGTGCACACATTACTCCACCGCTTCGGGGTGCGTTGGACTCTGCGCATTCTGGGATTATGGACCCTTGTCATGATGATTCCCGTAGCATGCGTGGCAAGACAACCTCCGGGTTTCGAGGCGCGGAGGCGCGGAGGACCAGGTACCACCAGAATCAATGTGAATCTCGTAAGGAGAGGGACGTTTCTGGCCCAGGTAAGCTCATCCCCTACTAATACTTTTTATTAACTTGAAGACGAGCGTCGCCCTTTCTTAAATGTATACACAGGCGGTGGGTTGTTTCCTGCAAGCAGCGGGGAACATTGTGCCTCTGTTTTATCTCACTACGTTCTCGACATCTGTCCTCGAGTACTCGAGCTCAACGGGCTCATTACTGCTGGCGCTGAACAATGCAGTAAATAGCAGTCGCGCGGATTGTGATGGGCATCCTCGCAGACCGCGTTGGACGGCAGAACACGCTGGTCATCAGCGTAAGTAATATGTCGAACGGGGCAGTACATGTCTTTGTCTGACGCTCAGCCTTCAGGTTCTCCTCTCTTCCCTATCTGTGCTGGCACTTTGGTACGATGCTTCGCGGGCACGCTTCATCGCCTTTGTCGTCCTCTACGGCGTCCTCGCCGGCGGTTACAATGCGCTGCTCCCTACGACCATCACCGAGGTCTACGGTGTGCAGAACTACGACGCCGTGAACGGGTCTATTTACTTCCTCCGAGGACTCGGGGCAATCGTCGGCCCTCCAATTGCCGGCGTAATCTTGGGGAGCCACAGGCGGGGGACCATTGTTTCCGACGCAGACTTGGCAGGCAGCGCAGGATTCGGACTCGGAGTTCTGAAGAAGAGGTATAACGACTTGGTGATATACGACGGCGTGCTGTTGGTCGGCGCGAGCGTATGTGTTGCGTACGTGCGGTGGTGTGATGCCAAAGAGAAGGGAAGGTGGAGGTGGAAAGCATGATTGCATAGTGTTTACACACAACAATCCAAGCGGTGATAAAATAACAAGTTTCTAGCGATACAACTCGAATTTTTATCGGCCGGCCAGACGTATCTCTAACCAGCGCAGGGGCGCATACGATACTGCAGCAAACGCAGCCGCGAGCTCGAAACCAAGGTCACCGCCAAACTCTCCGATTTTTGCGCCTATTGGTCCGACGTACCAGACCTCGGCCATTCCGACTACGGCTCCTGCAACGCCACAACAGCCGGCGAAAATACCAGGCGATGCCAAGAGGAAGTCTTGTAAATGAGCGTAAGATCAGCACATACACAAATATATCAAGTTTATGTACGAACCTGCGGAAGTCGTCGTACTCCTCCAGATTATACCCACCCAGAGGCACCGCCTTTTCTGCGGAAGAAGAAGTGCTCTTCTGCGACGATTACAATGAAGAACGCGGTCCAGTAAGAAAGAATTGATAGAAAGTTGGACCTGGAAAACACCGACCCAGCAGCGCGTAAGTGCTTCATCTCCGAGACGGTACAAATGATTAGACGAACAAAATTTCAGAAAAATGTTCGCGACCAGCAACACCCGCGACGGTGTAAATCACAAATGCGAGGAACGTCCAGAAAAACCGCGGTACAAGTGCGAAGGGCCGACCAAGTGCTTGAATAGACAATCCAGCGGAGTAGGTATTCGGAATGTTGTTCGCACTATCCAAATATTACGTCAATGTTTCACATTTAAAAGAATGAGAACCTACATGACCGAAAGCGCTAACAGCGTCAATATAAATTTTCCTCCGCCTTTCCACGGTGACAAAACTTGATTCAACAAACCACCAGCTCCGCCGCTAGTGAATGCATCGGTGTATGCTGGGTCTGTAATTGTCATCAAGGCCGCGCCAAGTATTTCGACGAAGGTAATTGGAACGAAAAGACCGAAGAAAGTAAGCAAGAACACTTTGATCGGCGGTGTTGACACGGGTAATCTGCAGTTATAGTCTGCTGCGATAGGTGCCCACTACAAAGTTTTTTCAAAAGCGGACGATCAGGTTTGAATTCCAAGTGGAAAAATAAGCAAGAACGAAATGCTCACCCCCGAGACAGATCCAAAAACAATTCCGCCGAAGCTCAATACATCGCCAGCAAGGTTTCGGCCAGTGTCTTCTTTCGCTTTTTGGGCGTTAATGTCGAACCCGGCTTGCCCACCGAGACCCCATAGCATCAGCATGATAATCGTGACAAGCATCCAAGCGTAACGCTCATAGACGTGCACCAGATTATAGCCGACGAAACAGGGGATGAGGCTACAGACGGCAACGATGATGACACCGACAACGAGAGGGAGTGTGCCTGGATTGATAGATGCGAGAGTCTGCCCGCCCAGGATGACGGCCGTCGTCGAGAAACCCAGCCTGTAGCAAAGTATCAAGGTTCGGCGCAGGCCGGTGCGAAATATCAACTCTCACTTACTGCGTTAGAATGTTAAGTATCGAGTAGATCGTGCCCCCGAGATATCCCGAGCTATAGCGCGTGATGATCATGGTACGAAGGCCAGTTTGTGGACCAAGAGTTGCTATAAAGGCGGTACAAGCTGATCCAAGAGCTACGAAGCAAAAAATGGTTGCAATTGCATGGCTATCGTGTGCGAATTAGTATCAGGATAACTTGTGTAAATATGGTTCTTACGGGAGAGTTAACGTGTAAATCTCCTGAGCAAGAGTACCGATCGGTATAGTCGTCAGTACGGTGTTAACGGACCTATGTCAAACACATGCTATGAAATCATCCGTTGAGAAGAGACCGGCTGTATAGCTCACCACCACATAAGAAGGCTTGACAGATGGATACAAGCAAGACATAAGCAAAACATATGTGCCCAACGATGACAAGACCACTTACTTATTCCACGTGTTCTTCGAGTCTCTCTGATCCTCCGGCACACGCTCAACACCCCGCGCCTCCACTCCGCTCGCAAACAGCTTCGAAAGGACAGGCCCTAGAAAACCGTATTTCGTGACATAGTACGTATCTGGTGCCTCCTCCTTGACGTTGTCCCGGTCGACGGGGTGTACGACCTGCCCCTGCTCAACATCGTCGCCGTTCAGGGATTTCTCCTTCTCGACGTCCGACGACGAGTGGGAGTAGGCTTGAGAAGCCATGGGAGGTAGGAGAAGACGACAGACTAGGTTTGGGTTAGAGCCAAGCACGAAACCTTTTCGACCGGTAAACGTTCAGGACCGACCCTCCACAGCCCTCCACATGGTTAATCTGATGCTATTTTTACCTTCGATAACGAAAGAAGTATCAATTGCAGGGCTGGTGGACGCGATTTGGAATTAAATATCAAGGGGCAGCCAGATTTGGATCTTACGTTCAGCGCCTAAGCACAAAGAGCGCTGTTGTGGTGAAGATATCGGAGAGTTGTGTAACGAGACACGCACGCGGTACCGGCTGGCACCGGCGATCTCATTTTCTGCATTCGGAATCTAAGGGGTCCAGGTTAGTCCACGATCGGCGCCCGAACCACCCGCCTCGCCGTCGCTCTATGGAGTCCTGGAATGGCACCAATACCTACAGACATGCATCGTTGATGCATTTATTGCTTGCCAATTTATTCACTCTATCACGCCCAGCACTTTCGTCAATACGTAAGATTGATACTCCCATCGCCTATTTCTATATTTTCGATGGCTGGATACAAAGACTGCTTAAGTTTTCAAGTCACTACAATTCTAGCTGTCAGTAAAGCATGCATTCCTCATTCCGAACCTTGAATGTTGCGTGCTGCTGCTTGCTTCCCTTATTGAAATCATTTTGCGTTTAAACTCATGAATGCCGTTATTGACGACGCCAGCGATTCACTTGTCAAGGCCGTGATAAGGGGGAAAGGGTGGGAACATAATATCTAGAAGATACGCTCGTGGAACAATACTCTCGTGGAATAACGCATTATTTACTGCCTAATCCCTTGGTGTTTCAAACCCTTTTCAATCTGTAGGTCAGCATCCTGAAGATTTATCCATTGCATGTATCGCAGTTTGTTCACAGATTCAAACGTTCCAGGACTACATTACATATATCTTGCGGGCGGCGACTTCAAGCTTGCTCAGCCTTTCATTCCCCCCGTCATGCCACACAAGATGTTTCAGATGCATCAACTGGATCGAGTACCAGACATTTGACAAAACTCCATGCGACTCGCTTGGCTTCCGCACCGATTGTCATGAGATTTTGAATGGTATGACAGGTGTCTCTCCGAGTCGGCGGAATAGTTTAGTGATATATCTTATCTCGACAATAAAAGGTAACCAGAAGAAATAGACGTACTGCGAAGGGACGTCCTCTTTACTCATTTTGATTTAAACGACTATGGGCTTACGTGGATGATGACTCGCTCATCTGAAACCTGCTCTCATCTAGACACAAGCCCCTTTCCTTCTTGGCTTCGACGACAGTTATCTTTCGAGATATATTCGATCTCCACGTTCAGTGAGACAACGCCAGTTCCTTGTTTGTAGTCACTACCTACATCTTGTACCGTACATATGAAATCAGTTCCTTCTGTGCAAGAAGTATTTAAAATGCGTGCTGAGGCTTCCAGGCTTCTGCACAGTGACTGATGGGCGCGGTTCCGCAATGCTCGCTACAGATCGTTAGAAAGAAAAAAGGATCGTTTTAGAATTATAGCTGCACCGCTGTCTGTCTATAAAATCCCAGGCGAAACGTGCCTTGGATATATAGCGAGAGCTTTTAGGGATAAGTCTCTAATCCACCTGCGCATTAATCTGTCTCAGCTTACGGGCTCAGATAATTTGGAAATGACGTTCTTTCCGAGTGTACATTTCTGCGATTTAATCTAGACTAATCATATCTAACTCAGCTTGGTTCTTTCCTTGAGATTTACTTAATTGAATTTGTCTCTTTTCATTCCCACTTTTGAAGCATAAACTGACTAAGAGAATAACTTTGTGAGCTTGGATTGTGGATTGATTTAAGGGTTCCATGATCTACACGGCCAATAAGCGCCACTCGATTGGCATCCGTTTATGGAAGTGACTGAGTGGCCATGCTCACTTCCTCATCGTCCACAATGTCGGCAATGCGGGCGGTTTCTCGCCCAGCACGCTCCCTATCCTCGAATCTAGTGCGACAGCGCCGCTTCGCCTCCCATGATTCGCATGACTCTCATCACCACGAATCCCATGACTCAACGGTGTATCCCAAGGAAGGTACGCTGTCATAGTTCGACAGGCGGGACACACTCGACACTATTTACTCAACGCAAACCTTTTTTCAGGTTTTACCGGGCCTATCTGGAGGAATACGGCCATCGCTGCACTAGGTCTATACGCTGTTGCCAACTTCCTCCCCGAGATTCTAGAGGGCTCGACCTCGGAGGACGGGGAGCACGAGGCGCCTTGGCTCACCCGCGTACTTGCGTTCCACGCGCCGTCAATCGAGGAGTGGGCACGCACGAATGGCCAGCACCTTGTGCAGGTGGAGGAGCTGGCGCGGAATGCGTTCATTGTGCAAACCGCGAAGCCATCGCCTGTAGTACGGTACAAGAACCCACTGTGAGTGTTCTCAGTTCGGTTGGACCATATGGGATACCGAGCGGATGCTAATGTATCTGGTCAGCAAATTCGAGCAGGTGTCACCTCACCGCACTCCTGTGGGTGGGATGTCGGACATGAGCGACCTGGTGGTCAAGCCTTGAAGGCTTAATGATGTTGTGCTTATCACGGCGAATAGAAATATCCTCTTTCGTTTTCTTATTCTGCACCATATTCCACGGTGGCGTGCTTCTGCTCATTTGGCTATCACGGCAGCAATTTGCAGGAACTCTGGTGTGGGAGACGGTAGTTTGTCTGTTACGACCAGTCGGTTGGTGTTTCTGCAAGGTGGAATGTTTGTCGGCTGCACGTTCCAGGCGCAATCTCCGCAAATTCTCGTCGCCTTATTTCGCCAGAAGACCGAGACTGAGATACGCGCATGATGTTACCTAAGTTTGACTCCGTTTGTAATCGTGAGAAAAAGCGCTATAACGCGTCAAGTCGTCAGCCAATTCAATTTGGCGCAGACCATCTTTGGCGTGTTCGCCCTCGCTTGTTGCTCGTTGCCTCTGTTCGTCGACAACCCACGCGACGCTCAACGTCGTCTGCGTTTCCGCAGCTCTGGGTCCTCAACGAGGCGTCTGGAATAATACCCTTTCTCTCTCGCATGTCTGTAGGTCTGCCTCTACCATGACCAAACCATCAAGATGCTGGCGAACGTCCTCGACCTTCGTCTTTTTTCTTTCTCTTCTTCTCCAGTCTCTGGTTTTCGTGTCCGCCGCGTTGCCTAAGGTCAATTTCGATGTCATGGGTCACGTTGGTCTTGCGGGCACGTTTGCAGGGCTAGACTTATTCGATAACTCGACCTCCCTCTCGTTTGACCCGACCACATCCACCCTTTTATCACGAGCCGCAGATGGCTCTCTCTCTCGTCTGGGTTCTACCGAGGCTGGCGGGAAGATTAATACAGGGTGTGCGCTTGGGGGCACAATCTACTTTGCCGGCTCCTTCACATCTATCAACGGATCCTCTGCTAGCAACGTCGCGTCTTATTCCTCGTCACAAGCATCTTTTGATGCTCTTGGAAGCGGCGGACCGAATGGAGAGATCAAATCCATTTTCTGCGATGCCTCTAATAACAAAGTGTGGGTTGGTGGCTCCTTCTCATCGCCCGGCAAGGCGGTGGCGGTCTGGGATACGAGCGCGAACTCATGGTCCGCGCCGCCATTTAGTGGGCTGTCGGGCGCCACCACAGAAGTGTTGTCAATTACCACCAATTCCTCAGCAAAGAGTCTGTTTTTCGCGGGCTCGTTCATCACTGCTTTTGGGAGTAATAGTTCCACTGTTATTAATGGTACAAATAATCCGAACGTCCCTTTCTCATCCGGCGCCACACCCTTTTCTTCCTCCTTGGTTCCCATTCCCCTACAAGGCGCACAAATAAATGCGTCTCCCTCAACCTCCGACTCCCAATTCTCTAATATCAGCAATGTTCTGTGCCCATCTGGCTCTGATGGCCCCGGTTCGACATGGTTGGCTGCAGATGGTTTTCAAGCCGTCATCACCGTGCGCGAGTTTGCCCAGCTTAGTGCAAATGGCATTCGTCTGGGAAATACTTTCCAGAGTAATCATGGTACCACTGGGTTTAGGTAAGTACTCTAATCTACTGGCGTTGTTGCCTAACTAAATTTCCGGTAGCGTGACGTCCATCCCGGACAACGTTGTGCAGACGCTCTCATACGTTGACCCGACTACGGGTACCAACCAGACGTGCAGCGGTACCTGCCCCCTTCTCACGGACTCGTCCATACCATACCAGGACTTCCTCTTCGCTAGCGATGTCCAATTGACGGGATTCCAACTGACTTTGTCAGAATGGACTGGCGCTAGTTCGGGTTTGCACCTTTTGCAGCTCCTCTCGTCGGGAGCTTTTGCATCTGCAGTTGCCTTCGCAAAATGGAATCTCGTGCTTTGCTCCAAGCGCTTCCAATATATCTCTCGTCGGTCAATGGACGGAGAAAGACGTCTCGACGAATATTGCGGGTACCGTTCAAGATATTCTAGCCACTTCGGTTAACGTTGGGACATCTTCTGCGAATAGCCCAAGCATTACCTGGATGCCTTATGTGTCCGCGTCAGGCAACTACAATGTGAATTTACTCATTCCTGGCTGCAGTAAATTTCCAGGATTGTGACGCACGGACAAGCGTTAAAGTCACGGTCTTTCCCGGTGGAGGCGTCGATCCTCAAGTTACGACTGTTTCACAGCGTGTCTCAGACGATACCACCCAGTTGATTTATAGCGGCCCAGTAACACCCACCTCTCCTAGTTTTGTCGCCACAATTATAATGACCCTTGCCGATAATCCGGAGGGCAGTGGTCAGAACGGCCAATATGAGCTCGTCGCGGATAGAGTTGAACTTTCATTGACGTCCGTGTTTAGCAACTCTAGTAGTAATGGCACTTCAACCACCAACAACTCCACCTCGACGCGTCAAGGCTTTGGATTTTTCGAGTGGCCTCTGAGCGACAGCAGCACTGTTAACGCAGCCAGTGCACTTTCAAATGCATCCGAGACGAGCCTCGACGACGTTGCATTCCAGCTTTTCAACGCCATTGGTAGTGGTTCTGTGTCGTCAACGTCCGATGTCGTTGCGGCGGTTGCTCACCATTCTTCGGGCGCTATCTTCCTTGGGGGAACTTTTCGCTTTCCGCCGGCTCCAATGTCGTCGCTTACAAGAATGGCGCTCTTGCGTCAATATCCGAGGGGGGTCTTAATGGTCCTGTGACCTCTCTGGTCCTTGATGGTGACATTCTCTATGTCGGTGGCGCGTTTACGGACACGAAATCTGCCAGTACGAGCGGTAAGGCACGGGGTGTCGTTTCATACGATGTCAATGCCGATTCGTGGACCCCTCTCCAAGCGGGTGTGAACGGTGCTGTAACGAGCTTGAATCATTGCCAGTAGTCAAGTTGAGGTCACCGGTGACTTCACAGAGGTCCCTACATCTGCGGGCGGCAGTTCCGGAGCGACGGCTGGGGGCTTTGCTGTGTGGGACGTGAACAATAGTACCTGGGCAAACACTGGCGGATTCCTTATTGGTAGTATGACGTTTGTCGGAAACAGTACCGGGCAGACGCAGATTCTCGCAGGCAACGTTGTCTCCTCACTCAAGTTTGGTGCATCAGGATTCGTCACACTACAAAATGGCAATGACGACGACGGAGTGCCTGTTGTCAGTACCCTGAACATCCAGCTTCAGGACAACAGCAATGACTCAGTCCAAACAACCTCCACAAAAAGGAAGCGTTCTGCGACCCCAACCAACGGCTGGTTATCACTCGCGAATCTGTTCAAGCGTCAATCTGCTATCCCTGAACCTTTACCTGCAGATCCCGTGGCACCTGCGCCAGCTGTCCTAGCTGGAGCATTCTGGACAAACAGTTCGGACACACAGGAAAGAGTGATACTGGGTGGTAATTTCTCGTTCCCGACGAGCTCTTCGTCAGAATCTTCTGGCGTTGCCCTATATGACCTGTCTACGGGCAGCGTCGAGGCCTTGGCAGGGAATCCCATCAACGGCACTGTGCGGTCGCTGCTTGTTGCTGGGAGCTCTCTTTTTATCGGCGGAGATTTCACTGTCAGTGGAAGCAGCGTCGTTGGGCTAGCTATATATGATTTGAACGAACAGGCACTTGACATGTCCGGCCTCGATTCCCTCCAAGGATCATCGGGATCGAGTGTCATCGTTCGTTCTTTGACGACATCCTCGTCGAAGTCAAATACGATTATTGTTGCTGGCTCTTTCTCCTCAGCAGGCAGCGTGAGCTGTGCGGGTATTTGCCAACTAGACGTCACCAGCAAACAATGGTCAGCATTAGGATCCGGTATAAACGGCGAAGTCGCAAGCGTGGCTTATGGAGGTGTATGTAACTCTTTCTTGTTCGAGAGAAAGGTTATTGACTATTTTGACCATAGGATGACCAAGAACTTCTCTTCGCTTCTGGCTCCATTGCTTTGACTAATGGTACAGCTGCCAATGTTGCCATGTTCGCGTTCGACAACACGACCTGGACGGCTGTTGGTAACAGCAGTGACCTTCCTGGTCTTGTCACTGCTTTGACTGTAGACGATGGAAATTCGAGTAGCATCTTCGCTGCTGGAAAGTGAGTTGATATGTGCTTTCTTCCGTGTGATGATGTTATCTAAAGTACGGTCATAGGTCATCCGATGCGTCGTCGCCTTTCCTGGCTTTTTGGAATGGTGTATCTTGGACGTCAATTGGTGAGTGCACAGATTTTGACTTTAGAATAAATGGCTGACCGTTCGCGTCCATTAGACTCTGGTTTTGAATCCGCAACAAATATCGCTCAGTTGATACTCGTACCCTTACAAGATCAGCATTCTGCCAACGCGATGATAGAGCAAGACCGCATGCTCCTTGTGTCCGGTTCTCTCGTGTCATCTTCTTTCGGCAATGCGTCTTCTGCTCTTTTCGATGGCCAGACATTTTTTCCATACATCACGACGTCAACGGCTCAAGGTTCAGCGGGAATGGTCTCTTCACTCTTTTCCTCTATCCAGAACTTTAGCTTTTCTCAGCGTCGTGAGTATTCTAGATTCCACTCAATGCGTTCACTCACAGACGGCAATGGCAGATTTCCTGGCTGTTGGCGTTGTTATCCTCATCTCTATAGCTATCGCTGCTGGTGTAGTTTTCTTCCTCGTCCTTCTCGGTATTCTGTGGACATTGTTCGCGAGGCGAGATAATAACAAGGTCGACTATGCCGCTTATGAAGAGGACGACGATTCAATACACCAACGTCCGTCATCTTTACTCGAACACATCAATGCTGCGACTCGTACAACGATCATTGGCACGTCATCACCGTTCGAGAACCAGAATGCGCAGGGAGAGGAGGAAAATCTTACCGGGGGTATGACTGCTGATCCCTTCGCTGGTCAGGAGGATCATGACGGTGACAATTTCCGGCGCGCGGAGACGCCATCAGAGGCAATGGGTGCATTGGGTATGGCAATGGATGAGCAAGGTCGTTCCGCCCACGCAAGATACTCGTTCGATGGGGGAGGAGAAGGCGAACTCAAGCTGGATGAAGGCATGAGCCTCGAAGTGCTAGATGATCGCGATCCAAAGTAAGTGCTCTTATATGATAGCTCAAAGTCCGCGTGTTAATTGACACTATTATCTACACTTGCAGCTGGTGGTATGCTCGCGACGTAAACTCAGGTCGAGAAGGCGTCGTGCCCGCGGCGTACGTGATGTGATAATCGTTTCCAGTTTTTTCTCCTTCGTAGGGTACTTGTGTCGTGTTCACTGCTATGACTCGTTACGTCAAATTTACGCCTTTCTGCTGTCTTGTTTTGTTCTGCTTGCCGGTTTTCTTACTTATTGCATTAATCATCCCATGTCTATTCATGTTTTATAGGTAGAAGGATTCCTTCACGCCACTTGGCCGTGGCACTACGTGATTCCACACTTCCACTTTCCTTCGGACTTCATCTTTGTGTACGTTGCCTGACACATACCTATTGCTATCCCCTTCGCATTTCTTCTATACAAGGGTTACCCAATGGCTCGTAATACAATACCCTGCGCAAAGCAGACGGTTGTTTTTATACAGACGCCTGCACTCGACAATGTAATGGAAATACAACAGCAAAAATTTTCGAGCAAGTCGATTACTAGATATTTTGAGTTTGTCAGGATTACATTAGTTAACGGGTACATTGGTAGGTAAAAAACTGACCTGTAACAAAGGATCCCGGAAGTGCTTCTGGTGATTGTTTCTGTAACCAACGCGAGTCTTGAACTCCTCCCTCCGCCTTTGGTCGCGGAACTCACGCACATGGCGCCCAGCCTCACGAGCTTCTCCGCGGTTGCGGGCTTTCACAACGTCCGTGCCACTCCCATATGCGCCGAATCCACCCTTGCGCGGGACGAGCGCGGAATTCTTGTCTGCGATAAGGCGCCGAACGAGCGCAGCCCCAGAATTCGGGTCCTCATCCTTTCCGTTGCGCACAGCGAGGGATGTACGTGGGAAGGATTGTGCGTAGTAGCGCCGCAGGGACCGGTGCCCGATCCGCGCGCCGGACGGAAGAACTAGCTCGTAATTCGAGTCGCCGTAAGTCAGCTCGTTGTCCTCTGGTACCGAATCTTCATCATCATCGTCGCTGGAAGATGCGCCTTCATCTTCCGACGAAGAAGCGACCTCTTCGATAATCTCATCTGCCTCTACGCTGTCGTCTTCTACATCCTCCCATTCCTCCTTCGCGACCTCTTCACCCGCAACATTCGCCTTCGTTTTCTTTCCTTTATTTCTCTTGCGCGTCCCATGATCTGGGTAACTCGCCGAGAAGTCAGTAGTAATCCGAAACCTCCAACCTGTCCTGCTCCGAGTCGTATGCAATTTTGCAATGGCTCTTATCGAGCATATGCTTCCTTGCAGCATCGAGCGTGCGGAATTCGCGACTCTTTGCATTGCAGTAGATGCAGACATTGCCTACGGCAATCTTCTCTCCGAGGTACGTGATGAGTCCAGCGATGTCGACAAGATAATCGGCGTCAGGGACGAAGAACGAATGCGCAGTGGACATGTGCTTGAGATTGTCTTCAAGGGAGGGCGAAATCGCAGCGCAAAAGAGGCAGTGCTGGACCGAGAGGCGCGAGCGGGCTGCGGCAATTTTTTCGTCGATCGTTTTGGTGATATCTTCTTCCGTTGCATCAGCGTCGACAGTCAATATAGGCTGGAATGAAGGTCCAGCAACTATCTCAGAAGAATGTTGTAGGTTGTCATTCGCGGGTGGAACCTCTCCAGAGTCGGCGGAAGATGGTTCGGGAGCTGGTGGCTCGCGAGCCTTCTGGTTCGCCCTCACTTCGTTCTCCTTGTGTTTTTTAGAATTGACGTGGGACCGATACGCGTTTTCGGTCGTGTATATTTTGCTGCATAAGTAATACATAAGCGGAGAAACAGGGTAGATGGGGTTTAAGGGTGACTCACTTGCAAACCTCGCATACAGACCCTCTCGTAGAAGCCATAATTGAAGTCTCTTGACGCCTGTCCAGCACCTTCTGATTGAACACAATGGCCGAGACAGGTGGGAGCGCGGCGACTCGACGCTTCATATTGTACCTGTGGTGGTCAGATCTATAATGAATCCCTGTCATAATAGAAAACATGAGCACGAAAATGCTACAGGGAGTGTAGGTACTCACTCTGCTCTTCGGCGGAGGGAAATGCAATACAACATGACAGACAAGTGAAGAGTATATCTTCCCCCGTTTCATCGGGCATCATGGTATCTGCCATTGCGAGCTCGACGAGGTTGAGAAAATGGGCTAGAATTGAAGTAGTTGTGGTCTTGATACGAGATGAGTCGGGCAGGATTAGGAAGCGATGCCAATCCGCTACCGCCCGGTGTTCAAACCAATGGTAGCATTTATTGACCGGGAGCCGTTACACATATTACATAATATTCATGTGCTGGTTCCCCCGTGAATTTAAATCTAAGGAAGCACCGGTCTTACAGTAACTGCCTGTCTAAACTGGGCACTAACTCCGTAATAAAATGATACGTGAGCTAGGTGGACCACGCCCCTCTGCGGGACGCTAAGCCGGTGTTATTGTACAAACTGAACTTGCTTCGTGACAGTCCCCGAAGCTTGTTCTAGATCATCCTCATCTACAGGATGGTCAGGAGCTGTCCCTAACCCGCCGACGCTCGACGCACGCTCTTTCCCGGTCCGGACACCACTAAAAAGACCACGCTCGCGCATTTCGGTTGAGTTTTTCGCCTCGCCGTCCTTCTCGATCCTCTCGCGAGCACGGCTTTCGTCGTCTCTCCCGTTTATCATGCAGTGACGCAAATCCGAAGCCGACAACTCCCTCCTTGCTATAGTCCTTCGCGTGAGCTTCATGCCCGTTGTTCGCCTCTTTCTCATCCTTCCCATTTTTGTTCCGCACACGCTCGTCCGAGTTTAGGGAGCTCGGCTCGGATTCCAACGGGACGGCGTCCTGACCTTCAACCCGGAAATCATGGCGTGGCGTGTCCGGGCGACGTTTTAGGCTCCTCTCGAGTCCCTCCGTGGAAAGTGCGCTCCCCACAATAGGGTTGTCATTTTTTCTCGTGCTGTCCTCGCTCATTCTCGAGATAGTACCCTTCTGTAAGCCCACTCCACGTTCCAACTCTCCCGGCGAGTTTGCACCAGACCCAGCTAACTCGCGACCATCAGGGCTTGAAGGGTCTGAAAGTTGCGTATCCGGAGCTCGTCGTGCCGACAGTAGCCAGTCAGGTTGTAGCTCGTTGCCCGCGCCTCCCCGCGATGTCAAGGTGCGGGTCCACGTCGCGGTAAGGGACACTGTACGCGAGTGGAGCTTACGCCCGAACCAGAAAGCAGGAATTGACAGGCCGTCTTATCGTAGTACAAAATCGGTGTGAAGCAGTGAGGAAGGCAAGGAGCGGATTAAGAAGGGAAAAGACTCACGAATCACAATGGAACATAAGACAACAAAGGATACGATTGGATGCAAGCTTGCAGCTAAAAGTTCGTTCTGATTTGCTGGTGGATCGTTAGGTACTGGAAGCTCTGTGAGCGCCAAGGTCGAAATAAAGATTGCACCAACGCCCATTGGACCTAAACAGAGGATAAGTTAACACCTGGCGACCCTCTTCATACAGCAGACTCACCAAAATGTCCGCAAAAGAGTAGCTTCACGCCAGTTATGCACGTCGGGAATGAATTTGTACAGTGCCAACAAGCTTGGAATGCGGCGTAGCACAAGAATCGCAAGAAAGAGTACTATGAGACGCCATGGTTCAAGCGCTTGGAATTTATCGAACTGGAAGCCACTGCGCCAATGTAGATGAAGCATGCACAATTGAGTACGAGGTCTAAAACAGATGAGAAAACTTCGTCCTCTGTATGTTTGTTGAAATGACCATCCCAGGAGATTGCACTACCTATAATATGCGATATAAAGTTCAGTACTTTCCTTATCAGCTGAAGGTAGAGAATTGCAGAGCACCTGCTGCAAACGTAGCGAGCAGATCATCTGTCCCGATAGTACTCGCAACGCCAATGGTGAATATAGCAAGGGCAAGATATTGCGCGACGAAAGACTCGCGATCAATCAATCCCTTACGGTGCGATATCTTCATGAGAAAAGAAAATGCAAGGCCTAATTATCAAATAAACCAGATTAAACGCAAGGACGAATGGTAGTAATGACTCATTTCATACCGAGGACAGTCCCTAATACTGTTCCCAAAATCACTTGATCTGTATGCAAGGTTGTCTCATTAGGAATATTTCCTTGTAATAAGTAAGTAAGAGTTTTTTATGAAAGAGATACATACAAAGCCATCCAATAAGGAACCACTTTCCAAAAGCCACTTTTTTGCTGCTCTCAACCGCAAGGTAGATTGAAATTGAGAGAAAAGGATATGCAAGTCCATCGTTTGCAGCTGATTCGGCGCTAATGTATGTTAAGTGCAAATTTAGTTTTCGAGGAGGAAGGCGTTAAACAAACCTGAGGATGCGGCGGACATGCCCCGGCACGTTCTTAATGGCGAACTTGCCTCCAATAATTGCGGCAGCCAGGATAGGGTCTGTCGGCGTAAGACAGGCAGAAATAGCGAGCGATGAGACGAAAGTAAGGGCAGGAAACAGAGCGTGAATAATTCCTGTAATATGAAACAGGATGCGTAGAGAGAATCGGTAAAACATATCATAGAATCTGAATGGCTAAGCATTCAAAAACGCGCGCACTCACCCGCGCTAACAAGCCATCCAAACGCCATCGTTGGCACGACCATGACCAACAAGCTGCGTGCGTGCTCAGCGAGGTATGCCTTCGGGAGCTCAACACCTATGGCGAATAGACCCGTCGCTAGCACAACACGCATGATTTCGAGAGTAATTTTGTTCTGCTCTTCCGTTGTCGAACCCCACGACCGCGGGTCAAATATTCCTGCGCAGTATGGGCCAATGATCACCCCAAAACCCGTACCGAGGACGACTTCGCCGATGTAGAGCTGTAGAATCGCAGATAAAACTAACCAATAAGACCAAAGTAGCTAAGGCTAGCGTACTTTCTCCTTAGCGAGCAACGATATCATGCTGAACTATTATTCAAGAAATGAGAACGGTGGCATGGCTATTAGGGCGGAAAAAGAATAATGGAGCTCACCGCGACGACGAATCCGCCGAGAGTGAGGTAGCTGAGGCTGATGGCGGAGACCTGCAGTAAACGTTTGTCACCTGTATACGGGTTCGAATGAAGAGCAGACTTTTGTAACGTGTAGCATGATCGTGGCCTTGAGTTTTCTTGTGTGTCGTTTTTGGAAAGTCAGGAAGAGACAAAGAGCAGACAAGTAGTTGAAGATAAGTAGAGCGCCAAAAATCAAATATAGCTATTTATGCGAGAAGATCGACGGTCCACGGCACCTATCTTAGATTCTTACGATTCTTACTAAGAATCTTACTACTATCTTACATACACAAGCGCAGATGGGAAGTCAATGAATTTTGTGCGTACAGAAAACACGGACATTCAAAAGCTATCCCATAATCATAGAAAGAGAGAGACAGCAGAGGAAACTACACGCCGGAAAATCAGTACAGACCAGCCTTCTTCGCTGCGAGTTGGAGGTGTGCAGAGTGCTCGTCGTACGGGAACTTGCTCGGCGGGATTTCGCGCCAGAGGTCGGGTGTGAGGAATGCATACGTTTTGGTAATCTAGGCAAGGCACATGATAAGACAGTGCAGAAAAAATGGTATGTCTTTGATAAGACTTACAGCAGCGAAAGTTGCCTTCAAGAAGTTACCCATCGTCGCCGTAGAGCCCTTCGCCTGTGTGTACACATCCTGTATGCCAGCAAGCTGGAGAATGCGCTTCGATGCCGGGGCAGCAACGATACCCGTTCCACGTGGGGCAGGAATGAGGACGACACATGACACTACCGACCTTGCCGCTAACCTTGCTCGGCACCGTGTGCGGCTCACCGAGAGCAGCACCCCAGTAGCCTCGACGCACGGGGATGACGGAGAGCTTAGCGAGGATGATGGCGCCGCGGATAGCCGTCGCGACTTCCTTCGCGCACTTGACACCCAGACCGACGTGACCATCGAAATCGCCGATGGCGACGAACGCCTTGAAACGGGTGCGCTGGACCAGCGCGGGTTTGCTTCTGGACAGGCATGATCTTCATGACCTCGTCCTTGAGCTTGGGGAGGAAAAAGTCGACGATCTGGTACTCTTTGACGGGAAGCGAGAAGAGGTAGATTTCCTCCATGGACTTGATCTTGCCATCCTTTACAAGACGGCCGAGCTTGGTGACCGGAGCCCTTCGAGATATCGAGACTGTGTCGGCATTGTTACATTCGCATGACACATACAGCGTGCTCACCATTCCTTCTCCTCATCTCTGCGACCGCCACGACGCGGCCCCCTGCGACCACGCCTGTCACCACCACGTCCACGTCCAAAGCCTCCGCGTCCACGTCCAGCATCAGCCATTATTTTGAGTTTTCTGCGAGAACAAGGTCAGCGCGAGCTCCGGGGACATCCAGGACACAAGTCGATGATCCAACTCCTCCAACGCATTTCTCCAACATCAGCTTCTTCCAGGGCATTCCCAGACATACGCACGACCAGCCTGTATACTCACAGAGGGGATAAAGACACGTACGAGTCAAGGAAAGTGCTTGAGGTCGGGGATCTTTGGGCGTTCGTCGATCGTTACTAGCTTGCGTCTTGAGAAGTTCTTCCGAGATCCGGCCGTGCTTTCGATCCCTCGCAAGTGTAGTCTTCTGATTTACAACATGTTTTTATTTTATTACGATTTCTTAAAATCTCTTGCAGTTACCTTGTGGATTGGGACTTCTAAATTCGAGAAAAAGTGATTATACATAATGCTACTCAGGTCTGAAATATATATATGTACTTCCCGGCGATACTGAAGCTTGAACAACTCAGAGTAGTCAATATGTATCATTTTAGCTGGAAGAATATTGGAATTGGGACTATAAGATTACGGAAGTCGCTGATTTTATTCCTGCTTGGATGCCCACGCATTTTGGTATTATTGAACAGTGAGTGAGGGCGTTCAAGAGATTCGGCAGAGCAGAGTGGCGCTGCGGACTACCTGCTGACTAAACAAGACCCGATGAAAACGTGCCCAGGCCCCACATCGCTTGACTATCTTACTCACCCACCACCATCACTGCCAGACTGTTCAGTACTCACCCGCATACATCTCCCGCACCGTTATCAAGTTGGAAGGACACAATGTCAAATATTATCATGAATCATTCCAAACAACAGCAATTTAGTATTTGCCCCGCGTACGTTGCTTTCACTTCGACTTTTCTTAACTTTTCTCCCTGCTCACTTCGCCTATCTTCAACAGCAACGGCCGTCAAACCGTTGGAGATGGGGCCTTCTCTGTTGACTCCGTGAACCCTGATGTCCTTGCCGTCTGCCAAGTTCAGGGCTCCGACGACATATATTACTACAGGTATTTGCATATCAGTTATCTTTTCAAGCGCATTCCTCATTGTGGCTCTCCATCCAGCACTACGTTCTCTGGCGGGCCAACGTGGTGCTTTTGACGTCCCTTCTGAAAAAATGCCTCCAGATTTATCTCGGAGGTCGTTGGACAGTGTGAGAGACTGGCCAGCGTCGCATTCTTCGTTTTCTTCCGACTCCGACTCAAGCACTCCGTCTTCATCGCCCGAATTTGCGTCAAGCAAGAGGGCCAAACAAGTATATTCAAATGTCGTCTACCCGCTCACTCCGCCGCACTCTAGCTCGTCGCTCGACGACGATGTCTGTTGCGGCGGTATAGCGCCTCCTTCGGGCGCTACGCCCAAGGACATCACGGGAATATCGCACTCCACACCGCGTGACATCCCTGACCACGGACAACTCCAAAAGCCTTACATTAAGGGAGCTGAAAATGCTTTCCACAACCTCGCGACTCCACCTGCAACCCCAGATGGTTCTCCGACTTCCGAGGCGCCTACGAAATTTGCTGCGCAAGCTGCTGCCCACGACACCGCGGCGCTCGACTTCCTTGCGCGGCTCTTCCCGGGATCCGCTCGGGTGGCGCTTTCGCATGCTAAAAGCGTACGTATCGCTTCATCCGAACTCGCTGTAGAGGTGGATGAGTCGGGTGTGGGCTATGCATTTGAGGGTGTCGTTCTCGATCTTCCCGGATGCACGCGTACGCTGTACATCGACGGAAAGGGTGCAGAGAACGTCAAGCTTAGAGAGAGGTGTGTACTAATTGTTTTTTTCCCTATCATCCTTGCATCTAATCAATGCCGACTTGACAGTATTGTTGCTCTACTTGACCTCGCCGATGAGCACCTTGAATGTTCTGCGCTGGTCATTGCACTTGAGCGCTCAAGTCCTGCGCTCAGTAGCCTGTTGCACTCGTTCATGTATGTTGGTGCAACAGTCGTGACACGTCCAGCCGTTTGCGCTTGACGATGCATACGTTCTCGTCGGGATTGAGATTTGAAGATGGTGCTGTGTCGAAGTTTAGGCGAAAAATGATGGGTGATTTTTGAAAGAGAAAGCTTGCTGGGGTAATACTAACAAATGTCTGAGCTGTGATGCCTTGCGATATGACCTTTTTTCCTTCGATTTCTTGATGTTTTTGTGTCTATACATACTGTTCTGAAGATACTGTAAATGTTTTATCTCTTACGTTTGAATTGTCCTGGGAGACAGGATTTTCAGATCGCTAAGCTGTGTCGAGTTCGTACATCTTCTCCCTTCGAACACCAGTTAGTGATTGACGCTATTTGCTCGACGCCTTCAACTCAGCACCATAACCGAGCCTACAGCCGTTTTGCGCATGGGATCCCGAATATAAAGTCCCGCATCCATCAGCATATAGACGCCCTTTCCTCGAGGCAGATTCTTGACTATAAGCCTGTCTTGTACTTGACTGCCTTGAGGCTTCCCCCCTTTGCTCCTCTGACACTATCTTGAAGGCAGAGGCCGGTAATAACTGTTCGAGTTCTAAGGACGAAGGCCGGGGACGACTTGCATACAAACCCGACTGTGCTTCCGAACCAGCTTCTTAACTTCGAGTTAAAAGAAGGGACTTGAGATGGCCTTCCTCGAATCGTTCTTCCGCTTCCTTGTAAAAGCGGTGTGTGGGACCCAGCAGCAGCAGCAGCCACAGCCGCAACCGCAACCGCAGCCGCAAAAGCCGCAAAAGCCTCAGGTGCCACATGTTGGGCAGCACAATGGACAGCCTGTGTCGTACCCACCCCACCAGCAACACCAGCAACACCAGCAACACCAGCAAGATCAACAGAATGGGAGGCCCTACGTACATCTCTCCGTCTTAGGTTTTGAATTTTCATTATCTTACTATTTGTCTCTCCCCAGTACCACAACGACTACCTCGCGCATTCGCAGGACGCGCACTATGTTTCCCTGCGGAAACGGGCTGGCTCTGCGGGGGCGGAGATGGGCCGACTTTTCGGGGAAAGTCGCGCTGCTTACGAGGGCGGAGACCGTGCGGGGGCAAAGAGCCTAAGTGATAGGGCGAAGAAGTTGCGTCTTGAAAAAGACCGCCTCAATCTCGAGGCGGCTGATTGGATTTTTGAGCGTGCGTTTTATTTCGAGTTTCCTGGGAGCCATTTATATTTATTGCACCCACGTTCCTTGTCTTTTTAACTAACGAGCACCTTCGGCAGAAAACAACAAGGGTCGCCCACCGGGAGAAGTCGACTTGCACGGACTTCATGCAGAAGAGGCTGTTGAGCGTACTGAGAAGGCGATCTTAGATACGCGTCAAGGTGGGCTATCCGAGCTTCGACTCATCGTAGGTAAGAACACACGATATCTTAGGCACAAACTGCACTCATATTGAAATGTGAAAACGTGTTTACAAGGCAAGGGTATCCACTCTCAGAATCATGAGGCTGTCCTGAAGCCGCGCATCGAAGAATTGATGCAAAAGTTTGTTCTACTTTGAACGTTAGAATGAAATTATTGCGTGTCTAATCTATTCTTTTCGTATTTTCATCTTAGGCATAAGATCGTCGCCGAACTCGACCCGGACAACTCAGGGGTCCTTGTCGTGTACTTCGACGGCCGCGGGCGCACCAAGGGTCGTGAAATTGACCCGAGCGAAATCACAAGGCGCTTGGGTGACCAGGACAAGAGCTGTATAGTCATGTAAATGCTCTTCTTGGATAAAGTGCACATGTATTTTCTTGTTGTTTTAGTTCTGGATGTTGTCTAGCTCAGTTTGTTAAGGCTTTGGTACCTCTACACAGCAGAAGATGTTTTCTCTTACGAAAGCCTGAAACTGTAAAATATATGCGCGCCGGTCACGCTCGTCGTGTAAGTTGCCGAGCTATACTGTGACAGCCATCATCTTGACAACCGCCTTGCTGTTTATGAAGCTCGTTCTATACCAGCCTCTTAGAGCTCTTTTTTCGTTCCAAGCGGATCTACGGAGAGTATCAGCACAGAAAGCTTCAAGACGCCGATGTTTCTCGGCGTCAGCGACAGCTTGGTCTAATCCGTACCCATATCCGAACTCCCAAGACCCGACGCCCTACCAGGTTTTCCACCTTCAGACCGATGCTTCGCCAGCAGACGTTAAACAACGTTGTGCGTGAACGTCTAAGTTTGCTGCTCGAGAGCACCATTGTTGAACATTTTGAACAGATTACGAGCTCGTCCGGCTCTACCATCCCGACTCTGCAGAGTCGCGACGGCTCGAGCCAGACCCCGCTGTCAGACATGCGCGGTTCAGCGCTATTACTCGGGCATATACTCATTTGACAAAGCGCCCTACTAGTGATGGCTCAGATGGCACGTCTGAGACCGGTGAAGGATTCGCTAATCGCTGGAGACGCGCGCCGCACGCGCACAAAAGGCCGTATTTTGAAGATAAGTACGTAGACGAGCGATGGAAGGAGCGATTTATGTGGGGAACCTTGACATTCGTGCGTATCGGCCATCTAGCAATTCTTCGTGGTATCTCGCTCACAGTGGTCCAGGCTGTTCTCGCGGTCGCTGCCCAATCGTTTTCGGTGCGGCAGCGTCGTAACCAACTTATTGCTGACCACGTAACGGAAAGTCCACTATCATCGTGGAAGCCGCCTGAAAACTCTAGTCGTCGTAATGAAGCCGATGAAGATGCCATGAGATTGAAGGGTCGACCTTGAGGCGGGGTCCATAGAGTAAGTACCGATACAAGGACAACTGTTTGAGACGCGCTTATAACAGATATCGATTAGCGAGGGAAATGCTTAAAGCCTACTATGTATTCAAAACGTCAAATGTGAAATGTGAAAGCTTTCCGAGCACACGAGGATATACAACAAAATAAGGAAGACATGCGATCAATGGTGCGACCATTGCCTTATGCTGAAATTGTCTCGCTGACGCTCAACGTCCTGCGATGACACAGTGCAGGTTGCACCCAACAAAACTTTTTGAATCCAGAAGAAGATCATCCTAAGAACTGTTCTAGAAATGGCAGAAACAATAATGTCAAGAGGGCAATGAAATCTCGTCAAACAATGACGTACCGACTATTGTCGAATCGGTTGTCTATTAAGCAGTTCGTTCAGGTGTCGTGCGACAACGCCGACAGCCTCCTCGACGACGGGTCTTTCTTCTGCGGCGACCCTTTTCAGCAGCCGCCCAAACCTATCCGGATGCCATCGTCGAAGAGCATCCCTGATGCGTTCTTTGGGAGTCTGGGTTGTGGAATGAGTCTGTGAAAACAAAAATGCGGAAATAGCACCCATGGTGATTGACGAAGGAGCTGACGGTCGGCTGAACATTGGCCAGGGAATCGAGTGGAACGACAAGGGATCTGAAGAAGTCGTCATTGCAGCCCATTGGCTCTCGTAGGTTTTCCATGCATGTGCCATAGCCTTATCCGCCGCTGCTTTCTTGCGCCTCTCCCACTCTCTGGCCTCTTCTTCGTGTGCTCTGTGTCTCTCCTCCATAATAAGTCGCCTCTCGATTTCACGCCTCATATGAATCTTCGCCTGTATCCGCCGCACTTCCTCTTGGACCAGTCTCGTTCTCTCCGCTTCTCGTATCGCAGCTATTTGGCGTGCCTGCTCTCGGATCATCCGCACCTGAACGTCGACTGAATACGCCTGCTCCTCCCAGAGGCACTGTTTCCCAGATCCCTCGAACTCGTTGCAGGGCCATTCCGGTTCAAAAACGCGTGTCCCGCCTGTAGCGTCGCTCGACAAATGTTTATGCATGTGTGGATGCCTCGCTTCTGAGTACTGCTGTTCTGCGATCCACGTGTACGTGTCGACCGACGTCCTGCGTGGCCGGCCTTTGCCTTCGTGTGGCAGCGGGGTCCGCGAGCGGTTCAGCGGCTCGGCAGCATGGTGCTTCTCGCGGATAGCATTGGGTGTCTTCGACCGCGGGACATGTGTATGGTTGGTGGATGGGTGAAGAGGGCTCCCAGCACGATAGCTCGCCAGAGGCATTGTGTCTAGAGGCACCCAGAGATTCGTTCTGCAAGCTCAAGCAGGATAAAGAAGTCGGAAGTCGAAGTTAAGGACGGATAAGAGAAGGCTTGGGTGGGGTCGTATCCAGTACAACTATCTCAGTGGGACGCTCAACGACGAACGCCTCTCGCCTACGGGCTGGTGCTTAAGAAAGTTGGTGTTGGTCTGCTGCCAGCGCAAAAGCAGTCGCTAGTGCGCTTTCTACCGATTAGCTCGGACCGCCGTATCCGTCAACTGCATGAGGCATTGTTTGCCTTGCTCAAGTCGCGCTGCTGTCTTCTATTACGAAACCACGTCTAGCGCGCCCCGCATTGCGGTGCTATTTGTACGTTTTTAGCTTGTCCTTCGTTTGTCAGGAATCTGTCCAATACGTCCCCGGAACTAAAGTAGACAGGTCGGTAAACTGGCTAAAAACGCGATGAGTAAATTGTTATGTGAAAAGTTGCTCGTCACATTATGAACTTTTTAATGCGTGGTTTGGCACATTCTCAAGGCTCACGAACATGACCGTTTGACTCATGTTAAACGTGCAATGTGACGATGCGATATTAGATTGCAGGAGAGGTACAGTCAGAGAAAATAAAAAATAAAAATAAAAGAAGGAAGTACAGCCGGGCATCGTGGCACGCTCAATTGCACGCTGCTTCTTAAAAGAAAAGGCAACCTATTGGAGAATATGATTCCCTCAGGCATCCGATATTCTGTGGCTTAGGCTAAGAAATGACTGCATACTCCGCCACGAAGGCGGAGAACTGTCAAGGTCAATTGTCAGAACTCAGAATACCAGCATATAACGGAATGGAACCAACCGAGATGAAGCGTGCTCTCTTTCTGAATGTTGTAGTCCAGGAGTGTACGCCCGTCTTCTAGCTGCTTGCCTGCAAATATGAGACGCTGCTGGTCGGGCGGGATGCCCTCCTTGTCCTGTATTTTTGCCTTGACGTTGTCTATGGTGTCGCTCGACTCGACCTCGAGGGTGATAGTCTTGCCTGTCAGTGTCTTCACGAAAATCTGCATGCCGCCACGAAGATTTAAAACTGAAGCAACAAAGTTAAAATCCAAAGGGCAATCAGAAATCCGGGAGCTCCTCACCTAAATGAAGAGTGCAATCCTTTTGTATCTCGTAAGACGCGAGCGACCTTTCGTCGTTCAGCTGTTTGCCATTATAGATCAGTCGTTGCTGATCAGGTGGGATGCTTAACACGCAAACGGCAGATTAGATGGTAATGAAGATATTTCGAAAGCTTGCATTTGCTTACCCTTCTTTCTCTTGAACGCATTCTTTGATTTTGTACACTGTGAAGGGGTCTTTTTTGGAGTCCTCGATGGTAAGTGTGACAGTTTTCCCTGTAAGCGTTTTTACGGAGATTTGGAACTCGGTGACATCCAGATACGTAGGTTGAGACTTTTCAGCGGGTGCGGGTGGCGTAGACCTGGTAGCCGCGGAAGCCAGTTCAGTCGGAGACGGCAGATCATGAGGTGCAAGATGTGGGGATTCGACAGCCATGTAATCTGCGGGAGGTGATTCGACAGGTTCATTGGCAATATTGGGTGATTGATTGGGTGCAGACATCTTGATGAACAAACCAAAGTATAGAACACAAGCTCAAGACGGCCAGAAGGGATGAGACACGCTGGGCTGAGTGTTCGCGTGGCGTCTATGTACTGCACACAGACACTTAAGTAGGGCGGTCCGAAGGGGAAGTGGCGAGCAAAGCCACAAGTCACACTTTGTAAGTCATGTGAGTGGCGACTTGAGTTGGAGGGGAAACCGGATGTCGTTTGAGCGGCGTATGACGTTGCCGCAGCCAGTCTGAGAAAATGTTCAGGCCAGGAGAAGGTGATTTGTAGCAGCAGATTCAAATCGAGACCAGAGTTTCGTATGTCCACCAAGCAGTAGCAGCACCCTTGACCCTTGAGGCCACCTTTAAAGAGTACTTCGTACGGTACGATCACAAGCAAAATAGGGCTTTGCGTTTGCGAATGATACGGTACATGGATACATGCGTGACGAAGAAACATTACCCTTACCGCAGGACACACGCCCTGCGCTGCCACGTGTGCATTGCCGAGGCCTGCGCGAATCGTGGTGGGATGTGCTGCAAAGGCGTGTTTTTATCGCGTTACGTTACGCAGAGACGAAGCAAGCTTAAGTGCGCAGCGAGAACGCGTCGCTCACCCTAACCTATTCATCGTCTTTCGAGATAGAGCGCCAATGTACAGTAGCTCAGCCGAAAGCGAGATCGAGTGAGTTCTCAAATAGGCGAAAATCGTATTCGGACCAACTGACAAATGCAAACTGCAGTGATGCGCTACGTCATGCCACCTCATCGCGTTCCCCGCTAGCAGAGCTAGTCTCTGACCCTGTACTGCTAAGGTCACTAACGACGTCGAGATATGAAAAGAGTCGGTCATCGTCTCGACGGCGAAATGAGGGAAAGAGACGCGATCGAGGAGAGTCCGAGTCAGCTAGCCATATTCTATCCGTGGTTCTGGCTGAGGAAGAGCGCGAAGTCCAGCATTTGAGGTCTCAACTCATAACCATAGGCGAGCAACTGAAAAGCTCGATTCGAAGAACAGCAGATGCAGAGCAATTAGCTCAGACAGCCCAGTCTCGAGAACGGGAGGCGATAGCGAGGGCCGTTCAGGCAGGAACAAGCTAAACATCGGACTGAACTTGAGGTTTCGCGGCAGCAGGAGGAAATCAAGAGATACCGGCAGCAGATCGAGGCGATGGAAAGACAGTTCACGAAAGCCGAAAGTGACATACGGATGTTAGAAAGGGAAAGAGATAACGCAGAAGAGGAGGCTGAGGCGGCAAAGGATGCAGTACGAAAGTGCAAGCAGGTGATATCGGATGCGAAGGCGAGGGAGGAGGGTTTAGAGGAAGGGCGGCGGTTAGGGATGATGCGAGGGTTTAGCAACGGACGGTTGAAGGGCTGGAAAGTTGGTCGGCAAGACGGATTCGAAGAGGGACGTGCGTACGGCAGACAAGAAGGACGAATAGCGGGAGAGGGCGACGGTCGACGGGTCGAGAGAAATCGAGTCATGGCAGAGTTTGACCGTTATCTGGATGATGATGAGGATGGAGAAGGCGACAGCGTAAGTGTTCCGATGTTCTTTGGCCATGAACTTATTGACAAAACTGTAGTTTAAGCGCACACAAAACTGGGCTGAGTCCGTTGGACAATCATTTGACGAAGCCGTTGCTGTGGAAGCAAGCTCGATGCAATCGTCGTCACCACCTATCCCAGTGCGAGGAGAGCCGATGTTCACAGAATAACGGCGCAGGTCGCCCTTGTTCTTGGTCGAACACTGTCGCCTGGCGCGAGTCGTTCATAAAATTGATGGATTATTTAAATTGATTTGTCGCCAGAAGTTATACATCCAAGTACTGACTATAGGCTAGATGATCGATGGTGGTGGTTAGAGAGCAAGAGAGAGAAAGCACGCGCGCATGAAAGCCAAGCTGACGCGCCTCTCGGTCCCGGCGGACGCGAACTAGCAAACAAGTGACGTAAAGGGCGATCAGATGGACCACATCTGCGATCTACCGTTAGTAGCATTCCTTCCTCTCAAGAACAATCATCACCATGTCCGACCAGCCACTACCCTCTCCTGGCATCGCCGTGCGTCGTAAAGGCCCTAAGTCGCTCCCAAAGCTTCCGCTATCCGTCTTCACTCCGCCCAGCACCGGCGCCTCCGACAAGTTCCCTCTCCCGCCCAGTCCGAGCGCCGTACACCCGCAGTTTGTCATTGATGCCCAGGTGCAGATCGAGGGGTCAAGCCTCGATACGTGGAAGGCAGAGACGGTCGATTCCTTTGGCAGCAAGTCCGACGGAGTCGTCGTTTCTCTGGCTTCTGCGGATGTGCAGGACGTCCGGAAGGTTGTCGAAGGGTGAGCCACCACGCGCGAATCTTTCCCTATTCACATACTCAGCTAAAATGTATATGCGCGTCAGATTGTCGGGTGACGCGTCAATCATCGCTGTATCTATTGCCTTTCCCCTGGAAAAGGGTGTCCCAGCGAGCCCTCCCCAGTTCCAGACGTCGTCGTCGCCCCGCATACATTTGAGCACGACGGTCACGGAGAGTTCCCCAAACCATGTCGAGGGGATCTCCTGGGCCCTTGACCAGGGCTACGTCGTTGATGTGCACTCTAATGTCGGAAAAGACGAAGCCGGATGGGAGATTCTCGAGGATGTCGTCGATAAGGCCGCGGGCTCTCTCAAAGACAGCAAAGGCAGGAGAATCGTGCTGGGTATGTATCTTTTCGAATACTGTGTTCGCGCTTCTCTAAAAGAAATATATCTTAGCGAACGTTTTACCCCCGCCCCACTCCTTGTCCCTCCCCATCGTCAAACTCCTAACCCACCCGACCTACAACGCATACCAAAGCCACATTGCAACCCTGTCCCTTTATTCAAACGTATACCTCAAGTTCCTTCCTCCGGCGTGGGGAGAGCCTACTCCGCAGGCCGCAACAAATGATCTCAGCAAAGAGGCAAGGGAATGGAAACGGCGTGTCAAGATGTACCGTGCGTAGCCATCTCCTTTCTCCATGAATGGTCCCCGCTGATGTTCTTTGTCTTTTCCTCATCTTTTACAGTTGGCCCTGCCGTGGAAGCGTTCGGCTACCAACGCATCATATTTGGCACCTCCCCTTCCCCGGTAACAAGCACACAATCGAAAGCCGGATATTGGTACGAAATCGCACGCGAGTCCTTGGCTGAGCTGGGACTCGAGCAGGAGGACATCGACGCGGTTTTCAGTGGTAATGCGAAGACTGTTTATGGTGCATAAATGTACCTTCATAAACTGTGCTGTGCAACTTTAACATATAGTGCTAACTAGACCGTGCACTCACGTTCGCCAGAACTTGGTTATGACTCATTTTTGTATGTATAGGGCACAGTATCTTTCATAGCGGTTAGGGGTTACAGATGCTAGTTATACAAACCACAAAACAATGTAATAGTTATAGTAACAGCATTGTGCAAGGAGAATGGAACCGAGAAAGCATGTACATGAATTACTTCGGGTTTGCACCGCCCATGTTGTTCCGCTGCATGAATGACTGGAACAAGTCTGCGTTGAACGGCGCCCCTCCCGAGTTTGGAGGCCCAGGCATCCCAGGCTGTCGTTGCTGCTGCTGCTGCTGCTGCTGCTGCTGTGCATGGCCGCAAGCGCCTGGTGTATGTTCATATTCATCCCGCCAGTCATCCCAGCGAAGTTCTGTAAGCTCGGCCCAACATTAGGCGAGGGTCCGACACTCCCCGGCCCAAATAGCGCCTGTTGGCCCGCATTGAAAGGCGGCTGCGCGCCCATGTTCCCCATGTTCCCCTCGTTCAGGTTTCCATGCCACATACCCGCAGGCGGAATTCCCGGCATATGTGGGTTTCCCGGGTGGGCGCCCGATGAGCTCGCAGCGGCGGTGGCGGCAGCCTGCGCCTGCATCATCATTTGCTGCTGCTGACGGAGGCGGTGGTGTGCTGCAAACTTGTTCTTCTCTTCCTGGCTCATGTTCTGTATGGCCGACATCCAGTTGGCCATTACGTTGCCACCCGAAGGGCCTGGCGGGTTTGCCCGGGGAAACTCTGGTATGCCCGTTTCTGGAAACGCGGCACCGACTAGATTGCCGTCTCCTACAGGGAAGATAAGGAGCGTGGGTTTTTCAACGCCGTCAGGCGGAATTGGCCACTGGCCTATAGCGTACTAGAATGCAAGTCAGTGTTAGACTAATTCTCGCTGAAGAGAAGAACGTGCAGACCACATGCTGAGCTTGGAGTTGAGTAACCAAGGATCCAAAGACCCGTGCGTTTTGATGAGCATCGATAGTACGAGCCAACTGCCTTATATGACACATCACAGGTTCGTGGCGTTGAATCCAGTCTCTCATTACAGGTACTAGAGAGACAGCATGGTCTGATATTACGAGCTTGAGCTTGGAAGGCCACAGATCTGGCCGACTATAACATGATGTCAATACGCGTTGCCTTTGTCATTTCTCATGCAGCACTTACATATTCGTTTTCCCTTGAACTACTACTTCGGTTTCCATAATAGATGAAGATGGGCCATTCCACATAAAGGACCCCGCCCAGACCACTTTTTCGCCTCTTCCCGGTCCCGGTTGGGTTTGGGGTGGCTTTGAGGTCGAAGCAGACGGTATCGAGGATTCGCCCATTGGACCCAGCTGTCCATGTTGCTGTTGCGCCGGAGCTAAGGACATGGACGCCTGACCTTGAATCCCCTCCTTCATTCTCAGCTTTTGCATTTGCGCCGCCACACTCGGAGATATGTGCGCGAGCATGTTCCCAGCGGGATGCGCGCTGTCATCCACACTGGAAGGAACGGGCTTAGATTGTTGGGGTTGCCTCAGTGACTGTACAAGAGGAGCAGGCTGAGATGCTGGTAGTTGGGAAAGATGCGAAGGTGCTTGAGACGCTGTTCCAGAATCCTGACCTTCATTGAGGGAAGTTGTTGTAGACGGCGGAGGTGGAAGCTCCTCTGAAGTAGATCTCCTTCAGATTTCGCAACGGCATCCTTGTTAGATTCTGCAGATTTATTCGAAGCAAGTTTTTGTGCTGATAAAAGAAATTGCTTAATTCTGTTACCAATCATAGTTTTGTGAACTATTTGCGCTTTCAGCTTTTCCGCATCCTGAACTCGACCCTGACTTATTAGATTCGCAAGTTCTGTGCGGTCTGCCATAATGTTGGCCTCCAAACCTCGATATCTCTGCAAAGTCTGCATTAAAGCCACACTGGGACCCGGTTGCGGAGGTGCAGTGGTAGGCTGTGCAGGAGGTAACGAAGACGAAGCCACACCGCTAGCCAAAGTAATTGGCACTGTTGTCGGCACTGAGTTAGACTGCGAGGAAGACGTCGGTGTCGTCTGAGGCGCGTTCGTCGGAGTAGAAACGCGTGCACGCTTTGCGTCCCCCGCGTTATCGGCGTCATCAGTTTCGTTAACACGTTTTACTTTAGCGACAGCAAGTTAGCGATCAAAGGCATTGATAAGTTTGAAACTATCGCACTTGACAATGGTGACCAAGCCGACTGAGAAGAAAGCTGGATTACATGTTCTTGCCGCACGGAAAACCAAACTTGGCATGCCTCAGAGACCATCTAATAGATTTGCTTAAGTATCATCCGTTGGCATTGTTCGTAACACGAGCTAACCGAGCTATGAAGTTCCGAAAATTGTTGGTTTGGTCTAAGCATAACCATGTTTAAATTAATATTTCTCTAAAGGGGTTTAATTAGGTGGTACAGATAACTTGTCATAACACGCACCTTCCGCAGCTCGTCAGGCAATGATTTCCAGGACAGGGTATCCAAGTTGGACATTTGGTTCCACAACGGATGGCGTGCCTCATCTGGTTTACCGAATGAAATGTGAATTATGTGACACAGCGAGGCCGTTTGGTTTTCTGAAGATTTATCTAGGAGTACCTCCTTGCCAGATTGTTGTGTTTTGAAGAGAAGGTCAAACATCTCAAGCTTAGCGTCAGACTAACGCCTCCAATGGTACGGAATATTGAATGAATCGTACCTCCAGAGCTGCTGCATAACCTTCTAACGCAGCCATACCCATTTTACCTCCCGAGCCAGTCCTGCCAATGCCTAGTTTTGACGACTCCTCTCGGAGTTCTTTCCAGACATATTGCGGACCGCTGAAGTAGCGTTTTGCAAGAAGTGGGGTAGGACGACAATCCGCAGTCGCATATGTGACGACACTGACATTGAACTGAGGAGATGAGCGTTAAGGCGTAGGAGGCGTATAATGAGTACTAACATGCTCTCCGGACCTGCCTTCGAGAAGGCGAGTAAAGAGAGGTTGAATATAGCTAATAAAGATGGCGTTCCATTGGCTTGCAAGAGCTATGGAGGAGTCAGTGAGAATTGTTACCGCAACGTCGCTCATTGCAGCACAGTTGAGCCCGAAGTTCGGATGACAAGACAAGACGAGTAACGTAGAATCACGTGCGATACTTATACAAGTACACTTCTTCTCTCGCGGGAAACGCGTCAACAGAAGTCATTAAACCTGGGGGGAGGCAATCCCTGCCAAAAGAGTGTGCATTTGTAGTTGATTACACTTCTACCAAAAACGGAAATTTTGCGACTCCTGAGTGAAAGACAAGTTACAGAACAATATTTTGAGCTCAATTCTCCACCGTTTTGCGTGATTTAAGCTGGAAAGTACTCGGGTGATATGGGGCTGGGAGTTCTTTGTTGTCGATTTTTCAATTTCTTCCTCAAAGTATCAGAACTACCATGTGAGACCACTGTTCTGACACTTTGAGGAAGAAATTAAAAAATCGACAACAAAGAACTCCCAGCCCCATATCACCCGAGTACGTTCCAGCTTAAATCACGCAAAACGGTGGAGAATTGAGCTCAAAATATTGTTCTGCGCATTTGCATGTATGCATGGTCATGCCCTGCACGCGCTGAGGTCACGTGACCTCCGAAAACGCGCTCACCTCCTGCTCTTTTCTTTGCTACAAATCTTTTTTCACAAAAAGACAAATGATTTAAAATATATATTGTATGTATAGCGTTAAAGAGTGGTTTTACGATTTTCTGGAAAAGAAAATCAGCACGGAGTGGCTGGAAAGTGTCAAGTTGGCCATCTGTAAACCTTTGCCACCGGATTTTCTTAAATTGGCATGTGTCGATCATTTGTCAGATTACAAAGCGTACACACTTTTTCGCAGGCGTTGCCTCCCCCCATTAAACCGACATTACTCTACGTCATCGGCCCTGTGATGCGACGTGATTGAGGCCACACGCGCGACACTAGGACCCGGCGTCCTGTTAAGCTATGTGCTGCTCAGTACGTTCCACGCAGCGTGCAAGGTGCACGAGGTCTACTGGCGGATATACAATGTGCTATTTCTCGGTACTGCGGATACAGAAGGTGGTGTGCGGTGCGAGGGCAACTAGTTTCTCATCCTCGTTGTCATTTTTGTCGCTGCGTTTTTTATGTTTTAGCGTAGCGTACAGATATACTGCTCGATTCACTTTTATAAAAAGATAAAAATAAATAGTGTGATAAAGTGTCATATGTAATTCGATATCGCGATAAGATACGCTACATGAAACGATTCTGCATGATCCTGCTACATATAGACTGTACTGAATGAAAATGAGCGTGGTCGAAAAAGCCGTTTTGACTGACTCCAACTCGATCTGGCAAGAACTACGTTTATCGTGATACTGTATGTTTTGATATCGATCTCACCCGAGTGACTTTTCACTGGGTTTCAAATTCCGCCTTCAACTTCTCAACTTCGTCCATCGTCGGCAACACGAAATTGTACTTCCAAACCCACACCCTTCCGCCCTTCACGTCCTCGGCCCTGAAACCCATTCCCTCCCATGTTTTTGCATCATGCTCTTCGAAGACCCTGGTCACTAGTGATTTCTTAGTTGCGAATACTGGATCTGTGCCAAGAAATGGAGAATGAGCCGGGTATAGCGCAGTCGTCAGACTTGGAAATATGGATAGTAAGATTAGACATTCACTAGAATTGTACTGAAGACGTACTCATCGTAACCAGGCGCAGTGATTGTAAAATGAATGTGGGCTGATCGATGGGGGTGTCGGCCAAGCGCACGAAGAACGTCTCCAATTGGACCACTGCTCGGCTGTCCTATGATCAGCCGAAGCCTGAAGGGTAAGAAGAAAGGACGAATTGACTTACTATGGGATACGCGGTAGGAAGAATGCCACGATAGCAAAATTTGCCGTCAGGTTCGGCGACAATTCGTGCTCGGTCATTTGCCTCATTTCTGTCGGGATATTGAACGTCATATATACCATCTCCATCCGCTTGCCACTGTCAAGAAGAACCGACCAACGGACGGGTTTTAGTCGCTAAACGCACATAATGATTCTGACAGAAGACACGTACAATCTCTGCCTTTACGCCACGAATGCCTTCACCCCTCCTATTCTTCACAGTAGCTTCAAAGAACATAGGTTCGCCTGTTGTACCCTCCGCAGCAATTGAGCAGCCCGATTGTTTCTCAGGTGCGTCATTCGTGAAAAATGGCCCAGGTTCACAACCATCCGTACAGCCCTAAATGACGAATTCATGAAGTTGGAGCAAGTTCGAAAAGACGAAAAGCTACTCCAATCACTAACAGGTGGCTTTGGATGATTGATTTCGTCCAAGAGAGCGCTGAATCCGAGGCAATCGCTAAGTAGCACGAACTCGTTCTTGAAATCCGTGCTCTCCTTTCCGGCCTTGGTTAGAAATTCGACAGCCCTCGACCATTCGGAATGCGTCGGCTTTGCCTCGCGCGCGAACGCGTGGAGATGCTTTATCAATACCGTGAATAGTTCGAGTGTGCGTGGATCTGCGCATAGCTCATTATGCAACGTGTTTACATGGTCTGTGATGGTGTAGTCTGTTCCTTCCTTAAAAAAGAGTGTGAGACCAAATTCAGGACTGTTAGTGAGCACATCTTACCCGGAAGTCCTTGTCGAGCGGTAGATCCTTGGGTATCTCATGCTCAAGTTGGGCGCGAATGGCTTTGCCAACGAGCAGTGGGTTGTTCATCGATTGGACAGAACTCATGATGAGACAGTCGGTCAATGGAAGTGCAAGTGACGTTGGGGAGGGTAAGGACGTTTTATATGAGTACAAGACTCAGGGCTGCTATGAGGAGAATCATTGAAGCGACAAATACACGCCTCTGGGAGAGCATCCGTGAATATATGCAGAAGACTGAGCCATTTAGAGTCTAGTTCAACAAGCCCCAAATTGTCAATTCACTTTCAGCTGACCTCGCAATTATGCTGGGAGAAAACAAGTACTTTGCAAGAATACATATCTGGTAGACCATTTAGGACTTCTTTGACTTAATCAAGTCCCGTGAAATTCTCCATTCATGAGTACCGATGACTTCGAAGATGTTTGAGCATGTCGATGCCCAACAAATTTGCGTTATAGCTTTCCTGAGGAATTCGCTGCGCTTTAACAGCCTGGAGCAAGATCGCAAATCCTTTTTTTAGCGATTCGCGACGAAGTCAGCCATTCGCGCGTGTGTTTTGAATATCTCCGTCGATACGGAGGCCCGCAGTAGATTACCTCATATGTACCAGAAAAACCGACAATTCAGGAATCCAACATGCAACGAAAGGGTACGATACATACTGTTAGTGTCCGCGAGCACCAGAGTGGAAACAAGCACGAGAATGACAGCGTCCTGAGAAACGTCCGATCCTTTACAGAAAATTCAACAAGCAGCCCTTCCAATTGCTTTGAACAATATATCATATACTGGCGTACGCTGGCGCACGCAACATCGAGTCGTGTTTCCGGAGAGCGGACGCGAACACGAAGGGCATGGAACGGCATAACTAGGCAGATACCAGAGTCCGTTTCATTCGTTAGGGTTTGTCCGTCCAGCCTGCGCAGGAAAAACGATGAGCTACGGCCGCAACGAAATTCAGAGCTTCAAACGAGATAATGGACTCACCTGATTGTCACCACCACGATCTGTGCCCTCCCGACATCCACAGAGCCAATCGGTCCACCAGCGATGTTCCTGTTCCGGCGTATTCTGCTCACTTGTGACAGCTTCCAAACGCATCTGCGCGGGCGGAGGAACTCGCTCCGGTGGTGACGATACGATCACACCTGGCGTCAACATTCGTGGAGGCGGTGTCTTCGGTGAAGGCAAGTCGATCGGGCGAGGCGGCGGGTGTAATGGATTTTGTGGAGGAAAAACTGACGAGTTCGCCCGCAGTGACGACACATTTGCCACTGTCGCTTGGTCGTCGAACGGTAAGTCCTCTTGGAAAACGCGAGTAGCTGATGGTGGCGACGACAGGCGCGTTGCTGCGCTTGCATCCTCTGCATCGATGGGGAAGCTATGCAGCGGTATTGGTGAATCTGGAGGCTCAAACGGATTCTCGACTATAGGCGGAATGGGGAGGATGCGTGCGGCGGATGTGGCAGTATAGGAGATAGGAGAAGAAAACGTGGGCGACGCAGGTTTCGATGTGCCAGGGGACATAGGATCATTATTTAGGTCACTCAGCGGAAGAGCATCTTCAGAGGTTTGGCGAAGTGCGGTGTGGATATGTGCGCCATTTGGGGCTGCACGGTTGCCGCCTCCAAGGTGGCTGGGCCAAAGAAGGCTTGCGCGCCGTGATACATCGCCGACAATACTGCTAGGTGCAGTCGAGGAGACAGAGTCCCGCGTTGCTTTGCGCCGCTGGCGTTCGATTTGCTCCCATCGTTTTAAATTCTGACGCACGACAGTAACTAGTCAAGAACGCAAAAAACAAAATGACGGCAGAAGTGCATACCTCTTCAATTTTTCGCGATTCCTCCTCTTCATCAGTTATTGGGGGGTAACCAGCCTCTAGATTAGGCGACAAGGCGCCGTCGCTGTCTCCATCGTCGAGTACGACTTCTCGTGCCTTCCCCTTCCCCTTCCGCTTCCCCTTCCCATTGTTCACTACCAGTATCTCCTGAGACTGTCCTCTCTCATCCTCCGTGCTCTGCCATAATGATGCTCCACCCAAATCCTCTTCAGTTGGAGATGGTGGAAGGGACGGCAAAGGTTCAGGCTGCGCGTGCGAGCCCGAAGGCGTGAGGAGCGACATTTGCCAACGGTGTTGACGAGACAAGTTTATGTAAAGCAGCCGGTGTCAGCCAGTCATATACGACCCAAGGACAGGCTCGACGACGACCGATGATAATCCTCAGGTTCCAGACAGAGTTACGAAGTTAAATAATTGTTGAAAGCTCTCTGCCCAGTGGTTGAAGAAGCGGACAGCATACGTATTTCGCGGCCGACGTCACGAGAAAATCTTATGTCAGGGTCTTCGCCCCAATAGTGCCACACTCGCCGCAACTACTGTAAGTTTAACTGTGTAAGCATCGAGGGGGGAAAGGGCCAGTGGACTAATGCAAGCCACGGCCAAATGCAATTAGGGTAGAGAACAGGACGATACATGTAGTGCCAGGGTATATATTAACTATCGGTCAGGACGTCCAAGTCCAAAGTGTCCGTAAGGGAACGAACAATCAGAATGCCTGAGCGCTGCGATATCTCACCCCGTCGTTTTCTCGCTCCCGAACAACGTTGTTGCTGTCGTAGTCTTCTCCTTCCAACTCGTCCGCATGATTTTGATGTCGCAGACCGCTACCCCGCGGGCCGGCGTTCTGGATCATAGGTAAGTGCGAATCATCCGACAGGCCTTCACGACTGTAAAGTGTGCTACGAGCGCTGTTGCTGCCGTTGGTGTTCGCACCCAAAGGCAATGAAAGCAATGACGCGTGGGCCGTGTCGCGCATTTGCATGATGTTTTGGCGGAACGCGTTCTAGAGGGAAGATAAATTTAGTCTGGTTTCGACAAGATATATAAAACTGTGAAATCTCACCTGCTCTCTCCAGTACTGGAGGCGCTTCTCGCGCTCTTTTTCGCGTTGCTTTCCATGGAAGAAGAAAAGGGCAATTAAGGTGCCGAACATCCCGCCGATGATGCCGATTCCGACGATGACATACACCCAAATCCCGAAATGTGCGGCGGCATCAATTTCTTTGCCGCATACCTGCGATGCCAAGCAATTCATCGACGAACACCTGAGCATGGCTGAGCACGTCGCTAAACGAGGCAGAAAGAACAAGAACAAACTCTTTATCAGCAGTACAAGCCTCGCCCAAGTTTTTCGTCTGTATGCATACTAGCTGCTGTGAATCGCAGTAGAGACCCTTTACACAGTTTCCTCTTAGTGCCGGACTGCGAGTTAGCTAACGAATCCCGAATAGAGTTGCAAGATTTCACGAACCGTGAAACAATGTTAATAGATTCCTGGTCATTCGCGCCGTAAACAATGTAGGCGGTGTTTTCCACAACGCATTTAAGACCGACAGTGACATTCGCCCACATGCACTGGAAGTTCAGGCAGACGGAGCCATTGTAGTTTAAGCCAAACTTCTCATCAGATAACTCTTTGAAGTTTGGAGGCGCCTGGCACTCGTCGTCACGGTCGAGCTGGCATGGACTATCGACGGGTAGCAGGTCTTGGCACGCGTCGCCCTCGTCCGGACAGAACTGACCGTTAGGGCAGAGTTCGGGAAGTTTGTTGGCATCCTGGCTATAGCCAAATGGAAAGATGTCCTTCCTGCAACCCTTGTGGGCGCAGGTGTTATTTGGTGCGCAGTATGTCGTGGGATCACAGTCGCCGTCGAACTGGTAGGTGCCGACTTGAAGGTGGTTATTGGCTGTCGAGCATGCTTGGCCAAAGAGGTTATCAGCGGTGACGGTTGAAGGGAGGACTGAAGATAAGATATAAAGGAGCGTGAGGGCAAGCATTGCTGGTGAGCGGCACGGCGGTGTCGGCGGCAAGATTCCGCAAGGAAGGGACTTGCTTGTGGACACGGGCGCCGTCACATGCCCTCCATACCGGAGAGGTATGCAGTCACAGACTGTCACAATAGTACGTAATTACTGTACGTACTTGTACATCACGTGTATTGCGAGAAAAGATCAAAATTCGTTTGGCCGAGCTCTGGCGTCACCGGTGTACGCACTCGAGTCTTTATAAAAGGTGCTTCATAACTGCTGCCTACATAGCAGTGACAAAATTGTCTGGCAAACATGCCCCGGATACCTTTCCCAGGTCTCCGACTTTTTGTGCCACGAGTCTCCTTCATCTCTCGTCCTCTGCTTCCATTCACCTCCCGAATTGCATCCGCCCGCCCAGCACCATCCTTGGCCGCGCGCTCGATATGGTGTCCCCAACTGCGAATGTTTTCGCATAGCCCAGCCCGGTCTGATTCGCGCTCGCCTTCTCCTTCGCCCTCGTCTGGTCCTGAATCCGGGCCCGGCCCCGACGCGACGCTCACCCAACGCCTCAAGCACCTCATCAAGGCGTACGGGTGGTACGCGCTCGGCGTCTATCTCGTCCTCTCCACGCTCGATTTCACCGTCGCTTTTGCGGCGATAAATGTACTCGGTGCCGACCAGGTGTTTCGCGTCACGCATGCCATCAAGGACTACGCCAGCTCGTTCATTCACTCTACACCCCCAGAACCAGGCGCACAGGAGCTCGAATCCGCCCCGCAGAGCGGCCGCGAGGGTCTTTACGCCATGCTTGTGCTCGCATACACCGTGCACAAGACCCTGTTCCTGCCTATCAGAGTAGGCCTGACAGCGGCTGTCACTCCGAAATTGGTCGGTTGGTTGACGCGCAGAGGATGGGCTGGAGGCGAAGGGACAAAGAGGGCAGCAAGAGAAATGCGCGAAAGGGTTCGCCGTGGGAGGGATAGTGACTGAGGCCGTCGCTCGACTTTCCTTGATTTATTCCATTTGTTTTGGACAAGATCTCTAGACGTCGTAGCGGAGGATGGGCCGTGCTACACACACCCAAAGTTAACCCGCAATATATAATTAATGTACGTTGTTTTGATTTCCTATATCTTTCGAAGGTACAAAAGCTGAGATGCGGTTTAGAATTACAGGCGAAAGCTGCTTCCATAATACTACATACACTCCTTTCCTGTGAATCTGCCTTTACAAAATTGGAGCTTCGTTGGCTGATGCAGTCAAAATCCCATAAGGCAGTGACACTGGTTCGACGGGATAAGTACTTACGTTGTAAGATTCCTTCTTTCACCAGCTCCTCTGGCTTGGGTCTGTGAAGTAACGCATGCTCCATCCTGTCCTTCGAACCAATAATGTCCAGTTCAGCTGTGCTGCATACGTGCTATATGATTACCCGCCCTGAAAAACCGACCTGCAATTGAGATCGCTCGAGCTGCTCCCTTGCTGCTTGAAGAGCCGGCGCAACGCGATCATCTGTCGTCCGCTTTTCATAAGTCTGAGCCAGGTGAAGGTGTGGAAAGGGAAGTGACCTTTCAGAATATTCCTTTCCACAAGATCGTTTTTCTCAGGTCGGCGCGACAGCTGCTCATCGAGCTTGTGCACTGTCTTTTCGTCAATCGATGACTTACGACGCGGATGCGGAGTGACGGAGACTGGATTATCGGCTGGCTGAACATCAGCGAAATCGCGTATGTGAAGCTTATGCAGAGCGCGCACACATAGTTATTGAAGCGGTTTTTGAAGTAACTGTCTGGGTGATGATAAAATGACTGGTAGACGTCCAAATAGCAAGGCTGGGATCGTTTCAGTAAAGGGGATCTGAGACGGCCGCATACATTCCGCTCGGCACGTGAAGCTCCGCCATGCTGCTATTCGATCATGAGGTTGTTTGTATAAAATAAATACGCATAGTAAAGGTATAATGGTGTACATATATTATGTACTGCGTCCGACTCAGTATGTCCATCTAAAGCTTTCCAAGGATCCAAGAATATTAACCAGCCACACATTATACATTGCCACATTCTGAAATCGGAATCGGCCCCTCCGCAACAGCAATACCTTCCGCCTCTTTTTTGCGTTCCTTCTTCAGCGCCCGGATACAACGTCGCAGGTCCTTGACACTTTCCTTCACCCGCCGCACCTCCTGCGCCATTTCCCTATCCGTTTTCTCCACGAACTCCATGAACGCTATGATAGGCTGTGACGAGATCTTGTGGTAAGCGCGTGAGCCAGGCGCTGTACCATGTGCTGCGTAGTCGGTAGTGTACGCCCCGTAGCCCGCGCCATAATGGGATATGTGCTGCGCCTGTGAGTAGAGCGCAGATGTGTCCACCGAGATGGTCGGGATTACCATATGCGTTGTGCCACCGCCCGAAACCATATGATGGCCCGCCGTAATCGACTTTGTCTGATAACCGAGTTTTGGGGATCCTACGTGCGATCCTCTGGTACGAGAGGGTTTCCCGGAGTCCTTGGTAACGGTCTGGGTGTCCACAATGATGGGTAGAGGATTGTTAGTCTGTAGTACCGAACTCCCGACACGAGGCTCAGCTGGCCAACGGAACTTGAGCATTGTTTGAGACATAGCTCTCAAAGAAGAAAGAGAGATGATGGTGGTAAATGAACTGGATAGCGGTGTATATGGGTCTGGTTTACGAGAGACAGTGGCAAAGTTCAGAAGCCAGCCATGAAATAAATAAATAAAGGCGTCACGTGGTTCAAACCTATGGTTTGGTTGCAGTCTGCCCTGAGTACACCGCCAACTGAGTCAAGTGTTGTTAAGACAGACGGAGGTATACGTCTTAGAAGTGTCACAAATAGTGTCGAATAATGGATCATGGAAGTGTTGATATGGGATTTTTGGGAAAAACATAATTGAAATGTTTCAATTAAATGCACATATTATGTTTGGGACAAACTGGCGAAAAAACATAAAATTTTCTAGTGAAATAAGATCTACATTGCTGTAATTTGAGGATATAATGTAAGGTTTTTTATTGCTACAACAGGTGTTAATACAGGGCTTGTGTTGTGTTGTAATGCCGATGGGCAGCAAGATCGGTATTACACTTTGTATTTATTTATGCACGACTTTCCCGGATGTTGGTTAAAGATTTGCCGACAAATGCTTTTTAGACATTTTCGGAGACATCCGATGGATGTATCCTGGAGGTATTCAAACAACCACAACAAAAAAGTATTTATCTTATATAAGAAAACATGTAGTATCTACACAAGGCAGAGGTGCTACAAGTTATATACAGCAACAACATGATTTTGACCATAAAAATACGAGCGGCATGTAACAAAGTTTATGTAATCTGTGAGTTCTTATTTTTTCTGTTCACACAAACTTGTGCGCTGTCGCACTTTGACTCCTACCAAGTGTGCGACGTCTTCTCATATGTTCTTCTCAGCCTCCAGACAGATCAGTACAACTCTGATAAGAAGGACCGTCCACCATGCAAGTGCCCCGGGTGCGGGCACCGCATGAAGCTGCTGCGGCACGTCTCCATCGCCAACACTTACAGTTGCCGAAACGCTCCAATGACCCCACGATGAGTCGGACTCTGGGGACGAGGTGGAGGAGGAAGAAATCGAGACTGTCAAGATCGACTCGACAAAACTCTCGCCCTTGTCGCCCGAGGTTACTTCCAAGCAGGTGCTGTCTGCTGTCTTAATGAAGTCGTCACTCGTGTTGAGTTCATTGACTTGTTCTGTTAGGCGACTATAAATCTTGGTACATGAATTTCTTTACAGTCATGAAAGGTGGCTGAATACAAAATGCTCATGGCGCGGTGAGATACTGCAGGCACGATTGGGCACGTCGCGCACGGGAAGTTGACAGTGGTGAAGGCTATCTCGGGGGTTATGACCGTGCGCTTCAAGAACGAGCTCGTCCGGAATATCACTGTCAAGCCGGGTTACGCGAATGCAAAAGTGCGTCGTACACCGCTTTTCTCCTCTGCTTTTCCATCTTACGGCGGCAAGAAATAGATGAATAAATGCGAGAACAAGGCGTACCTGGGACAGGGCTGCTATCGCTCGTACCACTCCGACAAGGAGGATCGCCTGCCGTGCGAGGATGCGAGCATCATATGGAGCTGTTTCGGTATGTCTCCTTCGTCGACTGACCCGGATACAATATTCTCATGGCCACCACGCTGAACGGTGCGGCAGACATGGATGCTGCACTCCTTCTCATCGCTGGGAATGAGCCGTGCCCGCAGCCCCAGACTTCGAGCATCTCGCCGCCGTGGAGAGCATGAAGCTTCAGAACATCACCATTCTGCAAAACAAGGTCGGATTGGTCAAGGAGGCACAGGCGCTCGAGCACCAGAAGAGTATCGCTTCGTTCGTAAAAGGTTTGCACCAACTGAGAAATAAAAACTTTTTTGCTACAGAGCTGAGAGGGCTCTGCTCGTATACAGGCACCGTGGCGGAGGCGCCGCTCATCGTGCCGATCTCCGCGCAGCTAAAGTACAACATTGATGTAGTGAACGAGTACGTCATGAAGCGGATCCCAATCCCGGTGTGGGACTTCATGTCATCGCCGTGGTTGGTTGTCATCCACTCGTTTGATGTGAATAAGTTCGGCACGGAGGTCAACGAGCGGATGGGTGGTGTCACGCACGGCTCGATCCTTGCGGGCGTGCTCGCGCTCGAAATGCGCATCGAGATCTACCTGGGCATTGTCACGAAGGACCAGCAGGGCTGCAAGCGCTACCGTCCGATCTTCAGCTGTATCATCACGCTACTCGCGGAGAACAACCAGCTGCAGTTCGCGGTGCCAAGCGGGCTCGGCGTGGGCACGTTGATCGACCTGATGCTGTGCCGCGCAGACAGGCTCGTCGGGCAGGTGCTCAGCGCGGTGAGCAAGCTCTCCCAGATCTACACAGGTGCGTTGCATCATCCTTTTTGTACTTCTTCCGTGCGCTTACGCGCGTCCGTCTGCACACCCAGAGCTCGAGACCAGTTTATTCCTTTTGCAGCGTCTGCTGGACATCAAAACCGAGGACAAGAGAACTTCGAGGGCCTCGCGCATCCCTACCCGCTCCACAACGCCCGACTCTGCGCTGGCACCTCCAGCACGTCGGATGCAGCTTACACAGGACTTCCATCGTGGCGGGACTGGAGGGCTCGGCGGGGGTGCTGACATTTCTGACCCGCCCTGTCGAGCAGTTCTCTTTTCCATGTGTTATCGTTATCTTGATGTTATATGTATATATAAATATAATTGAATATCTCAAAAATCCAAAAGCAGGAGCCCGACAGCATAGTTACAAACGTCTAGATAGTCTTGGTGGGTGTTGTCATTATGTGACAGGATGCTACGTTTTCGAGTCACTCGCAAAAATGTTTTTTAAACGTTCATCGGCTATATTGCATGAACACTTGCGGCAGCGTCCGACCCACAGTTGCCGAAAGCTTCGTAAAACATCACTGAGCATGTTGCATTCACGTTTCCTTGAAAAGGTTGCTCCGAGGTCATTCGGTGACATATGTCAAAGACTCCTTGGGAAATGGTATAACAACATGGTCTATTTAAAAACGGTCAAACAATTGGCGTAATGGTCTTCAAAAAACACTTCTCTAAGAGTCAAATTACGTTCTTATCATGACATTCAAACAGCGCAGCGTCAATCTTTATTAAACATTTTGTTCAAATTGCGGTGTAGGAGGCGGGAATTTACGCGATGATTCCCAGAATCGCAGAAACGAAGGTGACGGCTGAGTAGAAATTTTTAGGTGGTCCAATCTAACCTATAGACGGATAAGAATGAAGCAGAACAGCCGATAAACCCCAGAAAACAAGAATCAATTATACCTTAAAAATGGCAGAATCCTGAGCTGTATTCCGTCCTAGCAGTCCAACAGCCTTCAGTTGGCATAATAACTGTTCAAGACTGGATTTCGACTTTAAGTGAAGAGAATTGATGTGCGAGTGGTCGGTCAGATGCTTATTTCTCGCATCTATTCTTCGCGTATAATCAAAACGAAGACTTAAAGGATGTTCCTCGTGTTTTCCGGTTCTTGGGGTGACAAGATTTCAGCCATGCTCCATTGAGCGCAGCGTCTTGTGGTTGACGCAGCAGCAGAAGTCGTACATGTAGTGACAAAACAAAGAGTGACGGTGTTATGAGACGCGCGATAGGCTCGGAACTATCCGTTTTAGTTCGATCTCCGCATCGGAAGACGCGACGCGTCTGTAGAACACGGCTGCAGCTTGACTGAAGCAATCGTGGCCGCTCAGCGGTCGGCACTAATCACCGGTCTTTACCAACGATGCGCCGAGCCATATATGATATCTGATATCCGCTGTTCTCTGTCTTGTATATCCCGCTGTGATTTGTCCAACCTCGCTTCAAATAAACTTGATTACTGTGCTTGACGCATCATTTGGTCTTTAGTTTATCAAGACATCTGGACTTTTCTTTTTCTATCCAATCACAATGGTCGACACTGGTAGGGGAAGGCGGGATACTGTTGGAGAGGGCAGAAGGACAAATTCGTGAGTGTCGCTTCGGCTTTTAAGACTTCTATATCCCACCCACGGTTCTTCCTGCAGGAGGTCGAGCAGCCGCAGTTCTACAGCATCTCAGGTAAGCATTGTCGTACTGTTCTTTGTCAAAAGTCTGATACCTTTCAGAAAACTCGGCGCTCTCCGTCTCTTGACTCCGATAACGAGTCGACGACCCCCAGTTCGATGCCACAGAATGGCGAACGCGACGCGGCTAGTGCGTCTCTCGTGCGTCCAGCGATGGGATTCAAGTGGGGTGAGAGTCAACCAGTGAAAGTTTCTGGTTCTAGTCCCAGCTTCTATGCACAACCGACCGCTAGCCAGACATACGCAAATGCGCTGAATGGAGCGAGCAGAACACAAAGAAACTCGTCTACACCGCTGTCAACCACTCCCGCTCTATATGCGTTGCCTTCGAAAGTACGCCTCTCCAGTAGTAGTAACTCCTTCGCTGATGGTACTACAAAGCGTGGTCATTCAACGCCTGAGAACGCATCCGCCACGCCTTCCATACAGACTGAAGCCCCATCTTTAGCGACACAAGCAGGCGACAATCGTGCTGCAGAAAACGTTTCGCAAGATAAACATCAGGAGACTTCAGCCTCAGCCGCAGTCCCAGCTATGGAACCTGAGACTTTACCATCGAACCTATCGTTCCACAGCGATGATCATTTAGTTCCACAAGCAGGTCTCGATGGGAGTGGAGTTCGAAAGGAGACGCCACCTAGACTCTCAACTTCAGCATGGGGTGACGTGGCAGCTCGAAATAATCCAGCAGGAAGTGATTCGATTGAGGCTGGAAATGATACAACGACTCCCGTCCATCCTCAGAGCTCTTTGGATTCTCACCGAAAGGCAGAATACTCAGAGCGTCAAAGACGCGTTACAGCTACTCCCTCACCTGAGCCGTCCCTCACGACGATGATTGACGTTCGAAAAAATTCGCCTGTTCAAGCCCGAACTCCTCCTGATACTGCGTCTGCCGTTTCTGTTCCCTTGCAGCCCTCGCACTCGCTTCAAAACTCCAATCCTTTGATGAGTATTACGGAAAATAGGGCTTCCTCAGTTGAGACCCATGCGTCAATACAAGTCCCGACGATTGATGCACAAGATAATCCGCATTCATTCCATAACTTTTTGAGCCCTGCAAATCCGGCTCAATACGCTGTTAGCGCAAGCCCCCAGTCATCTACGTTGGCAAGTGCTACTCCTGGCACTGATGCGAGCACTGCAGTGCTACCTCCAGCGCACCAGAGGAAGGTCTGCAACCCGACCCCTATACCTGCAAAAGGCCAGGAGGTCATACTGGCCGCCGAAAGTGAGGATGTGGGCACTTCACAGAGCAGAGCTCTGGGTGGCAAGAAAGGTGGAAGAACGCCGAAGAGCCAAAGCCGTAAAAAGCGTGGAGAGTGGCGGGTTGAAAACTATAATACAACGCGTGCCTCAGCGTCGCCTATCAACAACCAACCTCAACACTACTACTCGGGACCACACCAGCCAGCGTTTAAAACATCCGCGCCCGGTACAGCTGAGGCAACGATGACGACGACAGCTGCGAGCTCGCATTGGCAGGTAACGCAATCGGTGATGTCTTCTCAATCAAGTCACGAGAAGGACAGGCCAAATGTGCCTGGTTTGTCGTCGCATGTTCAAAATACTTCTCAGGGGCAGTATTCCATTGACCATTTAACGTCCCAGGGCATGACTAACTTGGACGACACCGGCAATAGGAGTTCAATCACCATTGAGACACCCACGTCAGAACATAACATCGATGATCAGCTCACTTCTGAAGTCTCATTAGACGTCAATCGTCATGCCCCTTCGCCGAATACTCAACATAGCCAACAAGTCGAGAAGTCGGCATTCTCGCCCCCACTCATAAAAGAAACAGACAGCGGAGCAGCAGCAAGTCTGACAGGACATGCAAGTCCACGATATTTAGCTACGACGGACGTAGCTGCTGTGCATACACCATTGTCCGCCTTTGATGCACCGCATCCCATGCCCGAGATTCGTCTCATGACTATTCTTATCGAAGATACCAGGATGGAATGCGATGAACCGTCGCTCGTTGAGGTCAGAATCCCACTCCAACCAGCGAAGGATGGCAGCTTCTGGGCTGACGCAGTCGACGTGTGCAAACATCTACAGACTGGTCCATCAAGAATAGATGGTAAGGGTATAACTTCTTCCGAAACTGCTCGCTTGAAACGAACCGTTTCGTCTTGTCAGGACCTGCCAAAGTTTACTGCTTTCGCGGGCATGGCCCTCGCGGCCGTTTCAGACAATACTTCCTTCGTATTTCAGCGGAGAACATCGATAATTTCGTTTCTGCAAATCTATATGTAACGGCTAAGCGCATACTTCGCGTGGTTGTTGAAGAGGTCGGTACAATTGCATTCTCTAAACGCGTGTCTATACACATTGACAAATTATTTGATCCAGCTCGCCTCTCTTCCAGTTCGACCTGTGACTTCACCACTAACATCGTTTCCCACGCACTCACCTGCTCCCTCAACCCACCTCGTTTCCCCTGTCCTATCGGAACAATTTCAGCCGTCTACTTCAAACGTCTATAGTTCTCATTCTTCTCACCCTCTCAAGCGAGGTCGTGATGAAACATCCTTGCACATGGATACAAATGATGCGATTGTGGACAACTCCATCACGGAGATTTCGACGAAGAGAAAGAAAACAAACTCTCCAGACATGTCGAACTCCCGTCATTATCGGTAGATGCAATCTGCCGTTCACTAATGGCCTATTTTCGATCTCAACACAGGGACTAATAGAATGAAGGTGATTTTGACTTATCGTGCACTGTTGTGCTTATTATTCAAGCTCTGCATTTGCTTTGTGATTTTTTGCTTTCGATTTATGAAATCAAGTTGCTTTTACTTCGGTACAAATCATGCGTCTAACTGTACTGGTACGGACTACAAAACACGCGATCGTCCTCCTGATATCATTTTGCAGCAAATAGTTGGATTACAAATCCCCGCTCCAAGCCACGAGTCTCAGGCTATGACGGGAGGGAATAGCACCTGCTCTGCCGCAGCATCTCCCTGGACGTCGACACTAATGCCTACGCCGCTAGGCACGCATCCTTCCCCGAGCGCGGCTTCGAGTGCGACCTTCACGCCAAACCCAGAGCAGTGCATAGGGAGCACGTAAGTAGGCGATGGACGAAGACGGTTTGATAGAAAATCGACGGTTGGTGCAATACGCTCCGCAAATTCGGGTCCACCAAGATGGAGTCCACCAATGACCTACGGACGTGAATGCATGGATGCATGACTGTGGTTAGATGGATATGCTTAAGAGTGTTCTCACCATGTGGATTGGCCTGTGGAATGTTTTCACGGCGTCGGTGACTATATTGACTATACCTGCATGTGAACAACTACATTGATCATAAGCTATTCCTCTCGCTCCATTGTGATCAACTTAAGGGGACATACGCGCTGAATATAATAAGGCCTTTACCAAGAACATCGATCGCAGCGTATCTTTCATCCATAATGTGCTATGAGGGGGGAAAGGTAAAGTCAGTCAAATCATGAATGCGTCTGATTGTTATAAGCCACTTGCCGGCTCCGCTATCCATCCTGCTGATCCGGATTCTTTCTCGACCCATCTCATACCCCCGAGAATACCTTGCTCGAAATCGGTGACGCGAGGAATCTCGCCGCTAACATATACAGTATTACCAGCCACAACATGCGGCTCGGCGTGGAGCTCAACGACTGCTCCTAGAGTTCGAATAGCATCGAAGGACGGGTCCGCCGGGAGCCTGCCAATAATCTTGTCCCTCGGTGGCGGCGCGATTCCGCGGGCGGTTGGCCTATCCGGGTGCAAGTCAACAACAAGAGGGACCGGAAAAGCTGCATCTTTCTCTCCGCAGTATCGCAATAATGAGAGAAGCCCCCCGCTGTGGTCGCTGTGCCAGTGAGACAGTATCACTCTTTCGATTTTATGTACGGGGACCTGCATAGACTCTATATTTCTGATGAGTGACTTCGAGTCCGGGCCTGTGTCAAATAAAACAGTGCGGGGCTGCGACCCTTCGACATAGGTTTCCTGATGGGTTGCGAATGTGAATTTATACACGTAAATTATTTGCGTCTTTCCTCTTTGGCGTGAGGGACAGGAATTTCGTACTTACGATAAGGGCGGAAAATCCGTGTGCACCTGGAGTTACTCATAAATGCCATCCAAAAGATGTAGTGCTTGAAACGTACCGCAACAATAATTCTCAAGATCTATGATCGGTGCACCTGTGACTTCGTCGATAGGAGGAGAGTGTTTTGACAAATGTTGAGAAAGCTCCGAGGAGAATCCTGGAGGTAACTTGTGGAACCTGCATCCGTGAGCAGCGCAATCTCGGTTTATCAAACGAAAGATGGATATTTCAGCTTACCATTCAATAGCGTTGTCGACCAAAAATGTGATCTTCAGACTGTCTACTTGTAGGAGAGGTTCGTGAGCGTTAGACATTTGGTTTTATGCCGGAGAGAAGTCTCTGCTCGAGATGGAGGATGTGAACGGCGAAGTTGCGAGATCAGATGGTTTTCACAAACGACTGAATAATAAGTACGAGATTGTAAAACCTTGCCCGCCTGTCCCCGTGAATAACATTCTCAGTCAGGTGAAACCACCAAAACATCATTCATTTTGCAGCATCCGCTTACTTCCTAAATTGTCAGGATTCTGTCGGAAATTCAGTGAGTACTCGTAGCCACTTGGACACTCAGCCATCACCACCCGGAGATTACAACTTGCACGTTCCATATACACCTTATGTCCGTCTAGTAGAAAGTATTACAAGCTCGACAACACGGCACCAAGCAAACCCAAGAAGCCATCGTCATCGAGCCGAGAAAATCGAAATCGAAACCCTGAAATCAACTTACAACCAATACATAAGCTAGGTACGCTCGGAGACATTCATGACATGGGAGCAATTATCACACAGCAACCTGTTGCCATAGCCATGCCTCCGTAAGTAAAAGTAATGATAAGTAAAGCGGCGAAAGAAGCGGCGAAAGCATAGTTAAAATGTTTTAGCCACACATTTATGTACCACGTTCACTGTGAAAAAAAAAATCAACTTCACGTATTTTACGCATTGACTGTACTTACGCCATGCCACCATAACCCATGGATGCTCCTGTTTCAGCCAGCTTCCTCTGTCGGAATGCCTAGAAAGCAAGACGTCATTAAGAAAAAAATGCTTTTAACTTGTCAACATTTTAGGCACACATACTCTTCGATACTTCGTGCGCTCGTATGTAACAAGAGCCACGACAATAAGTGCAATGACTGAAATACCAGCAAAGACCCCGAGTCCGATAGGAAGCACTTGAAGCTTCTTCCCAGGAATAGCGAAAGGCGTGGCCGACGCGCTAGCAGATGAATTCTCAGCAGCAGCAGTACCAGACTGTGTTGATGAACCCGAAGCCGATACTGTAGTACTCGTGTTCGTAGTCGAAGGCGCCGAGTCTGACGGCGCTGTCGCAGATGAGGTCGAGGTGCCTCCGACAGCGCTACTCCCTGCTGAAGAGCTGGCAACAGATGTACTACCTGAACTGGCAGGGCTGGCGGGGCTAGAAGTACTACCTGAGCTGGCAGGGCTGGCGGGGCTAGCAGTACTACCAGAGGGGGTAGAAGCTGCTGCCGGGGTCGCAGATACAGTTACGGAAGTGACCGGCTAGTAGACGGTCAACACACGCTTACATGAAGGAAGTGAACTGGACTCACATTAACCGAAAGCGCGGCGTTTGTACTTGTGGTCACGGAGGATGCTGAAGCCGTAGTAGACAAGCCGGCAGCAGAAGACGAACCAGCCGAACTGCTTGCCGAATTGCTTGCCAAATTGCTTGAAGATATGACAGACGACGAGGAAACCGAGTTCGCATTGCTGCTCGACAATGTCGACGTGCACTTCTTAACCTCAACCACGTCCGCGCACCCCTGAGCGTCCGTCGCCGGCGTCAATGTGATCGTGCATGTCTCAGTGACGAGTCCAGCAGCACTAAGAAGTAGTCGCAAGGAAGATGAGCAACCATGGTAAAGTAAAGAAACGGAAGACATACGTTTGTGTTACCGTCACTGTCTGCACCGTCTGCGGTCCACTAAATGCAACCCCCTGTACCGCCTTAGTCAAAGGTTTCCCAAGCGCTCTTGAACCATGGGGAAGAGACTGAACTGGCGCGGAGCACAGCAGAACAAGGACGAGGAAGGAGGAGACAGAACGGCGTAGCATTGAAGACGAGAATGTGAGCAGGTCAACAGCAATCGAAGGAGATTAGAAGGAAGTGGAGGCCTGCTCCAGGTGAGCACGTCGAAGGCGACGATGCCTTGATATGTATCTTGAAAGAAAGGATTGGAAGGGCCACCTGGGCGAGGCGAACAATGGCGAGCGGGTGAGTGAGGTGTGGTTATTACAGGACCTGGCTACGAAAGTATTCGTGGGAACATAAAGTGTACAGAACGTGTATTACACAGGACACACAATGGGTACGGCGCCCTTGACTGTGGTAACCGGCAACGATGGATCACGCATCAATCTTCAAAAGTTGTATCAATAGCGACGTTCGTCAGCGTTATGCGGCTTCATGGGAAAGTCATCATTTCATGCGTTTGATAGAAGACTCGGACGCCAAGCAAATTTACTGTTCTTGGGGAACAAATCTGACCGGCCTGGACCGTACACGTTATATGGAGTGTTCAAACTAGAATCCCCCCCCCCCCCCCCCCCCGGGCGGCTCGCGATCTCGTACGTCGGATTCCGCCTGGAACGGGAACAACCCACGTCCGGACTGATGTTTGACATGCTACTGTTCGACATTAGCTGATGTTGGTGATGTGGAGGCGTAACGATGCCATCAATCCTTCCAAAATGGCGTCGGTAATTTCTTGTATAATGATGTGCATACAGAGATTCTCCTTTTTGAAAGCCGCTCGACAGGCATCAAAGTCATTGCATACCGTTTTCAACAGCCTTGTACATCTTGCCATCCCGAACCCGTCTTTTGCTGCGCAGATAATTGGTCGTGAATCCGATCACTCCTGAAACGAAACTGGTTCCCCAACTCTCAAAGGCTGTTGAGATCGCAACGTTGACCACGACCAGAGCAATGAGGACAAGCCTCGCAGACAAGGGCACGACCATAAGTTCCAGAAGCACGAGGAGGGATCGTGGCGGGGAAAGAAGGAGCCAGACGTTAATTAACGCAATGATTGTCATTGAAAACATAAAAAGACCTGCGAAGGCATAAGTTAGAAGAAAATACTAAAGGTTGTTATCTCACCGTTCGTCCACATAGGTTTCCGATATGGAGGTCCAATGCTAAAGACTGCCGCGACAAGGATATACTGGAAACACGAGACGAGAAACAAGGTCGTGTTCTCGTAGTTCGTCGCCTGAAGCTTATTGCCATCTCCGGCTGGTAAATTGTCGCCCGGAGGTGTATACCTGAAATTCGCGCAAGCTTCAAAAGCAACTCAACAAGCCGAAAGATAGGACATACCAGCCCTGTGTTCTAATCCAGAAAAATGCCCCAAATTGCACAGCACTGGTTATAACTATTTGGCCAGTTATGCTGGCTAACACTTTCTTTGAGACGAGATTGGCCGTTGGTCTTTTCGGATGAATGCGAGGATAAGGTAATGTCCGGCCCACTGAAGATTGTTTGAAGTAAGTCCAAGATAATACAGTGACCAGACTGGTCCACCTACTCGTCACGGCGATCGGAATAATGATGAACAAATCGATGTACAGAAACTGGAAATGCGAGTAAACGTCACATAAATCACTATACTTGAGCTCAGCCCACCTGAAAATCGCCTAGAGATGACGCAAAAGAGTACAACAACGTGATTGTGGTAAATTGAATTAAAGAGTACAGTGCCCTGGTTAAACAAGCAGATATTTAAAAGGGCGTTCAAATTGCGCAATAAGGAACTTACATATACTTGAAGCAGCTGAAACTCGTCACTAGTGCGGCACGACCTTCCTTGATCACCTCAACCACACAGTTTATGTCCGGTGTGCGGCTCGTAAAGGGAGCAGCGACTGAGGCCTCTGCCTCAGATAATGACAAGCCGACATCCGCAGCTTTTAATGCTGCACAGTCGTTTGCACCATCTCCACACATCAAAACCGTGTATCCCAGAACTTGTAGACGTTCAACGACCTCATTCTTTTCGTCTGGGGACATGCGTGCAAAAACTTGAGATTTTACAAGCATCTAAAATAGGATTCAAACAAAGGAATCATAGAAGGAAGTAGAAAAGCTCACCCGCTGCAGAGTTTCTAGAGGCGCGTGGTTAATCATCCATCGAAAAACATCCCCAGTGATGACCAGCGTATAATCATGGTACGAAATCTCTGCAAACTCTACAGTATGATGTGGCGGGGGCTCTAACGGCTTCAAGCTGTAATTATCCAGCGTCCACAGCGGGTCTTCCATGCAGGGCCACGAAAGCTTGGATGACGGCGTCGCCGAATTTCCCTGCACGAAAATCGGACTGAAGACATGGGCAGCCGCATTTATAAGCCCGCACTCCCGAGCGACACTAACAGCAGTCAAAGCATTGTCTCCGGTGATCATTCGACATGCCATATGAGCAGCTCGTAACGCCTGGATAGCGGATGTTGTACCCGGTTTTACTTTATTCTCGAAAATGATAAGACCGAGGAAACGAAGACCAGACTCAGCCTGTTCGCGCTTCAAACGCTGAGCCTTCAGCCAGGATAGTCCTTCAACACTTTTGCCGGCTATGGCTATGACACGATATCCGCGCTTAGTATAATAAGATAGTAAATCGTCATAATCATCTGGGACTAAAGAAAAAGTTAATTTGTGTACGACCGATTACAAGACAGACTCACAGGAGTCCTTCTCGCATATCTCTGCCATGACTTCAGGTGCCCCTTTAACGTAAACTTCCATGCTTGAGCTTTTCAATCTCTTCACAATTACACTCATTCGACGCAGAGACGAGAAGAATTCGAAAGTTCTGATCACTCCCAGTTCCAGAAAGTGTGCGTGCTGTACGATAGGGAAAGGATGTTGAAATTGAGCGATCAGCCTGACGTGCTAGGTTTTTAAAGCATACCTTGGTATTTCCCTTTAGAGCATCTTCTAAGCGGAAAGAGCCACTACCTGGTGGACGGACGATAGTTTGAACCAAGGCAGCCGATGATCGAGCTCCACTCGCTTTGTCTTTTATAACACCAGTGCCCGCAACCTGCCCTTCTTCCAGAGTCCACTGGGTGAAATTGAACATCTTGACATCAAGCGGGTCGCCCAAGATTTCACCATCAACAACTTGCAACATATGACACGTCGCGAGAGCTTGGATGAAGAGTGCTTTTCCGGAGCCGGCATCGGAAGGTAGATCGTGTATATCTTCAATGAGCTCGCCGAATTGATGTGCATTCCGTTCCAACCCGCGTACACCGAGAATATCGAGACCGTCCTCCGTCAACGTGCCCGTTTTATCGAAGCAACATACATTTACCTTTCCGCTGACGTTAACACGATTGGGAGAAATACAAAAGATTCCAGACTTTCGCAGGCGACTGAGAGCAAAACTGGTTCCGATTGAAAGTGTGGCAGGCAGAGCTGGAGGGACGACGACGGTTATCAAATCCAACGCACGAATTAGGATAGTGTGCCATTTGACCTAAGAAGAATGAGAACGGCTTTTCGCTTCTAGAGGCGATCGAGGCTTACACCCAACCGAACAAATTGCACGGCTGAAATTAGAAATCCGAGACCTGCTATTCCAGCCAGAACTCCAATAAAACGCATAGAGTCCCGATAAAACGCAAAACCCAAAGGTTTGGGGAATAACATGGATCTTACTAAAGACCCCTTCGTCGTGTTAAACCCTGGCGGAATGTTCAATATTTGTGCTTATTTGACATCTTTCATAGTTACAAGGAACTCACCGGTGCGAATAACGATCGCTAAAGCTGGTCCATTGGTAGTGCCATTCGTAGTCATAGAGCCTCTTACACGAACTATCCGAGTTCCTGAATACAGAAAGCTCTTTGCGTTCTCAGAAGTAAGGTCCAAGCCATCCTTCCATCTTGCCATATCTGCATCCTTGATTGGAATTTTGCTGACGGGTACGCTCTCCCCGGTCAACATGCTTTCATTCACGATGGCATCTCCTGACAGAAGAAACATATCTGCTGGAAAAATAGACGGGACAGGCTCCAAGAGAGAGACAACGTCACCAGGAACAAGATCAACCGATTCCTTTTTTTGCCCTGCATGGTTATCAGACACGAGCAATTGGCAAATGATTTTCATCTCACATGAACCATCACTGTAAACATTGATAAGACAGGAGAAACGAGACATCTCTCTCATGCGAGCCATCGTCTTTGCATCAAACATTAGTTTGAGACCTTGCAAAAAAAGGGCCTTGCAAGACGCGCACCTTCCTGGTTTCAACCAAAGTGCTCGTGACACTGAAGAAAGATATAAGGGCGATACAGAAAGCGTAATAATAGTAGTCGTCCAGAGACCATAAGACAATGCTAGCAATTTGGAAGACGTAGAAGGGGTGGATAATCTATATTAAACTTAGTCAAATGTCGCGTGAATTCTGGATAAGAACTCGCCTCGTCAACCAGGATAGCCATGACGGATTTTCCCTCAATGTCAATCATGTTCGGGCCAAAGAGAGTTAGACGTTGCTCTCGAACAGAACTTTGAAGACCCCCTTTTACCGATGAAATACTGGACCAAGACGTGTCTTTCCACTCGCTATAGGTGAGCGTCAGTGCGTATTGCACTGCATTATATTATACTGACTTGCCTTATGGCACTGAAAAGGCCTGATCTTGGATCAAGGGCAAATCTCAGATAACGGTAGTCAATCACTTTCAGTGTGCCCATTGTATCAGAAGCTTTGCCATTCGAAGAGCTTTCCTGCCCAGGGTGTGTTGAGAATACTGTCGAATAGGCATACGGGTAGTTCAATGTCTTGACCGAAAACAACGAGACGTCCCTGTATGGTGTCTTCCGGAAAGTAAGAGGAAGATGCTGGATTCATGGTGCAAATATGTACCTCGACAACAATAAATCCGTTCTTGCTATCCTTAAAGGCCTTTTCTCGCGCGACCCATCGCAGCCAAAGTCGAGGGAACCAATGACCAAGAAGACCGAGCAATCCGAAAGTAATGATATAGCCGACTCTCCAAATCCATTGTCGCCAGATAATAGTATCGTAGCCAATAAAACGCACTGTTATATCTTCGTCCGGCATAAAAATCGACTGACGGCTAGGTGGGCCGGGTGGAGGGGGATCAAGAAGCTCTGGTACATAATCCATGTCGATTCGAGTATCCCCAAAGACGGGATCAAGGGCCATGTTGGGAAAAGAGCCAGAGGGGGAAGGAGGTAGAGACCCATAGTCAACATCGCTGGACTCTCCCAGAGCGACATCGCCTCGTACGCGCCTTAGCAGATCTTCCATAGACGAATTATCATCTTCCTCCCCCGAGGAGTATCCCCAGCGCCCATGTTCATCTTCCGATCCAACAGCATAGTCTGAACCTGCGTCGGACGCTCTCGAACCCGCACGGGATCTTCGTGAGCGTCTGCTTGAATTTGTTGACCGGTGAGAAAGGGAAGGACGGCGGCTCGATGTGCCAGTCCCTTGAGCCGCGCCTGACCTCCCACCGAAGATGTGCGCCAGATTTTCGAATACTGATGTTCGCATTACCTCCGGAGAGGATGAACGCCGTCGCGGCTTCCGTCTCATTAGCCCAAGGTCCTCTTCTTCTTCTTCCGTCTCAGCATCCTCATCCACCAGGGCACTTTCGCTACCATTCCGACTCACCACTACTGCGCGACGCTCGACCCGACTATCCTCGCTGCGCCGCCGCACCCGCCATGGACGCGCCGTAGCGTCTTGGTCACTGCTCATGCGCCGCAGCTGGCTCGTGCGCTCATGACTCATCTCACGATGGCTCATGCGGCTAACACTACTTGGAACCGCGATAGTGCCGGGTCCATCGAAAACTGCGCCCTCATTGTGCCCATCGAACTCGCCGTACGACTGTCCGACCTGTGAATCCCGACGGAGGCGGACGCCTTGCGACTGCGAGATAGCGTTCTCAATATCAGCCGCAGACGCACCCTCCGTGTAATCATGGGTTTCTTCCTCCATTTCCGGGAGTACCGAGGACGTCGTAGCGCGAAAATTCTCGTGCAGTTCTATGGCTTGTGCAGCCAGAAGACGCTGCGCAGACCTTGAGGTTTTGGTCAAGTCTAGAGCCGAAATTGCCATTTTTAGACATTTCTGAACTGATCGGCATTGAAGTCGCGTCACAGAGAAGTCAGCGATAGTCCATTGAACAATTTGAGAATAGTGTAAGAAGCGCGAAACAAAATACATATACAGGCTGATAGATAAAAGCTAACCGAAATACTTCCAAATGAGATAAAAAGAAACGAAAGTGAAGGCAGCACCACCAAAGAATATGTACATGTCCTGCGTGCTGCAGGAAGATTAGCATCGCAAATTGTTCAGGAGGTTGACAAACCTACCTTCGTCGCTCAATCCAACTGATCACATCCCTGCTCAGACCCAGAGTATTCGCGGCATCCAACAGACGTCTTTGCGTCCCTTTCAGCATGTTCCGCTGATCCACAAGGTTATCGAGAACCTCTCGACCTTGAGCGAGGAATTCGTCCAGTCGCGTTTCCGTATTTTGAATGAAGGAGTGTTCATGCAACGCGAATCCCTCGCGATCGAACGACGTCATGGGCATGGCAGACCCATTCGGCGTCGCACTGCGAAACGGGGATTCTGATATAAGTTCCGAAGGCACTGAACTCCGGACGAGGCCATTGGAGAAGCGTTGGCGAGCAGCGCTTGCGGAAGAGACTGTTGCATTGGCAAAGAGTTCGGACTTTTGAGATTCTTCTCGCTACCCAGAATGCACGTTCAGACAATATGTACGTTTCCAAAAAAAAGAAGAACTGACCTCTTTCTTCATCCGATCAAACTGACCCATAAGCTCGTTATAGTCGCCCCTAAACTTCTGTAGACGCCTGTAAGATTCATGTGGAGTCAGAAAACACGCTTTTGAACACTCCCTCGATACGTGCATTTGAGCTTTCTCCTGTTTTGCCTTCAGCATTTCCCTCCGTGCCATCGAGTCGTAGTCTTCAATTGTTCGGTGCAGTGCCGCAAGTGAGGCGGCAATCTGCCCTAGCGTATACGAAAAAGGGACGCCAAGTGTATATTATCCCGGTTAGTAGTGAACGATGCGGACATCTTGAGCAGTACAGACCGTGTAATGACGCGCTATTTTCTCCAGCCTTCAGCCTTTCCAGGTCGGCCTGGATGGAAGAAGTTTGGCGAACGCCAAGGGTGTAGAGAGAGTTCATGTTTTATATAGCACAGCGGCGAAAGATGCGCGTTGGCCTCCAAGAGAGCTCTACATACACCTTTAACTCCAAAGAATTTGGACGCGACGGACACGTCCACTCTTGACGTAATCGCCACGTGCATTCCTCGTTCTAAGCGATGACCGACGATCCTGCTTCTGTGTTCGTTCCACGAGAGCATAAGCCTTACATAAACGAGTCCATGTTATAAGTAGCAGAGATAGGCGCGCTTTACACAACTAGGATAAAAGCATAAATAGACGAAAGAAGGGATAAAAGCATGGGTGATAGCATGAATGAAAGCATGGATGCGAGTCCAAGCCTACGCGTTGTCGAGAAAAATGCATATAGCTGTTCGAAATGTCCGGCATTGTGAGTAAGCATAAGGGAGAGGAGGTATAATATATAGGAGAAAGGAAATAGAGGTTTACAGAAAAAAAAAAAAAAAAAAAAAAGCAAAAGAAGCAAGAAAAGAAACAAGCTTCAACGCATAAATAAATTGGGTTTGATAAGGATTTAGTGGGGCAAAGAAAAAAAAGTTTATAAAATGAGGGTTCGGCTGAGCTATTTCTGAAAAACAAGAAAATACTGGCACTGGCATGAACTTCTTATATCTTGCGGACTAGCGACCGCAAGGGATTTCCGAGCGAAAAGCGTGGCCGCGGGATGCCCTCGACCGTTCATCATCGTGCATGCCAGTCAAATCGCCTCTGGCAACAAGATGGTGCCACCAAACTACTTCGCCGGCCACCAACTTCTGGACTTTATGTGGACGCTGTGGTCTGCCGGTACGGGATGGATAAGAGGGGCTGTCCCATATTCCCTCATTTGGATCGCCGTCCGGGATGACATCGGGCTCTCCGGGAATATAGAGCCTTTCTTCAACGACGACCTCCGGAGAATGGAAAATGAAACGGTGTCCATTAGTCCTCTGCGCCCAGGAAGGCAGGCCCTGATTGAGCTGGTAGGGGTCGGGGGGAGGAGAGAAAGTAGAGGCGCAATGCGAGCATGGGGAGACGATTATGTATCCCACAGATGCACCACAGCCATGGCACGAGAGGGTTTGCGTCAGACAGTCACACGAACGAGGTGCCTCGTCACGATCTAGAGTGGGAAACGAAGAGGGATGAACTGGAGTATTTCTTGACGAGCGAGGGCCATGATATACAGAGCAGTTGACTGGCAAAGCATCGGTGGAATATAAATAGACATGGGGGGTAAGCAAAAGTCTACCCTAGAAAAGCAAAAACTGCTGAGAGACTCAGATACAACTTAAAATATGCAAAGATTACCTTCATCCCTCTGTTAGTGAAAAATGTCCCGCAAGATTTGCAGTCGACGACCCAGACTTTAAGCAAGATGCGCCGGGAGGGCGGCGGTTGAGGGAGTATATTAGAAGAGGGTTGCGGAAATGGATTAAAAGTGGGTGGAGGGAATGTATTAAAAGCGGGTGGAGGGGATATATTAAAAGCGGGTGGAGGGAATGGATTAAAAGTGGGTGGAGGGAATGTATTAAAAGCGGGTGGAGGGGATATATTAAAAGCGGGTGGAGGGAATGTATTAAAAGTGGGTGGAGGAAAATACGCGGGCTGCGAGGGAGGCGCCTGAAAATGAGAGCTAGGGGCTGCATATGCATGATGTCCAGTTCTAACTGGCAGAGATGAGACTGGCGGGGGCAGTTGACGGCCATGAAACGCGCTGCGGCGTGTAGAGTCACTATGGTTGTGGTCACTACCTCGAGCCATGTTCAGAGTAGACTTGTGTGTGTGTGATGGAGCTTGGGGGGAATGAGTGGAATAGTACAAGGAAGTTGCATTTAAATAACAAACGGGCATCCGCCTACGTACGGGGACGCAAAACTTCGAGGAGGGCAACCTGACAGCCGACAAGGAGACGCCACCCACGCCAAAAAAGGAAATACTAACCCAACGGGAGGCACGCTTTTCTGCAGTGCTTCTCCGAAGCCCGCCTTCTCAATAGCCTTCACACGCATTTTCCGTCGTTTGTCTGCCATGGCCTCCAACGTTGACATTCTTACCCGGTCACATACCATTCTGAAGGCCAAGGCTCGTGCGAAGAAAAATCAAATTGATCAGATTGTCTTCGATGAGGATGCTCGTCGGTTCGTTTACCATCTATCCTCCCTGTGGCCCATGCGTGCACGCTCACTCTGAATACTGCAGTGAATACCTGACAGGCTTCCGAAAAAGAAATATTCAGAAGAAGGAGGCTGCTCAGACCAAAGCAAAGGAACGTGAGCGACAGGAGCGTCTTCAGGCGAGGAGGGAGCAACGCCAGGCCCGACAGGAACAGGCAAGAGAGAACGCACAGCTTGTTGAAAGTGCATTTCGAAAAGGTGCGTATAATGGCGCCTCTCATTCCGCTTGATCTTAATCAGCTCTCTTTCATCGGCATGTGGTAACATTCGTCAGATATTGATGACGGGAATAGCTCAGAAGATGACGAATTTATGGGGTTCTCTTCACCCGACAAGGGAAAGGGAAAGGCTACTCAAGAGTACGAAGACGAGGAGCAACTGGCTACTGTGACTGTCGTAGAAGAGTTTGACCCTGACACTCTGCGATACATGCCTTCGACATCACGGAATTCGCCAGAACCACCTCAGTTCGAGTCCGAGTCATTCCCTCGGGCGCGCACTACATCTGATTCGACAGGTTCCCGGCGGAAGGGCGTCCGACGCTCGGCGGATCATCCTGAAGCTGGCGGGCCGCATCCTGAGACTGCTTATCATAAGGCCAAGGATACAAATGCGTCCGCAAAAAAGAAACCTGTCCTGAAGAAGAAAATAGCTTACGAAACGAAGGCGGTTCGTAAAGCTACGCGTCAGAAACAGCGTGTTCGGAAGGTAGAGAAGGCAGAGTTTTCCGGTGGGAGGTCGAAGCGCGTGCAACGCAAAGAAACGGCCAGAGGGGGGAAGAAGGGCAGAAAGCCAAATAAATAAATAAAAGGCCGGTGTAATACTGTGCTTGTGTTCCGCTGTTCCGGCGCCGTAGTGTTTACTATTTGTATCGTTCATGAGCCACACTGACTCGGAGTGACCGAGAGAATTTCCACTTCTGGATCACACGCTGAACTCAAGTAAACAACAACTCAACGCTGTATTGACTGCATATCCACCTCAAGCTCCTCTGTAGCTCCTCGAAGTCTGAACAGCTGAATTTGTTCCATCAAGGCGGAATTCCCATCAAAACCCACTGCTCGGTCTCATTACACGGCGTAATAGTGTATCCAGCAGCTGTATGTGGATCTAAAGTTGACGGCCTGTTTGCTATCAGTTCTACTTGGAAGAGGGAAACTGTAAAACTCATATCTGTCTCCTACCACTGAAGCTCGTAAAGCTAGGATTGGCTAGTGCGTGACTTCGTGTTTAATCAAGACTGGGCCTTGTGCAATGGCCGCGAGCGATATCGCGATAGCGAGCGCCGCACAACCCTTCACCACGAAGGACCGGGAGGACGAGGAGGTTGTTCGGCGGAATCGGCGGAAAGGTCTGAAGGCCCTGAATGCTGAATGTACCGGCGACGGTATGGGCCTCTTTTCCTGTCCCGGGTGCACTCACTCATTTTTGGCTGTTTCTCGTCTTTACCCCGCGGCCATTACAAGAACCCACGAAGGCCCTAGACTCATCACTCAAGAAACACACGGCCCTCATCAAACGCATGCGCCAATCTTTGGGTACAGAAAACAACGAACAAATAATGAAGGATATTGCATCTCTCTCGCTTGAGAAGTATGTTGACGAGCTTGCCGGCGCCGCCCTTGAAGGTGTTGCACGTTGCAAGACAGAAAGGGATATTTGGAGCGCAGTAGAGGTCTGATGTGCATGCGCCTCCAGTCCACCTCGTGCTCACAGTGCAAATATGCAGGTTATTTGCGCCATTCATCGCCGCTTCGCGAAGACATTTACACCAGCCATCACTGCCCTGCTTAACTCTGCTCTTCTGCCATCGCAACGAACGGCCGGGAGTGCGTCATCCGGGGTGGCACAGGTTTCCGCAGTCCCTGGTGCGGGAAACACGGGTTCTGGGGGTGCAGCACCTGTGCCAGGAGCTTCCGCGACAACATCGGAGCAGAAAGAGAAGGAAGATGCCGCACGTGTGACGCGTCAGAGGCCTATACTGCGCGTATGTGCTGAGCTTGCTCTGGTGGGTATCATCAAGGATGCGCCGGGGAGGAGTGGAGGTGAATGGATCATGAAAACTCTGAAAGATTTAGTATGTGTTTTCCATCAACTTAAACATGAGCATATACGTGACTCTAATTCTTCCAATAAGCTTTCCAATGACCCGACATTATCGTCTTTGCCCCTCCTTTCCATTTTTTTGAAGTCATACGCACGTCCTTTCCTCGGAATCTCGCCTTTTGCGGGATCGAGAACTCAGATACCTGAAGGTATAGCCGCTAGTTCGCTCCAGACTGCTATTAGCGGCGAGGAATTTCCCCAGCTAGCAAAAGATAGTGAACAGGATGAGCTTGTCGAGAAAGAGGTTCGCACGCGCTTCAAGAGAATGTGTGAGGGTTATTTCGAGAATGTTTCGAAGAAACTCGTCATTGAACATAAAGTATGTAAATCATCTTGTTCAACACATATTTATAAACCAAATTTCACCCCCAGCGTTTGCAAGAACAAGATAGGAGGAATCACGAGGCATATATTAGATCGGGTGAAATCTTTGAAGATCGCCAGCAAGCATACGAGAAGCTGACGAAGGCGTACGAGAAGTTACTTTCAAGTTGCCAAACGTATTCAGCCTTTTATCTTCTTAAGAATAATCTGCTCATACATGTTTTAGACTTTCTGAGCTTCTTTATCTACCTATGCCGACGCTGTCTACGGCAACGCAAAAAAGTGATTCTATTATCGTATCCTCAGGTGGTCAACAGGACTCTCAGGAAGATATCTACACCTCGGGAGGAAAATGGGAGGATGAAGAAGAGCGCCGCTTTTTTGAGGATCTGCAGGACATGCGGGACTTTGTCCCGAGAAGCGTACTTGGACTTGACGAGAAGGAAACTGAAAACGCAAATGGTGGAGAATCTGAAAATGCTAAAGATGAAGAAATAAAAGAGAGAGAAAGGAGAGAACGGGAAGACGACGAAGCGAAAGAATTAGAAAAAGAGCTGAAGCGATTGGAGATAGAAGATGGGAATCCGAGTGACGCCGCTCCTAATCGAATTTCTTTCGATGATGAGACGGAGGATAAAGAGTGAGTATCCCAAGGAAGATTTTGAACGTCAGGGTCCTTATTGACATATTCTACGAAGAGCCATCACGACACCCATTCCTTCACCTCCAAAGACTCCTACCCCCCCACAGACGCCCACACTTGCTCCCCAGGGACCATCGCAGCTGCTGACAGCCCTGCTCGCCCGTCTTCCCGATTGCACGAACCGTTCGCTCATCGATTCGGCCGCAGTTGAATTCGCATTCCTGAACTCCAAAGCTGCGCGAAAGCGACTGGTCAAGGTGCGTGCCATACTTACAAATCATTTATTTCCATCCGGTGTTCTGAGGTCATAGGGAATACAATAGTTTTTGACACAGGTACCTAAGAATCGGGTCGATTTGCTGCCACACTACTCCAGATTCGTTGCGACACTGAACAAGTATATGCCTGACATAGGGGCTGAGCTTGTTGCGTTCGTGAGTTTATCAGCTATCTATCATGATAATACCCTGGAAATGAAAGCCATATGCATTTATAGCTAGAAGATGAGTTCCGTTACTTGCAACGGAAGAAAAACGTCGTCAAAGAGCTGAGCGGAGTTCGCCAGAAGGTCTGAAATTTATTCCAATTGTTTTAGAACCTCCTCTCTGATGACGTTATAGAACATAGCTTTCTTGTCAAGTTTGACGAAATTTAAAGTCGTTCCCACGCATGTTATTTTACATATCATCAAAGTCTGTCTGGATGACTTTTCTGGTGTTAATATCGACAATCTCGCTCTTCTACTTGAAGGATGCGGACGGTTTCTTTTACGGGGCGACGAGACCAAGGATCGATTTGTAACTATGGTGCGATGGTCTCCTATACCCACTCTTCCAGATTTTCAAGTGTTATCAGATCGAACTTATGAGACGCAAGCAAAGTCTCCAACACTTGGATCAGAGACAAATCATGATGCTCGAGAACGCTTACTATCAGGTAAATAAAATGAACTGTTACTGTACGGTTTTAAACAGGTCCTTAGTGCAACCCACCCGAACGAGCGCCGATCAAAGAGAAAGAGCGAACACCTATGGAGCTCTTTATCAGGCACCTCATTTATGATGTTCTAACAAAGAAAACGATAGACAAAGTCCTTAGGCTCATCCGGAAGCTTCACTGGGAGGACCCGCAAGTCGTTCGTACCTTGCACAATGTGTTTACTAAAGCATGGAAAATCAAGTATAGTAACATCAGTTTACTTGCCATGCTAGCGTACGATTTGCAACGCTATCATCCTGCTTTCTCCGTTGCTATCGTCGATCAGGTTTTGGAAGATGTGCGGAGAGGATTGGAGACAAATGTTTACAAAGCGAACCAGTACCGCGTTGCTACGATTAAATACTTGGGGGAATTATACATCTACCGGCTCATTTCGTCAAGCATCATATTCGACACACTCTGGAGTTTTGTCACTTTCGGTCATCGTAAGTCAATCGCGACCGAATTTCGTTGTGACGTATCTCAATTTACAATTCCAGCTGAGGGTCGACCGTTACCCGGTCAGCCATGCCCAATTGATATGCCGGATGATTTTTTCAGGATTAGGCTGGTCTGTGTGCTGCTTGATACATGCGGCATGTGTTTCGACAAGGGCTCCCAAAGGAAGAAGCTGGATAATTTCCTGTCCTTTTTTCAGGTAAATGTGCATCTTACATTCACTGTTGTCTTCGACATTGACATCGAGAATGTGCACAGTTGTATGTGTTCACAAAGGAATCGCTTCCCATGGACGTTGAATTCATGTTGGAAGACTCATTCGAGGTAAATAACTTAGTTATCTCGCTGTATTTGTTCTAAGGCGTTTGCAGGCACTGAGGCCAAAGATGGTCAGACTGAAGGATTTCGAAGAAGCGGCTTGCGCCGTTGATGAAATATTCAATCAAGCCCATCAAGCCTCCAATTGTGCGTCTCTTATATAGCAAATTATATGGATGGCGAGTGCTGAAATACCTGCTAGCTGTTGACGGCGATGGCGAAGACAGCGGAGACGAAAGTGATGGTGATGGCGAAGACGAGGAACGGCGTGGCCCTGAAGAAGAGGAAGAGGAAGACCAGACAGCATCAGACTCAGAAGTAAGTTTATATTCTACGTTCATGGCCAGCGTTTGCTTACGATTATTTAGATTAATGAACGACCGCCGTCGCCGGACACACTTGTTTTACTCAATTCATCTGAGGATTTGGGCCCCACAGAAGAGGATGAGAATGACTTCGCAAAAGAGTTGGCAAAAATGGTCACGGATTCTTCTGCAGAAGCCAGAAAGGTTGACAAGCGAACCGCTCAAGCTCTGTGGGATTCGGCAGTTTTACCCACCGGGCTACGTAAGAAGAAATACGATGAAAGCGATGAAGACGAGGATGCCTCCGATGGCGGTATTTCGGAGGGCCAAGACACGATGAGGTTTGTTCTGCTTACGAAGAAAGGGAACAAACAACAGGTATGGTTTTCTGTCGGATCGCGTGCTACATTGATACAAATGACTTTTCAACGGTTTGTGCAGGCAAAGAAATTTGCCATTCCTTCAGATACTGTCCTCGCTACTCACACTCGAACGGCGCAACTACAAGACAAGGTGGAACAACAGCATTTGAAGCAACTTGTTCTTGATTACGAGCAGCGTGAAGAAGTGGAAGAGCTGAAAGGTAAGCAAACCACACACGTGAATTTGTTAGTTATTAATGCTTCATAGCCATCGAAGCGCGTACGCGAAACGGGGCAATCAAGATACGCTATGTTGGATGACATTGACACAAAGACTCGCTATCGACTGGCTTGCCTACTTCTGAATTTTGGCTTATTTGCCGAGGCCTGCGACGGCACGGCTAGCTGCCCTTCGCGCCGTCATTCTCCCTCTTCAAGTCTCATTCTTAAATGGGGATAAGGAGATTCCTTGGGTCTGCGACGTAGGACCACCATTTGATTGTGCGCGACGCTTCACTGTCTTTCCAGTCAAATAAATACTACGTACCGCTAGAAAATTTACGGACGTTATTAGGGCGAAGTTAGGACTAGAGGAGGGGAATCAATGCAGACTGAAAACTTACAGTATTTCTAGTCTGTATTACATGTAGTCGATCGCTTGCGAAAGAAAGGTACTGACACGCTGTGACGCATGTCTGTCACTACGCGTTTAGTGTTAGCGTTCACATGCAATCTGTTGGGTGCCGTCAAGACTATTACTTGGCCGAAAATGCAGACTTGCCTTTTGACTCTCTAGTTCTATCACTTTAGGCACGGACGTCCTCAAAGTAATCAAGGCCGGTCGAATGAAGCATGGACGATTCCGATGACTACTTTCCAGACTCGCTCATTCTCGACGACGATGACCTGGCTGTTCTGGCGGCAGAAGAAGCGAAATACGCAGAGAGTGTCTCGAAGTCAATAGCGACTGCTTCAAATACGCTTCCTCCTGCAAAACAGAAGAAAGCCATTCATCGACACGTCACCGGCAATACCGAAGACGAGCCAGAGATCTTCTTGCAGGCAAACGGGAACTATGGGTTTAATGTACATGTGAGGATATCGGATGACAATGAGAGCGTAGCACTTTCAAATTCTAAGGGTGCACCAGAAGTAGGCTCTGAGACAACCGGTACGTTTAGGCATTGAGAATACCGTTGGGATTCTAACGACGTAGTGCGCTTGGACTTTCTTGCTTTACGCTAATCAGCAGGACAGATTCTTCGATCCAATATTTTACTAAATGCCAAAAACTTCCATGCCCCGGGGAGCCAACGGGAACCTAGCAGCTCGATTGGGTGTACAACGCGTCCAGCTCCTAAAGGATTATTATTGTCGGAAGTTTCAGGAGGTCCTGCCAGGCCTCCAAGTCAAAAGGATCGTGTGATCACAAATGTTGCGGCCGGGACCTTCCTGAGGGCTGCAGAAGGATCTACTACCATGCGTACTGATGCTCAGTCTGAGGCTCGTTTTCAGGAAGAAGTCGTGGCTTTGAGAGCACAATTAGAAAAAGTAAGGAATTTCATTTGAAGTCAGGAAATGTAAATCTTCTTTACGTATAACACAGCTCAATCGCGAGAATAACGAAGCGAAGGAAGCTTTGAAGGAGGCCGAAGTTGCTCGCTTTGCAAAAGAGGGTGAAGTCAGTATACTGCGGAAAAGAATCGAAAAAGTGAGTCACCCCTCCCTTTTCCCCTCTCCCCCTCTCCCTCTTTCCCTCCTGTTTGAGTACTAGACGAAATCGCAGGCTGCTCAGCAACACACAACGGACGTTGTCAAACTAAAGGAGACCAAAGAAGCGGCAGATACCGAACAAGCGCGAAATCGAAAAGAGATGAAGGAACAAATAGAGCGACTTCGCGCAGAGCATATTTTCAAGGTATTGAACATCTGTAAAATCATATTTATTTTCGTTGCTCATCTCATCTAGCAACATGAACTCGAATTGTCGACTCGAAAGCCGACATGGTCAGCGCGGTCGAGAAGGACTACAATGGGACCTCAACCTCCCCCCATCCCCTTACCATCTGCAATGCGGGGCTGGACTTCGCCGAATCCCGCTGGCCTGATCAAAGACAGCACTCTAGAGGAAACACCTTCACGCCAACGCATAAGATTTGAAACATACGATCAAGAGAAGTCTCCGAGGAACGCAGCAAAGACACGTTTAGCAGGTCCAGATCTCAAATTTACTGGATTCGAGAATTCCTTCCTGCAATCATCTCCTGTCAAGTCTCCGTCTCGCTTACGCCATTCTGCCGCCAATCTCCCTGCTATCTACACTCCTCGGAAGAAAGCTAGAGGGAAAGGCAAAGAAGCGATGGCCAGTGGAGTCTTTTCGCCGGTCCGAATGCCTCCACTTACTTTGCGACCAAATACCGGACATGATCGTGATAGATCATTTATAGACGATTCTATACAAGACTTCAATGTCGATGTGGAAATGGGCGATGGCAGTCCACGTATATATTCGGAATCCGTCAGAGATGGAAGCAGTCCGGGTCGTGATCCGGGTGATCTCAGTTCTGTGGTTGATATGGAGCTCCTAGATGACCCAGAGGGTAGTACTTCTCTTGAGGCAGATAATTTTGACGGCATTGACTGGAGTGAAGAGGTAAGTTCATCCTGAATCTTTATAGCGCAGCATTAACGTTTCTTGCTAGTTACATTCCATGCTCTTTTCGCATACTTATCGAGTCTCGAAGACGCTCACTTTTCATTTCCTTTTATCTGCCTCTATCCCATCGAACGAAGACTATGAGCGCGCGTGTTCGTCGATTTTAGAAGCTCTGGGGACGAAGTATAAGTATGGTACATTTGATGCGCTAATGGGACAAGTGGCAGATAGTTTTAGATCGATGTCAGTCATTTTGTGGGAAACTAAACTTGTACGTGTCGTTTGTATCGATCATGTCTTCCAAGATCTGAGTCCGTTCTTCAAAACAGACTAAGCACTTAATGGCGCTCTTCGATTTGCTTAGCTCAATAATGATCTACATCCCGTGCTTCACTTCGGCCATTCTTCAACCTTCCCTCAACCATCAAAACGGACCAAGCACTTTTCTACGTGTTTTATGCGATATTGCGTTGAAAAGTAACGATCTCAAAGAGCAGAGGAACACGTTAGGCGAAAGCTCCCCCGTACTGGTCCACTCGGTGTTAAATCTAGTGGAAACTATTGCATGGACGGTCAAAGATTATTTATCCGATAAGTAAGTTCTGTTTCCTTTGCTGAATTGCGATTTTGAGGTTAAAATTCAACTTTTATTTCCGACAGCCTAGCATTTATCCTGCGAACAGATCGGGTTATGATGATTTTGCTAGATAACAAGCAATCAAGTGATGTGATATCCCACACTATCCGGACTCTCGTTCTCTTGTCGTCTCGTAAGCACGATGTCTCCCCCTTTTTTATTATTACTCTTTTGTCCTGAAATTCGCGTGACAGATTCTTCTCTATTTCTCCCTCTTGTTTCCGTTCCCGACTTAAATGTGGACGGCCAACCTGTAAAGAATAGTCCAAACAATCCCGATCCTACGAGAGTACCTTTGTTGGAGAAGCTGTGTAATTTTCTAATTGATGCAGGGCCACTCACGGATGTTGTGAGTTTGGGGAGGACATGTCAATGAAGTCACTCGACTAATTTGATTGGTATCAGCACGCGGATATATCGTCAATCCTCAACTTCTTCGCCCTCTTAATTACGTCGGATCCTGATGGTAGGCTCACGCTGCTGAATTCCAGCATGCTTGTCCCCTGCCTGGTCTATTACCTTGCACGTTTGACCAGCTTGATCTGGGAGGAGGATGAGCATGTTATGCGATCATCTGACTTTGCTGCTAGGTTTGAAGAAGCAATTTACGAATACTTGTTTGTGCTGACATCGTTAATGTAGCATTGTTCGGAACATCAAGCAGGCACTACATCTCCTACATCGTCTCGTTTTTCCTTCTTCGGGAACAAACGCAGTGGAGGGCCAGAGTATTGATAACTTCGACTTTCGTCAAAAGCTATATCACGCACCACACATCCTCTTCAACGGCCTGGCACACATGTTCGTTGTGATGATCGGGCGCCTGAGTTACGCGGATCCCCCTGAATGGCTGGCACCCAAGCTGCAAGTGGAGATCGAGAAAGCTACTGGTCCGTGCTGAAATCCTTCCCTCTTCGATTTGAACTGTGTATCGCTAATGGATAACTGCTACTTCACAGAGCCTGCAAGGGACCTGATGGATCTCATCATCGAAGGCCCAGAGGGCGACAGCGTATGGGCAGCCTATCAAGATGCGGATATCAAAAAAGTTACCGAAGACGATGACGAGATGGAGGCTCGGCTCCTCGATGCGAACGAGCCTGAATGACATCACACGCAGCTCCCTCTGTAGTTTTCCTTCACAATCACGATCTATTGTACGATCTGGTTATTTATCCTAACATTATTCGACGCTTGCAACAATGTATCCGTATACAATTCATTCTCGCATCTACGCATTCGCATTACTTTATATCAATTCCTTGCCCCAGTTACTCATTACCTAAAGAATATACAACGGTGATGGGTTCAGCCGTATCTTATGATGAACAGACCTATACTTACTTGCCTGCATGTCTTTCTTAACCATTGCGCTTTCCGGGGATCCACTTTACCCGGTTTACTGGATCTGTCTTTCAGCCTTTTCGCTGCAAGCACGCAAGACTCATGTCTGAAGCGATTACTAAGTCGTCGGTGTATTATGTCCTACATTCGGTGAGATAAAGAAAGTGTAACAAGTGAGTGAAATTATTACCTCGGCGGACAGTGGTCCGATGGCGCTGTCCTTTGTTTTATTTGAAAAAGAACTCCAGCTAGTTTCCGCCAGTGTCGATAGAGATCCATAAGAATTCAGCCAGAACTGCCACAGACACTCCTCCCAATCAACCGCACGCGAGGGCGCCGTGAAAAACCGCTCGCTGCACCAAATTGGATACGTCTGCTCGACAAACACAGGGGCCAGAGGTGGGAATGGTATTGGAGAATTCGCCGTGAACTTCGAGGATGAAAGAGCGAAAGGGGAAACTAGTCTAGACGCGTTGAGGGCCGACATTTGCGCTGCGAGCTTGATGTTCAGACCTTTTGGTATGCTTGTTTCCGTCGAAGAAGGAAACAATACAACGTAGCGAGTCCGGGCAAACATTCTAGCCAAATTTAGATACGAGTTGGATGTACGAATTTCGTGAGGCAGCTGATGAATGATATGGAAGGAAGCCATATCGCTTACTCCCGATGGCGCTTTTAGGGCATTGATTGATGACTGCGCTTGGCGAGGGTCCATTTCCGTTACAACGACAACAGACGAGGGACCTTGTCCAATATCATTGCACTAAACTGTGGGTCTTGTAATAGCCTGCTTACCTTCCCAAGAGTTTAACCAGGTGACCAAAGATTTTAAGTCCTTTAGCTCTATCCATAAGCATGCCGTTATGTTCGAGTCGCTGGGTTCCGCGTGAACGATGTATGGAAAGAAAGAGATCGGTTGAGGTTTGAACTGCAGAATTCTGGATAGGCGAAAAGAGTGCGAGAAGTCATTTATGGGGGAGATTGATTGATTTTCGAGCCTTGAAGTGTGATGAAACAGCGCCTTTGGAACTACAAACAGACGCATTGTAAAGAAAGCCACAGAGAATAGACAGTACGTAGACAAAGTCCAAAATAGTAAAGTATGCCTTAGAGGACGAGAAGCTTTCTCAGAGCAATGTAAAGGCAAAGAAGATGTTCGGGGACTTGATGGGAGACTGTGCAGGATGACGGGGGACCTGAGGATTTTGTGTGGAGGCAGCTCGTCAGAGTCTGCACGGGATTGCGTACGAAGGCGGCGCTGCGAACTGGAGCTGGAGACAGTCAAACGACTGTGGAACGAGGCGGAAGCAGACGTGCTAAAGAGACCAGGAGCTTTTGCCACCGACGAGCTCGATGGACGTGTCTCCATTACGGACTCGTAGCTCTGAGTGGCAGAATACAAGCGGCACACCTTCGCCAAGTCCGTGAGTCGCGACGCGTCATGTCACGTGACATCGAACGTGTGCTATTATTAGCTGCTTTATTGTGCCAGTGCCTACTTCTCGTCTCGCTGCCAGAATGTAGCAGGATACTTCTTGCCTTCCAACTTTTCAACTGGCATGTTCATCCTCACCGCTCTGCTCGGGTCATTTATACTCGCAAGTTTCTGGGTCCTCTACGTTTTGTTCATTGAGCCGCTCTTCTCGCCGCTCAGGAACCTTCCTGGACCTGACGGTAACAAAGGGCTTGGGATCAACGGACACCTTCCGAAGGTGCTCAGGTAAGTCTCCTCTTGTGCATATCTTTCTCGTCCATTGACCAAGTCGCAAAAAGCGTGAAATTCTCTAGAGCAACACACGAAGAATTCACCAGCAAGTACGGAAGGAATGTCAGGATAAAGGGTCTTGGTAACGTTCGTCGCGTTTCTCCGACTCTTCGACATCATACAACCAAACTCATCTCGCTAGTTTAGTGGGAAGATCGTCTGTTAACGACAGATCCTGTCGCGATGGCACACGTTATGAACCATACCAACGATTATCAGAAACCCTGGCAGTCGCGGCGTGTCATAACAAGACTTATTGGCGAAGGTGCCGTGCTTTCGTCCAGATACAGTGATCTTCGACTTAGGATATGATAGGAATGCTCGCCGCTGAGGGTCAAGTCCATAAGCGCATGCGTCGAGTTGGTACGCCAGCGTTCTCCATCCAAAACATGCGGGCATTCGTTCCGATTACCTTCAAGAAGGCGATCGAATTGAAAGACAAATGGATGTCCATGATTGACGAGGAGGAGGCGAGATCAGAGGTAGCGAGTGGCTTGGAGGAGAAGCCGACCGATAACGGAAAAGCGGGTTCGAGGTTGGATGTATGCCACTGGATTAGTCGTGCAACTTTCGATGTCATTGGCTTGGCTGGTGAGTCCTAGAAATTTTGCTAGTTCAATTTTCTTTCTGTTCTAAATTGTGAAGGCTTCGACTACAACTTCTCCGCCATACAACATGAAAAAAACGAACTTTTCATGGCATACAAGGACATGTTTGAGATTGCCGTTTCACGTGGTGGAGGTCTTTGGGACATTGCTGTTATTTACTTCCCGTGGCTCGAACGTATTTTTGTGAGTGCGAGTCAGAAACCCTGGTTTCTAACATCAAAGTCTAAAGTGTTTCTTAGCCCAACGAGAAGACTCGTACTGTGCAGAAATCGCAAGAGATCATTAATCGAATTGGCAGACAAATTGTGCAAGAGAAGACGAAACGGATCGTTGAGGGAGAAAAAAATGGGTCTGGATACGGAGGGATCGATTTCTTGAGTCTCCTTAGTATGCGTTATATATATCCCGCCAACGAACGAAGTCTACGAAGTCTAACCCTTCCACTGCAGTCAAATCGAATTTATCGACCGACATTACTCCTTCTCAACGAATTTCGGACGATGATCTTTTGGCCAACGTGAACACATTCTTTTTTGCCGGATCGGACACGACTTCTCTCGCGCTCACTTGGGTGCTATATCTACTCGCTGGAAACCTTGAGAATCAGGACAGCCTCCGGGAGGAGCTGCGTTCCATGACTGCCTCCTTCCCGACCCTTCCGTCTTTCGATGAGAAAACCAGCTGGCAGGAAGTTTGGTCGGCACTCGACGATCTACCGTACTTGAACAACGTTGTCCGTGAGGCACTCCGCGTGATCCCGCCTGTGCATAGCTCAATCCGCGTCGCGATGCGGAATGATGAAATCCCGACGAGCGAAGCAATCAAGATGCGGGACGGGAGCGTGAAGTGGGATATCAGAATCAAGAAAGGCCAATTCGTTCACGTACCTGTAGAGAGCATGAACGTTGACAGGGGAATATGGGGGGATGATGCTTGGGCCTTCAAGTTGGTTTTTCACTACTAAGTCCAACGGGTGATATTGATGTTTTATTGATGTTTTTAAAAACTTCAAGGCCGGATAGATGGAATAACCTTCCTGCTGCAGTGTTAGAACAACCCGGCCTTTACAATCACACACTATCATTTTCGGCTGGACCAAGGGTGCGCCTTTTTTGCTATTAATTGTAGCCTCACTGACAATATTCTGCAAGGCCTGCATCGGCATGCGCTTTTCCGTGATTGAAATGAAGAGTCTTCTCTACATTCTCATCACCAATTTTACCTTCAGACGAGTTGAAGGTGTACAAATGTGCGCTATGAATGTGTAAGCTCACTTGAGCACCCTCGAGACGGCTACTTGCTAATATGAGCTTCCGAAGTGTCCTTACACGTCCGTACGTTGTCGGCAAGTTCATGGAAGGCAGTCAATTGCCCCTCATTGTTTCTCGCATCTAAATGATATCGGTGCTCTTTCTTGATCCGATCACGAACGGGTTTCATGGTAATTTATCTTCTCTCGATTTGTATTTAATAGTAATGTTACAACAATTTCGCACAACTACACACTTCTTTGAACCCAGTCCAGTCGTTCATAACGCTTCTGTGCGAGCACCGCCCCTCAAAAGTCCGATCGAGCAGGTTCTCCAGCCCATGCGCGTCTGATCACCTCCCTTATACCTTCTCTCTTGATCGGCCTTGGATTCCAGTATGGGTTCTTTACCGCCAAATCTGCCGCCTTATCAATCCCGTCCTCCGGCATGCCCACTTCCTTCAATCCCCTCTTGACTTTCAGCTTTGACAGAAGTACATTCAGACCCTCAACGGCGTCCTCGTTATCGAACGCACGGGCGAGCTTCGCCATTGCGTCCGGCACTTTGGGGGCGTTGTAGGCCAGTGCGTGTGGCAGGACGATAGTGTGTGTTTCTGCGTGCGGGAGATTGAACGTCCCCCCGAGGACGTGGCACAATTTGTGGTGCACGCTCATGCCAACTAGTCCGAGGCATGTCGCACAAAGCCAAGCACCGTATAACGCGTCGCTACGCGCTTCTAGGTCCTCTTTATTCTCGACAATGACTGGCAGTGCGCGTGAAAGCGCGCGGATGCCTTCCTCGGCCATGAGATCAATTACCGGGTTGCCGGTCTGTGAGTACAATGCCTCGACGGCGTGAGCGATCGCGTTGATGCCGCTGGTTGCACTAAGTCCTGACGGGAGGGAAAGAGTGAAGTCGATGTCGTAGATGACGACCTCCGGCAGAACTTTAAGTGTGTTTTGCGTGGTCTTGGCTCCGTTCTCCGTTTGCCCGATAATGGGAGTCATCTCCGAACCGGCGTAAGTTGTCGGTACGACAATTTGCGGCATGTCCGTGCGCAAGGCAATAGCCTTAATGAAAGGGCAGTTCAGCAAATCTTGATAGATTACTAATGACACAAATGTTCACTAGTACCTTACCAAGCCCAATTGTCGACCCACCGCCGATGGAGATGATACCGTCCGCCTTGCGCTCGTTTGCGATCTCTAGACATTTTTCGGTTACGTCCAAGGGCGTGTGCATTGTCGCTCCATTGAACTGGCCCGCAGATTCGATGCCCGCGGACGACAGGAGTGTTTCAACGTGGACAGCGTGACTTCGATTGCTCTGGCGTACTGAGCACCAAAGGCCTTTGTAGATTGAGGACGTCTGACCTCGTCTGGCAGCTGTTTGATCGTGCCGCTGCCAAAAATCACGCGAGCAGGATTGGCGTTGTAAACGAAAGGCCTCATTTCTTGACCAAAATCTGTCGTTATCGACGTCGTCGTCGTTGAACGAGATCGTGTATGTACATGACGGAGTTAAAGACTGACTGGACGAAATGTTTTGCCCTGCTTATGTTTAGACTTCTGGTTCTCACGAATGCTAAATGAGATCGGTGATTTACTCTACCGGTGTGACACTTGCATCATTGATCATATGCCATTGACGGCCGCGCGCATCCTCTTGACCAACGACCCCCACCTGCTTGGACGATGCGCGCTTTCGTGATAAACAAGTACGCACACCCTTCGCTGGTTCACCTCTCCACAGATGCGCCTGAGCCCCGTCCAGCCGGCGACGAACTTCTAGTCGAGGTTTATAGCGCTGGGCTCAACTTCTTCGATGTACGCGTTGAGCTTCGTGCCCGGTTCATGATTGAAATAGAGCTGACTAGTCATCGTCCTAGATTCTACAAGCTCAAGGGTGCTTATACTTGTGAATAAATCTCTAACTCGAAGCGCTGATCCTGCGAAGAAAATACCAGAACCAGCCTCCCTTCCCGTTCGTCCTTGGCAGCGAGTACGCTGGCAGAATTGCTGCCGATTCGCCCGTTCCCGAAGGTTGCCCTTTCAAGCCAGGCGATCGCGTATTTGGCTATGCGCAGGGTGTCTTCGCCGACCGCGTAGCAGCGAGCTGGAAGGTTATGGTCCCTCTTCCAAAATCCATGTCTTACGATCAAGGCGCCGGTACGCATTTGGCGTCAATCCATCACGAGCTCCTTGATTGAAGTCTAGATTAGGACTACATATTACTTGGCCAACGAGCTATGAAGCACTCGTTGGCCGGGCCGAACTTAAGGCAGGTTAGTATGAATTTGATCGTATGTTCTCTAATACATATTGTCGTTGACTCATGTTTCTACCAGGTGAATGGATCCTAGTGACTGCTGCAGCCGGGGGCGTTGGTATTGCAGCAGTACAGCTTGCAAAAGGTATGTTTCCGTCAGATTACCGAGGTCGCGTACTCACGGAGTTTGTTCTCTCGACTTTTGAAGCTCTGGGTGCGAAAGTCATTGCGGCAGCTGGCTCCCCTTCAAAAATGGAAGTTGCCAAGCGCTACGGTGGAGCGGATTATGTCGTAGACTATACCGCGCCAAATTGGCAGAAGGAAGTCATGGCTATAACGAAGGGCAAAGGCGTAGATGTAGTGTACGATCCCGTCGGCCGCATACGAGGTCTGTTTTCTGCATTGATTTCCTGCTTATTCGTTCGTAAACTTTAAAGGGACTAATGGCAAATTAAGACTGCTTGAAGTGCATCGCATGGAAGGGACGGGCTGTCGTCGTCGGTTTTGCTGGTGGACAAATAGAAAAGGTTGGCGCCAATTTGTGATGATCCTCGGCATTTGGCTCAGTGTTTTCTAGCTTCCCCTCAACCTTGTTCTGCTCAAGAACATTGCCGTCACTGGTATTCACTGGGGTGCATATGCAAGTACGTCCCTCTATTGGTTTAACATATAACGATTCTTCTGAATGATATGCAATACTCCAGAACTCGAACCGCAGCGCATCCCTGTAGTTTGGAAAGAACTACTGAAGTACGGCATTTTTTTTCTCTTTGTATGAAGTCTGTTGACTGCGAGACTCAGGCTTTTCGAGTCCGAACGTGTGAAACCAGTCGTCTACTCAGAAGTCTATCCTCTCGAAAATCTCGTAGACGGTCTGCGGGCTCTTGAGGAACGTAGGACGTGGGGAAAGGCCGTCATCCGTGTTCGGGAGGACGCCGAAAGCACAGTTCGTGCAAAGCTGTAACTATATCTTGATGTAGCATTATCACGTTTTTACCGCATTGGTTTCTTGTATGTAATGGGATTGGGTCAACGTGCACCAAAATGGTTGACGAAAACTTCTGATTTTCGATGAGTGACGGATACATTGGTTCTTGTACTTATGCAAAGGGGAAGAGGACGTGGATACGTGACTGTTTAAGGTATGTGATTTATGATGTGTTGCAAAAAATGTTAGAACAGGTGTAATTAGTCGGTTAAATAGGCGGTACAGTGGACAGGTAGGAAGAGATAAGCAGGAAGCCATAATCTGGACAAGGCTGTAGAACGTCACTTCATCTCGGTGCTGAGAATGTTGAGAGACGGTGCGAGGACCTTGCGTTTGCATCTTCAGTTTTATGCATAGCTTCAGCATATCTGGAGGGAAAGATTAGAGGAATGTTGATTGGACAGAAGTCAATTCCACGCACAGCAACTTGTAACGAACGAGCTCGTTTTCCATTTCCTCGCTCTTTATTCGTTGCATCACAAGTTCTTTCTGTAGATAAGCATGGAGCGTCAAAAACAAAGAACAGATGGGTATCGAAAAAACCTAACGCACCACCATGTCGCATTGCTCCGTATTCAGTTGAGCCAGCGAGGTCTCTAGATTTTTCCTGGAGAAGGTAGGCGTCAAATGACATGAAGATATTTCTTATGTTTGACGTAATGAGAAGTTGCTCACACTTGCGCTGTCAGATGGCGATTCGTGTTTCTAAGGTTGTCCATCTCCACCATATGTGCCTCACGCGTACGAACCAACTCCTCGTATTCGTGGGCGTATACGTCAAGCATAAATGGCGTAATTTTCAGCGACAGCGCATCTTGGACGAACTTGTTTACACGATACGACTCGTTCGGGTTGTTCAACGAGCGATTGTAGTTGCTACCACCGTTTGCTGCCTTCTTGGAATCGTCTTCGTACTAGCAGGATTACGATCAGCAACAAATCTAACTAATGTAAGAAAGCACCGACTATATATTGTTCAAATAAACGATTTTTCAGAAATGCGAGGATGTCGTCGAACTTGAGTTTCAGGAGCGCCTCCTCATTTTTCTGAAGCAGAATGACACTGAATCCAAAAATCGACTCGATGCCAGAAGCCAAAACATTATCATATATTCGGAATACGATGTCGAGGGGGAAACTAGCAGCACCAGCTTGTGAGCAATTGATGCCATACGTTTCAAGGACGAACACCTCACCGATAGCTAAACACAGTGAGAAACCACTGAGAGCAAAACATACTCGATTTAACGCCTTGCCGAAGGAAATGCACGTGCAAAACTGGGAGGAGCTCTTCTACTAGGCGATCAAACTAAGATGAACAAATCCAAAATAAATCACAGTGAATATCGTTCGCAACAGAACCTCTCACTTGATACATGCGCAATTGGAGACCGGGCATCTCCGGTAAGAAATGTCCTCGTAGGCCATACGAGTACATTAAACGGACCAGAAGACAGAACGCTTCTTCATCTGGCATCTGCCTTTTTTCGTCAGCCTAGCGTTGGTAGCGAAGCGGGTCCAGAGCTCACGAACATTGAGTAACAGAATAGCAACAACAAATGGGAGGCCCTGGCAGTAGCCGACTTCTGGGTCATACAAAGAATATGCTTTTAAGACATTGAACAGATTTTCTTGACCAATGCCTTGGCCATCAGTGAAATAATCGTGATGTGGGAATGTCCTTCAAAACCAAATTAGTCTGAGCTTCAGATCGCTGCCGAATATCCTGACCTTCCTAAATCACGCAGAATAGCCTTCTCGTGCGGACTCGTCCCCTTCAAATGGCGGCTATAAGTAGCCTCCAGATCTGTATCTTTTGATGCGGACCTGGTTCGAGTTGCTCAAAATACATCACGCAATGACAGCGAAGATGGAAGCAAACATTAATTGCCACATCATCCCTCGTAGTGACTTCGGGATCCCTCGCTCGATGGCCTTCGCGAGCTTCTCTGGGTTGTCAGAAGCAAACTGCCGGTAATCTGATTCCAATGAGATGTACTGGTATATACGCGTCTTAAGACGCTCTTACCGCCCATGACTTTGCCCCAAAATTCTGAGAAACGATGATATCAATCGAATTGACGTCCCTAACCTAGGTTTACGCACCCCAATCTATGGTTTTCTCCGTTTCGGTCTCCGGATGGCATGACTGGTGTCCGTTTTGTATTCTTGAGAACTCCTCTTGCAGGCGCTGCTGACCATCCAGGCTAATTCTTTTGGAGAGATTTGTTTCTTCTTGCGACTTCTGCAGGTCGAGCCGCTGCAACAAGAAAGGCAAGTTACCAACGGATCCCCGCGAGGAGCTCCCGACTGTATAACTCGACGCGGATTTCTTATGCGACTTCCTCGGGCTCGAAGCCGCCGACCCTGGTCTCTCGAAAGAGACCGTGCTCCGCCGCTCTGCTATAGAAGACGCGGAGAACGACGCGCGCGAATCCTGGCCGCTGCTGAGTGTCCCTCCGCTTAACGGCACATTCGAAAAGCGCGAGTCGTCGTCGACGACCTCGATTTCCACGCCCGAGTCTGTCATAGACTCCCGTTTCTCCGATTGCGATATGTCGTCCCCCTTCGCCTTGGGCGACAGAAGCTCGTCGAGGGAGGGTGGCGTGGACTCGGACATGTCGAGGTCGACCACGCCAGAGGTCGATTCAGATCGTTGACGGTTAGTGGAGTACATCGGCTTATCTCAAATTTTGCATCGGGGAAATACGCGAAAGCGAGATGGTAGTCAAGAGCGAGTGCTCAACATGTGCGCCTTCAGTGGCGGCTGCCGTCAGAGCTCGAGAATGCATAAGTAAGCAGCATATGCATCACTGCGCGTCGCGGTGCGTGTTCTAGGCGTGGGAACTCAGATTTCTACTTAGTAAAACTGAGGAGAGCACCGCTATCAAATTCATTGAGTGCTATGTGCATGCAACGTTCCTCCGAATATAAACAAAAGACAGTACATCCAACGGTCTGTAACGAGTCTCGAAAGAAGCGCACGCTCACGCGTCGTCCTCTTCGACATCTCCTAACTCGAACATGCCAAGACGGTCCGTCTTCGCGCCCGCCACGGCATCTTTTAGCTTTTTCACGACGCCCGGGTATGCGCTGAGGTATTTACAGCCCTTGCGGTCAATCGACGCGAGGCCCTCGCGCACGAGGTCCGCATTGACACACGCCTGTGGGTCCTGTGCCGTCTGCGGGTCGGCCGGGTCGATGAGCCGCAGGTGCAGGAGCGGGCCCTCTCGGAAGTCCACGTTCGCGACGAGCTTGCGGCCCTCGCACAGGCTCCGGAAGCGCTCGATCGCTTCCTGGTAGTACTCGCTGCTAGGGTCGACGAGCTTTACGAAGCTTTAAATAGTTGGGCGGCTCAGAAACACGACGCAACTGATTACGGAGTTTAGACCTACCTGAGGCGGGCGTCCTGAGCCTGGCCAGGTAGCGAGCGGAACTGGGGGTCGAGAGGACGGATATCTTTGAAAGCCACCGTGTCCTGATTCCCGTAGTCGATGAACGTCACCTCCGCCTCCTTCTTCAGCGGTGACGAACGGCGGACTCTTGCGCGGTACCATGAGCCGTCAGAGAACTTAGCGGAGACTAGATCGCCGCCCTTCGGGAAGAAGTTCGAGGGAGCAGCGGCTGCGCGATGGTGTAACGAGAAGTCGTGCATCAGTTTTTCTAATGTTGCGATACCTGTTTATTTTTTGTAATTTTCGTCAACAATAATAAGTGGGAGCTGATTCAAATGCATAGCGTACCTTCTGTGTTGAGTATTTGAACAGAGAAAGTCAATCCGTTGTGCGTGCGGACATCGCTGATGATAATGTCGAGGTACTCCGTTTTTAATGGCTGGATGTCCTGAGATTTCTTTTCCTCTTCCTCTGCAGCAGCTTCCGCATCCGCATCGTAGTCGCTCCAGATCTACAGTAAAGGAAGGAAAACAAAATTTTAAGACCCGCTTAATCCGGACGAAGTGACCGAAACGTACGCTGCGTTTATTTTCTTTTGCTTCAGACTAAAAACCGAATAAATGAGCCAGCTGTCTTGAGAAATGTCATTCAGATCCCCACCTCGGCATCATACAGGTGCTTAGCCCACGGCAAGCTGTCCGCCGAGAACCCGTGTACGGTAGCAAGGCCCTCCCGCACAAGTAAGACTGCGGCGTTCTCGGTCTTGTTCAGGTAAAGTGCGCCGATGAAGCCGCCGCTCTTGTCGACAGCGTCGATCTCGATCTCGACGTCGCGCTGCATGTAGCGGCGGGTGGCAAACTCGGCCGCCTCGGCGCCGTAAGGCTCGCTCTTCTCGCTTGCGTTGCGTGCTGTTCGGGGAGCGCGGATGCCTAAGGGGTAGAAAGTTGTTCAGACTACAGCACACACAGAAAGCCAAATTGAATAGAAGAACACTGACCGCCAAGAACGAGCGTGATGGTTTGGTTGTCCTTCGGTAACAGGATTCTGAGAACTAATTAGCTAGTCAACCTTATCTCTAGCGTGCTCTAAACGAACTTGAAGCGGGAGCCGGCAGCAACGTAGTCGACTACGGCCGGAATCCGCCCTATCCGCTTGAAGCCAGAAAGATACGAGTTCGCTCTCACAGCCGACTAGAAGGTGAAATTATTGTTAAGTTCCGAAACGGAAAGGCTGAAAGAAGAATTCGCAGACCTCCGATACGTTCATGGGTTGCTTTGGGGCCGGGTGCTCCTTTCCAGAGTGAATTCCTCGCCCTTCTGCGGCAGCACTATAATGACACACGTTAAATGACAAGGCGAAAGACGACAGACATCGGGGCGTACGCTTGTTCCGCAGCCATGAGCTTGTCGTAATCTGACGAGCGGTCCTCGTCGTCGCGCTTATGGCGAAGCGTCGTTGCGTAGCCCTTTTCAATAAGCTGCTCGGCGACATTTCTACAGTAGATAGCAGAGAATCAAACCAAGAGCTTCAGCATTTTGTTTTGTTATATTTTAGAAAAGATAAGCTTACGCGTTAGCGCCCCCGTAGCGAACGGTAGCGCACTCGCGTTCGTCAAAGTCGCCTTCTTTTGGTCGGATGAAATCCACATGTACTTTTACGGTTTTTCCGATGAGTTTTTTGCGCAGGAACTTAAAAAAAGAGATTTCGAATCAGCAGCCGAACTCCCGGGCTAATTCAATGGCGCAAACCTCTCGAGCCTCTGTCGCATAGTACGCCTGCTTCGGGTCCGCGGCTCTACAATTCAGAGCCATTCAGCCACCAAGAAACACGCCTTACATCGCTGCACGAGAACGCACTTTGGCGCGCGCGTCGAGCTCAGCTGCACCCGGCGCTCCCGCCCGCCGTCCTTCGGGACGACGGAGACCTGGTCCCCGCTCCACACGCGCACGACGAGCGCGTCGAAGTTGCGCGCGGAGCCGTCTGCCGCCGCGGCCGTGGCGCCGTTCGCCCTCGCCCCGGGCGCGCCCGCCGCGCCGGGCAGCGCGGCGTACAGGCAGAGGCGCTTTTCTTTTGCGGCGCGCTCGGCGGCGCGCAGGCGCTCCATGCCCCCGCCTGCGGCGAGCATGCCGGCGTGCCAGTCGACGACGCGCGCGAGGCCGGTGGCGACGAGGTGTTCGGCGACGTTCCCGGCGGGATGGAGGACTAGTGATAATATTAGGAAGTGTCTTCTGAAGTTCTAGAGGCTTGTCAGCATACCGCTTCCGATGAAGATACTAGCTGGCGCCGGCGCGGAGCCATTCGCGGTTGATTGGAAGGGCGTAGCAGTAGGGGCTGGCAGAGAGAGGAGCTGAACGCGGACAGCTCTTTGTAATAGCCGCGATTCAGTGAAGAATTTTGCCTTGAGTATTTCTTAGACGAAGGGGTTTCACACCATTCAAGGACAATCGGAACGCACCTCGTCGCCCCACTGCTCTGAAGCCTCGCCTTGCTTTCCAGACGAGCGCGGGGAGCGGACACCAGCAAGCGAAATATTTACAAACTGATGCTCGCCATCCGGCATGAGAAGACGTGCGCGTACAGTCGACCCATCGCGGACCGATTCGACAATTGCTGAAACCCGATTTTTTTTTTTAGTTTTTTGTAAGGTCGCAAATTTCAAACGAGCAGATTTCACGAAACACGTACCATCCAACGACTTGCCTTTCCATTCCTGCAAGAACGCCGTCGAGTCAAGCGGCATATTATAATGCACCTCCCTCGCCTACCCAAATGCAAGTCACGTGATCTACTTCAGAAACAAGAAAATCCCGACGAAAAAGTACAAATGCGTTTGCACACCTTCGGGCCCTGCGGATTCCACATGCCGCGCCCGCCCGTGTGCGCGTCGTTCTCGAGGTCGCGCCGGCGGGCGTCCTCCTCCGTCGGCTCGCGCTTGAGCTCCTTCGCGCGCGCCCAGCCGGCGCGCAGGAGCTCCGTCGCGAGGTCGGTCGGGGGCGCGCCGGCGGCGGTGGAGGCGAGCTCGGCGTTCCCGAGGTCGCGCGGCACGTCGTCCGTGCCGGGCGGCAGCGCGTGGATCGAGGCGAAGGCGACCTCCTTGCCGACGCAGAGCGAGCGCAGGAACTCGCGCGCCTCGAAGGCCCAGGGCTGTGTGCGGTGTGTTTAGAGAGAGGGGACGGGGGCGGGTGGGGGGATGGGGGGACGGGAACGCACCTCGTCTTCGCGCGAGGCGGTGCCGAGGCGCGGCGCGGTGATGTCGGCGAGGTGCAGGACGCTGCGCGGTGCGCGGTGCTCATCAGATGTGTACCGTATTATGAGTGGGGAAGCACGCACCGTTCCTTGGGCGGCTGGCCCTGCGGGCCCGGGCGGCCGCGCAGGACGAGGGAGTCGCCGGAGATGACGGCTGCAAAGAGGGTGAGCGGGCAGGCTGCGCAAGGCGATCAAGACGCGGGGGGAATTTACACTTCACGATCTGCAGGAACGGAGAAACGTGTCGTCAGTTCTCCTTCTCGGTGAGGAATGGAATGGAAGGAGGGGAAGAGGGGGTAAAAAAAAGCCACGGACTGCTTTCATCGCCATTGTTGCAGATGGGGACCGGGGGGACGTGTGTGGATTGGGACGGAGAAGGGACGTGGTGTGTCGAGGAAGGGGGAGAGCAGAATGCGGACGAGCGTGCAGGCGCCTCCGTGCAGGCGGGTCGTGTGCGATGTATGCCAGCGAGGATCGATCGATCGGGAAACTCGCTTCCACGCTCATTTATTTACCGCTGCGAAAAGAAATTCAAAAACTAGCTAAGCTAGTGCGCGACGACGTAGCCCCGCCGACGCCGCCCACGACGCCCACGATGCCGCTCTACAAGATGTTCTGCATCGCCGCGCACTACCCCGAATACGTGCGTTTCCCCCCCCCTCCCCAATCGCTCTTTTCTATCTTTCCTTTCCTTTCTAAAACTCAGGCTTCTGTGTACAGCGGCACATCAAGGACCTCGTCTCGCAGTCCGCGACGCTGCTGCTCGAGCGCGGCAGCACCGTGCGCCAGATCCAGTACCTCGGCACGCGGAACCTCCCGCAGCGCATGCGGCGCCACAAGCACTACCACGCCATCGGCGAGTGCGTCTCTTTCCCTCCCTCCCCCCTCCCTTCCCTCTCCCCCCATCCTGCACCTGGCTAAAGCACACGCCCCCAGCTACTGGACGATGCACTTCGACGCGCCGCCGCGGCTGCTCGCGCAGCTCAGCGAGCGCATGCGCACGGACCCGCGCGTCGTGCGCTGGACGATGCTCAGGCTCGGCGAGCGCCTCGAGGACGTCGTCGCCGCGGACCGCGCGCGCACCGTCGGGGACGCGGACCGGCCCGCGGCGCTCCCCGGCGCCCGCGACTCCCGCGAGGACCGCGGGCTCAGCCCCGCGCTCCAGGCCGAGCTTGGGCTTCTGAAGGGCGGCGCGGACGACGCCGCGTGGAGGCGGCCCTTCTGAGCGGCGCGGCGCGGCAGTTTTAGAATAGGAGGGGACGGGTTGTGTGTACATTATTTCTTTTGTTTCGGTGAGATCTGCCTCTTTTCTCTTTTCTCTTTTCTTTTGCTAGACCCCGCAGGACTCACGCCGTGCAATGTAGTAATATTTTTTTTCTTTCCCTTTCATATATTATGATCCCGCACAAAACGAGTGAGGGCATCTAGCCCCGTGATACGCCTCACACCGTCTGCACTCGTCTCTTCGGGAGCTGTGCGCTGTGCCTGGTTCTCCGGCGGTCTGCTCAACAGCAAGGCGTGGAGACCCGCGCGGGAAGCACCGAAGTAATCACTGGGAGCAGAAGCGTCAGACAGCGCGGGATAATGAGATATATCAGATGCCATCGCGAAACGATCAACAAACAAAACGCGCTAAAGAAAGAAAAGACGCACCACTCCAGCTCGTCGCCGACGTGCGCCGCCTCGCCGGGGCTTGCTTTTGCGCGCGCGCAGGCGCGCAGGAAGATCTCGGGGTGCGGCTTCTCGACGCCCTCCGCGTCGCTGACGAGTATGTGGTCGAGGTAGGCGAGGGCGCCGAGGTCGTCGAGCGCGGCCACTTTTAGTCAGAGAGCTCGTGCATCAGAAACACAACGGTTATGAACGGAGAGACGCACGGATGCGCGAGTCGGCATTGCTGACGAGCGCGGTCGCAACGCCCGTCTCGCGGAGCGACTTTACTGAAGTCAGATTCTGAGTTAGTCGGCTAGTCGGCCAATCCTCTTTGGATGTGCGTCGAGCACGCACACGTAGGGAGCGCGTCGTCGTACAGCGCGTAGCCCTCGCGCGAGCTGAAGCGCTTGAGGAGCTGCGGGACGACGACGGGGAGGGCCCTCTGCACGTCTGGCCCCCGATCTCAGAACCCCGTTTTCCGCTATGTATTAAGAATATCTTGGCGCGCACCTTGGGTGTCCGCGCCGGCGCCGACGGCGGTACGCATGATGACGGCGCGCCACCAGCCCTCGGGGCCCTGAGCGTACGCGGGGCGCGCGGCCTGGAGCTCCCTGAGCGCTGCACATGGCACACGGATGCGGTTCGCGATCGTTTTGGGGCAGGAATAGCGAGGGGGGGCGGAATAGGCAAGGCGGGTGTCAGAGTCGGTTAAGAATAGCAATAGCGATAGTGTGGAAGCTTGCGCAGAACTAGAAGCGGCCGGGCAGATCCTTTCATATGGGCTGCGGCGCTCGCGCGGGGAAGGGAAGCGCGGGCACGCGCGATAAGATTGGCCGCGCGCTGAATGTTAATGGCAGCTGGACAGCCCGCGCGGAGAGAACGAGCGAGCCAAGTCCGCATTTCCGAGTCCGCTGCGGACAGCTTTCGCACGTCACCGGTCACCCGCGGGCACAGAGCATAAGTCGCAAGTCGCCCTAGAAGTGCGCGCACACGCATGCACCACCCGGCCCAGCTCTGCGCAAGAAGGGAAAGAGAGACGGACGGACGGACGGTACCTTTCTTGAAGGCGGCCTTGACCGCGTCGGGGGCGAGCGGGCCGAAGAAGGGCGCGAAGGCGTGCGCGTACTGGACGTGGATGGGCTGGCGCGGGCGGAGGAGGGTGAAGAGCGCGTCGAACGAGGCGAGGCGGATGCGAGCCCGAGTATGCGCGCCACTGCCACTGCCAGTGCCAGTGCTCAAGTTAATGCCGCGGCCGGGCATGGCTGCTCTGTTCCGCGTCTGCGATGCGGTGGCGGCAGTAGGAAGATAGATAGGCGACGTAAACGACGGTGGGCCTCGGTGGGCGCTTGTTTAAGCGTGGAGCGCGGAGCACGGGGCCGAGCGCAGTCCCTGTTCCCGTTCGGGACTAGACGGTTCTATATATATATATATGATCTCTCCTTTACTTCCGAGGTCTGAGTCGTTAGCCTCGAACTGTTGCGTTTACTGCTTCACTGCTGAAACTGGAGCTTGCTGGGAGCAAACTATGAGCGTTCCGGGCTCGATCTTCTTATAAGCGCCCGATATCTGAGGGCCTGGATCTGGGACTGTCTCCGCCGGATTGTGATGAGAGGGACACTACCGGCTGGAGGGATGATTTAATGCCGCTAGGATTACGACACAGCACTCTATGGCAATTCATCGCGTAGCAAGAAGAAAAGAAGAAGAGATAAAAAACTGCGCTTTGTATGCTTGATGACTCGGTGTGTGCTGCATGACACGCGATAGACGGGAGAAGGCACTCTTCCGAATTCCGTAAGTTAACCTGGACGGGATTGCGCGGTGCCCTATTAGACGCACAAGTTGACAGGAAACCGCCGCGATTGAGTATATATTTATATATGCATCGTGTCAAGGCAACATCCTGTCAGGGAAAGGATCGTGCACTGGAGCATGAAAGGGAAAGGGCGGCGACCTGAATGACCGGTGATGAATGGACGTTGAAAAGGCTGCTGGACTGCCGGATACGACCTGGCGCGCTGAAAGGGATGGGGGTGCTTCTCTCTCTGGCTGTGTCCTGGCGATCATCCGCTTGTCTGGACCTTTCTCACTGTCTCTCTTAGGCCTTTTTTCCGGTGGCAGGTCTGTGGCCTACTAGGGTGTCACGCTGCACGCTGTTGCGATGGACAGACGACATGCTCTCAGATTGGCATGCGGATCTTAATAACGCGCGGTGCCCATTTCGAGATAGAATTTGACCCGGTGATTGCTGCGTCTCTTCTGCTTTTGCTTCGTCTTCTCCTTCTCCTTCGCCTTCCCTGGTCGCTGTTCGTCTGCCTGTCCATATGCTTACGCTTGAGGATAAGGAAGGATGACGGCCATATGTCTGCTTGTCTGCCTTGTCCGCGCCGTCTCCTTACCAAATCCCTGATAGAGCTTCCCGTGCGTACAGCCCGTCCAAAGTCAATATTGATCCCCGATCCGAACTCAGACACCCGTGTCACCTCTCCTCTCACTCTCCAGTATAAATAATTAAAGGCTTCCCTTCCCCGCCGTGCGTCCCCTCTCTCCCGTCCCCGTCCCCGTCCCTCCTGCTTGCCGTGCCCTTTGCCCTCTTGTCTCGTTCTTGCCTCCTCTTGTCATTTTACCCGCCCTTTGTTTCCTGAAAAGTCGGTCAAGCCAATGGCGCACGCTCATTCTCCCGTCCCTTTCCCACTCATCCATCCCGCAGAGGTTCGTGGACGCCGTCTTTCTGTGCACGCGTCGCGCTCATGACTCTTTTTTTTTTTCACCAGTCCTCGCCCTCCTTGCCCAGCCATTGGTGTGCAATACGTCATCCCATCGATTTCATAAACATTGATTCCATTCGCAGGGACTCGGCGAATGGCCAGGTCGAGTTCGCCCGTGCGCTCTTTTTGTCTCTCCGACTATCTTGTCATTTTTTTTTTGCTTACCTCTTTCCTATCACTAGACATCTTCGCCTCCCCCAGCCCGTCCCAGACTTCCTCTAAAAAGGCTCTCGCCCAGACCCCAGAACGCCCCTCCCAGCCACACACCCCGCTCACCCCGCCCCTCACGCCCCTCCACCCTGTGAACAGCGATGCCAACGGCTCGGCTCCGGGCTCAGCTCCCGGCGCGTACGGCACTCCGCCTGCCCGCGGAGCAGCCGCCCCGCCGCCCACTCCTGCCTTCTCTCACGCTCACGCGTATAGACAGGCAGAGATGGCAGCCCCGCCCTCGCCTGTTGCCGTGTCCTCGGGCCTCTGGCAAGCCGCGCCTTCGCGCGCCCGTCCGCACCGCCTCGACGTCGCCTCGTCGTCCACGTCGGCGCGCAGCGAATGGAGCATTGATTTAAATGACGCGCCCGACGGCGATCGCGTCGTGCTCGACATGCGGGACGAGGGAGGGGGAGAGAGGAGGGACGGACTGGACGGGATGGGGATGGGTGCTTTGAACGCGGCGGCGGGAGCGGGCGGGCAGGGGGAGAGGTTCTTACTTGTTCGTATTTCCATTTCTTTCCTGTCGGTTAATGCGTGCGGAAATTTCCAGTTAATTATTAATTAATTATTTTTATTCCTCAGATCAGCGGTGTACCCAAAGAAGCGTCGAACGACGACCTCAAAGATGCCTTCAGGGTAATTGCCGTCTTTTCTTCCCATGGTTGGGTATTTAACGCTGATCCTCGCTTCTGTAAAGAACTGTGGCGAGGTCAAGGCCATATGCATGCGTTTCCAGCAGCGAGACGGTGTCGTTATTCTCGCATTTTACGACAGCCGGCACACGGAGCGTGCGGAGTGCATGGTTACGACCAATACGTATTTCGGGAACCTCAGGCTGCGCGCGTCGAGGTTGTCTACTAGTAGCTTGCGGAAGGTGGCTCTTTTTCGTTTCTTTCTTTTCCCCCCCTTTCCCCCCCTTTATTCTTGTTCTGCCATATTTCTCACATTTTTGTGGATTTTACAGCTCATGGGCGACTCCCCTTTCATTGACGAAATGGAAGGCGAGGTTTTCGTGACGGCGGAAGGAAGCAGATTCGACCCGGACGCGCTGAAATCTATCGTCAAAAGCTTCGGAGACCTCCGTACGTTCAACCAGGCCAGCATGCCAAACAGACAGGTTGCGTATATAATCTTTCTTTCCTCCCTTTCTTCCGCTAACTTTCATTTTCACGTTCCAGGCATACATTGTAGAATATTTTGACTCCCGCAACGCCAAGATCGCGATAGATTCCCTCAACGGACGCCCCATGTTTGGCATTCGACTTTGCCTCGTCCCGAAGCACGCCGCTTCGGAGATCCTTACATCTGTCGTCCCGTTCCCTCAAAATCCAGAACAGAGCCGCGCGTCCCAGCCCTCCTCGCCTCTCAGCCCCATCTCGCGTCTGCATTCCGAGGGCCTCCCGCTCTCCCCGCGCCACGAGACTCTTAATTTCCCCTCGGACTATTCTCTTGACCCGCTTGAGCAGCAGCACCCCGATATGGACGAGACGAACTCGTCCCCCTTCCACGGCACGCGCGCGCTCCCGCCGCTCCATATGCATGCGCTCGCGCAGCACGCGGGAAACGCGCGGCGCATCTCGACCGGCTCCGTCAACCTCTCCGCGCTCGGCACGCCGCTGCACCAGTCCACGAGCGAGCAGGACCTCCGCCGGCGCGCGGCGGTCCGGGTCGCGGCGGCGGCGGCGGCGCACGACGCGGGCGCGACGGCGGAAATGGCGTTCGACCACATGCGCCGCACGAGCGACACGTTCTGCTTCGACGCGCTGCGCAAGGCGGCGGGCCAGGTCGGCGCGCTGCAGACGGACGCGGCGACGGGCTTCCTCCGCCCGCGCACGCGCGCGATTAGCGACTCGTCCGCGTCGCCGCGCGTCATCTCGCCCGGCGCCGACTTCCCCGGCGGCGGGGGGCGCGTGCAGCCGTTCCACGAGCCGCTCGTGGTTATGCAGTCCACGCCGGAGAACAACGGCGGCGCGAGCGCCGAGCGGGCGATGTACGAGGACGACGGCCCCGGCCCCGGCCCCGACCGGACACTCGCGCACGGGCACTCGCGCGTGCCGACCGCGAGCGACTCGTCGCCGGGCGGCCCGCACACGCCCTCTCCGCCGGGGGGTGCTGGCGCCGGGTCCGTGTACGGCTCGCCGTACTACCTCGCGTCCGCGGGCGTGCCGCACTCGCCGTACGGTGCGGCGGCGGCAGCGGCGCACCCGGCGGCGCTGCTGCGGACGCCGATGACGCCCGCGATGTTCGCGCCGCACCTCGGACAGTACTACCTAGGCGCGCCGCCCGCGCCGGGCGGCGCGTACGCGTATGGCGCGGGGTTCAGTCCGGGGAGCGCGTCGTCGGCGTCCTCGCACGTCTCGCACGCGCACGCGGGGCCCGGCGGGGCGCACCTGCCCGCGAGCGCGCGGGGCGCGCTGGACGTGACGCGGGACGCGCCGCCGGAGCGGAACCAGATCGATCTGGAGCGCATCGCGGCGGGGCTGGACACGCGCACGACGGTGATGATCAAGAACATCCCGAACAAGCTGTCGGACCGCGATCTGGTCGAGTTCATTGGCAAGGTGTGCCCGTGCAAGATCGATTTTTTGTATCTGCGGATGGATTTCCAGAATGGTGGGGTTCTTTTTTTTTTTGTCTTTGGGTTGTGAAGTGGTCGCTTGTGCTTACCATCCCCCTTTTTTCTCTGCCATAGGGTGTAACGTTGGTTATGGTATATGCTGTGCTTGCTTTCGCTTATAACATGGCTGACGAGTTTTTGGTCAGCGTTTGTGAACTTTATCCATGTTCAGGACCTCTTGCATTTTGCGCGAACGAAACTCGGGGTCAAGTGGTGCGCGTTTTCGGTTGGTACTCTTGATGCGACGCCGCTGACTCTGTATAAAAAATAAAAGGAACATGTTTTCGTCTGAGAAAGTCCTCCAAATGAGCTACGCCAACTACCAGTACGGTACCCTCCAAAGCACACACCTCGCCCTGCTGACGCCTTGGGTTCGTTCACAGGGGCAAAGAGGCGCTCGTCGAGAAGTTCAAGAACTCGTGCGTGATGGACGAGCGCGAGGCGTGGCGGCCGAAGATATTCTACAGCAAGGGCCCGCAGCAGGGCCTGCCGGAGCCGTTCCCCGCGCCGACGCACTTCCGGCGCAAGGAGCGCTCCGCGCAGAACCGCGGCGCGCTGTTCGTGCCGAGCCCGCCGCACGGGCACGGGCACGGGCACGGGGGCGCGTTCGCGTGCGCGGGCGGCGGCGGGGCGCTGGGCGCGGGCCTCCACGCGCCGCCGCCGCCGCCGCTCCGCCGGACAAACCAGCACCCGCAGAACCTCGCGCGCCATGAACGCTTTTAGCTGGCCTGGGGTCGGGGGCTCCCGCGATGTTGCTGCTGGCGCCTGCTTGCTGCGACGTGCGACGTGCGGAAGTGGCCGGCCGTCCCCTTTTCTGGCCCCGAAAGGAGCGGGCCGCGCTGGCGCCGACGAGAACCCGCCAGAAGCTGAAATTGCGATCGCGAATCTGGACATGCCTTTGATTTTTCATTTGTGCGCCCCCCACGCTCGTTGGTTGCATGGCCCGATGCGCCCACTCTTTTTCTTCTTTTCGTTTTTTCTTTTTCTGTTTTTAGCTCCCGCGCTGCGGGTAGCCTCGTCGACGGCTGGGTATATCCCCGCTGATGTCTCGTGATCGCCCGCTCCTTTCTCTGTGCTTTTATGATACCATGCGCGTCATCGCATTGCTTTCGACTCGACACTGTCCTGGTTTTCGGCCCCGCTTTCGTTACAGCAAACTGACGCCTCGCATTAATCGCCCGCCGCATGTTAATTATCCGATACGCTCCCCGCCGCTCTCTCGTCGAGTTGTTTTCCCCATGCAGTCTTTTTTTCATTTTTTCATTCAAGTTATTTCTATCTGCTATAATATGCCCCCTCTGCCTCTGCCTCTGTCCGCACGCTGCATAGTGTTTCCATCTGGCTGCGCGGCTTCGAGTTGATCGTCATGGCATCCGAGACGCGTTCTCTTTGATCCGGACTGAGTTCAATCGTTTTTTTTTTTCTGTTAATTATGTCGGACTAGCTCGCGCCCCTTCTCGCATTTATATAAATGTTCGCTCGCGCCTTCGAAGACAAAAGCGGCGGCGAGTTAATTAGATAGATAGATACGTAGATAGATAGATGTAGATACCTGTTGTGTGTACCAGCGGTCGCGGTCGCGGTCTTCTCCCGCATCAATCAAAACAATCTGTACTCGCACGCACTCTGCACACTCTGCACTCTGCTATGACGATGCCTTTTCCCGCCTTCATAAACGGTAAATATAAGTTACATACAAATGCAAATGCGAATACGAAATGCCGCCGGCCGGGCGCGCCGCGCAGATTAATGGCCAATTAATAACGAGGATCGGCGGGCTAAGTCCGCACGGAAGATAGATTGACTTGGCAATTGGCAATTATTAGCGATTGGGAGATGGGCCTGCGACGCGTCGCACATATGTATGTTACTATGTATGTATGCATATGTGTGCGGGACGCAGGGCCGCCGGAGGCGCTGCGGGCTCGAAAGGGGCGCAGGCGCTCGAGGGTCGCGGAAGAAGCCGGGCGCGCGCGCGTTCACTGGATTCGGAGTCTGGACGTGAGTGTGTAGCGATGGATACATACTCGGGCTGACAGTGGTCGTGACAGGCGTACACATGCGCGCATGCATGCGTGCGTGCGGGGACGGGGCGAGATGGACTTGGGGTGGTGGACTTCCCGTTGTAAGGGCCATGGAAGAGGAAGGCGGGGCGCGCGCGGCGGGCAGCGTGGGCAGGTGAGGTGAGGTGACATGGAGGGCAGCTTCGGGCGATAGGAGGAAGAGGGTGAGGAAGAGGAAGAGGGGAAGCGTGTGGCTAATTGACTCGGGTGCGCGAATTGGAATTCGAAGGTGGGGTTAACTTCACTTTAGCTACGAAAAAGTACACGAAAAGTAGCAAGGAGAATTGGAGAAGTAAATAGAGTTGGGTGCAGTTAGACAGAAGCAGATGGAGAAAAGAAAAAAGAAAATGAAAATGAGAAAGAGATAGGGTTGGGTATGTTTAGGTGCAGTCAGACAGAAGCAGACGGGGGTGGGCCGCGGCAGGATTGAGAAGAAAAGGAGTATGACAGACAATGGACGTGAGCATGGGCGTGTGGGAGACAATGGGCAGGGATGACTGGATGCAGGCAGAGCTTAACTCATTCTGGCCGCGAAGCGCGGGAAGATCCTCCAGCGTGCCCTGTGCGGAGTTGGCTCTCGGGGGCTTCTTTCCCGATGAGGAAGTGAATGGGATCGGCCGTGTTACGGAAGGGGCTCAGACGCGCACTGACGCCGGGCTGCCAGCTGTCGACCGTCGGCTGTCGCACAGATTAATATTCTGCAATTATGCCAACAATAACCCACTCGGCGCTTTGGCCCGGACAGGGTGCAGCGACACAGAACCCTTTTATTGCCCGGAGCTGTCGTCCGCCGTCCAATCTTAACATCCATTGCCTTCGCCACCCGGTGATCCTCTCCCCTCCTCCGCACGCCACTTCCCGTCCGACGCGTCCTCTTCTGGCCATTTATCTCCAGACCGCTCCTCCCTTCTCCTCCCAACACGCTCCTTGCCCTCCTCCCAACACGACGCGTCGTCGCGTCCGCCTCCCATGCCTCGTCTCACCGAGCAGCAGTCCACCCCGGACGCACTCCCGAGGGCCTCTGCTTCTACCTCTGCCCCTGCCTCTGCCTCTGCCTCTGCCTCTGCCAGGCATGACGCGCACCGCGCAAAGGGCGTTTGGCGCGTGGCCGTCAACGCGACCAAGGGCCTCTTCACCCAGACCGCCCGAGCTGCCCCTGAAGACCCCGCTCCGTACGCTCCCACCCATTATACCTCACTAAATACTCATGTATACCTTGCTTGTTCAGCATGCCACCCGCAGAGCTGCGCCGCAAGCGCGTCCGGCGCTCCCTCTCCAGCCCGTCCCTTCGCAAGATCGCGAGCGAGTCGCGCCTCAACTTGAGCGCCGACTTCGCGCCCGCGCCCCTCCCGTTCCTTAATGCCCCGAGCTCGTCCCTCCCGAGCGCACGCAAGGCCAAGCCTGCGCCGCTAGTCGGCCGTCCCATCATTTCGTCCCCCTCGCTCCCCCAGCACTTGGACAATTTTGATTTCCCACACCCTAAGCTCTCATACCCCCTATCTCCTATGCCCTCCCCCGTCGACTCCACGTTCGGCGCTAAGACGCCGCTTCTGCAGTCGTCGTCGAAGCTGTATGTTGTTTATGCGCCTTTTGGTTCCGCGCGAGTGCTTCTTTTCAGACTGACTTTTTTTTTTTTTCTCTTTATCGGTAGACCTACTACTCGGTCGGTTTCTGACGATGACAAAGTCGATTCTTTCAAGGATCTGCAACCAGTAAGAAGGTGCGCTTCGCTCGTGCCTTGTTGCATTTAATGCATACATGCTTATACGGACATACAGGAGAACCAAGAGCGCCCCTGGTGTCAAACTTGGCAAACGCACGCCTTTCTCCCCCGGTCTTTCGACAGCACCAGAGGATGATAGTAGCCCGCCTCCCTCTCCTATGATGGTCATCGAGTAAGCTTTTTGTTTTTTGAAATTCGTACCTCCTTTGTTGACGAAGCTATCGCCGCAGTATCGCCTCTCCCAGTACTGAAGGCTCGCTCCCTTCTCCTTCTCTGGAGACTCCCAAGCTACCCTCCGACTATTTCACAAATATCACAAGCCCTGTCGTCCACGCTGCCTCTCCTCGCAGCTTCACTTCTGTCAAACGCAAGCCAGTCCCGCGTTATCTTTATACCGACCCTCCAGACCACGAGCCCTCGGCGCCTTGCACTCCTTTTCTTACTCCTGTCCCAGGAAGTCCTCCTAGTTCTGGTTCTGCGTCTGGCGCTGTACGAAACGCCGATGCGAACCCTATGCATACGCCGCTCCTGTCTTCTTCTGAATTGATCTTGAAATCTTGCGACCCCTCTCGAGTGACCAAGCGAGGCCTAGCTCTGCTCCCTATCGGTCAACAGAGGCTCTGCGGCTCTGCGCGCGGGCAGCATAGGCGAAGTGTCAGCGAGAATGTTCGCGGATACACTCCCGTCACTCCGCTGGACGGGCTTGGTATCCCCAGCCCTTGGTTTACTACCAATGATAACGGTGCCATCACGCCGCTTTTGACACCCGCAGAAGAGTATGCACCCTTCTCCCTTGCAGCGGAAGGCCTGTGAGTGCTTGCATTTGTTTTTAGATGATGAATTTCGGTTTTTGACTAATCTTTATTTCTCGAAAAAAGAAATCCTCCCCCTCCGCGGACTCTCCCGCAATCTCCTCCGCGGACTCCACTTCCTAGGGCTTTTGACGAGCACGAGCACTCCTCGGTTTCCGATAATACGTTTCCTCGCTCGCTGTCTTCTCGGAGCGGCGCACTTTCGCCATTAACTGACGAAGAGATTGAACATCTCCGGAGTTTCCTCCGTCAGCACCCTACGGGAATCCGCGAGCGTCAACGCCGCAAGCGAAATGGGATTCAAGGCCAGGTTATGCCAGGCAGAAGATCGTCGATTTGCTCTGGCTCGTACGAGATGCACGCGCAGATCTTCGAGGCATATGCATATCTCGACAATAATGCCGACATCTCTTCCCTCGACGGCTCCGAGGACGACGAAGACGTAGAGAGCTACGCCCCCTTGTCGACTCTGGCTTCTAGATCTGTGTCGTCATTGCTTGAAATGCAAAAGCTTGAGCGGGACAATGATGCTGACGGGGACGCGAATACGCTTGCGAGTCAAGAGGACGTGATCGAAACGCCTGTTAATCATGTCAATCGCGGAACATTTGGCTATTACGACCTGCCCATGGTGCAGAGCCCTCGGTCGCATCAAGGATCTAATGGAATATACGCGTATGATTATATCCCTAGCGATGGCGAGACCGATGCGCAGTCGCGCGAATGGAGGAATATCTCTGCAGACTACGGAGACGTGACGCAGGACATGACGCCATTGCGCGAGGAGGAAGATGCACTTGAGGACCAAGATTCGGACTGCGACTGCCCCGGCGACGTCTCCATTGTTACGGGACCCCCGCGCTCCTCTTCGCTGTACTACCGAGCTTCTTCGCCCGACACGCCCTGCGATGAGAGCGATGGCTGTGCCGGTCTACGAGCCAGTCGCCAGCCTTTGGTTCCGAGGACGCTTAACTCGGACTCGGAGAGTGATTGTGCTCATTCGTCTTCATCAGCATCTCTTACAGCTTCTATGTCTACTGCCGGCTCCGCATCGACGTGCGGCATCGGACTGGCGATTCTTTCTCCCGAGCAATTTGCGCACTTCAATGCATGTGATTTCATCCCGGCTTGCTCTTCGCCTGAGTGCGAAGAGGACGACGATTTGGAGGGCTCGCCGACTACGTTGGCCTGCACGTCGTCTCCTCCGCAGAGTCAGCGCCACTTCGACGATATCGAATGCGGGATTGACGGCCTCTCTACCTCCTCCGACCGCCTCCAGACGAGCCTCGCCAAGCTTCAGACGCAGCACCCGTACGCCGAGGGCCGTGCGCCGCAGTACACCGCGCGCTTCGCGTTCCCGGCCCTGAAGCCCGCTCTGCACATCAAGTCCAACAGCAACGCGACGTCGGCCATGGCCGAACAGCCCTCGCCGACGGACACCGTCGCGACGTACCCGCCGCACGCGTACGCGCTGCCAAAGGGCACTCCGGGGCGGAGAGCGGACCCCTTCGCGGACGAGGCGGAGCAGCCCCGCTCGTTCATGCACCTCTCCCCGGAGGACTCGCCGCCAAGGCTGCGCTCGCTCGTTCGGCTGCCGCGGCTCTTCTCCCGGGCGAACTTGAAGGCCACGTCGGGGCGGAAATCCGAGGCAGCCTCGAAGTTTTAGTTCTTCGGGCTTTAAAGGACTACTTTTCCTCCTCGCACACACTCTTTCTTTCGTTTTTCTCTTCCGCCCTTTTGGGCACCTCCATCCTTTTTTTTCTTTTTTTCTTTTTTTTTTTTGAAATTTCACTCTTTTACCGTCTCCTTTCGCCGTTCGCTCAGCATGTTGATACACCTCGCATTTCTCGCATTTTCGCATTCTTTACTTGCATTTTCCACATCTTACACCCCGCATCTGTCATTCTACGCACGCCCGCTCTTTTATCCGGCCCGCCTTTTTTGGATTTTTTCAAGCTCCCTGAAGTTCTTCGCGGTATAATATGATAAACTTATTTTTTTTTATTCCACTCCCCGGGAATTGTGTTGTAGAACCCCTTCCATTAATGCGGCCTCGCGCTTTGAATATCCGTACTTCCCCTTCCCCTTCCCCCCTTCGCTTTATCGAAAATGTGTAGAACCCTTTCTGTCACCACCACCTCTGTCTGTACCCTGTCCGATTACACAGCATAGCATGTATAGCGTAACCTTAAGCCTCTAATTTAATTCGACCTGCAAGGTTTTGTCCAGACCCGCCGATTTGTTTCATCGAGTTCGCATGTGAGGCACGAACCGACAAGCGAGAGCACCCCTTTCAGTCTTTTATTTTGTTTTATGCTAAGAAAACGTCCATTCCATTCACGAAACCGAAACATTGAAACATTAGATGGTATTGCCCCCTTTGCGACAACGGGTACGCTAAGTAACTTTAACTCGACTGCGCCTCTGGCAGGCGAAACCGGCGAAACGAAACACAGGAACGCGAACGCGAACAGGAACGCGCGGCGCGCGGCGCGCGGCTCGCTGGTCCTGGTCCTCTACAGAACAGGCCTGCAAACAGGCTTTCAGCACCTGCGGATTAGGAAACGGACAGACAGACGCGCGCAGACTCACTCGATGTCGGTCTTGCGGCAGCCGTGCAAAGAGGTGTGGCTCGCGACGCCCTCGATGCGGTGCACCGCGTTGAGGTTCTTCCGGAGCGTGAGCTGGAAGACGGAGAAGGAGCCTTGGCTGCGTTGGGAAAACGTTTTGTGTTGTCAGCTTGGATGGACGGATTCACACGGGGCGGAGGGGGGCGGCGGCGTACCGGGAGATGATGGTCGAGTACGCGAGGAAGAAGACCCAGATTTTGTACCAGCTGTACATGTCGCAGTAAAAGGTTGAGCGTGTGATGTGAAAGGGACAGAAAGAGGGGCCCGGCTTACCGCTCGCCGTACGCGGCGACGACCTTGTCCTTGTTGGACACCCAGTTCTTGTACCACCTGTAGATCGTCGCGGAGTAGTGCACGCCGAGCACGTCGACGCACTTGACCTCGAAGCCCGCGTTCTCGCACTGGTTGACGACCCAGCTGAGCGAGCACGACGCGTCCGCGCCGGGGAAGATGTACTTGTTCATGAAGAGGCCCCTTTGGAACGGAAGGGGAAAAAAAAAAGTCAGCCTCAGCGGGGACGGAACAGCGGAGCGTGCACCCCCGGGACTGACCAGACGAGGTCCTCGTATTGCCAGACCTGGCGGATGCCGGCGACCTGGAGGAGGAAGATGCCGTCGTCGTCGAGGAGGTTGTAGATCTGGTTCAGGAACGAGCCGTAGCGGCGGATACCAACGTGCTAAAAAAACCAAGAGCAGTTAAGCCGTTTGTCCTGCAGCCGAGCGGCCCCCCGCGCTCACCTCGGCCATCTCGAGCGCGACGATCTTCGTGTACTGGCCCGGCCCGCCCGGCATGTCGCGGTAGTCCAGGCACAGGACGCGCGCCTGCTCGGCGGCGACGCCGTTGTCCTTGATGCGCTGGTTCCCGAAGGCGGTCTGGTGCTTGCTGAGCGTGATGCCGGTCGCGTCGCAGCCGAAGTTCTTCGCCGCGAAGGTGGTGAGCGTGCCCCAGCCGCAGCCGATGTCGAGCAGGCGGTCCTCCGGCTTGAGGTCGAGCTTGTTGCAGACGAGCGTGAGCTTGTTGTCCTGGAGCTCCTCGAGGGACTCCTCCTTTTCGATGTCCATGACGACGCCGGAAGTGTAGACCATTCTCGGGCCCAAGAACCTGATGAAATTATTGGTGACTAATTCTTTGTTGTCATTCACTTGACGTACCAGCTGTAGAAATCGTCTCCTCCTGGAGGAGAGTACGTTAATTAGCTTACGTTTAATTAGATCTGAACTTTAATAAAAAGTCGTACGGTCGTAATGCTCGCGGACTTGCTCCTCGTCTTGGTTTTGGGTGTGGAAGATAACGTCGGGAATAAGGCGCGTGAATACATATTTGAAGAGCTCCGGAGTGAGGTTGAAGGTAGCCCAGTCGTGACGTTGTTCCATAATGTCCAGCACATCGCCTATAATACAAAACACACGCCACGTCAGAATAGTTGGAGAAAAGCAGAAACATGTGGAAAGTGCAGACCTTTGAAGTCGACCTTGCCGTCAAAGTATGCGTCGTGGAAGACCTGCATGGGGATCTTCTCCTTTCCGCCGTAGTGAATTTTCAGGCCCATGTCCTTGAGCTGAATATACTCTTCAATGTCCTTGTTGGGGAGCGCAACCTTCTCGTTCTTGCGCTTGCCATAGGTGCTCATGGCCGTCCAGTAGCCGACAGTGACGGGGATTCCTAGAAGGAGGACGAGAATCCAGTAGGTGGTCGACCCACCGTACCGGACGAATGGGATCCATTTTTTGAGGAAGTAGGGCACGCCGAGGACGAGCGCGGCGAGCGTGATGTTGCTGAAGGAGCCGTTGCCTTCCGCAAGCCCGACGAGCGGGGCGTTCTTGATGGCAGGGACGTTCGTGACTCGGACGGACGACATGGTGCAGTGTCGTGGCCGTATGAGAGGAAAAATCGAAGTCGTTATGCGAAGAACTTTAGTACTAACGCGACGCGCTGTTTGGTCCGTGTTTATGACACGTATGTATCCCGTTTCAAATCCTAATTCCACGCCGCTCAGCTTCGCAGTAACTTATACGTAGTTGCAACAAGCCACTATTCTAGTTTGATCTCAACCATGTCTGGACCGTTCTCTTCCTCGTCGCGCTCGCCGCCGCCTCTCCAGCATCCGGTCCCGACGCACCCGGCTTTCATCCCCGAGCCGCCCTCCACGCCCAACTCACCTCAGGGCTACATGCGTTTCACCAGCTCCCCGTCTAACCAACCGGTACCACCAGCAAACTACTTTTCGACGGCGCAGCCGGGCCACCAGCCAGCGCACGGTTCCGCCTATGCTCCGTCCCAGTTTCAGTCGTTCCAGCAACCCGGCCAGGCACCACATCAGCAGCACCAGCCTTTGCCGGAAGAGATCGACTTCGGACAATGGGGCGTCAATCCCGTCACGGCGCAGCTCGGGATGCAGCTCGGCCAGAGCGCGGTTGCGGCTGGCCAGGAGTACATGTCTAAGAACGTGTGTTGTCGTGCTTGAATTTTCTTTTTCTCGGAAACAAAATCTTACTGTATTGTTGCGCATCAGTTCGGGACGCATATTCCTGTTCCACTCTTAAAGCATCATTTCAACGTTTCCAACTCCTACGTTATGCACAAGCTGCGGCTGATACTCTTCCCTTGGCGCCATAAGCGGTGGACGAGGGCCAACATACCGAGTGAACAAGGACAAGCTCAATGGTTGCCGCCCAGGGATGACTTGAACAGCCCGGATTTGTATATCCCTGGTATGTATAGAACACCATTTCTATGGCATGCCCTTTGATTGAGTATGCCCCATGTAGTGATGGCACTTGTGACTTATATCCTCCTTGCGGCACTTCAAAACGGGTTGCAGGAGAGGTTCCATCCTGAAGTTCTTGGTCGATATGCTACACGAGCACTTTTTGTTGTTCTTTTCGAATTCGGCTTCATCAAACTAGGCTGCTACCTATTAAATATCTCAGGCTCGAGTCAGGTTACCGATCTTGTCGCGTACGGCGGGTATAAATTCGTTGGGTGAGAACCGATGGTCGCCGAAATAAGTTCATGGTGAATGGGCGACTAACATTTATTGCAGCGTAACGGCAACTGTCCTTATTGGAGTAATGAAGGCTAGTAGGACGATTTATTTGGTTGCGTTTATATACTCCTTCTGTGCAAACGGCTTTTTTCTGGTGCGTTTATGGAGCTGCCACTTACGATTGTATACAGTCCTCTGACGTTGGTATTTGGGATGACAGCTCCGTGCATTGAAATATGTGGTCTTACCCGATCCTCGAGACACTTCACAGCACGTTGGAACGCTCTCTCCTGCTCAGCGAAGTAGGCGCATATGGTTCTTGTTCGCTGTTGCGTTATCGCAGTTTTTGTACATGGGTATTCTTGTACGTATCTAGAGGTACCGAGAGGCCTATGTCATGCGATAGTGAAGGCTTTCGAATGTCACCAGCAGCAATTATTTCATGGAAACTTCTAATGTTACATCGTAATTGTGAAACGCATACTACCATAGGGGGAAATCGAGGTTTACGAGTAGTCAGCCAGATCCATCTACAGTTTCTTGATGAGATCGTCAATGGTTGCAGCGTTGCTCTTCAGTACTTCCCACTATTATGGTTCGTCGTTAAGAAGACGTGTCTCAGACGGTATTTGAATCGCACCTGTTCCGGAGACAGCGAAATGCCTTTCTTCCCTGGCTTCAGATCATCCTCATCTCCATAGAATTCACGTATGTCTATCAAAAGTTGTCCTACAGAGGCAGAGTCAAGTCGTAGGCCTGCGTTACTAAAGGCCATATTCACGTACCCTTGAAGCTGCGAATAGTAGCGCGGCGCTTCTTTCCCAAGTCGATGAATTTCTCACCCTCCGCATTTGAAAGCACTTAAAAATGAGGTCATTTAGCAGTTCTTTACGTGCGAAATGAGGGCGCGGTACCATTCTGCGGTGAGGACAGAAAGGTCAGTTGATTTCGAACGAGTAATGAGCTGTATGAAAGACAGACTTTGCTAGCATTGCCCTTCTTGCCCTTCTTGCCCTCGGTCGTTGAAGGCGAGGATTCATCTGAGCCAGGTGTTTTTGCCTTCTCAGTCTTCTTTACGCCTTTCTTCTGCTTCAGAATGCAGCATGAGCAAGTTGTACTGAGCACACGCGACGCGTTTCACTCGCCTGCGCAGTCGTCTTGGCCTTCTTAGGAGGCGGAGAGACTTCTCCACCACTCTCATTTCTGGACGCGTCGTCTTCGTCAGTTATCGCGCGCTTGACCATGGTTGTTTACAAAGAGTCCACTGGTGAGCCGCAAGTTGGTATCTAGACGCGCCGAGGCACATGACGCGCTTGTGGCGAGAGAAATCAAGTCGTGGGAATATATGTTTATGTCATTGGATCCGGAGATGACGAGTCCCTCCGCTGCTGAAGCCTTCAAAGCTGCTTGACTTTGAGACTTCACTGCCTAAGCTTGCAACTTGCACGCTCGCGCGTCGACTGCCGGGAAGATGAAGATCTCCCACAAGTCGAAGAGGTTTATTGCTCCAGTACGTTTACTACCGGTATTTTCAACTCGATACTGAGAGTCGCTCGCAGCATCCACAAGTAGCTGCTCTTATAGCAGACATACTCGCGACTTCTACCGACGACCTCGCGAGAGTTTTGGCGCCCATCGACTATTGGAAATGGCCCCGCTCGGACCTCAATGCATGGATCAAGGTCCTTAACAAATTTGACGCGGTTTTGGAAGACGTTATCCGCGAATACGATGTGGATGGCTTGCAAGTGAACAACTTCAGCCCGCAAAAGAAAGAGGCCATATGCGAAATCCTCAAATTCGAGCGCCTCCTTTTGGAGAACTCGACAAATAGGAAGATGTTCAACTCTTACGACGTGGGCAACCGTATTCTCCAATTTGCTCGCGCATATTGTCTCTAACGCGTTTCTGAACAGCGTCTTAACAGCTTACTGTTCACTTCCAATCTCGACGTTTTGGTGGCGTCGCTATTGCTCCTTCTGCGCCCTTCTCAGCAGTATTCGTCGCAACCTGCACTATCGCATTCACTGCACATTTCGACATCTCGACTTGAGTCTCTTGCTAAAGCTGCGCCATCTCTTCGGGAGCATGGAATAGAGATGCTCGATCTTGTCAGTAGCAAGGGTGATAAGCGAGTGGAGAGCCTTCCACAAGAAGCGAGCGAGGTCAATTTTACCTTCTACAGGAAAGGCGACGAGCAAACCGAAAAAGACAAGGTAGGGCAGGCAAGCGGCATATCCGAGTCCTCATCACGTCCCCAGCAATCGACTCCATCATCGGCGCCACAAAACGTACATCTTGGCCCGCTTGCACAATCCTCGCGGTCCGCAATCGACATTTTTGCCGACGCCGTCAAATCACATCAAGTGCCTGACAACGAGAAGTACGAGCTGCTGTGTCGCGTTCGTATCTCACGAGCTTTGGGTGCGGGACGCCAGGAAGAGAGACAGAAGCTCGTGATTGCGCGTCTTCTGGCTATCGCAGTATATGCGCATACACATTCGGAAGCTCAGGCCCAGTCATCACTTTTCCTGTTCGATCCGGATCTAGTAAATCGCATTGCTGAGCTTCTGCAACAAGATCGCGACGTTCCTGTCGCTGTGCAAGCGGCAGGCCCTCGCTGCTCTTGATGCTCTTGCTAGATACCGTGGCAAGATCACGGAAGTCTTAGGCGCCGTCAACGCCGGGGTCAACCACGGAATTTTGATGTCCTTGTTCCGCAAGACCGTCTCGGATATTTCTCATTCGGAGTCGACATTACCGAACCTTTTCGTCGACGCCTTGGTGTCGTTCATAACCTTCATCGCATCGCATGCAAGTGGAGGGAAACATGGTAGTTGGCGCTGGATTAGTGCCTCTCCTCATTCAGATAATCGGGATCACGCATCCTCAGCGTCTGCCAGTTGTCTCTAGGACCATGCAGCTCGTTGATAATGTGCTGTATGGTTTCATGAATGCGTTTACGATGTTCTGCAATGGTCGAGGGGTCGAGACCCTTACCGACCGCATTCGAGTAAGTTTGCTACCCAATTGTTCCCTAGGATCTGACTAACGTCCTATTTTCCAAAGCACGAGGTCGACTTGGCTATCGAGACTCATGGATCTGACGAAGCCGCGCACAGTGCATCTAGCTCTTATGGTTCGTTGTCTGCGTGCTAATGAGGGTGCTTTGACTTACAAGCGCTAATTATATAACAAATATTAAATTATGTTTATCAGGTTTACTTCAATTTACTAGAGCAGGTGTCCTCAAACACCTACTCAGGTCGATGCATCGCATGATGCAATCTTCGGGAACGACAGAGGGCATGCGCGGCTTGATCGATTCTTCCTTACTAAAATCTGTAGACAAGATCATTGAATACCGAGGAGTATTTGGTCCGACCGTGTTACCAATCGGTATGCTCCCTGTACGACGAGCTTAACTTATTTCGACTTTCTGATCTTATTTTCTATAGCAATCAACATCGTTGCGACATTCGTTCACAACGAGCCGACATCCCTCACAGCAATTCAAGAAGCAAAGCTCCCTGAGACTATCTATAAAGCTCTTGAGGCTGGTATAGAGCCTTCATTCGAGGTTTGTGTTCCTTTTTCTTGCTTCCTGTTCTTAACTTGACTGTTACTTGCAGGTCATTCAATCCATTCCCAATGCTCTTGGTGCCTTGTGCCTGAATCAAACAGGTCAAGAGCAACTGGCAACACACCCGTCAATAATCCCTGCATTGTTCTCAATCTTCACCTCGGAAAAGCACCTCAAAGTGCTCCTCGACAAGGAGAATTCGGCGTCCATTGGGAGCTCCATCGATGAGCTCGTCCGTCACCATCCGTCGTTGAGGGCCAACGTCTTCAACTCTTGATCTCGACCTTACGCAAGATCGAAGAACTTGGGAATGCCTATGTGCCACCGGGCGATATCCAGCAGTATTACTCGCTAAATATATCAGTAACACCGGCACCAAGTGAAGACGTCGCAATGGAGGACGTCCAGCCAACTCCATCATCTCCTGAACCTTCTCCCACGAATATCGTCTCGGCACCAGTCGAGGATTCGGGGAGTACAGTAGAAGAGCCTCAAGCGAAAACGCACGATAATATTGTCATCAATTATATCGACGTCATCGGCAGGGTAAGTGACTTATCTTATTACCTTTACTGTTAGTTTAATATAGTCTTATTCAGTTTCTGGAAGGACTATTCCAACACCCATCTCATTGCAAAGATTTTATCACCACAACTGACTGGCCTCAAATGCATTGCGCGTTTGTTGGCACTACCATGCTTACCCTACGATTATGCAAATGCAGTACACTCCGACTCCCTTGTGCAAGTCATTCGCACTATGGTGGAAGTAGCACCCGCTGAGACCCTCGGCGATTTGGCAAAGCAAGTCAAGGATTCACTTGACGAGACGGCTGAGCTCTGGCAGCCGACAGACGGTGCTTCCAAATTGCTGCCGCTTGTGGATATCGAAGGTATGTTGGCTATGTCCTTTGCAGAAATTTTTATTCTTAAATTTGTCGAAGATGAGGTGACTTTGTCGAAGGGGAACAGCTTGTTCCGCAGGCTGCTGACGTTGCACATCCGAGTCATGTTGTTGTCCGATGTCTACGCTACGGCTGGGTTCACTCATGGAAGACAAGCTGTTGGCCTTCTACAGTCCAACACACTTGATATCGTTCCAAATTTGGGCGCGCTTCACAGGGTCTGTATCTGGGAAAACATCATGCTCAAGAATGGCCTGGCCTCAATTACTACCTCTTCGGCTACTGTAAGATCTCCGGAGGGCGATGGTGTTTCAACACCCCCAGCCATAGTGGGCGTAGCTGGCGAACCACCCGCAACTACGTCTTCCGCGGAGCAGTCAAGCGGCTCTTCTTCCAAAGACGAAGCCAAGAAAGCCGAGAGCCCGAAAGACCTGAATGCTCTTGCTCTGAAGCATGTTGCGAGTCAAATTCCGAACGCCTTAGGCCCATTCTTCCAAGGTGACACTTGCCTATACATTATTCATTGACGAGCTCGTATTTATATCCAACTTCTGTTTCTTCATAGCTGTTGCAAAAATGCTTCTGTACAGCAGGCGAAGTCCAGATGAAACGCAGAAGAAACAGGCTGTGACTGTTTCAGCAATGCTTGCAGACGTCATGTACAAGCATTTGACAGAATTCACTGAAGGTCGGTTTTCTTCCAGTACTCAAATGCTAGTTTGCATTAGCTTACTTGACTATTTTCGTTGAGAAGCAGCCGACTCGACGGCTTCCTACGCGTATCCAACGGTGATGCTCGGATTAATTACGGTTTTACTTTTCGATGGTATGTCTTACTCTCTTGGATCTAACTCGAACGACTCTGACTGGTCAAATCTAGATCGACCAACGCAGAGCAGCCATCATGCTGTTCTTCTCGTCCAGTTTCGCAAAGTCGGCGGTCTTGATGCAGTACTGGACACATGCCGCCGCTACACCGATGCGATTGCGCGAATCTCCGCATTGAAACCCACTGAACGAAGTGAAGACGACAAACAGGAATTGGTGCACGTTTACGGCGGACTCAAAATGGCTCTTCACCTCCTTTATTCTATGATATCATTCAAGCCTTCTGTGGACGCTGGTCAGATCACCCAGTATATCTCTCGCGACAAGGCTGAGACACACCCGGACTACTACGAGCCTCATGATTTCCTCGTCAAGATGAGACTAGCCATCTCGCCATTGATTCGCGATATCTGGCAATCATCATGGCTTGTGTCTGCACCCCCAGCTGTTAGCAAATATGTCATCCAGAGTGTCCAGGAGATTATCGCAGGTGATAACGAGGTACCCAGAGCCGATTTCGGCTCGGAGATCATGCCCACCACAGGACAAGGACTACTGCGCCCTTCTGCACCTCCTGGCGAAGATCGCATCAGACAGCTTACGGACATGGGCTTCCCGAGAGCATCCGCTGTTCGAGCTCTTTCGAGGACGAACAACAGTGTGAACTTCGCGACAGAGTATTTGCTGAGTCATCCATTTGAACCTGTTGCCGAGGAACCTCCTCATGTGGAGGCTCAAGCAGCAGAAACGGAGCGAGCGGGTGATGCTACCGCGGCACCGTCTCACTCAGAGTCAGACGACAGCAACGAAGACACAACGATGGACGCGGAAGAAACCCTGCGGAGACTTCAGCTCAAGTGGCTCCTGCCGAAGTTCACCAATCTGAAAAGACTGTAGAGGAGCGGAGGCAAGAACTAGAATCTACTCGGAAGTCGTTCGTTTCAGACATTGGTCCACTGGCTCTTAGACTTGCGGATGCACATTCGTCGTTGATCTTTGACGTTAGACATGCTTTCGTTGGGCCATCAGACAAATATCAATTAGACGCCATCCACTGCGTCGTCAAGGACATCGAGACTTTCTCTCCTGCTGCTTACGATGTCCAAGAGGAACCTTTGTCGGTCAGGTGTCGCCTTCTTGCACTTATACTTGCTGATTCGCCAAAAGTTGTCCTTGAAGTCTCTGGCAAAGAGGAAAAGAGTTTGATGGATCTTTTACATGCACTACTTCTGTCTCATCCCATTGGCCTTGACAAGGACCAATCTTTACCGAAGTGGCTTCCCGCTCTTCTCCTCTCAATGGAGTCCCTTTTGGTTTCGGCAGAAGCACCCCGCTCTGTTGCTTTAGTACCCGCAGACCAGGCAATCGTGATTCCCGAGCTGCTCACGGGGCCGGCATATTCGGAGGCTCGCACGACGCTCTTCGAACTTTGTATTCGTCTCTTGCATATATCAACTCTTTCCCGTGACGATTTCCTTGCCACACTAAGGATGCTTGTCCAGCTTACTCGAGACTGTAATATGGCGAGTCAGCTTGTCCAGCGCGACGGCGTCTCCCTACTTCTACAGCGCCTGAAGGGTCACACAGGTGATGAGACTATCGCTGGGTTCCAGTCCCACATAGCAATTATTTTACGACACCTCGTCGAAGATCGGAACGCGCTCGAATCCATCATGAAGCAGGAAGTAAAGCGCTTGTTTTCTAATCCTCGGACGCGTGCTGTGGATATGGTTACTTATGTTCGAAACTCGGCGTCGATGGCCGCACGTGATCCACAAGTTTTTGTGAAAGTCACGACAGACTTATGCACTCTTCTGCGGCCGGACGTTCCTAACCACCAGATTGTTTCGAAGTCAGAATTCCCCGAAGCATCGCAGCCCATCGCCGTTCCTGCATCGAGTAAAGCCGATGGCGAGAGCACCAATCAGATGCAAGTTGACAGTCCATCTGCAACTAGTTCCTCTGTTTCGTCAGACACCTTAGAGACTGTCGTGCATTTCATGCTCAGCGAGCTCCTTAGGGTGGGCAAGACGGCCTCCGACAATCTTAGGTCTGAATCATCGTCATCTTCTGGCCACGGTGGCATCGGAGTACCAGCTCCTGAGGCCAATACTGTCTCTAATGCCGATGAATCTACAGCTCCTGCACCTACAACGTCTACGCCAGAAGGTGAATCCGAAACAAGCAATGGTGCCCAGGATGCCCACTTTTACACGTGCTTTTTGATGCAGAGCCTTTCTGAACTTTTGTTCTCTTACGAGCATTGCAAGGTTGCATTTTTGACGTACCCCAAGAAGCGGAGCCAGACGCCTGCTAAGGATGTCTTTGCGCGATCGAAATCGGCTGCACTGAACTTCCTACTATCTGAACTCGTATCATTCGGAGCCTTTAATGTCGAGCCTAAGTTCGATGCGAAGAAGAGAATTATCCTGTGTAATTGGGCCATGTCTGTTATTGTGGCACTTTGCGTTGATAGCTCAGATTCGTCGGACCTAGCATCGACTCGCAAGCTTGTGTTGGAATCCATCAGTAGGTCTATCAAGGACTCGCCTTCTCACGAGGCCGTCGATGCGCGGTATGGGAGAACACTGGCTTTGGCCGATCTATGCCACAGGCTTTTGACTGTTCGATTTGGCTCTGGGTCGACGAAAGCAATGGAGGAAACACCAATGCACCTTGCAAAGATCATGCTTGAAAAGAATTTTGTCTCAACCCTGACGAACGTGGTATCTGATGTGGATTTAAATTATCCGAACATGCGTAGTCTTGTCGCTGCCATATTGCGGCCTCTCGAATACCTGTGTGTTTACAACACTCTAACCTATAGGATGTGTAGTCCTGATTCTTTTTTTTTACAGTACGAAGGTAGCAATCAAAATGGGACGTGCCTCTGACAAGACTAAAGAAAACCAGGATAAAAAGAGCTCTAGCTCTAGCTCCCTGTCTTCCGAGGAGGATGACGAAGATGACGACATGGATAATGAGGGAAGAGAAGAAACTCCGGATTTATATCGTAATTCTTCTCTTGGCATGTAAGTTTTTATTTCTCTGTGTTGGTTTTTCGATTTGCTGATAGACATAATATTATAATAGGTATGGAGGTGTACGTTGAATTTGTGGTCTTTCTCCTTTATTCTTTCACTTACCCTTTACCGAATAAACAGGAGATGGAAGAGGTTGGTTATGGAGATGGCGACGATGTTATGGACGAGGATGAAGACGAAGACGATGAAGACGTGGACGTGGACTATGATGAAGACACGGGTAGCGAGGATTCGTCGAACACGGAGCCAGAGGATGAGGCGGATGAAGAAGCAATCGCTGCAGAAATTGATGGCCCGCCCGACGGATGGGATATCGATGATGAAATGGGTGAAAACGGTGAAGATTTGGACGACGAGGATGACGAAGATGACCTGGACGAGGAGGAAGGGGCAGACGAAGAAATAACATGGCAGGTACGTTTGTTCTTGTTCCCCTTTATTTCTCTCTTTTTCTCTCCTCAAACACTTATGCGTTTTCCTTGATTTTAGGGGGCTGGAGTTGATGGCGGTGTCGTCAATGATCTTGCGGATGACGTTGGAGAAGATGACGATTTGGACGACGCAGGAATGGTAGACGGCGATGATCAAGCCATCGAGGATGATGAAGGCGACATGCTCTCCGCTGGCGACGAGTATGTCATTATTCTATTAACCGTATGCGATGATCTAACGCAGGTTTATAAGTTTTGGCGATGATCTTGGCGAACTCGAACCGACAGATCATGCTGCGCATGAAATGGATGATCCGTTCGGTCTTGGTCGTCCTGTTGGCCGCGGTTTTGGGGGAGTCAGAAGTCGTTTATTCTTTGGCGGGGGACCTGCGCAAGGACGAGGTTCGTTTTTGCGCGTCTATAAAAACATAAACTAACAGACACTTTTTTCAAGACGTAGACACAGACATGCAAATTTTTGGCCGGCCAAGATACACAGGCGTAAATGCGGAAGCGATGACACATCCTCTACTTGTAGATGAGAGTAACTCGGTAACGCCGTCCACCCAAGTCCGTGCGCAACATAGACGAGCCCGCAATGGCAGCATGATACCTGGGAATCCATATACTGATATCCTGCAAACCATCGAAGAACTGATCGGCGGGGGTGCTGTGCAACTCGTGCAGGAGCTTATGACTCGTACCGGCATTGGAGGAGCTCTTGGTGCCGATATCCGCGTCGAAGTGCCACCACAGGCTGCAAGTCTGTTTGGAAACCCAGATCGAGGTCAATTGCAACGTCAAGGACGTCCAGGAATCACAACCTCCGTCAGGCTACGAGATCCTCGGACAGGAGAAAGCCGTCCGGACAATCATGAGTTTGGACCCTTGCCGACTGTCCAGCGCTGGTCCGAAGAAGCTAAGATCACGCATAGCAAGCACCTGCAGGATCGCGTGCAGCGGCTGTGCAACCACATCGTTCTAGCTATGCTCCCTGATGCTCGTGAAGCTGCGAAGAAGGCAAAGGAGAAGGAGGAGAAGGAGAAAGCCGAGAAAGAGGCGGCTGCGAAGAAGGCAACGGAAGAGAAGGAAGCCGCGGAGAGAGCTACTGCTGCAGAGAAGGAAGAGGCAGAAAAGGCGGCAGCAGAGAAGGAGGCGGCAGAGAGAGACGCGGCAGCGGCATTGCAGGCCGCACAAGAATCGATAGGCGCCACTGCAACACCGGAGACTGGTGTGGCTGATCCGCCGCGTGTAGTCCCGGCGGATGAAGACACGGAGATGCTAGATGCGACCGATTTTGTAGGCGATTCGTCAGTACAGCCTATGGGCTCACAAACCGCCGACCAAAGCTCCGCGGAAGCTGCTGCTACGTCCTCTTCTGATCAAGGACTTCCTGCCCCTCCTGAACGAGTTACTGTTATGATACATGGCAATACTGTCGATATCACTGACACCGGCATTGATCCTACCTTTTTGGAGGCTCTTCCAGACGACATGCGCGAGGAAGTTCTCAATCAGCATTCCAGAGAACAACGTTCCTCGCGTATTGAACAGCCAGCAGAGTCGCAAATTAGTCCTGAATTCCTGGATGCGCTCCCTCCTGAAATTCGAGCAGAAATATTACGGGAGGAAAGACTTGAGAGAAGCAGGCGCGAGCGACAGGAAGGTGGTGCTCAGGCAGAGGATCCAAACGCGGTGCCTGGACCCACTGATATTGATACCGCGGATTTCATCGCGAGTCTTGATCCTCAACTTAGACAAGTTGTTCTCCTTGATTCTGATGAAGGGATTCTGCAGACGCTTCCACCCCATATGATTGCCGAAGCGGGTGCTTATCGTGAAGGAGCCCACCACATTCATCACCATGTCCGACAAGCTAATAACCCTCCAAGAGATAATGGCGTGCCCGCACCTCGCAAGACCCCTCAGGCTCGTGACGCAATTCAGCTGTTAGATCGATCCGGTATAGCAGCACTTGTGAGGCTTTTGTTTTTCCCGCAGCTTTCTAAGAAGACGATTCTTCATAAGGTTCTCCTCAATCTTTGCGAGAACTCAAAATCGCGCACAGAGCTCTTCAATGTCCTGCTTAGCATATTGCAGGATGGTACGGGCGATCTCGCTTTAGTGGACAAAAGCTTTTCGCAACTGACTTTCCGGAACATCAAAGGGACGTCTCAGCTTTCTGCAAAAAGCGCAGGGAAACAAAAGGAGTCCACATTGTCAACTTCGTCTCCTATCGTCCCAAGTGAAATACCTCCTGATCTTGTCGCACAGCGCTGTCTGGACGCTCTTACCTTCATAGTCGGCACGAACGAGCTCTCTTCTCTTTTCTTCCTAACCGAGCATGAGCTGCCCGCAGGGCTAAAAAAGAACGTATCGAAGAAAGGGAAGGGAAAAGAAAAGCAGGCTGCTCAGTCGCACTATCCAATTGTACTCCTCTTGGGCCTTCTCGACCGCCAAACGCTGCTGAAGACCCCGTCCATCATGGATTCCGTCGCTGGCTTGTTAGATGCAGTAACCCGGCCTTTGACGAGTCTGAAGGATGATACGAAGAAGGAAATGGCCGGCGAAAAATCTTCGACAGCGGAGGCCAGTCGACAACAAGAGACATCTAGTTCCGCTCCCGCTGTCCCGCCCCCTGCCGACGCTATTGTTGTAACTGGTGCGTATAACTCTAATCAAATAAGATCCGCCTGTGACTGACAAAGACGAACAGGAACATCAGGAACGTCTCCGGCCGTAAACATTTCTCAGGAGAAGGCAACATCCGTTGAATCTGTGGAAGAGAAGATTCTTCTAGCAAACCCTCCGCAGATCCCCCACCCTTCTCTTAGGTCTATCGTCAATATTTTGACCGTCGGAGAGTGCTCAGGAAGAACGTTCCAACATACTCTCGCCCTCATTCAGCATCTTTCGTTCCTTCCGGATGCGCGAGACGTGATCGCTCAGGAGCTGAAAGTCAAGGCTCACGAATTCGGACAAAATCTTTCGGCAGACTTGGACGCACTTATCTCCGCCTTACAGGAGGGTCAGGCCCAGGACGACTTGCCATCTTCTGTTGTGGCAAAATTCTCGCCAGCCTCTTCGGAACAAGCCAAGTTATTGCGTGTCTTGAAGACGATCGACTATATGTACTCGAAGGTCGTACCGAGTCCAAATCGTAGTCAAGACCAATCGGACAATGATAGCATTCGTGAGATCTACGAGACTTTCCGCTTCACTCCTCTCTGGCGAAAGCTCGGCGATTGTCTAGCGGTAGTGGAAAGCAATGCTAGTGTCGAACACATCGCGACGATATTGCTACCCTTGATCGAGTCTTTGATGGTTGTATGCAAGAATGTGGGAGTCAAGTCGCACCCGGCTCCTCGTGCTGTGCCTGGCTCTCCTCGATCTCCCTTGCCATCTGAAGAATCTGTGGACGACTTATTCGTGTCGTTTACGGATGACCATAGGAAGATCCTCAATCTGATGGTCCGAAACAACCCGTCACTTATGTCTGGATCGTTCTCTCTACTTGTTCAAAATTCCAGAGTTCTCGACTTCGATAACAAGCGCAACTACTTCAATCAGCAGATTCATAAGCGGCCTTATCCCAGGGAACATTATGGAACTCTGCAGCTCAATGTCCGCCGTGCCCGAGTGTTTGAGGATAGCTATCATGCCTTCAACCACAAGACTGGCGATCAAATCAAATTCGGCAAACTCAGCGTACGTTTCTATGCTGAAGAGGGCGTGGATGCGGGCGGTGTTACCCGGGAATGGTTCCAGATCCTTGCTCGTCAAATGTTCAATCCTAACTACGCCCTCTTCGAACCATGTGCAGCAGACAAGCAGACGTACCAGCCTAACCGTGCCTCAGAAATTAATCCTGATCACTTGTCATACTTCAAGTTCGTGGGCAGGGTTATTGGCAAGGCAATCTACGACGGTCGTCTTATGGATGCGCATTTCGCGAGAAGCTTGTATCGACAGCTCCTTGGCAAGCGCGTTGACTATCGCGATGTGGAGTGGGTGGATCCGGAATACTACAAGTCACTTTGCTGGATTTTAGAGAATGATCCGACTGTGTTGGATCTGACTTTCATCACTGAAGTTGACGAGGTAAGAAATTCAGTGCTAAATTTGGCAGCTAGACATTGATTACTTTTTAGTTCGGCAGATACGCCGTCATTCCACTCAAGGAGAATGGCGCATCTATCCCAGTAACGATGGAGAATAGACAGGAATATGTGCAGCTTTCTGCGCAATACCGTCTGCATTCTTCCATTGAGAAGCAAATTGACAATTTGCTCTCCGGATTCTACGAGATTATTCCGAAGGACCTGATCTCCATTGTAAGCAACCACACTTACCGCTTTATCCTTTCTGCTTACTGAACCTCAACAACTTAGTTCAATGAACAAGAGGTCGAGCTTCTTATTTCTGGGACGCCAGACATCGACGTTGATGAGTGGAGGGCGGCCACAGACTATCACGGCTACTCGAGCTCTGACCCTGTCATTGTCTGGTGGTGGAGAGCTCTGAAATCCTTCAATCGCGACGAGCGGGCCAAGGTCCTCAGTTTTGCGACGGGAACGTCTCGGGTACCGCTAGGGGGCTTTGGGGATCTCCAAGGCGTGCAAGGAGTGCAGCGGTTTTCCATCCACCGAGCGTATGGTAACCCAGATCGCTTGCCTCAGGCTCATACATGTGCGTACAAAGACCTCGTCACCGCATGATTAGATTTAATATTCCGGTTTTGCAGGCTTCAACCAGATTGATTTGCCGCAGTACTCAACTTACGAAAAATTGCGCCAGCAACTGCTCATGGCAATAAATGAAGGAGGGGAGGGTTTCGGTTTCGCTTAAGTAATGATGTGCATTTCGAGAAGCATTTTGCATTGTATAACACCATTCGCATAACCAAGTCTCCTGTCCTACATAGATGCCAATATCCTACTATTAAAAAGAGCGCAACGATTTTCACACAGCCACACCCTTTTTTGGATTTTAGGTAAGATTGGTCATAATTTTACTAAGCAGCCCTTCGCGACTCCAAATGGCAAAATCACCTAACTTGGTAATTTTGGCTGCCAACTCCCAAAAAAGAGGAAACTTATTGGCATTAGTAGAGCACCACCTGATCACAGATTCAAACGGATAGGCCAATTTAATCACACCCCCATCCTCTTTCATGATTTTGGGTCTACGCCCCCCCTAATAAGGAAGACAATTCCCATCACTGTCCTCTATGGGTCAGAAAAGTCTTTGGCCCGCGTAGCGCACGACGCAGCATTGTTTCGTGGTGTCATCTATAGTATGCTACCAACTCAAATCATCCACAAAAAAATTGTAACTTAGTTTTTGTTTCTCATATATATCTAGGGAAAAGGCTTGCATAGTTTCACAACAATTTTTGACCTTTTCTGTGTAAACAATGCAGACAAGAACCACATTCCTTTTTTTTTTGGGAGGGGGGGGGGGGGGGCACAAACTTTTCTGACCCGCCTGTATCTTATGTAGTATTTGTGGCAGGGTTTCTGTTGGACCTAGCACGACCCACATGATGGAAGTGGAAAGTGAATGGTGAAACCTTGAATTGACTGTGCAGATGTTGTATTTGCATCACATATATGTGTTCACACTTAGATATACCTTTTCTCAGATGAATGCGACAATGTGGGCATGCAGGTAATACATACAGGAACCACCTTCCTTTTTTGGGGGGGAAGGATCATAGACTTTTTACACCCAACCCCAGAGAGTCCCAGGCGCAGCCTGGGACTCTCGGCTGGTGTACATATAAAAAGAAATTGTGCTCACGAAACGTTTTAGGTATTATATAATCCTGGTGACGCAGGCCTGACGTCAACGCGGTTGCCACCGATCGACTCCGACGATGATCGACGTAGGAACTTATCACTCAAATAGCGTACTCTCTCGACTTCGCCCTCACTTCCTTCCTGCAACCATGACTGCAAACGACGCAAACAACAAGCCATCCGATGCCGAGGCCACCTCGATCGTCAGCGCGGGCTCGAACCATTGGTCCGCCTTTATGCTCAGCATCTACAAGGAGCGGCGCCCGCCCGCGCTGTCGACCGTCGAAGTCAAGCGCATCGAGGAGCTCGCGAGGGAGAAGTTGAAGGATCACATGGGTGCGTGTTCCCGTCTTTTGTATGTCCGTCTGTTAAAAATGTTCTCAAGACGCATACCTCTACGTCTTTGGGAGCGCCGGCACGTGCTCGACCGAGCGCTTCAACCGCGAGGCGTTCGACACATGGCGCATCGTCCCGCGCATGCTGCACGACGCGACCTCTCGTGACATCGGCGTGCGTAGCCCGTGCCCCCTCGCTCTGGTGTAACTTGACTGACGATCTGCGCAGACCACAATATTCGGGACGAAGCTCAACTCCCCGCTACTCATCGCACCGATCGGCGTGCATGGAATCGTTCACCCCGAGGCCGAACTCGCCACCGCCCGCGCGGCCGCGTCGCTCGGCGTGCCCATGATCATGAGCACCGCGTCCACGCGCTCCATCGAGGCCGTCGCCGCCGCCAGCGGGCCGGGCTCGCCGCGGTGGTTTCAACTCTACTGGCCCAAGACCCCCGAGATCACCCTTTCTGTGCTCGCACGCGCGAAGAAGGAGGGCTTCACGGCACTCGTCGTGACACTCGACACGGCGACGCTCGGCTGGCGTCCACACGATCTCGACCGCACGTACCTCCCGTTCCTGCACAGCACGGGCTCGGCGGTCGGCCTCTCCGACCCCGTGTTTATGCGCCGAATGGGGCAAGAGATCTGGCCCGCGGACAAGCACGTCGAGTTCCCATACGACCCCGCGGCGCTGGAGGCGCGCGCCGCGCAGGGAGATGTGGAGGTGCAGACACGGAAGACGCTCGGCACGGCATGGCTGGCGGAGACGAACTCTGGCCTGTATAAGACGTGGGAGGAGCTCGCGCTCCTGAAAGAGAACTGGGAGGGCCCGATCGTCCTGAAGGGCATCCAGAGTGTCGAGGACGCCGAGACCGCCGTCGACTGGGTAGACGGGATCATTGTCTCCAACCACGGTGAGCCACGTCACGTTCCAATTTAAGTATTCGGTAGTTGACGGGGATCAATAATCAAAGGTGGTCGGCAGATCGACGGCGCGACAGCGTCGCTCGATGCGCTCGACGCGATCTGCCTGTCGGAGAAGGTGCGCGCCGCGCAGGCGGCGGGGACGTTTACCGTACTCTTCGATTCGGGCATCCGCACGGGGAGCGACATCATCAAGGCTCTCGCGCTCGGTGCGCAGGGCGTTCTGCGTGAGTCTTCTCCCCTCCCCCCTGCAATTTTATCATGGAAAGCGGGAAGCTAACTAAACTGTGAAACTGGCAGTGGGCCGCCCGTTCATGTACGGCCTCTGCCTTGCGGGCGAGAAGGGCGTTGCGGAGCAAGTTCGCTCGATCCTCGCGGACCTCGAAATCACCCTCGGCCTGAGCGGGTACAGCGATATCAAGAGCGTGCAGGGGAAGAGGAGCGCGTTGGTCAAGGTGACTGCGGCGAGGTCGTAAACTCGGAGACGTAGAAGTGTACATGTACAGTGGAACCTCCCATCATAACATTAAGAGGCAACCCCCACTTGAGACACAGCCACATCAAAAATTTGTCAGGATTAGTCATTGCCAGTCATGATTGGTCATTTTTAGTCATCTACAAACACGGTAATTCTGCCTCTCCCATCAAATTCCCTTCCTCGGTCAACCAACTCTGCAGATCCTTAAATGCACATCCATAAGCGGCAACACTGCAAATCCGAAAATGCCGTCCCAAAGCGGCAACAGTACAAAGATAAAATAAAGAACAGGCTCAAAGCGGCAATTACAGCCCAAATGAGCTCCTAAACTGGCAATCCTACAGTGCGTGAAGGCAAGAAGTAACAACCCGGCAAGCTCCGAAAACCTCTGGTTTCTAGCCTCGCTGTATCATATGGTTAGCCTCATTTAGAGTTGATTCGGGTAGGGATAAACCATACCTTCAACGCCTGTTGAAGAGTTCTATGAGTTGCTGAAAAACAAAATTTTTGACTGAAAAGTTTTGAAACAAGTACTATATATAGTAATAATATGTAGCAGCTTACCATATTTAGACTGTATTACATAATATACTCGCTTAGCTTAAATGAAAATCCGCCCTGAAGTAAGGTACAGGTGGGTCAGAAAAGTCTTCGGCCCCCCTAAAAAAGGAAGGCAGTTCCCGTCTGCGTAGCGCACGACGCGGCGTCGTTTCGCGGCGTCACCTATGGTACGCTGCAAGCTCAAATCATTCAAAAAGAAAATTAATACTTGGTTTTTGTTTCTCTTTGTATCTAGGGCAAAGGCTCGCATATTTTTACAACATTTTTCGACCTCTTTTTGTGCGAACGACGCGGACGAGAACCACCTTCCTTTTTTAGGGGGCCGAAGACTTTTCTGACCCACCTGTATGATGATGTTTATACACTCTGTTCGGCCATTTTATGGCTTGTATAGGCTTATTTGAGATACAGTCATTCACCGGTCAATGGGACACCATCACTCAATGGGACACCCACCTAAAACCCTTATTTCCCAAGCGTTTTTCATAATTATTTTTGCAATTTCGAGCTTGAGTATATACCAGAATACCGTATACTAAGTTTGAGCCAGCCGGGCTCAATATTGATTGAGAAATGCTCAAAATACTGCCAAAGTATGCTAAAATGATAACTGCAACATGACGTGACACAAGTAGTTTTGGCTTCCAAACTCATTTTCTACCTCTGAAACAGCTCCAATTTTTCGTAAAATGGGAGGAGAAAGCTTTTTAAATGTAAATACGACTTTGTATGAAGAAGAATTTGAACGGGTGTTGAGAACGGCAGTATATGTGCACTATCCAATCAACAGGTCACAGGTGTTACGGAAGCCCCATAGGTGTCCAAGATGTCTTCGAAGACAATTTTATTATTCGACATGATAAAAACACATAGTTAGGGACATATACACGAAGAGGAAGTCCGTAGCTACCAGCACATACACTTACCATATAGCTTAGTTGTCGATATCACTCGTAGTTATTCTACTATTGTGGTCAAGGTCGTGGGAAAGCTACTGTCCCATTGAGCGGTGAGGACCAAAAACATCACAGCTTTTTGTTTTTACTGTACCTCTTTCATTTCTCCTTATTTTTACATGGAATTTTGCGAGGATGCTCTTAAGTAGTTTATTTACATGCTAGAATACTTTGTTTTTTAAAAAATGAGCAAATTTTGATTTAGTTTGCAACGGCAATTTGGTGTCCCATTGACCGGTGAATGACTGTACAGATGTAACTGTTTATTATTTATTTATTTACTTATTATTTTTTTTCAGCGAAATTTTTGAAACATTATTACCAAAAACGGGAAACTGCGTAAAACTGCGTATCTTTGTTACTTCTATTACAAAAGCTCAAGTAGAATTTCGAAATTCGAAAAATTCGGGGCTGTGCGGAGTTGCAGGCTCTTGCCTTCACGCACTGTACAATAGTGGAACCTTTCACAGTACTGATGCACTTTAAAATATACAGCTTCAAAGTAAACCTCATCAATGTAGTAGCCAAAAATCTGTAACTATTTGACCCTTGAAATGTCATTTTATACAGGTGGGTCCAGAAAGTCTTGCATCTATGGAAATTAACCAACATGTCAAAGTTGAGTTGAGTATGTCTGTACTCTCATTGTCTGTATGTACAGCAAATGTTTCTACTGATTTATGTGGCATTTCTACATTTTGAATGGTCATTTTGCATGAAATTGAACTGCGAGGCGGCATCTTCGGGTATGTTAGTTGCTTCCCACAGACTGATGGGAATTGAATTCCATATAAGGCAGGATACAACACTTTCTGGACCCACTTTCGAAATGCTACTAAGCAGCAACCCCAGAGAGTCCAACAAACCCAGGCGAAGCCTGGGACTCTTGGCTGGTATATAATCAACTTGAATCGTATGTAGCATCAGGAGAGATTATGGTTTACAATGAATGCAATTCGTCTACGCGGTAGGCCTGACGCGTTGTTTACGCAGTTGCGGTACTGTCAATGGTCTTCTTGACCTTCATGATTCATCGCATACTTCACGTTTGATATCAGACGCTGAAAACGTGCTCTGATCGTTTTACAGACTTGCCTTCAAGTCCGTAACAGCAACCGATGAAATTGCCGTTGGGCCTTCCGTGGAAAGGAAGCGTTCGTTCTTTGTACGCGAGCCATACTTTGAAGCACGAAAATCCCCTGGTGAACTCGAACGTGCTTACTTCTAATCTATTTCTTCTGCTTATTGGCATCACAGGGGCTGCCTCATACATCCAACAGGCCTGCCCCAAGTTTACCGCGTCGCGGGGGTCCTCCCAGCAAGCGAAACATCCCTAATGTGAAGAAGGTGGTAGTTGTGGCTAGCGGGAAAGGAGGTGTGGGGAAAAGCACAATTGCTGGTATGTTTCACCCTTATTTCTTTGCCTTTAATTTGACGGCTTATAAACTTGATCGACTTGTTAAGCGAATCTTGCCATGGCGTTAGCATTAAAAGACGACAAGCTGCACCGACGTCCTCGTGTCGGGCTACTAGATCTGGACATATTTGGTCCTTCGACACCGAAACTCATGGGCTTAGATGACAGCGACGAGCCTGAACTAACGTCCTGTCAGTCTCCGATTATAATTTGCCCTTCCCGTACCAATTAACCGACGCTCAGCCGGTGCGCTCGTCCCACTCAAGAATCATGGTATTCCCTGCATGTCCATGGGCTTTCTTTTGCCCCGTACGCAGGTGTCAGATTCATCCCGTCCCTCCCGGGACGACACGCCTGTCGTCTGGCGTGGCCTTATGGTCCAGAAAGCCATCCAACAATTGCTGTTTGACGTCGACTGGCGCGAAAATGCTGGCAGAAGCGACTTCAGTGGCCCTGGGCTAGACGTCTTAGTAATCGATATGCCTCCAGGTACTGGAGATGTCCCACTGACTGTAGGGCAGCTGGTTAACGTGGATGGTAATATCTATCTCTTTCCGTGTATATCCACTAAATCGACCCTGGTTTGCGTTGAAGGTTCCATCATTGCGTCGACTCCCCAGGATATTTCTTTGTCTGATGTTCGTAAGGGTATTGCAATGTTCCGAAAGGTGTCCATGCCGGTGAGTCGTTAGTAAATTCAATATGTGTGAGAATTCTGACAGTTCCTCAGATCACAGGCCTAGTTTTGAACACTTCATATTTCCTGTGTCCTTCGTGCGACACCCCGCATTTTTTGTATGGAAGTGCGGAATCTTTCCGTCGCGCTGCGTCTGACGTTGGGACTCCAATCCTTGGAGAACTTCCACTGGTTCCTGAAGTCAGCACAGGAGGCGACAAGGGTGTTCCTTTCATGCTGAATCCACCGGGAGACTCGCATAATAGGGCTGAGGAAGAGTGGAAGAAGGTCATGCTCGATATATCAAATAAGCTATGGGATGCCTTAGACAGATGATCATCTCTATTTCTGCATTGATATCAGTGCCTATAAACGATCACTTCGTGGGGGGCAGGGGATTTTTATTGTCCTCATAATTCGATGCTGTTCTGCCGCTCAAACATGCTTTACGTTCCAGGAAAACGAGAAGTGACCTAATGACCGTCCCGCCAATGCCTCGAAAATATTCTCACATTGGTGTGCTGGTCGAGACCAGGTGACATGAATTGATCACTCTCAGCTCATGTCGTCAAAGTCGGAAATAATCACACATTGTGTTCAATCATTTCTCCAACCGAAGATCTAAGTTTCTCGGTCGTATCACTATGAACCCATGAAGCAAAGAAAGTAATGTTCCGGCTTCATGAGGCCGACGAGGATGATAGCTTTCGCAATTACAGTGATTAACATCTAAGCTAGATTGCCAGCCCAGCAGCTGCCAAATGAGCACCACGAAAGCCCATCGTAAACAGTCCGTACATCCATGCTCTCGTTTTGATCAACCACGCCTCGGTATCCAGGGCGAACTCAACAGCGCGTATGCGCCGGTATGATTTTTGGAACGACCTGCATGCTCCGAATGAGGAAAAGGGAAATCAGAGTTTCGAAGATGAGTTGGCGTACCACCACTGCCCGAAATAATTCCACAATCCACTCCAGGAAACCGAGCCTCGCTTTCTCATGTCGTCTATTAGGTGCCGTTTGAAGTCCTCGTATACAGCGAGGTTGCAGAATTGCGCAGTAATGAGGAAAATGCGGATCTGCTCGCAAGATCAGTTATTCGATCTCCAGTACGAGTACGTTATGTGAATTGTCTTACACCAGAGTGGGTCGTCGCCAGCGAAAAATCCAGACCTCTGTGCGCATGTCAGTAGACGACACCACCTACAAGCACAGATGCCTCACCTGACGAGGTCATTCAGCTTGAGCAGCATGAGCACTCTCCTCGGGACGCGCCGAAGGAGGTCGAAGACCGAGAGCAATAGGCCTTCTCTCTGGACAACGGCATTTCGGATGGCTTCCCTTTCTTGTTCATTCTGGGGCATGAGATCGACGAGACTCGATGGGCGCTTCGTGCCAGAGGAGCTTTCATCTGTATCCCATGTCCCTTCAAGTCCAGCTCGACCTGGTAACAAACACGCACTGAACTCAACATACTCCTTCGCAGAATATATTATTTCTCACCAGTGATCGCAGTCTCAAAAACGGGATACTGAAAATCAACGAGTCAGGAATTAGACAACTCCAATCTAACTTAAGCAAGAAATGAACGAACAAGGTCATCCCCGATGTTTCCGACAAGTTGCGCATATTTGCGTCGGTCAGCGTTCGTCTTGGGCGAGGCCGGAGCAATTAGGGAGAGCCATAAGCTACTGTAATTTATCCGGAGCGCCCTGTCAATGTCGAAGTAGAGGCCGTGATCAAGCAGAACAATTTCAAAATTGTACGGGGACTTCGATAATTTCTGCGCAGGTCGAACAAACAGGTTGCCTTGAGAGAGAAAGAGAAGTACGATTAGACATCCGGGAACACAAGAAAAGAAAAGAAAAGCTCCCACCGAGATGAGGATCCTACAAACAAAATTGGATAAATCTGCTTTTCGTGAAAAAGAAAGGGAAGTACGCACAGCATGGAACCATCCGTTTAGATGAACCATCCGGCAGAAAATACGCTGGACTTCCAGGGCTACTGTGTTCCTGTCGATATTATGCTCGGCAAGATACTTCAGATCGTCTACTCTGCCACCGTCGATAAACTCCATGACGAGCACGCGCTTGGAGGCTGAGAGAACCTGCGGAATGTATAACGAAGTCCTAACATCTTTGAAGTCTTCCATGGTCCGCGCGGCGTTAGCGGCCTCATTCACGAAATCCATCTCCTTAGGCAGGTTTTCGCGCATCTCCTCGCCGAGCCAGGTGAATTCAAAATCAGGGAACCAGCGCTTAATCGAACCTACGCGAAGGCGAGAAAGTCGTTTTTAGCTGCAAATCCGAAAACAATTATGCTCGAATTGTCCTTACGCAGTGACACGTCTACGGTCTTCATGTCCACATCGCAGAACTCCGCAAGATGCGGGTGCTGCAATTTCACAGCGACGCGCTTTCCTGTCTCTTTATCCCTTGCGGAGTGCACCTGTGCCAGACTCGCAACGCCTAAGGGAGTGGGATTGAATTCGTCAAAGAGTTCCTCGATCGGTTTGCCAATGTCAGCGAGAAAGAGTCCTTCGAGGTCCTCATAGGGTGTTGGATAGCACTGGTCTTGCAGTGGACGCATTGCGCTTGTCCATTCCTTAGGAAGGACGACACTGATTAATAAGTGAGTGATTGTTCTTTGCGAGTATGGATACCCCGGGCTCACAGCGAGGACATGTGTTGCCCGAGCTTGATAAAAATGCCTGAGACTGCTTTGAACAAACCTGCAGGCACGATAGACTTAACAACTTACCGCCATTGGCGAGTAGGGCTTTCAAAACGCGATGGGCGCTTCGCGTATGACAATCCGAATAGGCCTGCATCCGCTTTCCTTCATCGCCGTAGTTCTTTGCGAACGTCCACTTGTAGTCAACCGCCCCTTACCAAGCGCAAATCTCATCAAGACATAAATATGGAAGTCTTTTGAAAAGAACACACCTAGAACAACAGCTCCTGTGCATTTGTGGTCAGCTACCTAACATGAACTTCATTGCAGGCCATTACGCACTTGCAATCCGCGAGCACCGAACGGCAGCTAGGCAGGTATGACGAAAAGGCTCGTTAGACTTATAAGTGAGGAAAAAACCACCGCCGACAAGAAGCAGAGTCCCAGAGTACAAGAGAAGCTCAGAGCGTTGCCGGGGAGGCGGAGGCGCAGACCGCGACGATGACTGTCGTGTGCTCGGAAACTTCGCGACGTGGAGATGAGGCCCCTGGGTTGAACGATGATTAGACGCGAGACGAGACCAAGCGAAATTTCTGACGTTGCCCCAGCGAAGGGAAACGGAGACGAGTGAGCACATAGAACATGAAAATAATGAGCCGAGTCTGAAAGTCAGTCAACACCTCATCGTTGTGAAGTCATCGACACGCGACTTGCCGATGATCGGCGTTTCGACCTCGCTGAACGGAACGTAGCAGAATAATGATACTGGCAGTACAAAAAATATCAAACAGAATAACCCAAAATTTTGCTACACATTCCATCCGCTCGCCGTACGGGTTGGACTTCCCCAACCTGTGTTGCTTCCACCAGAAGTACCCCACGCACCGCTGCCGCCGCCAGCACCACCATTCGGCGAAGCACCACCCCAGGTGGCCCCTCCCGAAGGCCCCCCTCCCGAAGATCCCCATGCCGCACTTCCACCTCCAGCATTCGGTGAGGCTCCGCCCCACCCTGCAGATGATCCACCCCCGCCCCAAGCGGCGCCATTTCTTGGGCTAACCCCTCCGCCTCCCCAGCTCCCACCGTTCGTAGCCGCCGCACCCCACCCGCCTGCTGCTGGCGGAACAGTGTGACCGTTGACTGGTGCCATCTGCACCCCGCCATCTGCCCCTCCAAGCTGCTGTTCAGCATCGGGTTTCAGAGCAAGTATGAGATTAGCTAGTTTTGTCTGCAACTCGTGCAGTCCCTAACACGCATGGTTCAACAAGGTCCACAAATAGAAGGAAGTCAGGTCCAACATACCTTCATGACGACTTCCTGTGGACTGAGACTACCAACAGTTTCTACTTCAAAGTAAAACTTTTCGGGTTTGGCATTGAAATCGAATGGCTCGTCTTCTCTCGATGCTTCCTCCTCCCTTGCGTTCTCACTCAAAGGCCACTCTTTCTTCTCGTCCACTTCGAACCAGTATGACGTATGCCGTAGCTTGTTGTGAGGGTCGTACTCAAACGATACAGCTGAGCACGGCGACCATTTCGCGTGTTCTTTGGCAATGCCCTGCAACAATGCCGATACAATGAGTAAGCAGAATATGAAACTTCAAAGACTCACATACCTTCTTAGCAATGCATGTTGCTCTCAGCTCTTGCCCTTGTCGAATTTTGCAGATCAGTACAGGATTGACGTTTGGATCACCTATAACGAGCAGGGGGTTAGCTCGACAGCACTATTTTTTCGCAAGGACATCATACCTTGGCCGACGGGATGACCGAACTTATCGCTTCGCTTGGACGGCTCCTCCCCCGAGTTATCTTCGACCCTTTTACCCATTCCAAACGGACGAACATCAAGATGGTCGCTCGTTATGTCTTTATTTCCCCCTTCCTCACTTGACACGTTGAGAGTAAGCGTCACCGAGCAGTAGTCGCAGTACTCATCGCAGTTGCAATCCTAGCTAGAATATAGCGTCTGGTTGTATTGAACAGACATAGCCGACTCACTCGAGTGTAGCGTATAGCCTCATCGCAGTTGGCGCTGACCAAGGGAATCATTCCTAGACGGTGCGCGATGAATTCGTCCGCCAGCACAGTTGTGTTCGACTCCAGTTCCATAATGTCGATTGCTGAGGAAAGGAAACGCAGGTTCGCACTCTTTCGGGCCCGCTAAGCTCATATATGAAGCAGCTCACCGACAGTCGGGATGTCTGCCATCATGACTCTCCGCAGCGAGTTCGCAAATCTGTCTCTTTCGTTAGCACCGAGGCGCGCGAGTCGGCGCACTGGAGGCACGCACGAAAGGTCGACATTCTCGAGGACGAAATTGACTCTGTCCTTTTTCAGTTCCCGGATGCGCACGAGAGGTTCTGGTAGAGCCATTGTGAATCGTAAAAGCGTGAGTGCAGATAGGCGCAGCCGAGTCGCTGCAGGTTAATCGAAGGACGGTTACGCGCTTGAGACTGTGACAAAAACGAATGACAAATTCGAAGTCACGCGGCGCACGTTAGTGTGGCTGGTCTGGCGGTTACACAGATGGTGTTCACCGTTCAAATTTCGAGCGCACTCGCTGCGACAGTTACCACCAGAAAAGTATCGCCCACCCTGAACCTACCATGAAGCAATAGCTTCCGAGAAAGAAGACGAATCAAAATGCAGTCGTCGAACCAAATTTTTATATTATTCTCTTCCTTTTGTACAGTTTGCTTCGTGCTACCTTCAAGTCAAAAGCTTAATAGGAAGCGCAATGAAACAAGATGACTATGATAAGCGAGCCCTAAGATTCCTCGAGTTCCTATTTGCATACAGCCAGCTGTACACGGAAATGAATGCTTTTCCTAATGCGTACCCGTAGTACATAAGATTGGGTCCTATATCAGACACGTGCTTTGTCGAAGAGCCATATTTTAGTAAATTTTTAGATAAACATAAAGTGGGGGGAGGCAACGCCTGCGAAAAAGTGTGTACGCTTTGTAATCTGACAAATGATCGACACATGCCAATTTAAGAAAATCCGGTGGCAAAGGTTTACAGATGGCCAACTTGACACTTTCCAGCCACTCCGTGCTGATTTTCTTTTCCAGAAAATCGTAAAACCACTCTTTAACGCTATACATACAATATATATTTTAAATCATTTGTCTTTTTGTGAAAAAAGATTTGTAGCAAAGAAAAGAGCAGGAGGTGAGCGCGTTTTCGGCGGTCACGTGACCTCAGCGCGTGCAGGGCATGACCATGCATACATGCAAATGCGCAGAACAATATTTTGAGCTCAATTCTCCACCGTTTTGCGTGATTTAAGCTGGAACGTACTCGGGTGATATGCGGCTGGGAGTTCTTTGTTGTCGATTTTTTAATTTCTTCCTCAAAGTGTCAGAACAGTGGTCTCACATGGTAGTTCTGATACTTTGAGGAAGAAATTGAAAAATCGACAACAAAGAACTCCCAGCCCCATATCACCCCAGTACTTTCCAGCTTAAATCACGCAAAACGGTGGAGAATTGAGCTCAAAATATTGTTCTGTAACTTGTCTTTCACTCAGGAGTCGCAAAATTTCCGTTTTTGGTAGAAGTGTAATCAACTACAAATGCACACTCTTTTGGCAGGGATTGCCTCCCCCCACATAAAGCGCCTGAACAAAAGCAGACATACCTTATTAGATAAATGCTGCGCCGCTACGCGGAGGATGTGCAACTAAACGCGAGACGCCGCAGTCATCTCATAGCCTTCTTGCCCTTGCTGAGGCATTGGTGGTCGAGCAGCCATAGATATGCCTGCTTCGCTTGACGGCACACGAGAAGCGCCAGCTGAAGTGCCGTCGGCGAAGGGCACACGGGGGCTGGGCATATACATCTTCGAGAAAGAGGAAAACGTCAGCTCGAGCGCCTCGTATCGCAAGCTCAGAACTGACCTGCTCGGCCTCGCCAAAAACATCTTCATCGTTCACTTTCATAGATCGCAATCAGTCGCTTATGTCTAGTACTTTGAGAACTGGGTATTGAATATCGACTCACTGGCGGACGCATTTTTATCCGAAAGATTGTATTCTTTTTTTATAAAATGAGGCCCCTGAGCCGCAGCTAACTTCTTTTTCTTTTCTTCCTGCTTCGCCCGGACTTCCTCCCAAGGAACCTCCGTATACAATGTCGGAGAAGCCTCCTTGTCCGGATCGCCCTTCGGGCCATAGATATCCAGCTCGGAAAGAGCCGTCTTGAGAGCGCAAATCCACTTGTTACGGCGCTTGACTGAATCCGATTCAGCGACAAATCACTATGGCAGACAAGCGCAATACAAACCTTTCACGGCACCTTGCTGCCAGTTGCTTTTGTATTTGATGTCTGCGCTGAGCGTCATCTTCTCCTGGTCAAGGATGTCTTTCACGGCAACGTCGAAGCTGGGCAGGAAATCGCGTCCTTCAGATTTCACGAAGGCCAGCATTTTCCCGCGTAGCAGCTCGATTTGCTCAAACGTCGTTGAGTAGAAGACTTCGAACTCAAATGTTTCGGACATCTGAGGGCTCCTCCTGATATTGTGAATGAGCTACAATCCCAAAGTCAGTCATCTCCGATAAAATGATAGAACAAATAATAAGTTGAACTCGAACCTGTGTAGTCAGGACCGTATTTGGTGCTTGCACCAAGCAGTTGTTTTTATCCAAAAAGATAGTGCTTAAGAGCCTTATCTCCTTCACCGTATAACTTTCCGTGGTTATATCCACGCGGTCACCAACATCATATGGGTGTTTGACGAATAAGAAGATAATGCTAGAGAGGACTTCCTGAAGACTGGAGCCGATGAGCCAGCTGAGACCAAGAACAACGGCCCCTGCGCCAGTGAGCAGCGAAGCGATTTCTGTATCAAGAACGACAGCGATGATGAGGATAGCAATGACGACGTAGAGGGTCATCAAGATGTTGTCGAGTCGGCCGACAGCAGAGTCCAGGTCACGCATGGAATGTTCAATGGAAAGTTGCTCTCGATGGATTTCTCTGTTAAGATTCGTGTGAAGGAGGCTTGAAATAATCGTTAAATGGAGAAACTCACAGACAAGCCATCTCGACTTCTTCTCTCGTTGCGTCACCGTTGCCGTCCTTATCAAACAGCGCAAAGGCGGTTTCGGCCTGCTCGCGCGACTGAAACAGCTGCAGTATGTCGTTCAGCACGAGGTGGCTGCGACCTGCTCTACAGAAAGAGTAGAAAAGGCGACGGGCGAGAAGCCTCGTCTTATTCGCCGACCGCAACGCAGTTTGAACCACGGCTTGTGGAGAGTTCGGCTGTAGAACCGAGCTAATATCGACATTTAATGAGCAATGACTTTACGTTTAGTTGGGGTTTTTTATCAATACCTTCCGGCGATCTCGGACGCGACGTTGCCCAAGGCCGTGGTCGTCGAAGTTGCAGCGGCCTTCACTCCCTTCAGAGCGCGTTTGAGAAAGCGTCGCGGGTCAGCCACCGGCTTCTGAGACCCATCACGGTCCTTGAGGGTATCTGAACGACCATGGATCTCTGACGAGTGCGAGTACAGCGTGACCAGTATCGAAACCGCCAGCTTTTGATCGGCAATCCTGTCTGCGCATCATTTGGTTAGACTCTTTTGGAATGGGTTGAGACCAATCAGAACAGAAAGAAAGCAAAACTGATGTTAGTTTCATTACAACGATAGCATTACTTACCAGCATACGACCTTTCGTGGAACTTCCCGGCTATCCACTGGATCGAGAATTTCTCGAAAAGCAGGACGCTGGCGCAGAGGAAGAACGCAAAAAGCAGCTTCGTGAGGAAGGAGACCTCCGGGGCCTTGTCTTCACCGACGCGGCGGTTTAATATCAGCGGTTGGAAGGTTATCCAGATGGAAAAAGTCCATCCGAAGATTGCGACATATCTGAAGACGACGGGAAGATGAAGTCGCGTTGTCGCGGTTAATTCAACAACACTTCTCTATAAGCAAACTACGCGCCTGTCTAGTGCTTGAACCCAGTCGATATATTTTCTGGAGCCTACGGCGACAAGGCCAATTGTGCCTCGAGCGATACGAGGCAACAAGCGACTGGCGTTTGATTGTTAGAAAATGACAACAGAAAATGACAATAGAAAATGACAACGACAGCTGAAAACAATCTGATTTGGAAAGAAGACGATACGTACGAGGTGGCCAGCGATACCCACCAACCTAGAAAAATGTTTACGAAATCACTTAGAAAGGTACTTATTGTTGTATACTTACCTCCCCATACAACGGAAAGCCAGATTGACCACCAAATAAGTTTAACATTCCACACCTTCAGAAATGCGGTACTTCAGAAGACCCGTTAATGTGTAATGGAGGAATAACGGGTGACTGTACCATTGCATTCGGGAAGGCCGTTAGTCCAAGAATGCCAGGAATCCAAAGAATACCCAGGACAGGGACGATGAAGAGCACCCAACGCGTGACAACTGAGACGTTTAGAAGATAATTATACAGCTTCGTGAACTGCAGTCGGCAAAGCTCGTTCAAGGTTTTGCAGAATAGTAGGAACGGCTAGTACGCACTTTATTGTTAGGTATATCTCCCTGAGCGAAGCGGAGATGGGCCTGGGACGCGGTGCGCGAGTCGAACTCGTCGTAGCTCTGCTCGAACTTCCGCAGGCCAGCCAGCACGTCCCAGCTCGAGTTGCCCGGGCGGTGCGTCAAGCCAGTCGTCGATTGCGAAACGGGGGGCCTCGCGGCGCCCGGCGGACGCGCGTAGTCGTGGGCAGCTGGCATGCCCGGCATTGGGGGCGGGTCGGTGTTTGCACCCCGAGCGAAGGGGGTAGTCGAGTGCACCGAGAAGGAGTCCGAGCGCATGTTGTCGCCAATGTCCGTCGACGATGGGCCGTAAGTATGGTCCGGCGCGCTATCTTCGCTGTCAGGGTGTCTGAGCCCTACAGGAGAGTACCCGCCAGACGAGTAGGCGTGGTGTTCATTAGCGGCGGAAGACGCCATCGTATGCGCGACAAAACCAACGGTCGCGCAAGCGAGAGTCGAAAAAGAGAAAGGACAGGAGGATAAAGGATAGGAGGATGAGAAGCTTTACATCAGGAGCTTGAGATATTTGCAGACCCGAAATTAGATCTGAGGATTTTCGCTGTCATGGTGTTCGGTGGCACGTGATAGATCTTCGGTCGTTGATGGCATTTCCTGTCTGTCGCGTCTTGGCACTGCCAGTCGCGACTCGAAACTCGCGATGGTAACAAACTGGCAACATAGGCTTTTATATTCTAATTAATGTGCACGTCGTGCACGCTTGGTTGCCTCGCAAACCTCAGCACTCGTGATGGATCTCTCTGGAACTGCCTGCAGACAAAGATTTACGACCACTTACCAACACCTCTTCAGCGGTCGGGCTCCTTGTCGGAGCAAAGCCGTCGAACAGCCTCCGCATAATGTGCCTTAACCGCGGCTGTCTTGTTGAGAACGTATTGGTCGTAAGATTGATATTCCAAAGCCCCGCAAACCGGAATGCCTCCGTCGGGATGGGCCTTTCCTCAGACTGGGCATCAGGCGTCTATCCAGCAGGAGATGAGATTTGCCTAAAATCGAAGTAAATCATGAAAGACGCGGGTACACTTCCAACGGTTACTCGGCGGGCACGGGCTCTGAGGAAATCGCTCTCTTAAGGCTGCACTCTCGCGTTGGGCGCCCTTTACATATAGCGAAGCGGAACAATCTCGCACCCGCCCGGGCTGATCAGCGTGCTTCTTGTGCCTTGCCTTGCTCGCTCGACGTGTCCAAGATCACGAAGCCTTGAGACTGGCATAAGGCTGAGAAGAAAATCGACACCCTGCTCAGGCCGAAGATAATTGCTCAAACAACGGGGTTTTTTTTCGCTTCGAGAGTGAGCTCATGCGAAGCTACGGAAGCATACAGAGTCCCTAGTCAGTACAGTTGATTATCTCATAATGCATCACCTCATAATGCATAATATCTAATAATGCATGAAAAATCCGGGAACCGACTTCGTTCCTACTTTTACAGCCAAAATATGCAAGCAATCTAATACCTAATATTGCATAAGTTTTGGGGGGAATATGCATTAGTAGATCCTATTTTAGGGGTATTTGCCAACAAAAACACCCTCATTGGGCACGTCGATGGTGATCCTCAGGTTGACCTAACAGATCTTCAGCATATCTGACAAGTAGTATATTTTCTTTCGGTAACCGATGCTACGTTGCAGCCTCTAAAAAAACCCACCAAGCTTGTGCCAGACCTTGCTTTCTCATTTTGTAAATCTGTGTCACACATTATGCCGAAGTCACCATTTGTCACGAGATTGTGACATTTACTGTTGCATAATATCTAATAATGCATACAAAACCTCGGAACGGAGGTGATGCATTATGAGATAATCAACTGTATGTCCCTTTTCCAGTCGTTCAAGCTTACGGCAAGTACGGGCGCTGATTTTCTTTTGTCCTACCGCATTCCGCGAACAATGGTATGCAAATCTTAATTAACACCAAAAAAGTATTCAACATCTTGGCTTCCAAGAATGTCTGTCGATATGGTTTCCTGCATACCTACGCGGTTCCTTTGTAGATACCCCGTGTCAGATTTACTCGGCAGCTGCACACGTGATCGTGAAGATCGACGCGACGCGCTCGTCACGTGCGGGAAGGCCATGTGCAAACTCGGTGAACGCAGAACAGCATCGATCCTAGAAATATTCAAACAGGCATGCAAATTTCCTTCAGTGAAGTGGACCAGCTGCTTCAGCTGACCCCGCTTGGCCACGGCGAGCAGATCCCTAGTAGAAATGGTGAAGGTTTGAGGGCCTTTTCTGCTCTTTCTCTTGAGCCATACGCCTGGACTGGAATATATCGTGGAGAGAAGAAGCCAAGTGCTTCACTCGAATCGATAGTGGAACAAGGGACGGCGGAGGAAAGCGCCATTTGTACAGTCGAGAGAAAGCAAGTGTGTGTGTCGTGCATATGACACTCTCCCCGGCGCGCCCGCCTGCACCCCTCTCTTGCACCCCTCTCTAAAAGCGCGCTAGCAGCGCGCGCTGCGCAAAGAGACGATCGCGCGATAGCGGCTATCCGTTCGCGTTCCATCCTCCGGCTGCTGGCGCGCAGGCATGTGCGGGATCGATATGATCGATAGAGACGCAACGGGTGGCTCGGCGGCCCACAACACCACATACGCAGTTGCTCAACGTATCTGCCCCCTCGCGTTCTGCGCTTCGTCGATGACGCGCGGCCGCGTCGTTGCGTGCTTCGGGGCCAGAACCCGGGATCGTCGCGGGGCAGGGGCAGGGCAGGGCCGCCGGCGAAACTCCCGAGTCCTGGCGGCCACGTTCGTCACAGGCCCGCTCGGCCACTCGGCCGCAGCTAACTCAAATAAAGGTATAAGATCCCAGCCACCCTCGCTCTTCGCTCTTTGCGCTTCGCGGCTCGGCGTTTTACGCGTCGCTTTGCCCCCCGCGTCTAGGCCGCATCTGCAACTATGTCACGATGACGTATGACGTAGCGCGATAACGTCGACGGCGCGGCGGCTTTATGCTGTGCCACCTTGTACATACTAGCACACACACGCGCCCATCGTCATATCCTCTCTTCCTTCCGCAAGATCTGGCCGTGTAGATTATGTAGCGTGTATGCTATGCAGATTATATCCATGTGCTAAATTAAACAGCAGACGGCTCATCTCGTCAGCCTCCGACGTACGCGTATGGGTCCACCAACCGCCTCCGCCTCTCCCATCGTCGACGCGTCGACGGGGCCCGCTCTTCGTCTACCCGCTCTACATTGACCCGCCCCACGTCCGCAGACACCATCGGCAGCGGCGGCAGCGGATCGGACGGCGCCTCGGCCGCGTGCCGGCGCGGCTTGAAGATGAGCGTGACGATAAGCCCGAAGATGATGAGCACCAGCAGGAAGATGCACTTCCGCCGCCCTGTGTTCTTCTGGTACCTGCAGGCGGGAACGCGTAAGGAGAAGAAAGCAGGAGAACGGGAAGGCGAAGGAGAAGGCGAGACGCGAGTGGCCGGGCGAGGAGCGGAGCGTGTGCGGCGTTGAGTTGAGCCGGGGTGGCGGGTTGCGATAGGGTGAGTACAGAGCGCAGAAAGGGTGGAAGAAAGGAGGGGGTGTGGAAGGGGAACGTGCGGAAGGTTATTAGAAGAAGAGGCACGCACCGTTCCGCGATGTTCAATTCTGTCACGGCTTCGGCCATGTGCACGGACGTCTGCTCGATGTTGTACTCGACGCTGTCGAGCAGCGTGCCCTGGTCGATGACGAGCGTGGAGAGGTCCTTGAACAGCTCGGCCAGCGACGCGATCGACTTGGCGATCTCCGTGATCTCGCGGTCGCGCTGCTGCAGATCGAGGTCGGGCGCGTCCTCGACCTCGAGCATCGAGGACTGCTGCCCGCGCGTCTGGTGGGGTTTTTTTTTTAAGATTCAAGAAGCGGCGCAGAAGAAGGACGTGCGCAGAATAGAATGACGTGCAAGGACCAACGTGGTTAGAACCGTGCAAGGTCGCTGCGCTGGATGGGAAGACGGGATATGACGTACCGCGACCCGTACGTCCTCGTCGAGGTCGGACATGCCTTCGGGGCCTTTCAGCGATACGGCGCCAGATGCGACGAGGAGGTCCTGGTTCTTTATCGCATGGCCCTGCAGCGCTAGAGGACAGAAGCGGGCACACGAAGTCAATACGAAAGCCAACGCCCCGGGCGAGCACCCCGCGTTGCGACAGGTCGCAGTTCGCGAAGCGCGCGCGCGCGCAAATGCGACCGAGATGAAGGGGCAAACTCACTTTCCATGTATACGCGCTGTTTCTTGCGGAAGGTCGCGCTGAGCTCCTGTACCTGTGCAGCGAGCCCGCGCTGCACGTTCTGCGCGGCGAGCGACTCGTGCCGCGAGGGCCCTGCGCGGCCTGGTGGGAAGGCATGTGGTGGGGATGCAGAGATGTTCTGGATGAGGGCTTGGCACCGCCGGAAGTCCTGCGTGTCGCGAGGGCGAAGGGGACAAAGCAAGAAGCCACAGAAAAAAAAAAGTGCAGAATGGAGAAATCAGTTCCGTCATCGATGATTCCATTCGTGAGTATGAGTTATTTGCATACGCGAGACGTCGGGATGCACGCACTCTGGTGATTTCCGTGGTAACCGCCTCTATTTCGCGCTCTTCAGCGGACCGGTCCGTGAATCCGGGAAGAACGTGTTTGGCATGGAGTCGCTCGAGTGCGGAGACTACAAAGGCGAAGCACGACAAAGCGCTTTAGCGAGGGTAGATATGGAGGGAAGCGAGGACGGATCTTGGTGCGCACTTTTAGACTGGGTGCCGGCTAAGATGTCATGAACCTGGTCGGAGATATCGACCCTAACAAAGAGAAGTGAGCAATGAGCACAACCAAATCGAGCGCACAAAGGGTAGAAAAAAAGATGAACGAACCACTTTGGGGGCAGGTCGACGTCGAGAGCCAGGTGGCGGGAGGAAGAGGAGGGGTCATTGTGGGAAGCAGGGATGAGGTGTTCATGCTCGTCGTCGCCGTTAAACGCGTCGCTGTCGGCGTAGTTGTGGGAGGAGGGCAGATAGGGGTTCGTACGGGTCGTGCGGGTGGTAGAGTCGCGGTAGGAGATGAAGAGGAGGGTGCGGGAGCGGGTGGTGGGTGTTGTGGACGTTGAGGATGAGGCAGCGGCCATGAGAGATGATTGGCTTGAGGCGGACTACGGAGAGTCGGCCGGATTGTTGGCTGACGTACTCGCGTAGGGCTCGGATCCCGACATACTGCGTACTGCATCGCGAGTATTAATTTTCCTTTGACACACGTCTTTTCCTTTGCACAATTGATCTCATATGAAAAAGCGATAAATTGGAGACTCCAAGAAAAGTTTGCCGAAGGACGGGATCGATTAGTTGTGTTAGGCTGCCTGCCTGCAGCGGACAACGCGCTGCAGGTGACCAAATGCAAGTGACACGAGCTTGACTGAATGGGAAGCATCTTCATCTTTCATCTCTCATCTTTCATCTTGCCTTTGTTATATTTTATTCTCTCCTTTGAATAATCTCTACATCGCTTTCATTTGCACACTTCTCTGTCCCATTCGTCCCACCTGCACCTGCACCCGCACCCGCACCCGCACCCGTGGCCACACCCGCACCGTGCCGAGCACGCTGGCCTCCTGGTCCTGTGACACGGCCGTACCACATCCCGATATCTATAAAGGCCACCACTCGCACCTCCCTGGCTCATCTCCATCTCCATCTCCATCCCAATCTCATCTGCCCTCTTTCTCCCGTCAGACAATCTGACTCCGTCCTCAACTGCCCCTCCACCTCCGCTCCACCTCGGCACCGATCCCCGCTCCCGCTCCCGCTCCTCCTACAACGCATCCACGCTCCCGAAGCCATGTGCAACTATATCACGTCAGTTCTTCCCCCACCTGTGCCCACAACTCCCTGTCTAACGTCTATCCCACAGCGAAGGCACAAAATTCGGTTGCGGCGTACGTTCCCGCCCCTCCCTTGCTCTTCCTCCCCCGCTCACCCTTTCCCGCTCTGTCCGTTCGGCCACAACAGCACTACATCATCGTGAGTCCCGGTTTCCCCATTTCGTCCGTGCCTCGGGAACACCCAATGCTCATGCGCCCCCTGCAGACCCGCAAGGTGTCCAAGATCGATTGCGGCAGCAAGCGCTGCGTGCACAGCGCGCTCCACAAGCGTCCTTGCCCCGACTGCTGCTGCGAAAAGGCAAGCATCCCCGCACCGCCGCCCTCCCTCCCCTCCATACTAACTGTTCCCCCGCTGTCCAGTTCATGGGCCCCGACCGCGAGGAGCGCGTCACGCTCACCGTGCCCGACAAATACTGCGACCACTGCGCGTACTGGTACCAGAGCAAGGGCCGCCGCCAATAGGCGCTCCCGCGCGCGTGCCGCATCCCCTTCTGGCTGCTCCGCTCCGGCGTTTCGAAAATCCGCCTCAGCGTCCCGCTCGGATCCCGCCCCGGGTTCCGGGCGCGTTCCTGTTCGCGCTCGTCGCACCGTACCGCACACGCCTACGATACCTCACGCCTACCCATATTCTATATCTTTATACCTCTCCCCCTACGAGGTCGCCCTTCCTAACTTTAATGTGTAATACCGCGGGCTAATCTCCGGACCTCGCGCGTCTTGCTTTTTCTTTTTCTCTTTTTCTTCTTCTTCCAATCATGTATCCGCATATCCACGCAGCTGTACGCCTTTCCCTGCTTTCCCAGCATCCACATCGTCCGTATCACTGCACGATATTTTTATATCTCTTCCCGCCTTCCGTCTTTCCTCTTCTCTCTCCACTGTGCAGTATCCAATGTCCTGTTCATGTTGTACCACCACCCACCAGACGAATGTTTCTTGTCTCGATGCCGTGCATGTATTCGTTTGTTTTTTCCCCTTCATCACGATCCGAGATCCCGTTGTCTCTTCGTTTCGCCAATGTCAGCGACAATTTTCACGACGTTCTGCCTTTTCTTGCTTGCACCCTTGCACCTTGCCTGCCACCTCAAATATGTAGCAAGTACCCTCGGCGTACCCTATTCTTCCACGAAGTTCTATACCCTCCCGTCTTCCACCTACTCCATCGATTTTAAAGTTAATAAGATATTCCGACGCGTTGTACATCCCTATCGTATACTCCGTGTGTTTTCCCTAAATGAATCTACTATGAATCTATATCTCTCATTTTACACACACATCCCTGAGTCCCTGACAGACCCTGGATCTATTCGAAGCGCGCCGATCCTGAAAATCCTGCGATCATGAAAACCCGGGGAAGGCTACCACTGGACCTGGATCCCGACGACCTCGCTCTCGACCGCGCGGTACTCCGTCCGGAAGAGCGCCCGCCGCCGCGTCTCCGCCGCGTCGTCCATCGCGCCCGCCCAGCCCGCCGGCACGCCGCCGCGCGGCTGACAGAGGTCGCTCAGGACGCGCAGCGCGAGCGCGTCGGCGGTCGCCAGTGCTTCGGAGGGCGAGGCGACCGACGCGGCGGCGCGCTGCGGGGCCGCCGCCGCGGGGAGAGCAGAGAGCTGCGAAGGCGGGCTCGGCGGCGGCGTCGGCAGGTCGTGCCAGTACGCCTGTTCTACACGCTTCGTCCACTCGCGGTCGCCCCACCGCGCACTCGCACCGCCGTCGCCGCCCTCCGTGTCCGCGAGCAGGCCGCCGGCGCCAGCATCCGCGCGCGCCACTTGATCTGGAACCGGAGCCTCGGCACCAGCGCCGTCCGCGCGGAGGGGCGGTCGGAGCTGACCCCCGCCGTTGACGCACCCGCCCGGGCACGCCATGACCTCGACGTAGTCGTATGCGAGCTCGCCCAAGTCTGCGCCGCCCGCCTTGCGCTTCGCGCGCACGCCCGCAAGGCGGCCCGCCGCGCCGCGGCCGACGTGCACGCCCGCGCCGCGCCCCACGCGGCGCACGAGGTTCTGCAGGTTGCGGAAGCCGTAGCAGCGTGCGCCGCGGAAGAGCACGCGCCCGCTCGCGGCGTCCGCGAGCGTGTGCTCCTCGTAGTCCGCGGAGCGCACCGTGCGCGTCGTCAGCTCCGTGTCCTTCGACGCGTACCCCGCGAGGAGCGACTGGAGGTACGAGCCCGAGCTCGTGCCCGCGTGCGTGAGCAGCTCGGGAAGCGCCGTGTCTGCCGAGAGCTCTCCGAGGCTGGACTCGCTCTGCGAAGAGGAAGGGGCGGAGAGGGTGGGGAGGTCGACTCCCTCCGAGGGGAGCGGCTTGGAGAGGTCAAAGTCACGCTCGCGCATCATGCGCTCGAGCTCGCCGGTCGTAATTACACAGTCCACGTCGCGCGTCGAGTAGATATCATTGTAGAAGTCCTGGCGCGACGCTTCGAGCTTCTTGTCGTAACAGGGCATTACGGTAACGTGGTATATCTGGTTAGGCCTGGAAGTAGGAAGTGGATCAGCGGAAAGATCGGCGCAGCGCCGCACGCGAAGCGCGACGCAAAGATAGCAGCGGGTCACGCGCGCGGGGAAAGACCGAGGGAACGACACATACTTTTTGCCCCATTTCTCGCCGAGCCAGTTCTTCACGAGCGTGCCCATCACCTGCTGGGGGCTCTTCGTGCGGCTGATGAAGGGCAGCATCTCGGGGTGCGTCTTCTCCGCGTAGCACACCCAGCCGGGGCACGCGCTCGCCAGCATCGGCAGCCTTGCGCCCGCGTTCTCGCCGCCCGTGCCCTGGGCGCTCCCACGCTTACGCTCCTCAAACTCGTGCGCATGCTCCAAAAGGGCAAGATGGCGCGCGAAGGTCGTATCGTATACGTGTTCGAAGCCGAGCTGGAGGCAGAAGGCCTTGACTCTGTGAAGGACCTGTCTGAGGGTCACGGTGGTGCTTGATGTAGAGGATATGGATGCGGCGAGGGAAGCGAGCGATTGTGGAGAGATAGATAGGACGGGTGTCTTGTGATCGTCGTGAATGTCCGGTGGGTTAGAGGAAAGGATATCAAAGACCTCTTCGTGGGACTGCATAGTAATAAGCACTGATTCCGCGGACGTTATACAGCCACTACAGAAGATGAAGCGATCAGATCGTAAGAGAGAAATACGTACAGTGAGTGTCCAACTGACTCACCTGCAGGCCAGACAGTCATTCAAACTGATTTCGGCGGTCTCGAGTTTGCGGGAAGCGGCGCCCGACTTCGCCGTGTCGTTCGAGACCTCATAATACGAGCCTGCGGAATCGATATGGATCTGAGTCTATAGATCGAAGGGGTGAATATATATATACGATCTTGCAGAGGATATCTCGGCATACCGAAGCAACACCTTTGTCTTCTGACTTCTCTGGAGCGTTTGACTGCTCGACGGGTTTGATGCAGGCTTGGGAAGGAGTGATGAAGTCGTTGAGATCAGTCAGCGTCTGTGGGAATGTCAGATATGTGAGGTTACCGGAGACGACGTCTGAAACGTACCAAAGCGCTCGAGAATGCCATGGACGTAGGGAGGAAGAGGTGTTAGTCAGACTAAAAGCCGACGCAGGAGTGGACGGAGACACCATATCCCGAGCGGAGCGTCGGGCCCGGCATCTATGCTCGTGATCGTGGGAGAATAATTAGCGCGTAAGCAGGGACATTTCGCGCGACGCGGCGGAGGCGCATGGCCCTCGCGTTTGAAATTTCAACTTCCCAACCCTATCAATATTTTATTTCCCTATTTCCTTCACAGAAAGCGGGCACTACTACAACTACTCCAGAATTACCGTAATGTTCACGAGAGCGCGCCTTGCGCTGCTTCTCCACGCTATTTCCCTCTCCGCCCTCGTACGCGCCGGCGGCATCACGCCCGCCGCATCTGTTGCTACCCAGTATTCGCTCACAACCTCCACGACCCTCCCCTTTCCCACTGCTACCCTCTCTGCCAACGATACAGATAGCTTTGTCGTGTCTGGCTGGTCCCTCAGCAAAGGCCATATCTCCAACGGCGAGGGCGACTTCCAGTTTATCAACGATCCCTTTCCGAATAACCAGGTTCCCATCTCGGGCGACGGCAGCTCTTCCAACGGCACAGTCCTCCAAGTCTCCTACCCGGCCGGCTCGTTTAACAACAACACAGGCGGCGGCCAGTTCTACACGCTATGGAACTCTTCGACTCCCTTCCAGTCTATGCTCCTTTCCTATGAGCTCGCCTTCGACGCGGGTTTCAACTGGGTGAAGGGTGGGAAGCTCCCCGGAATTAGAGGTGGACCGAGTGTCACCGGATGCTCCGGTGGAAAAGAACATACCGGCTTAGACTGCTTTAGCACTCGTCTCATGTGGAGGAAGGACGGCGCGGGCGAAGGTATGGTTTAATAGTCAGCATTATTATTTCTGAGCTTTCACACGCATAACCTCCAGCGTATGCTTATATACCCACATCCAATGGTCTCTGCGACTCCTCCAATGTGATATGCAACGATGACTTTGGTGTCAGCATCCAGCGTGGCTCGTTTAGTTTCCCCGCTGGCCAGTGAGTCGCCTTACATTTGTTTTACCATCCCATTCAATCGGATACCTATAGGTGGAGCCGAGTATCTCTTCTCGTGCAAATGAACGAGCCCCCCGCTTCGTCCAATGGTTACATCGCATTATAGTGAGCACATGTGTTTTTCTTCATCAGAGCTTTCAAAATGATGCTCTGCACAGTTTCAATGACATCCTCGCCGTCTCACAAGGTGGTATCAAGTTCCGCACTAGTGAATCGGTGACTGCCGGTGGTCTTTTCTTTTCGTACGCCATTCTCAAGACTCAAGTAAACTTCGATTGTTACTGATGCTCGTGTCCGTAATCCGTCAGGACGTTTTTCGGCGGAAACGATGACTCCTGGGCAACGCCCGTCGATACGCACACATATTTCCGCAACTTCGAGCTCTGGGGCTCCGCAAACGCATCGACCAAGCCGAGCTCGAGCGTGCGCACCCGCGCGGCAGAGTGGGGCTGGGTGGTCTTCGTTGCCGTACTCGTGTTCTTCTGTGGCCTCGAGCTCGTGTGATGCATGGCTTGCTCTGTAAAACAATCTGCAGGGCTCGACAATGCGTTGAGAAGTCGTTGTGATTGTGATTTTGTGTTCATCAGTTCGTTATCAACCCCCCTCCACACACCCACACCCACACCCACACCCACACCCATCCTCCATTTCGATGGTGTATACCCGGGCTCAAATAATTTGGACCCTCAAGCTGAGGTGTATTAGATTATACAGGATACTTCGATACCCCACCCGGCCGTCGTCGCTCATAGACTTTGTTTACCTCCGTTGGACTTAGATTGTATCGTATGGCTTTGACTCTGCATTCGAAACTTTGTACTATCCTGTAGACTATTGTATAGTTTTATCCGTGCGTGTGCGGAAATAGAGAAAGCGAATGTCGTACACTGAATTTTGTTTTGCATGCATTTTTTGTGATTTTGCGCCACCCGTGAAATCTGAGATCCAATTTTGAGTGCGGAGGAAGATCGGCGCCTCGTGTACTGGGTGACGTAGATTGAGCTCGTCAAAGTCGTTAGAGACGATGTCTAACGTTACGACCATCCAAACCGACTATTTCCGCAAATGCTGCATGCCCTTCCTCGCGCGCGATCACTTGTCCGCCAGATGTCCACCCCGCCGCCGCAAATGCCTTCCGTAACAGCAGCGCTCGTGCGATTCTCGACATGCGAGCTCTCCGATGCCCTCATTAAACTGGGCGTGTCGCATGGTGGTCTGATCCCCGACGTGCAGCGCATGACGGTGTACAGTGGGAGCGCAGAGGAGCGTGTGTGCGGGCCTGCATATACGGTGCAGATGGTTCTCGCGAGCGATGCGGACGCGCCGAAGCTTTCTCAACATTTCGTGGACACTGCCGAAAATGGGTCAATCATAGTCATTGGCGCACCTTCACGTACGTGCATCATGCTATCGCATTAACGCGACGAAACTGACTGAAATTTGCTTGTACCAATAACGCAGAGGCAAAAAATGCAGTGTGGGGTGGGCTCATGACCGCTGGCGCACAGGCGCGGGGTGCACGCGGTGTAGTCATCTCGGGGTGCTGTCGGGACCTCGCGGAGCAGAACGCGCTGCGCTTCCCGCTCTTCGCGAGGGGACACTCGACGCTAGGCCAGTCACCCTTCACACGGCCTTCCGCCGTACAGATACCACTCCGCATCGAGCCTCAGCCCGAGGGTTGCGGATTCCCCGCTATCATCGTGCAACCGGGCGACTTCGTGGTCGGTGATGCCGATGGGGTGGTGTGTGTGCCGAAGGACATGACAAACGAAGTGATGGAACTCGCAGAGAAGGGCCGGGCGGTTGACGCGAAATGTATGGCGGATATCAAGGCTGGACTTGGGGTGCAAGCGAGCTTTAAAAAGCATAGAGGAAAATGATTCTGTCGCTTATACATTGCGATATATGTATAGTGTAATGAATTTTCTGGAGCGAGCAAAGCATTTGCCATGAGTGTACTAACTTATTTTAAATGAGGGGCAACGTAATGTTTTTGTCGCTTTCCGGAACTTTGCTTATGTGGAAGGTCTTTCACCAAAAAAGGAAAGATCAGTACTTTAAAGGTAAATCATGATAATGATCGACGTGAAGTCGACATAATGAATGAATGTAACGATACAGATACAGCACAGTATGATACAGACTATATCAAGTGGGTAGCATCATCATGTTTCTCTCCACTTTTGAAGACCTCGCCTTCGAACCTAATGGGTTCTCGTCTGTCTTGTCCACGAAAGACTCCCATTGTAGCCGCTCATCTCGACGATCGAGTTAGTCCAGATGGCCATACACGCTTTCACGGGCAATAGAAGTAATGGTAACAGGAGCCACATACTGAAGAAGAGCTCACTTATCCGCCTTCTTGAGTTTTCCAACGCGACGAGTCCTATTGCGTTTAATGTGACCAAACGCGAGGCAATTGTGTTGGGGAAGTTGGAAGGACCGCGTTCACGTTACAACTGTTTATCTGGACAAGTAAGTACAAAGGTAGAGTTGCATGCATCGCAGATCCATTTTCCATATGAGAGGCCAGGACATATGTGCAGATTTCTGCGGTATACGTGTTCTATCTTCCTTTGTCAGAAAATCGCAGAAATGACATTCTACAGCTGAATTACTGATTCTTCTGATAAGTTCACTATTATGCATTATAAATCCAATTCAGCCCGTCACGGCTTCTGAATTGCACAAAGAGAAGCATAATGCAGAATTTTGGGTCGTCACAGGATGCTCAGGAAGTCCAAGTCAGCTGTAGATTTTTCTTTGTCACCTTGGTGCCATTTACAGGCATGTATGTCTCTACGATCGACGTGCCGAGGTGCTTGAGCGAACGAAGTCCGATGCCGAGAGATTAGGAAAGGTTGTCTCTGACTTCTTCTGTGCGGTCGAATTCAAGCAGCATGTCCCGCCTGCCGAAGGGCGTGAACAGACAGAGGCCTGGGAAATAAGGAGGTGACCTGTGGAAGGGAGCATTTGAGTCATGGGTTCTGGCTTTAACTGCTCAATCCCCCATTTCCGTGCTGAGCTAGTAGTACAAAAGTGCCAATCATCTGCTCGTCATTTTATGGCTATACCATGCAATTTAAACGTCAACGAGCTTATAGAGTCATTATTGAGAGTAATACCTCCACTAACCTTCAACGGCTAAAGGATCGAGAATCTGTGAAAGATCCCACAGCCAACCAACAACCGTGAAGAATATAGTCTTGGCACCATTGATTGAAATTTGAAACTAAGAAAATACATGGTTGCAAGCCTACACATGTAATAAAAACAATGCTGTGTGCGTACATTGTATGATCATACAACAGATCCACGCCGCGATAATCCTAAACACCCAGAAGGTATCAAAACTAGACGAGAGAATACAATAGAAAGGAAGGGAATTCGTTAAAAGATTATCCGTTGAAGACTCTCCGATCCGCACTCTTCCCTTTGTCTTTTTTATTTGGACTCGTCACGGACGCCCTAGTTTCCGCCATAGAAGATACCGCTGTAGAAGAAGCCGTGATGATCGCGCCCCTACTTAGACAAAAGTCGATGTGCGTGTTCAGGCCAATGTTATCCGTCTCCAGTACCCGGGAGCAAACAGGACAGACCAGTACTTCCGTGGAGCCGTGTTCCCTGCTAGTGAGGGCCTTCGTGTTTGCCTTCGACTTCGACTCCGAATTCGAAAAGGGTGGCTGCGGAGATGTGCTGCGTTCATGGGTCGACGAAGACGAAGGCTTCGTAAGCAATGTCTTTTGATCAGACCTTTTGCTCTGAGAATCCTTCGGCTTCGCTACAGGCTGCTCGCTCTTACTCCGACCAGAGGCAGGCAAAACCGGACGCTCCCGTGTGATGGCGCTAGCCGGCTTCTTAGGCCTAAATCTCGGTTTATCATTCCCCACCTTTATCGCACTCGTTTGAACTTGCTGGGTTTCTGTACCGGAAGCACGGGACCTCGTGCTCTTCACGTTTCACTGGCAGATCCCTTTCTACTCGTTGCTTGTTCTCTTCCTCTTCGTCCTCTTCTTCTTCTTCATCGAGCTCGTCCTCATCTTCAGCAGCTTCACCGACAAGCTCTTCCTCTTCCTCTTCGCCGTCGTATACGATAAGTGGCTCATCCAATGAGATACCGTCGGCTTTTTCGGCTAGACGTCGGTTTGAAGGGCTGCTGGGGGGCTCGGTCACACGACTGGGCGGATGCCCGAGCTTCCGTCTCTTGGACGGAGATTCGGGTCCATATTCGGGTCCAGATTCAAAATACTCAATAATGAACGTGATGTGAATATAATATGCCGGCATGTTCGGAAATTAGGCATTTAACTTACGCGCATGATACCTTGGTCGGTCGGTTTGCGAAGGTCTTTCAGGTCTGTGACCCTTAAACCAATGAGTCTGACGCGCATAGGTAAGTAGGGCTTAATTAGCTCCTTCCCAATCTAATTAAGAGAAGTGGTTCATGCGAATGAGAGATGCGTTTAAAAGACTAAGGAGCTCACTGACATTGACGAGATCCTCTTTTTTCGAGATCCAGCGCTTGAATGTAGCTCGTCGCGTATGGACTACCCATTAAAGTGACGGATAAATCCTCGGATTTGGCATTCGGTGCGAAAAATGAGGACACACCTCGAAACGTATCAAGTTTATATGTGAGAATTACGATCTTTCCTGCCCAGCCTTCCGCTTCAAGATCACGCTCTAGTAAAGACGCGATGTACTCGAGCTTCTCAAAAATAGCGTCCTTCGTGTGCACCGGTCTGAACGTCCTGTTTGATACGACAAAATCAACCACTACCACCGTGTAGACCTATGTCAAGAGATTATATTACCTCGAAGCACCAACACTTTTGCGTTCCTCTCGCAGAGACGGCTTGAGCACTGTCGGTGACAAGCCTAGATGCGCCTTAAACAGAAAATCGACGGAAAACTTCTTCGGCATGAGATAGATGACGGCTCGTGCCGAGTGTATATCTCCACATGTCTTCAAGTCGTATGTAAAGCATATAAGAGGTAACAACCAAAAGAGAAGGGATACGTGCCATACCTTGACACCAATGGACTCGAGGACTCGTTCGCCCACACGTCCGATGTATGGTACTTTGCGGACAGGAAGGTCCCGCATGAAATCCATGACTGCTTCACGCTCGAACGGCATGAGAAACTGGCCGTTTGGTTTGTTCTGAGGATCGGTATCAGAACTCTAATTGCAAGGGTGAAGAGGATATGTGTTTTTCATACCCTGTCAGAACAGATCTGTCAATGTAACATGTATTCAACTCCCAAGGGATATGAGTAATTAGAAAAGAGATATACCTTGGCTAACATCTATATTAAGTTAGAGAAAGGATTGTTGGATAGACCAGTAATAACGACATACCATGTTAGGCGCGATACCAGCACTCGCTGTCAAATTCGTCACCCTCGAAGATTCTTGTGCGCAATTGTTCCACGCACTCCGCGGCGTCAAGATTATGTTCTTTCAAATATTCCGTGATACTAAAAGGGAAGGTAAGACGGATAAAGCAAAAAAAAAAAAAAAAATCAGGAATATACTTGAGATACCCCTCATCGCATCCAGCAACCAGCATGTTAGGGTCGTATTGCTTGCATATTGCCATCACTTTTGAAGAGACAACTCCGACTCTCTTGTAATCGACAGGTACAAGGATAATCTCGGGACACAACTTCTTTGCCACAAATTCTATGATAAAGTAAGTGGATGAGCCGAAAAGGAAGCACTGGTGTCATATTACCAGGCATTGCTGAGCGCACTCCAAACTTCCGCGCATCGTATGATGCTGTGGTAACGATACCGAGCCCGACAACGGCAAACGGTTTGTCCTTGAGCTCTGGGTTGTGTTGCAGCTCGACATTTGCAAAGAAGGCATCCATATCGACATGCACGATCGTCTGGCTCAGGTCTCTTCGTGATTCCATTTCAGCGAACTGATACCCGTTAGACAGTGGGATGCGTGAGCAGTGAATGAGTGGCTTGCCAGTCGATCGACCTTCGCTTCCACGCGTCCTATTATGTATGTAACTCAGACTGTCTTCCGCTAAGCTACAGGATGCGCTCCTCACCGATGTCCGATTCCCTGAGCAGCTCGTTTCGCCTCGTTAGGATCTTGTTGATTCGTATCGTCCAGTCTGCATCTCGTCGTTTCTCGTTCTAGAGGTTGTTTCAGTCAATCGCACTCTCCCCGGACCCTTTCTGCCCTGCTTACGTTGTAGAACTTGGACCCCCTGGAGACTTCGGCTATCAGGCGATTTACTTCTGTCTGGTCCTTGGCGATTCTTTTAACGAGGCATATTTAGTCACTTGCCCTGAGCTGAACAGTATGTGCTAGTCCTCACCCTGCCTTGTGAGCACTCGGGCCTGCAAGTCGTCTGAGAAAGCTCGGATCTTGAGATTGTGGAATATGTGCGTCATTATCATCTTCGTCCTCCTTCATCGTTGCTCGGTGTTGACCTGAGTGCCGCAAGAACTCAAGTGAAGGAGAGCGGGCCGTCGGGATCATCGTGTGGCTGTGGTAAAGTCACGTGGATACATATTGCTCAGAACATATCGCGTGTCCCCCAGTCGAAATAGTAATACTGGACTCCCATCCAACAGCTCGCGCAAGAGCTGGCTACGAGACTAGGATCGAGACCACTACGTACGTTTCTGAGGACAGAGGGCACTGCATGGACGAACTCATACTTATCAGACTACGAGTCATTCTATAATGCAAGGTGTGCAAATGAGTTATGCTAAGCCGACTACCAACGAAGAAAGAGCAGGCCAGTTTTTATTTATTTCGGTTCCTTAACACTTTCGGCTGCTCCTCCCTTCGGCCGTTCAAGAAGGACCTTCATTTGTTCGGAAATAGTTTCGATATATTCCCACACTTCATCGAGCCCTTCCCCATCTGCAGACCAGTGCCGTTTTTCGTACGAAGTGAGTGCTCCAAGCACGTATTTCTTCGCATCGCTGCCGCGTCCAATTCCGACGAGCAGACGGAAGTAATTTGAGTTATGGTTAAGGCTGTCATTGATGCTCCGGATACCTCCGTGTCCCTGGGCCGATCCAGCGAATTTAACTTTCACGCGTCCCGGCTCCAGGTGCAGGGTATCTTGGATGACAATCATGGAGGCCGGGCTATCGACCGTTGCATAACAGGCCTTCTTAACCGCGGGGCCTACAATATTCATGAGAGGTCCTGTATGTATATTAGAACGAACCGACGCCTTTTTGGAAGTGATGGCAGACATACGTGGCTTGAATAAGGACAATTGTATGGGCTTGTCCTTGAGTCGAGTCTCCCCTTGAGCGAAATAACCATCGAGACGGTCGTGCAAGGTCATGTTATATCCACACCTAGATGCGATAGAATTAAGGATGTAGTGTCCTACGCTACTCGATGGTCAGGACGGAATGGCAATCAGAGCGCGAACGCAGACACGCACCTATGACGAGTCCCTGGTAATGGTATGTTTCCGATTCCGACCAGTAAAATGCGCTGCATTCCTGGTACGGGTTCTTCAGATGAAATTAAGATGACAGGAGAGCCTCAGCGTCTGGACGGATGGAATAAATTTCAGAGGTATAAGAAAGCCAGACTGATACGTTTCAGATCAGTCCAAGAAATGGTAGGATCGCGCAGCAAAGATCCGTCACACCAGACTTAGACCTCAGGACTACGATCGCGGCAATTTAATTTAAATTTTCGTCCTTCGGCCACTTCGATATGCCAGGAATGTTCTGCAGACAGAGGTTTTTTTTTTTCCTTGTGGAGCGCAAGTGCAAGGAGTATGTGCTGACAGAGTGACAATGACGTGTGACACTGTCCGGTATGACCGTGCGTGCTGCTTGTCAAGCTGTCCAGTCTCTCTTGAACAGCGTCCACCACCTCATCTGCCGGCCTTGGCTGTCAGTCTTTGTCTAAATTGGAAGTTGCTTCATATATATTTTGGAGACGTTAAACCTGCTGCATTGGGCGCAGGTAGAAGCTCTGGAAGTTCAACTTTTCGGAAGAGCTTCGTCCACTCGTTTTGCTTTGCATTCAGGTTCGTTCCTCACCGACCTTTTGAACAACCCGTAGTACTTGTCTATGCATACTTATCATGGCCTTTCGCAGTGTACATTCTTTTAGCGGACGGGAACTATTATCTCTACGGGGCTCTCCCCTAAGCATCTGTCTAAACCGATAAGCCGGCAAGAACGTGGGCACTCGGGAAACACACTTTCGACTTTCATCCTCCCTCCATATTTGATAGGGGGAACGAGGAATCCCCTTTACAACTTTACTTTCGACCAGGACATCGCGTGTGCGATAACACGATGCCTGCTGCGACTACCGGTTCAGAAGTTCAGGTACAGATGCGACGCTCTAGACATCGCCTGTCGAGCGCGCATACGCCACACTCTCTGCCGGTGCAAGCATGCAACCCGCTTCCTTCCTCCTTAGCCGCGTTAGACCTTTCGGCTGCCTCTCCAGCACCTGTCCTCGCCTCGGTGCGCGTTCTGGTTCTCTCACATCTTGCGGAACTCGAACGACGGCTCGCCCCTTCCGACTCATCCACCTCGGAATCATGGAAGAGCAAGGGGGAAGAGACAGTCGAGGATGCGCGAGTTTGGGCAAGGGAGGCGATAGAGATGCTCAGGGGGATACGCTCAGACGTATGCTCGCATCTTCCTGAATTGCCGTTTGACGCCACCAGCTTGGAAGAACTCCTGAAGACGCATTTCCATGATCTTTTCTACCCGGCGTTGATGGATGACATTCGATCACACTTGCCCGAACTCCCACGACCGTACATGCCTGACTTTAATCTGCCGGATGTACAGTCGCGACTGCAGGATGTCCGTTCTCATTTACCGGAAATGCCCGTCGATTTTAACCAGCCGATGAGCTACCTGCCCACCTTATCGCATCATCTAAACTCGCTTCATGCGCACCTTTCAGATCTGAACACGTGTTCAGGCTCGTTGCCTTCTCTGCCGTCAACGAGCACGCTTTCAGATCTTTTGGACAGGCTATTGTCATCAAATTTGGTACCAGCTGTCCTGCATCGTGCCGATGGCCAAGAAAGTGCCTTAGAGAAGGCCGCCAAAGACATGTCCAAAGCGCTCAAAAAATCGCTAGACGGTGCAGAACTTGTAACTTATGTGGATTTACCCAACGAGTGGCGAAACAATCCTTGGGTAGTTAGAGGTTACCGGTATGTGGTTCTTTCGTTACTTTAATGTTCAATTTTAAGCATGCCATAATTCGTTTCCAGCTTCATTCCGCTCAATAAATGGCCCATCATCCTGCTTTCATTATTTGCAATCCACAACGAGACCCGTATGTTTTTGAGTCTTTCGCAGACACATTTCTAATAGCTGCATTTTGTCCAGTGAATATCCACACGCATATGATACCCCTGTTGCATACAGCACTTCGCTTTCTTTTAAATTACGCATCTGACCCGCTTGATCGGCCGGAGAAAATCTATACTGCCTTTGCTATGCTGTGTTTGTTCAGTAGCGTGGTCTGGCATACTATGTCTGGTTGTGCTCACCGCCAGGGCATGGAGCTTTGTGCGAGGTAAGATATTTTTCCTTCCTTTTCTATTTTACGAAGATGTACTCATTTCAATTAAAAAAACTTCAGGGTCGACTACGTCGGAATCGGATGGTTGGTGGCTGCTGCTCTGGACGACTGGATCGTATACTAACTTTCGTGACATAGGCTCATCAGTGCAAGCGTTGGGACAGTAGTCTACTATGGTTTTTCATGCCATAGACAGGCTGCTCTGATTTACACGTCGTTATGCCTGGTAACAGGTATAGCAGGAAGCATCTTCCCATTTATGACATGGTTTAACGGCCGAAAGTATAAGGTATGTGTCTCGTTGGCTTTTTTCCCCCTTGTTCTATGAATGGCTGACATTCCCTGCATTAGCCTGTTCGCGTCGTGTTCTTCGTCGGAATGGCGCTCACTGGACTCGCCCCCATCGCGCATTTCTCGTATTACATCGGGTTTTGGGCGATGCTGTCGTTCATTCAACCCATCATGCCTTCACTTTCGTCATACATCATCGGCCTTATTTTCTATGTCACGCACGTACCCGAACGCTTCATCTACAGCGAGCGCATCTCACGCTGGACGGATTGGCTTGGCGGGGGCTCTCACGCGATTTGGCACGCATTTATTGCGCTCGCGATCTACCAGCACAAGTGGGGCATGCGCGAGATGCGTGCAAGTATTGGCGGGGAACGGTGTCTCTTGTCTTAACTCTAGTTTATTGTCCTTCCTTTTTAAACTTATTACAGGTAGAACCAGAGCGGTTCGTTATAATTGTTCTATTTTGTTGAAAAACACTTTGTTTATCGGTGGTACGTACGTAGGTAAAAATTATTGGATTCTTTGGTCGTTTGCTATGCATGTGGTATCGGTGATCATCTCTAGTAACTGAACATCGACATGCACCGCCAATCTGTACAGAATGTCCCATCCTTGCGAGCTCCAAGAGGCCTCAACTTTCCTTCATGGAGAAACGTCGGTTCATAAGACAGTTGTCATTCAAGACTAGTTTGTTCACATGATGAGTAAGGCCGAGGAAGTGTCGTGAACGCTGCCGCTTGGTCTTGGTCCTGGTCTCGATTTTTCCTCGTGCCTACGCTGAGCAATGAGCAGACTGCTGTTAACCATATCCGTGACCATCGCAGCCGTCATCGGGGGCTTCTACCAGTTCAGCCTCAAGCCGAAGCTCATTGTCTTTGGCCAGGGCCGGGTCGTCGAGCCCATCGGAAACACGAAATGCAAGACGTATGACGGTGCCACGGCCTGCGAGAGTGAGTGTATGTCTCACACATCGCTTGAACGGCTGAACTAAATGATTACATTGTCGTATGAAGAAATATCACTGCATGAGCCGACAGGGCATCTCTACATGGCGTGCTCGACCCAGCAAAGCCGGGCGCACTGGCTGCCTGCCACGAACCAGCTGAACGCGACGGGAAAGTCCTCGTCCGACTACGTCGCCGTCTTCGACCCCGCGACGTCGAAGGTGACGCGCCTGCGCACGCAGGGATTCAAGTTCCCGCGCGGTCTGAGCGTGCACGGCATGGACGTCGTGCAGTCGGCCCTCCGTCCGTCGGAGATCCTCATCTACCTTATCAACCACCGCGAGCCGATGGCGCCGCGACTGGCTGTGGATGTCGGCGCGGACTCGGTGATCGAGATCTTCAGGACACGCCCTGGTAGTGAGGAGATGCACTATGTTGTGACGTTCAAGGACCCGGTGATCTCTACGCCGAACGACGTTGTCGCCACAGGAGACGATAAAAGCTTCTTTTTCACGAACGATCACGGGTTTGTAAAGTCTGGTCTTGTGAGTTTGCTCGATCGCTGGTCTGCTACAGTCGTTTTATACGTGGTGATTTATAGGCAAGGCGTCTGAATCTTGACATATATTTCGGAAGAGCGTGGTCCAATGTTGGATACTGCCATGCCGAAAATGGTTGCAAGGTCGCTGTTGACAACATCTCAGGAGCCAATGGGATAACCAAAGACAAGGATGGAAAATATTATGTAGCCAGTTCCAAGTCCACGGAGGTCTTCGTCTTGGAGCGTCAGGCAGACAGCAGTCTGGTGATCACAGATGTAATACATTCTGGTAAGATACCCATACCTACAAAGATGAGAAGCTTCTTATTAGCATTTTTCGCAGAACACCCCATAGACAATCTCTCTGTCGATAAATCAGGGGCTATTTGGGGCGCTGGTTTGTGTTGCTCATTTGGGAATAATCGGATGTGCTCACTCCGGAACAACAGGTATGGTCAACGCCTTGCATCGGGTTAACGTCCATTTTGTCAATCCGAAAATCATCTCTCCTTCCTCCGCGTTTCGGATAACTCCCAATGACGGTCAGAGTCGCTATTTCGGAGAGAAGTACAAAGTCGAGAAGGTCTGCACGTTTGCACGTTTCTATCTTCCGTCTGGTCTTGCTTGTTCATACTGTTGCTCAACTATCAGAAATTCGAAGACGACGGCGAGATTGCTTCTGGTTCAACATCGGTGGTGTACGACTCGCAAAGGAAAAAGCTGTACCTTCACGGTTAGTTTCATGTCCGCGTTTTGCTGCACCTTCAGCTAATATATCGGAACTATTCAGGAATTGCTGCTCCGCATCTAACAGTCTGTGATATTGAGTGAATGGAGAGAAAACAGGTAAAATAAAATAAAGTTCCTCGCTCGCGGGTTCGGGACTTTTCACTAGTTAAACTTATTTTGTGTGGACATGGTTAATAAACAGTATTGCATATTGGGTACATTGTCTAAAAGTACAATCGGATATCGTATGAAAAGCGTACAAGCAACAGCGTAGTCCGAATGGACGGCCTGCAGACATCACATCAACTTTGCCTCTTTCTTTGCCTGTGCGACTTGAGCAAGGCGCTGGCTGCGCAACGTGACGTTCGCGTTCTGCGCGGACTTCTTGGCGGCTGGACCGGTGGTCCCTGCGACAGGCGCAATGGACGATTGAGAAATGGATATTCGTGTTTCGTCAGACGTGAAGCCTGGTATGCGAAGGTTGTGGTTGCGCTCTGAGAAAGCAACGATGCGTAAGGAAAGTGAAAGCTACGTGGGATGGTGAAAATAATTTTACCGAGGTGGAGCTGCAAGTCCTTAACTTCCAGAGAATCGCCTCCTCGATGTTTTGCCAGGCGACAGCCGAAGTTCGTCACCGAATCTATGAATTCATCCGCGACGTCCAAAAGTAACTTCGGAAAATGACGTTTTCACTTGCGGTCAGACACAATCGATCCCGGCATATATGGATACTCACGTCTTCGACTTCGGGCTCGATTTTGACATTAGGGTCGATGCTGTAGACCAGGTCTTGAATCGAGCGCCGCATGCTTTGATCATTAGGCGCGTTCTTCCGTCTGTTCGACGTGTCTGCGGAGCCCAACATGCTTGAATCGTCTGTTCGAGCAATCTGTGCCGGTGTACCTGTAGTACGCGAAATTGTAAGACACCACGCCCACGAATATCAACAAAGAACATCCCCCGCACCAGAAATCCGCCCGCTCGCAAATCCCCCGCTTAGAGTCGGCCGACCAGTCGCCGCCGGGAAGTGCTGGGGCCCGGGGTTTGTAACGTTCAAGGTTTGGCTGATCGGATACCCACTTCCTGCGGAGTTGTTTGCAAGGGTCGTGCTTCCGCTCGGAGCGGGAGACGAGCTCTTAAACGCGCTGGCAGTCGAGGCTATAGCATTGGCTACTACTGAGGCTGATTGTATGGGTTGCGTGGGCTGAGTGGTGAGGGAAATGAGAAAGGCAGTTAGCATGGTGTGAAGAAACAGGCACGACGTGTTTACCCTTGACGGACCTGCGGCAGGTTGAGCAGCTGTCGGTTGGGAGGCTTGCGAGCTCCCAGGACCTTCTTTGTTGTTATTTATCGCAAATTGCTTCAGCTAAACACGCATTGTGGGTATGGCCATAGGTTAATGGGCAAATATACAACGACGAGACATAATGAACCACGTGCCTGCTGAATTTGAGCCTGGGTTAACCTCCCCTGCTTCGCGAGCTCGCTGATCTGCTCCATGTTCTGCATCAGGAGCGCAGCGATCTTGTCGTTCTGCAGGCTCTCACCGGTCGACGACCTGAACGCGGTGGAGAGGGCTGCGATGATGTTCGCCGGCGCATTATTCTGCGCCGACGTTGAAGGAGGAACGGCTGCTGCAGCGGGCTGCTGTTGAGCTTGCTGGGGTTGCTGCTGCTGTGTTTCGTTGGTGGACATGGTTGTATGTTGTGCGTCGCGAAGAACTTTCCGGCTGGTAGCTATTACCTGCAAAAAGAGTTGTTTGTGGTCTGAACCACAAATGGAGTGACTGTGAGAAGCGAGGCGCGCACGCGTCAAGCTTCTCTTTTCGGCCTTAGCGGTGGTATAGAACTCCAGTTGAGGGATTCATTATGATACCATTAGCTCATTCGTGCTCGCGGTATGGTTTATTATTCTATTCCTTTTCACGCGCTCTCTGATTTCAGCTTGTATCACGGCGATTCAGATATGTCAGACCAAAACGATGGGGTTGCTACACGGCCATCCATCGTCCAAAACTTCGTTGTGGAGATGTTATCTGCTATCTTCCTCTTTACTCTTCCTGTCGATGGCCTGGCTCAAATACGCCGAACCGAAGCACCGCTCAGCGTCAGCCATGTCTGCCGCCATTGGCGCAATGTGGCTCTTTCCATGCGCAACCTCTGGGCTGGTATATACGTCGCGTGTACCAGTGACAACTCCATCCTGGACATCACAACGCCAGCGCTTAAGGAATGGTTGAAAAGAAGTGGGAAAACCGATCTCTCTATCCGGCTCGAGTGCCAGAGGTCTACACCTCTCCTAGAGGTTTACCAGAGTGCGACGAATGTTCAGAGGACAAGCGTGTCTTGGGGCTCCTTTCAAGTCATTCTTGTCGAAGTTCTAAAAAATACAGAACGTCTAAAATCCCTCAGCATTCACTTTCCTAGTACGTTCTACGAAGACGTATTGGAACTAATACAAAAGAAATGCCGTTCACTTAGATATCTGGACTTACGCGTCATCGACGGCGTGTGGGTTTGGAGACTCCCCACACTCGATTGGAAAGCCTTTTTACCCATCTTCAATCGACTGTTGGAGCTTAACATTGAAGTTCGAGCTAGGCTGCGAACAAATTTTGATAATTTTCCATCTTGCCCCGATCTTCGCAAGATCAGTCTTACTCTTTCTAGCTCAGAGGGATCAATCAAAACAGTTTTAAAGAACTGTCCCTCTGTTGAAGAAGTAAAGCTGGACCTTTTTAATGATATTAGCGGCGTTGTACCTGGAATGATAATTCCTCCCCTAACAGACATCAGCCGGGTGAATCTTAGAAACGTTCGGTCTCTCTCGCTGCGCACTGGAAATGCTCGTTTTGTTAGCGCAGTCTTGAATTGCATTCTGCTTCCAGGGCTCTCAGACTTCAATCTCGACATGGGCAGCGATGAGTCCCCTTTGGCTCAGGATTGGACGTGCGTCACCGAATTTTTAACGCGCTCGAACCCTCCGCTCGAGAATTTGTTTCTCAAGGGTGCTCTCATTACACCGGGCGAGCTCGTGCAGTGCCTCAAACTGCTGCCGCGCCTGCAGCACGTCCGCATGTGCATGACGGAGCCCGTCGCGCGCGCGCTCACGCTCCCCGCGTACACATCCGACACAGACGAACTCCTCTGCCCTGCACTCGAAGTAATCACGATCGCGCTGTCCCTGCTCCAATTCAAGGATGCGCTCGTACTGTGGTCTGCAGTAGAGGACATGATCCGCTCGCGCTGGTCTTTTTCGCGCGATCGAAAGGCGCCACGCGCTGGACTAGCGCGGATAGGATCCAATACGTCGGCATCGGCGTCAAGCTCCAACGCTATTGGTCAGGTGCCGAAGACATTACAGAGGGTGAATCTGCCCACGATGGACGTGAAGAAACATCCGCTCTATAAGAGTGTCAAGGATTGTATCCGACAGGGTTTTATACTCGGTTGTGACGAAGAATAATAGCGGACCTCGTTTTTCTCAAAGAGGCGGGACACATCTTCGAGTTATATTCAGTATCAACCTTGTAAAAAATTAAATCGTTAGCTTAGGATTGTCAACAAGTCCTTATACATTTCTTCTAATCTTATCCACGAGTTTATTTGGACAACAAAATCCATACAAGCTTTCCCTATACACATAACGAGCGTCAGCAGGCAGTGAGAGTGATAGTTGTTGCCTGCTACGGCGACGCGTGGAACTCTTTCTTCTAAACAACAGGGATTTTATCTTGAGCGCCTTTACGAAAGTAGTTGGAGGTAATGGTCTGAAGTGGTGGGCCTCGAGAAAAGCCGAAGCTACATCGTCGACTACAGCTGTATCGGAATATTACTCACGCAGACTTGAAACACGGAGACAGATGTTCGTGCTTGCATCCCCCGAGTCCATGTCAGGTCAGCTTAGTCCGTATTACAGAGACGATATTTACCCATATACAACATTGATAGGCTCAAACGAATACTATTTTGGTGTATGATGTTTAAGAATAATCAGTACAGTTAGAATAATTTCAGACATGTGTATGTTACAATGCAAAATATATTTATTCGACGTCCATGTCCGCGCTATCATCGACATCTTCGTTCGCCTCGGAATATTCGCGAGGTGCGATGAAGCCCTCCTTACGCATCCGCTGCTGCTCGCTTAGCTCGTCGCGCTGAAGAAGCTTTGAGTCTAGGTCGGCCTGTAGCTTTTTGAGTGCATCCTCGAAGCGGCGCTAAGTTGAGAGCGACGTCAACCAACAAATCAGAAGGAAGGAAGGAAAGGGGAAAGCATACCCTGATGAGAGGGTTCGCGGAGCTTGCAATCTCGGTGTTTTTCTTAGCTACCGCAGCCTCCAAGTCGCGGATCTCTTCATTCAGTAGACGACGTGCCTGCACCGTCTCGTCATCTTCATCCTCGTCTTCATCCTCTTCATCGCTCGCGTCTTCATCGTCTTCATCTCCGTCTTCCCCGTCCTCCTCGTCAGCGTCCTCGCCATCGTCGCCTAGCGCGAGGTCCAGCTCTGCCGCGAGCTCCTCGTCGATATCGCCCTCTTCCTCCTCATCAGCGGACTCTCCATCCGCGCCTGTGCCCGGCGTGGGACCATCGATGGCATCGGAACCAGGGTGTCCCGGCTCGTGCAAATCAAGCGGTACCACTTCAGTTTCGACGAACTCGGAGTCCGAAAGATCGGGATTCACGTTCTCGAGGACGTCTGAAGCACAAGTATTTGAGTAAGGGCATCAGAGAATGCAGCTGTGTAGGATTTACCGTATTTAACCTGGCTTGCTTTGGCGTCTTCTTCTAACAGGCGTTCGACTTCTTGTTCAACTGTTTCTATAGTCTTTTGCAAACATAATGATAAATTGTTCATAGGCTTTCGTTAAGTGCGTACTCACCCGTTTGTTTACCCGCTTCCTAAAACGACGCTTACGGACGTGATGCAACGGAGGTGTGATGCCGTGTGGCCAGATGAACTCATCAATGTTGAAGCCTTTTTGATTCGCCACGACCTCCTCAGACTCTATCTTGTCCCCAAGGACAAGCATCTAGCATAAACATTGCAAATGAGGTTTGTACCCTCGACTGTAGAGACAAGCCCATACCTGACATATGTCAGCAACTTTGAACATTTGTTTGTTGTCGAGAGTCTTCTGCGACTCGATGATACAAGGAAGGTCTACAAGCTTTGCCGAGTACAGCGAGTTGTCGATATGGAAGACAGCTCTGCGCGAATCTGCACCGCACGGTGTTCTGCTCAATAATCAGCGCTAGTTAGAGAAATGTTCGCTCACCTTTGAACTTGAACCAGATATCATTGCTAGCTTCTCGCGAAGATACTAGCTTCCTGAGCTTCTCGCAGTCTTCGCCAGGAGGCATACGGAGGATAAATTGCTCCTCGAAAGTTAGGTCCTCGTCGTCGGAATCGAGTTCCCGGTCGTACGCGCCGAGGAAGGACGTGCCGGATGCCATTGCCGCAGTTGCCTTGTCGCTGAGCTTCAGTTTGAGCTTTGGCTGCGATTTCGGTTTGGCATGCGAAGAGCGCGTTGTGCGGTCGAGCCCGCCAGCACCGAGCCCAACGGGCGGGGTGCTGCGTCGGCGCGAGGAGCGCATGGTGACAGACTCAGCGATGGTGCGCGGAGCCCGGCCGTAGAAGGCTTGAGCATCGACGGACTCAGAGCCTGACGCCTCGTGTGCTGGTTCATCGTCAACAACGATGAGGTCGTCATCGTCCATGATGTAAATGAGTGCTTGAACGACGCGAGGTAAGTAACTGAAGCACAACAGAAGCAGTGGCTTAGATGAGAGTTATGTGCGTACGTAAGAGCGTCGATCCCGCCTAAATTTTGAAGTTTACACAAAAGTTCACGCGTCGGCGAATATCGACAGCGACATGGACGACGACAACTCGACAACGACCAGGCTGCTTACGCTGCTTAACGTCTCTGCGACGAGGGCAGGAAAGCGTAGACGCCTTTACGATGATCCGGCGCCAGCTATCAAGCTCAACAAGCGCAAGTCTGTTCGGATTGCGGACAACATAGTCGTCGACAGCATACCTCCTCCGTCGAGGAAGGCCACTGAACCCGTCGTTGAGATCATAACACCTTCAGAGATCCAAGAAATCGAAACGAAAGAGGCTGACAGGAAAGGAGAAGAAAAAGATGACGAACGTAAGCTGCGTATACAGTAAAATTGTGCGGTTCAACTGACGTATGGTTTACGCACAGCGAGCTCGAGTTCTTTCCAGATCCATTTTGGTGTTGACAGTCCATATCTGACAGAAAAGACGCGGGATTCGGCTGATAACAATGCCTGGGATGTAAAGAGGGAGAAGAAGGATAGGCTCGGGACAATTGCAGAATACTTGCCAGAGGGACATGTAGCGCAGAACGAGTCGGAGACGGCATCCGTACGTCTGGTCTCTTGATGCATCCCTCACCTTTATTTAATAAATTATGGAATCAGATCATAGAGAAGCTTATGACGCACTTCAAAAAACAGCAAGAGAAACTGCCAAAAGGTGAGCCAGGTTGACTTTTATCGCCAAATGCTACTACAACAACTCGCATGAAGATTTAAAAATGCTGCAAGACGCCTTGTTGTCCGAAATTACAACATACCAAGATTTCTACCTTCCCCGTCTAACTCACGAGAGCCACTCGTCTGTCCGCGACGCGGTCACGCTTCATGCACTAAATCACATTACAAAGTAGTAATCCTAACTTTTGTACGCTCGTAATTCTAACTTCTTGTTTCCCAGAAAACGCCGTCGTGTTTTGAAAAACAATGAACGGGTTGTTCGGGCTGCTAAGAATTCCTCGGAGACACCGCCCTCGGAAATTCAGGATCAGGGTTTCACGCGGCCTTCTGTGCTCGTCATTCTCCCTTTCCGCTCCTGGGCGCTCCGCTGGGTCGAGTCGCTCACTGGACACACCCCAAAGCCCGAGTACCAGGTCGAAAATCACTCGCGTTTTATAAAGGAGTACGGCTTGCCGCCGGACGCGACAGACAAGCTTGAGGCTGCGCCCCCAGGGACGTATCCTCCAGATCATGTCGAGATGTTCAAAGGCAACGTCGATGATAGCTTCCGTCTGGGGGTCAAGTTGACCAGGAAAACTGTTAAGTTGTTTGCGGATTTCTACCAATGCGACATGATCATCGCGAGTCCGCTTGGGCTGAGAATGTCTATCGAGAAGGATGGGTGCGTCATCACGTCATTTTTGTACAACTTTGGTCTGACGACTTTCTCCAGAAACGCTGATTTCCTGTCGTCTATTGAGATGCTCGTCGTGGATCAGATGGACGCACTAAGCATGCAGAACTGGGAACACCTTCAAGTTCGCTCGCACATGCTGTTTCTACTTCATCTGTACTGATGCGTGATATCAGTTCGTGTTTTCGAACCTAAACGAATTGCCAAAGGAAACGCGCGACGCCGACTTCTCACGAATAAAGCCGTGGTATCTCGATGGCCAGTGAGAACTTTACTCATCCTCCTTCATTGATGAAAAGTAATGACAAATAAATGCAGCGCATCCTACCTGCGCCAGACCATAATGCTCTCACCCTACGAGACGCCGGATTTCAGACACCTGTTTAACTCGGTCCTCAAGAACGTGGGCGGGAAGAAAAGGATAGAGGGGCCTTATAGCCCAGTCCAAGTGCCTGAAGGGGTATCCCAGGTTCGTTCTCTTTTTTTCAACTTCGGAGTTGTTCTCTAACAGGCTGCTCGTCAGTCTTTTGTAAGCTTTGAATGCGGGAATCACAAGGAGGAAGCGGACAAGCGGTTTCAGTACTTCAGCACGAAAGTTCGTCTTCCCTATCTATTACCTCTAAATTTCTAGATTGCTGAACACAAAACCTCGGCAGGTGTTACCTACTGTTCTGAAGTCTGCCGTACATAGCACGAACACGCTCATATTTGTACCGTCGTCGTATGACTTTATCCGCGTAGAAAACCACCTGCGGAAGACGGGCGTGTCGTTTGCCGTGCTCTCTGAGTACGAATTTCTCTAACTTTTATCTTATTTTGATCGTTCTCACACAAGTCGCTTTGTCTTTAAGATACTCGTCGAATCAGGACATATCGCGTGCGCGTCAGGCATTTTTTTCGGGGAAAAAGGCCTTCCTATTAATTAGCGAGAGGTTCCACTTCTTCCGAAGGTGAATTCTAGAGTTCCTTTTCTGTCTTCATCGCTACAATATGTCCTTTACAATCAGGTACAAACTTCGAGGTGTCCGCAACCTCCTCTTTTACGGTCTTCCCGACCATGTACAGTATTATGCAGAGCTCCTTGCGTGCCCCTTTCTGGATGAGGGCGTCGAGTCTTCAGATGTCAACTGTCGTGCGCTGTACTGCAAGTACGATTGGATGCGCCTTGAGCGGATTTCTGGGACGGAGGGGGCGTTGGAGCTTGTGAAACAAGTGTAATATATTGTTGTGATAAGGCAGGAGGTGGTGCTTGTGCCAATGAGCTGTTTTTGAGTATTCTTATTATTTCGGTGATCATTGACGTGCAGCTCTTTAGTAGTGATTGCTTTTTGTTTTGAGCATGGATCAAAAATAAGAATTATGATGCATAATTTGCAGCGAGGGAATGTGATGCGAGTGCTGTTGAATCCGTTTGTGCGGTGCAGTGACCACACTCGATGACGCTCATTAAGTAGCGCAGCCACTAAGCTTTCATCTACCTCCTGTTTTGTTCGTTGTGCACAACGCACGCTCAAGCTACGGTATTACGGTGCTTGGAATAATTGGCATCCAGCCTGGTCTTATCTCTTGTCGTTTTTGCTTTTGGCTGCCATCGCCGCTATTGCCATGAACAATCCAGCGAACTCACTTTCACTTTCTCAAGAGGAAGACGCGAACACAAGTATGTCTGTGGTGCTCCCCAAACCGCCTACCCCGCCACTAGACTTACATATGGAGCACGAGCCTGAATCTGCATCGGCTATTCCAAGGGCGCCCGCCGTCGCTGATCCTCCGCCTCCTTATCCCTCGCGCGAACGGCGCACGCGCGGAGACAGGGAACGCATGCGTGCGGCGCGCCGAGCTGCGCAGCTCTCAAACGAGTCGGGTGTCATCACTGCGACACTTCCTGCATCATCGAGCAGCGATGGCGCGCACTTACTTAGATTGTCCGTCGACCCGTCGTTGTTCTCCCCGTCGGAACTCTCGCCGCACTCTCCCGAGGATGGCGGATCGGAAACGACGCCCCTGCTGTCGCCACGCCGAAGGCCACGTACTTTGTCACATTCGACGGCGGTGTCGACGCACTCCATTGCGCAGACTGTGTTGTCGCTCTTTCAGGCCGACGACGTGGATGATGACGAGGGAGAAAGCTTCACATTTGGACATATGGACGAGCGTCAGAATACGACAGCGAATACATCTCGAAAGAGCGTGGAACGGTATTTTAGGCCGTTATGGCGAGGGTCTTACTATCTACCTCTTGTTCACCTCTTGGTCGTCAATTTCCTTTACGCTCTTTTGGCCTTCGTGTATTTGTTTGCTGGGACTTTGGTAAGCGTTAACTTTTATTTCCTTGAATCCGTTGGGCTATCTTGGGAGATCGAGTCGGGCAGGTCGAATACCCTAAACTTGTTTATTTGAGAGCGTGTAATAAACAAGTTTAAGAAATATCAAATGAAAATCAAACAGTTTCTAATTATTGCATCTATAGACAGGGACTACTTTACTGATCGCTTTACCGCTGGGTGCGGTTCTTTGTTGGTTCAACTTAGCGGGTGCTCGTACGTTTGCCAGGGGAGAGGTAATGTTCTTTCTGAACTCGTGTCAACGAATGCTGACGGTCTCTTCTTCCATTAGATCGCTCTTCAATCGTTTTTCCATGGTCCATTGGTAATTCAACCTCCTAATCCGCCCTACCCAATCTTCTCCCGCCCCAACACCACCCCTTCCACTATTGAAGCGGGCCAATCGACATCGCCGAATCAGCCATCGTTCCTGCGAAACACATACGTTATGGTATGTCTCGAACCTATTCGTCTGTCTGTTCGTGCCTCAACGGCACCCTTTTCTGGGAGTGCAGTTCACAGACCAGACCTCCTACCAAGCCATCTTCTACTTCTTGGTCATCAAGCCGAGCATCACACTCTTCCTTACAATTGCACTTGCCGTTCTGGTGCCTGTGGCGTTTGCGTTCGTCATCCCCGCACCAGCCATGCTTCGCGCTGTGAAGCGCATCGGTATATGGCAGGCGAATATTGCGTTGGAGGGCCTTCTGCAGCCTCGCCTATGACAGAAACGGACGGATGCTTTCACGATTTAAAAGAAGAAGAAGAGAGAGAGAAACCTCACCGGCGGCGGAGCTTTGGGTCAGATGGCCCGGGTGCTGTCGAATCTGGGTGGTTGTGCACATCGTTGTGAATGATGGCTTGGTGTCCTTCCAAAATGTGGGCCGTCGTCGGAGCGGTGGCACGAGGGTCCTTTGGATGATCTTCCCGCCGGAATTCAGCTCGACTCGAACCGGTGTCAATCCGTCTCCGAAGGACGATGCGAAATCTTCCTACAGTCGCAGCTCCCCATCCAAACCATAGGTAGCCGCCCGAGTCATTTATGCTGCCTCGATCTTACTTACACTATGGTCATGCCTATACACGCATAGCTCTGTATCTATTGTTTTCCCAATAAGCTAATCACTATAATAAGTGAAAACCTTAGCTCTTGTGAAAGGCTTCGCGGGAAACAAATAAATGCATGGCGAGTAGGAGTGAATAAACCGTCTTTCATACCAAAGATCTTCGACTATTCCTCCTGCACTCACACTCGACAGACTAAAAGGCCCGAGTCATGACTTACAGAAGGCAAAATAATAAGAAATCAAGCTCGCGAGGGAACGTAAGCAGAACAGGATTCATGATCAGCCTCAAATTCGCGCCGTCCCTTTTCTGTCGCCCAGAACCCGGAGCTAACCCCAAAAGGTCCGACCCATCATCCGCCGTGCATGCGAACCTGAAGGGATACTTGGGTGTGTGACTGAGAAGAGGCGCACGATTTGTCTTCGATTCAACTTAGGGATGCATGCAAGCTTGTGCGAGGGATCTTGCGAAGAGGGCCCGAAGATCTGACGCGAAAGAAGCTCGGCGGGGCGGGACGAGATCAAAGATGTTCAAAGCAACCAAGGAAGGACAGCCTCTTTCCCCTCAGACGAAGACATATGCCGCGACCTAGCGCGTGAGCTCGGGAAAAATCATTGCGGGTCGGTGAGAGCTGACGCTGAATGTGTTTTTATTCGACCCCCAAATCGAGAGAACTTTCGGTGTACGTTCGCTGAGCAGCAGTCTAGATCGGCGCCACCGGTGATAGGGGATGAAGACTGTATATTTTCGTTCTATGAGTATTCGATTGCCACAAGAAGGGGCGTTGAACAATAGCGCGTGGCGTTGGTTCTAATACTGCTCGTTATCCATCAGTCCATTGTTATTTAAGAAGTTGATGATCTGCATTTATGTTAAGCAGTCAGCAAAGAACTATTCCACGTCTCAGCCATATAGGGATAGCTTACATTGGAGTAGTCCGACGTCTGCGCAGATGCGACTGAAGTAGAACCAGAAGAAAAATTAGATGGTCGAAGTCCGTCGTGCCTTTGAGACTTACGGTCAATAGTGACTATTTCGGCCAATATATCAGAATCAACTATTGTTGATAAGTGGGGCGGGTAGATATAACTCACAGAAATTGATGTCGTTCGGGTCGTGGGGAAGCAGGTCCGAGCCAGGATCAGTCGGATCGACGACAGCCGCCGCCTGTGTCGCCACTGCGAACGACATGAACGCACTCGTCGACGTGGGGTCAAGAGACCCGGCCTGTTTAAGATGTGCAATATAATATCCGTAGCACGTGCAGAGACAGAAGCTTTGCTTACGGGCCACGCGGTGCAGTTCTCGCACCGGAAGTTGAGCGTTGTCCTGGTGGCGTTGCTGGTAGATGTCTTCATGACAGAGATATGGGGCCTTTTTTTGATGAAGGTGGCAGAAGTCGGGAGACAGAATCAATGAAGGAATGAACCTCTGAGGCTCAAAACCACACCAGCAGTATACTAGACTCACCCTTCGTACAAAGGCGGGTAGTCATATTCACTATCAAAAATAAAAGGGGTAAACATTTATTCCCGATTATACAGATGAATAAATACGAAAAAATCGTCTCACGTCGTATAGCGCGGCGAGACCACGCCAGGCTGGCCTTCACCAGCACTCCAAGCTCCAAGTAGAAGGCCGTTTACCATTCCCTCAGAGCCAAGGCTGATTCCTGCGTAACTGTAGGACGCCGGGAAACTGATAAGGCCAATGAATTCGGTTCCAGTGGAATCGTCTGGGAGACTAAGCCCGACGGTGATGTTCCAGAACGGGTCCGAGTACGCTTGGTAAGTGATAGCAATCCCAGATGACGAGTCTGTGAGAGACTGGCTGAGTGCGCCTGTAAACAATTGTCAGACGTAGTTTACTCTTATTCGCGGAAATTATATGGAAACGGACCAATCGCGAAAGCTATACTAGCGAGTAAAGCCGAGAAAATCATTGTAGCTACTAGATCCTTGAATGCTTTGTGAGTGCTGTAAGCTTGCGACCGCGCGCCTTTATACGCATTGTCGGCGTGCGACGGTGGAACGTCGCATTCACTTTGCTTGAAAATAAGTCTGCGTCAATTGAAAAACTGTTCGGCATGGTCTTCTGCTACAGTCTTGCTTTCGCCAGCAACGATGTGAGATGGCAGTCAAAGGCAGCCTGACCGACATGTAACCGAGAGAGCATTGTGTAGAGATCTCTTGTGCGCGGACAAGAATAGATTCCGTGGTAGCCGCATACGAGACTGGAGATAAACCTCGGTTGAGCTTGAAGCGTCTGCAGCGACTATTCTTAGTGCTTTTATTATTGAGACGGAGATAAAGTCGGTAGCAAATGAGTAGCTGGAGCATTGGCTCAAGGCACATACGAACGTGTTCATGTAATTTACCTGAAGGTAAACTTCTCCGGATGCTGCTTTTAGGAACATGCCATAAATACCGCACTCTTCTGAGTGATGGTGCATACTTGTTAAGGATGGCGAGTTGCCAGTGCCGAACTGTGTGCAAGCTGTTTGTCGGATACTTGTAGATTACAGTTCCAAGCTATTCACCACCATGTACCTTTTGATTCGATACGAGAGGTATTGCGTCGAGAGCTAAATCAATCGCGTCGACCGAGAGAATATGTTGCACGCGACAGCTCGATCTTAATGCCAGAAAAAATGGAGGTCTTTGGTGAGTTGCCAAAAACACAGACATATAGAGCTTTTCACTGCTAGAAAGCAAGAGTACAGTACACGCTTGACAGTGGTCCTTGGCCACTGTGACCGACTCAGACATGGCGCACGCGCGGCAGTAAACGGCAACAAATCCAAACTGGGATACATGAGCAGCTGAGAACTCAACGTCTCAGGAGCATCCTCTTTCATCTTTCGTACGTGCTCCGCTGGACACATCGGCACGCATTCAGAACCCGTTTAGCTAGCATTAAGCGCGTGCACGTTCTTTTCTACTCTAACGGACGAAGCGCACGTCATCTCACGGTCCCAGAGTCGAGGGAAAGGAGGCTGCAATCGTGATGGAGTGAGTAGCGTTTCCCTTGTTCAGACATCTGTTTTCCAATAGCTCTTTTCACAGAGAAGGAGATGGGGAGGTGTCAAGGAGACGTTTGTCGATGAACAAATCCGATCCAGATATCCATGGGTCCTACGGGCGAGGTTTAACGTCTTCAACGGCGTGGCGTCGCGAGCGACTGCTGAACATAGGTATCAACCCACCTCCTGAAAGCAGAGAACTCAACGAGGCGACTTCGCTGTCGTCTTCGACCCCTAACTTCTCGACGTATGGAACTCTGCCGTCTCCACGTCGATATCGTCAAAGCAAACATTCACGGAGAAACATTCCATTCCTTCCTTCTCTCGCCACAGATCCGATACCGGCTTCCGCTCCTGGGTCGCCAGTGTCGCATCGCAGTACAATTTTTAAGAGAACCAAGACTATCTCAACTTACGACCCTCCACCGGGCTCTTTCAAAACTGACGGGGATGACTACTTCCAGAACTCCCGTTTTATGAACACGAAACTGAATGGTGTGCGTGTCTGGTACTCTTCCTTTACTTCTGTCGACTGGTTGCATGATGCTATCAAAGACTCTTCGCGTGTGTGGCGACTTCGGTCTCGCAAGTCTCTTCGAGGCAGATTGCTCAGTAACGTGGATAGAAGCATCGACTGGATTACTGTGACGATAGTCGGATTCTTGACCGCCATTACTGCCTTTCTTATAGTGCGGAGTGAACAATGGCTCTTTGATTCGAAAGAAGGCCGGTGTTTGAGCGGCTGGTGGAATGCGAGGCGCTTCTGCCCGAATTGGCAAAACTGGGCAGAAGCTTTTGGAACAGATGCAGAGAATGGCGACCCTAATCAGTGGCTGGGCACTGCTTCTTGGACAGTCGAATACATTGTCTACACTGCGATTGCGGTACGCCAGTAAGACAGGCTTGTTTTGTTGAGTGTATCTGACTTTTTACATCGACTTGACATCAGCTCTTTCTTGCTGCCGCATCGTCCTTGTTGACAATATATCTAACTGCTTCGCCGTCATTCATCACCAATAAAGACTCGGGAGTGCTGGGTCCTGAATTTGAATCTACTGACAAATCCCAATCGGTTGAACCTCCAGTCAATAAGAGAAAGGTCCTGTACTTCGTGAGTGTCGTCGTTGCGCAATATCATTCTTTGAATAACACGTTTCGAAGGCTGGTGGTAGTGGAATACCTGAGATTAAGACTATTCTATCTGGTATGTATGATGTTGTTACACTGCGTGATGTTAGCAACGCCTTATATTTTTGTCTGACTACTAAAGGCTTCGTCATCCATGGCTATCTCGGAGGTCGCACTCTGTTCACGAAGTCGGTTGGCTTGGCACTGTCGGTTGCTTCTGGCTTGTCGTTGGGTGAGCACTAAAAGGTTAAGTTGTTGTTGACAGTCAGGTAATATTTATTTTTATTAGGCAAGGAGGGACCCTTTGTTCACATTGCATGCTGTATTGGTAATATCGTGAGTAGATATTTCCCCAAGTACGAGACGAACGAAGGTGAGCAACAATCTCTTTGCCACGTGCTCTCAAGCCCACTTCCATCATTCTCCAGGAAAGCGGCGTGAGATACTCAGTGCGTCCGCTGCCGCGGGTGTAGCGGTCGCGTTTGGTGCTCCGATTGGGGGTGTGCTCTTCAGTTTAGAAGAGGTTTCGTACTATTTCCCACCTAAAGTGTGTTCTTAATGTTAGAAGGGTATCTCCTATTGAGTCATACTCATAAGCTCTTCCGCCGGTCCACAGGTCATGTGGCAGAGGTGAGACGGCTCAAGTTTCTCTGAGTAAAACTGTCCTTAACATTCTACCGTCGGTCTTCTCAGCTTCTTCTGTGCCATGATTGCTGCGATCACCCTCAGATTCTTAGATCCATTCGGCACAGGGAAACTTGTTCTGTTCCAAGTTACTTATGACAAAGTAGCCTGTTTCTCTCACTAGTTATATAGAGGCTTACTGATCTTTGACAGGATTGGCACGCCTATGAGCTCATATTCTTCCTCCTTCTTGGCGTATTTGGTGTGAGTTTCGCATGTTAGTAACCAAAGGGTTTTCAATTCTTAGTCAACTTGAATGTAGGGAGTCTACGGAGCTTATTTCTCCAAATTGAACATTCGATGGAGCCGATATGTGCGAAAAACATGGTTGAAGACACATCCTGTAGCGGAGGTTATTTTGGTAGGACATCATTGCTGGCTTCCTCGTATCTTCTGCGTATTAAATTACATTAAATTACATTGAAGGTTACCTTAGTAACAACTTTGCTCTGTTTCCTCAATCCCTACACTCGAATGGGGGGGACAGAACTTGTGTACAATCTCTTTTCGGAGTGCCGCTCTGACAACGACAGCCACGTGGGCCTCTGTCCACGAGATCCCACCGCACTAGCTGGACCACTTGCGCGATCTATTGGCGTCGCCCTCATTGTGAAGGGTGCACTTACCATCGTGACTTTTGGGATCAAGGTTCCGGCCGGAATATTCATTCCGACATTGGGGGTTGGAGCTTGCTTCGGCAGAATCATGGGTATTGGTGTTCAGTATCTCCAGTTCAAACACCCGAACCTACCAATGTTTTCGGTTTGTCACGGCGATATGGACTGCGTTATTCCTGGACTTTACGCCATGGTGGGCGCAGCAGCAACCCTGTCTGGGGTCACGGTTCGATATTTTGAGCTCATTCAAGAGACATTCAACCACTTACCCTATCTATATTTTTTCTTTAGCGCACAACCGTGTCTTTGGCAGTCATTATGTTCGAATTAACTGATACTCTTACATATGTGGTCCCCGTCATGTTGTCTGTCTTAACAGCGAAGACTGTTGCAGACGCTCTGGAGCCGAAGGGGATTTATGACCTGGTCATTGAGTAGGTTGCAGAATATCTCACCTTCCCATTGTGCTCATGTCTCGCGAAGTCTTTCACAGCTGCCGTACTTGGACGCGAAGCGTGAATATTCATGGAAGTATGTCCTAGTTGCTGACATGGTAAGCCATCAACGAAACCTAACATACTCGTCTTTTTCTGAATTTGAACTGAAGACGGACCGAAATGTCGGTGTAATTCGTCTTGACGAAACAAACTCGGTCAAGAGTCTCCGTGACAAGCTGCAAGAGTCTCTTTCCCTTGGCTATGCTGACAGCGGCTTCCCCATCATTCGGCGCGACCCTCGTGGATGGAAGACGGTCGGGTACATCGGCTTCAACGAGCTTGAACACGCTCTTGGTGAGTAGCTCAAAAATATACTGCAAAAAAGCACCGCTTCTATTTTACCGACTGTGATGGCTTCGCTAACTCGACTTTTTCGTAGCGATCGTGGCTGACGACGCGGACGCTTTGTGTTACTTCATATCTGCTTCTGAGGCGGCGATCTCAGGACCAGTGTCTGAGGCGTCGTCTTTTACCGAGTCTGCGTCCAAGATTGATCCTTTTGATTTTACGGTCTACATGGACCAGGTAAGTAGTGCCGATAAATAAAAATAAAATAAAATGCTGCTGATGCGAAGACACGCGTTTGTTAGGCGCCGCTGACTGTACAGACAAATTCGCCGCCCGAGCTTGTGCAGCAGCTCTTCGCCAAACTCGGGGCGAAGTACGTGATCGTCACAGACCCTAACGGATTTTGTGAGTCTTCTCTAAATTTCCTTAGTCTCATAGCCTCATGCTTTCTTTTAGACGAAGGAGTGATCGAGAAGAACGCGTGGATCGCTTATCTGAACGACCTGGAGGGGCATTGAAATTCGACTGTGGTGAGATAGGATCGATTATTCAAATTCATGCAGGAAAATTCTGTACTTTTGTTTCGGGTTGTCCTCTGCCCCTTTTTTTCTTCTCTGTCACACTAACATCGCAACACTGGAAATCTTCATCCTCATCTGGACTTTTGTCGCCTGGCACACTCACCAACGGAATCATATTGCTCATTGTTACATTGTTTTCCGTTCGCATGCTATCATGTTCATCTCTTGCACACACACGCAATAATCCCATTGCACATGTCCATAATTTAATTTGCTTTTTTTTTTCGACAAAGACCCTGTTGTTCCGTGACAAATGTAAAGAAAGCATTGGCCCCTTAGCTTTCCTTTTGTCCTTGCTCTGGAGATTGTGCTGCTAAAGCTCGGTCAAAACTTAAATTGAAAACTTACTGCGGATTCTACAAAGCAGGTGAATCCGAGCAGACAGTCTTCCATCCAGCAGTTCTTCCGAGTCTTTGGAGAAAGCTGCATCTGCAGCGCTTGATTCAGCTAGCAGCTATTACACGGACGGAGTTCGCGGTAGTTTGCAGATGCTGATCTTGCTATTTCATAATCCCCCACTCGCCCTAGCCTCGTACGGTTCCGGCCGTTGCTATCGTAGTCCTCCGGCGACCATTGTGACGTTTTCCTAGCGAATCATAGCTCGGCCGAAGGACGGCGAGATGCGTGGGACGTCTGGAAGGGCCCCCCGCGCCGTTCGAAGAGCGTCAAGCGGCTGATGATGGGAAAGAACTATGTGTTTTGAGCGTGGCCCCCTTCGTCAACCATCATGGAGCGTTGGGGCGAACATCAGAAAAGAAAGAAAAAAACACGGTGTGTTGTGTGTCTGGTCTGGTCGGCGTTCGATTTTAGCTGGTAACCACGCGCCTCAGTTCGGCTTCTAGGCCAGCGCGACCAATCGCCTCGGAAATGCTATTGAGTACATGTACGTACGTTACGTCTTGCGCCGCCGCCCCCCTTGCGACCGCTCGATTACCCGTTTTGAACAAGTTGCCAGCCAGGCACGGAAGGCTGGCTTCTAGCCTGGATCAAGCATTTTGTCAGGAGAGCGCCGTGTCCTGTTCGGGCTTTCGTTTCTGCGCGCTTGCCCGGGAGCGTAAGTCGTCGGCGCGTGACGGAGGTAGCGTCCGTTTTGTTTTTGAGGGTGTGTTCTCCCCTTTGATATAAGTGCTATGCCGGTAGTGACCAGGTAATACATACGCACAAAAGCAGTTATGTGGAACTCACCAGCCAGCTCGCTCATATGATTTGCACGATAAGTGTGGCACAATTTCCCAATCGTCCGCATGTGCGCGTGCGTGCGTGCGTGTGCGCACGGGGGCGCGCGGCCCGGCGCGGTGTTGGCCCTTGGGTGTGGAAAGCCAGCCAGCCAGTCGACGGACGGACGGACTCGGAAATAAGGCCCAAGATCTGGATTGGAGATGTTTTTACGTTGCCCTTGGACCCGACGCGTCCAGGCCACGGGGCACGGCCGGTTTTCGAGGCGGACGCGCCAGATTTGATCGCGCACGGGCGATGGCCGATGGCGCAATGGGCTGATAGCCACGCGACGGCTGCTGATGGGCTTTCGATACAGTTTCGCCGTGTGTTGCCTTGCCTTACCTGCAAGCGGCGCGACTCGAGCATGTTATTTGTTGTGTTTATTTCTGGAGAACCCGCGACGGTCTGCGTCTGTGCGCGCGCTCTGTTTGGAAATCTCTCTCTCGCGAATCTTGTTGTTTCGATCTGATGATGTGTTGGTACAGCGAATCCACATGATAATGACAGTCAGCGATTTTTCGTGTTTTTTTCTGCTCGACCATTTTTTTTAGGACGGCATCCAAATCGAGTCGATCCCTGATGCACGGAATTCCCTTATGTAGTAAACTCAGCCATGTCTTGTCACAGTGACAGTGTGACGTACATTTCATGGGGAACCGCAAAATCAGCGAGGACCTCAAGCATAGGGCAAGTTGGCTCAATGATAATGATTATATCCTCTATGACACCTGCAAGATTTTATCAAGTCCGACTTTGAAATATGAGAGGAAAACGGTGAGGAAAAAATTCGGCAAGGGGCATCGGGGACCAGCTCGATTTGGACGCTGTCCTAAAATGGTCGAGCAGAAAAAAACACGAAAAATCGCTGACTGTCATTATTATGTGGATACGCTGTAATGGGTCGTCGCGCGGCTGGATGACGGTGGAAAAAGTGACCGTTTGCAATGCAGCGTCCCGGCACGTCCACGTCCACGCTCACAGACACTGCGGACCGCCGCTTCTTGTGTCTGGCAGTGTTCTGCTTCTCTGTGACCGGTCATCGACCGACTTGCTTCTAATGGGCCCGATGAGAGCAGGCGCCCTGGCAGGCATCTGAACGCCAATAATTAACTGTACGTCACTTATCCCCGGCTCTTTCCTAACCAGAACGCGTTCCCAGCCTGAGAATATATATTTATATATATATAATTATTAATTTTTTTTTGCCGCGAGTATTTTGGGAAAGGGAAAGTTGTAACTCTGTCGGGGGGATAGACCGTCGTTGCTTAAAGGAGGTGCGGATTAGGCAGTTAAGGGACGATCAGGGAAAGGAAAAGATTGACAGCGTCAATCGAGAAGCGATGTGGATGAGTTTCTTTTGTGGATTGCGGACTGGGGAGGATGGCTAGTGCTCATCCAGATCGCTAGAATCATGATCAGGGAACCGTAGGATTGGTAACGGCTCTGGCCGTGGCTGCTAACCATTGTACGTATGCAACGAAACCTAAAATCTCGTCAGGGCGATTGCTCTCGCCACACTTCTTTCGAAGAATCCGTCCGTCGACATGAAAAAGGTCAAACTTTAGCCATCTCTTTCTCTACATAGTACCATCCTCGCGTGCCTACCGCTAACTCCTGTATATACCCTCCTCTCCTACCGAGCCTTCTGCCGTCTGCTCGCCCTCCTCCTCCTCCTACCTACTACCCCGCTCCGCCCCCGACCCCGCCCCCGTCCCCCCCAGCCTCAATATACAATGGGCGTTGGCACAGTGACCAACGCAAATGACCTCTACATGCCTTTCCAGCCGCCCTACCTCGTCGACGACCCTCCCCCCTCCAGCGAAGACGGCTCCGGCCTCCACTCCCCCACCTTCCTCGACTCCGACTCCTCGCTCGACGGCCATCGGCACGACTGTATGTCCTCTCGTTCCTTTCGTACCTTTCTCTTATCACTACTATGTCCGAGAGGATTTGCGCGGCTGATTTGCTCTTTCGCCCTGCTCGCGACGTCTAACTAACGGTTTGCATTTTATCTTCGATCCCCCCCGCAATAAAGTCCGAGCACCGCCCCCGGACCTTGATATACGCAGCGTTGAAGGCCTGCTAGCCAGTCATTTCTCAAATGTCGACCACCATTCAGCAGGCGCGCTCCCCGCCTATGTCACCCATCCGTACTCCCATCCAAGCATGCAATACCCATCATATACCCATCCCGGCCCGTCCCGCGCGTACGAGGACGAGAGAAGGTTTATCACCCGGGAAACTCTAGCCAGATACGACGGAAGTGGAGCTATAGCCCCGGCCCCGACCACTTATTTGTCCGGAAGAATAGCTAGCAGCAAGGCGATCGAGATGCCGCGTCCTCTCACCCTTCCTTCGCTCCTTCCGGCGAATCCCCCCGTATCGAGCAGCCGTCTGTCCCCCCGGATTGGGTTGGAGCGAGAGCGTCCCGCAAACCTTCACATCGAGATGCAGTACGAGCGCACGTCACCGCTCTCTCCTGAGGAACCCGTGAACAGCCCATCAAGCGCAATGTCCGCTCATACAGAATCGGACAGCAATGCCCAGGCATCGAGGCGCGAACCTTCTCTCGTCGTCATTGCATGTCGTCAATGGTGCGCCGAAATTTACACACAGTCTTGTGTTATATCCTGAAAATTTAAATGGGTTTATTCGATCTACCGTAGCCGGGCGCGTAAAATTCGTTGCGATTCCACACGCCCCTCGTGCAACAATTGCGTCCGTCGACAAAACGAGTGTCATTACGATGCCGTTCCCAAGCGTCGCGGGCCCGATAAACGGCCCGGCACGAGGCAGCGGTCGTGCAAGAAGCGTCCCGCAGATGGATCGATGCCTGTAAAGAAGAAACAGAAGAAGAGTACAGCCGATGCGCAGTCGCCGGTAAGTGTCGAAGGGTCGGACGATACTGGAAGGGCGACGGGTGCTGCCAGCCGTCCAGATTCCATGAAGACCTCGGTAGGCGCGAGGCTGTCGAACGGCGGTGGGGGACTGGCGATGTCTGGCGGCGATCCAAGGATGGGTACGGCTCTAAACTCGAGCACCGGAGTCGAGTTTGGGAATGTCGTTGGAGCAAGGGGCATCGAGGGGGACGTGAAGCCGAACATGGGTTTGCGGCTGGATATGAATTTTATGGACCGCCCAAACGCTGGGTATAATTCTGGCCCACCGCATAGCGGTGCGCAGTCGCACCCGCGGACCCACTCGACGCAATCCTCTCAGTCGTTCCGGTTCCCCTCCGGAAGCGCGTCTCCGACGACGACCATGTCGCTCCAGCCGTACAGCGCTCGTTCGCCAGAGCTGATCCTCCCCAAGGTACGTTCTTTGTATTTCAGGCGTTCTAATAGTTTGTGAACTCTTCTTCTGATTAGTCCAACGAATTATCTAGTCTCCACTTCGGCGTGAACCCTTTTCTATGTACGAGCAACTGAGCCCCGATAGACTGTCGGATTCGGAGACCGACGGGCGCGCGTTTGCGCGCCAGTTGGACCTGGATACCCATCGACCTAACGACCACATGTACTTCCCTTCGCCTTCGCTTAATGTCGATTTCAACAATAAATTATGGTGGGATACTCTTTTAAATCAATATGCCCCGTCGCAAGAACAATCGTAAGCAGCGTCCAGTTTTGTCTGAAGGGACATCAAGCTCAATATAACTTGATAGAGAAGTGGAAATCGCTAAAGATTTATCATTTTTGTACGTGTTTTTCTGTTTGATAGCGATTCAGGTTTTCATCCATGTGCTCCCTTCCCCCAGATTTGGTAGTAATATACACTGGCTCTCGTTTTTAAACGAACATCATTTCTTCCGCAGACTTTCTGACCCTTTCGAACGAGAAAAACTCCAGCCTTCCCTAGTTCTTTCTGCTCTTGCGCTTGCTACTCTACTCCAGTCGAGTGAGCTTGGGCTAGGTCACGGTGGTCGTGAACGCGCATTATGGCTTCGAGATACAGCTCAGTCTTATCTAGAAGCCGCGTGGACCGCGTCGCCCATTGACCCTTCTTTAGCCCAAGCAGCCATGGTATGTACATTCCGGATATTCAACACGCGTTTTTCTTTAACTTCTCGATCATCTCATGTGAAGCTTATTGCCATATTCGAATCGTCTGCCCACCCGCAACACAGCGGCGAAAGGGCGTGCAACTCGCTTGTCCTTCTGGACCAAATTATTCGCAATCTGGCTCTCACGGCGATCGATGCCGGAGACCCGAATGCCTGCGTGTTCGCACCGGAGTCGGTGCCGAGCGTTCCTCGCCCTTTGACCCGCGATATCACAGTCGAAGAACGGTGTTACTGTGCGCCACCAATTCATTCGCCCCAACTTGACCTGAGCGGTGGCGGCCGTTTATCCCCCAACTGGTCTACCAGCATAAGCTGGGACGCGACCTGGAGCGTCGAGGAGATCCAGCGCGAGGAAACGCGCAGGCTATGTTGGGCTGCCCTCTCCCTCGCCGCAGCCCACACCGCGCACTGTGCGGCTTTCCATACCGAGCCACTCGATCTTTTTCTGAGCCGGCCCGAGAACGTGCGTGGAACTGTGCTTTACTTACTTCCATCTTTGTAACCATGAAAACTGTAGTATGCGCTCCTATTTCCGGGAGAAAAAGGTGCCCTGGCCGATGAAAGCGGAGGACCCAACTACTCCCCGAAGCAATCGATCTGGGCACTTTATTGCAGGAGTATGCTTCTGTGGAACAGCTGTCTGCACCTGCGTAAAAGTGCAAGCGACTCGGACAAAGCCGAGTTTGCCTTGAATGCATGGATGGAGGCGACAGATATCCAAGATGCCCTCGATGCGCATCAGTGCTCCACAGAGTCACACCTCGTATATATGACTCGCGAGCACGTGTTTAAGTGAGGGTCGTGTAGTGTTTCGTCCGGGATTTTCGCACTGACGCAAACAACGCCGATAGCACCCGCATCGCGGTCTCATATGAGTTCAGGCGGTTCGTCCATCTATTTTTCCTCATGCGCTGATTATATAATTATCGATTGAAGAGCAGGCTTCAAAATATCGACGTGGGGACATCACCAAAGTTCAATCGTCGACAGGCGGAGGACTGGAGTACGTCTCGTTAACCTTATTCTTTTTTGTACACCCCCTTCTCCACCGGGCTGCGCGGGTGCAGGCTCCCGGGGCGTGTTCAGGCCGCGGAATGCCCGGAGGCGTACGAGAACTGTATTGATTGAAACTGTACCTCTTGTCTAGTCTACTACCAGGCCCAGACTGCGCAACGCTTTAAGGACATTTTGCACAACGGACGCGATCCGATGTCGCAAGTCCTAATGCGTCGTCCCTTCTACGTCTGGTGGTTCATGAGCCAGCTCGCCATGTAGGCATGATTGTCTCCATTTGGTTTACGACTCTGTGCTCACCTAGACGCCTCTTTGCCATGCAGAAGCATGTCCTTGTGGGTGTACGACAACACGCTACTCCAGGCCCTTGATTTGTGCAAGGCCTTCCTCGTTCCTTTGGATGTTCTCAGCGCGCTTTGGCCTTGTGCCGGTGAGTGCACTTCATGCTGCAGAATCCTAGCTCTAAACAATACTGTGTTTTACAAAGTGCAACGTGATCAGTACTTAACATTGAGGAAGGAACTTACCGACCACTGCAGCAAAGCAGGTGTTTCCCTGCCGCTGCCGCCAGTCTTCTCCTTGCCGATCTCGCTCCTTTGATTCATTTTTTTATTCGCCCCTTTTTCCTGCGTTCCCTTTTCGAGGATGTGCTACGTCCAAACAACACTTTTTTGGACAATAATATCTAATACGCAGTGTAGCAATAGCTCTGCCTCTACGCCTTCATTTCCGCTACTCTAACATAATGTATCACTTCATTTATGACGTCTGCTTTCTCTTTTGATACCTAGGAATTTCTGTCTTTGGGGGTGTTTGACCATTCTTTTTGCGAGGCATTGGACTCTATCAACTTAATGTACTACTCATCTATGATATACGCCTTCTTCTGAGGCAACTGCTAGAACTTCCGGTGGCTTAGACACACTTACGTCGTAGGAATCGATGACTCGCGGAATTTTCAAGTTACGAAATGAACTTGCTCGATTCGACGCCAAGCGTGATCCGGTCCAAAATGGGTCTGCTTGATGTTTACACTTTGTCTGCCGAAGATGACCAGTACCTCGTGAGCGCGCGCGCAGTGGAAGGTTTTAATTGTAGGATACATCTTATGACGTTTTTTTCCTTTGTCTGGGTCACGCCAATGTATGCACATTGAGGGGAATGGGGATGCAAGAGATGCGTTATACACAGCTTCCAGGATTGAAAACTAAAAAGCCTTCTCGAAGACTGCAGTGTAAATGTATCTGTATGCCAGGCGAAAATTATGAGCCGCCAGTTCGGCTCAAGTGCCTCATTCTATAGAGCTCTTGTCGGTTTAGCACACGTACTCAATATTCAATGCTCAAGAAGTCCTTGAATTCGGTCCTGGTTTCCGCCGAACGTTGTCGAGAAATCCATGTTCTATATTCCCCCAATTGGCGGCTTATCGTTCTGGCTAAATATTCATAGTCGTGAATGGCGCTCGCTGCACCGAAGGTTTCTGCAGCTTGGATCCACATTCGAAGCGCTGCAGACGGCACTCGCGCGTAATTTTCGGGATGGAGGCAGAAGGTGCACAGATGAAGATCCGGGGACGACAATAAGGCCCAGCTCTAAAAGCACATGCGCAAGGCCCAGCTGGCGGCGATCGTGGGGCGTCCAAACGCTTCGTGGAGGCTTTAGAACTCTGCAGACGGCTCCGAAGCATGTCAAAGCGTGTCCCCGAGACATCTATGTATAGGATGAGAATATCGTTCCCGAATGAAGGAGAACCTCCCCCAAGTGTGTAAGTCGTGATTCTGTACTCACAGGCCTTTAATTATCCGGTGCTAAGAGCAGCTTTCTCCGAGACGCAGTGCATTCAACTTCCAATTCGAACATTGTCATTGAACTAGCCTTCCAAATACAAGACATCGCTGGAATCGACCGAGCCCACGCCGCTCTTTGATCGCCTTTGCTGCCGGATGGCTTACAGTAGCACGCATGGTCTCATGAAGTATTTATCCTGCAAGGCGCCCATAATTAGCCGCGACTGATGTAGACCGACCATTTCAATCAGCTCAGTAATGAGCGGGTTTGCTAAAGATACCTCTCCCTGAGACTGCTTGCTTCTGGCCCTCTGGATGAATCATATACGCCGGAAAGGTGCCTAATCTTGACACCAACAAGAAAAATCGCGTATATAAATGCACTGGAACAATGGCAGTCTCGCGAGTCAGTCGTCGAACATCCCAGGCAGAGAAGACGTACGCTCGGCAGTTCGCAATTGGCCGATCGGAGGAGTTAAGCTCCGCTCCGTCGGCGCTATAGAACTGCAGGACAGCTTCATCTCGAACTAGATTTCAGAAAGGGCCTCTTCGATCCACAGAGAAGGAAATGGCTTTGACATTAAGACTCTTCACCCTGCACTGTAGTATCATAAAGTGATGAATGCAGAAGACTAGTCTCCAAGAGTTTTGAAGTGCGTCGAAATCGGATTTTGCGTCGTACTGGGAACCGAAGACGGTATTGCATTTAAGTATAGAGTTCAGCGTTGTGCATAGAACGTATAGTTTATCGGAGATCTACAACGCGCTAAGCACGTTGAGGGTCACCACGCCCACAAAAAGAATCTGGCCTCGTAGAATGAGTAAGACGCTCTTGAAATGGTTAGTTCGAGTATCTTAGATGAGCCAGCTTCGTTGCATAAGGTGTTCATAAGGTGGGCACATAGTACAAACGGGATAGTCAGATATGCGGCGAATGAGGGGAGCAAGGCAGAGAAGAGAGTTGTAGTGGCAATAAAGTTTTCCGCAACCAGAGCATGATTGGAAACAGTTTTACCATCAACATCGAAGAACAGATCATATCAATCGCTTCGCCATAGTCTTCGGATTCCCGTCAATATTACTCAAGGTCAACAGTGAGAAGCGATCTGTATGGAGACAAAGCCGCAGATGGTATTTTGTTGGCAGATTTACGGAAACAACGACAGCAACAAGTGTAGGAAGAATCAGCTGGTAGAAGGCAACCAGTAAGCTTCTCATAAAACTGAAAGATGGTGAATTCTGGATTGTTAGAACCAATCATTGATGAGGAGTCCCTCAACCGAGTGAATGAACATGAACGTTCATATAGCAGAACGACGTGCGATTGATCGGTCAATATACAAAAGCAGAAGAAACATGCACTGTGAAATACCGGGATTAGGCTAGGTCAAACCCGATTCAAAGAACCGTACCTGAAACGCAGCTTCACCGAAGTCGATGATTGCGGTAATGTTCTCGTCTCATATCGTCATCCCATCTATGCCCGTCGCTCTCCCGCTCGCGTTCCACATTTCTAGGGCCGCGTGCGTCGCGGTTTCGCACTTCCCTTGGTGACCGAGAGCGAGATCGAGCGCGCCTTGGCGAGGTTGATCTTCTGTTTGAATATTGCACGCCCCGCTCGTGCAAGCTCAGCCGACGGGGCGAACGTGAGCGGGAACGCCTTCTTTCCCGATAGCTTTCGTTTCTGTCATGGTCCGAGCCAGAATCATGCCTTCGCCCCTCCTTCCGTCTAGCCTCTTTGCGTGCTTTCTTCTCTTCTTTCATCGCCCTCTTCTCCATCTTCCGCATGGCCTTTTGCATGCGTCGTTTCTCCGCGTCATCGTCACCCGGGGCTGGCGCATCTCCAGATGGACCGCCTGTTGGGCTGCCCTGCGCTTCATCACCGTTTGAGCCAGCATCAATAGTCTTCTTGGTCGGAGCAAACCCTCTAAAGAGATTGTGAGTCAAACAAGACACGGCATGGTGTATTAGAGGAGAGCGTACAAAGCTTGAGACATAGCTTCCTCTTCAGCCTCCTTGATTCTCTTAATCTCGGCCTGCTTCTCGGCCTCTCCCATGTCCGAATCTCTGTTGTACCAGTGTACGTCCTTGTTCTTCTGCCATCGTCCCGTCGGAGCATTGATGCTATGTCCGAGGTAGTGCTAGTTGAGCATGAATGTCAGTTTCTTCGCGCATCGGTGGCGTGCAAACGACTACTCACCTCTCTGTCTTTATCCGCCGATACGTCAGACCACTTGAACTCGGCTTGTCCACCTCTTGTGCCTCCTCGAATGGGCTCGAACATGCTTTTGTTGTTACCGTGTTTCTGCTTCTCGTAAGAACAACTAGACCCAGTGCTGCACCTAGTGCAATTGAGAAAACAGTATAGGCGCAGTAAGGTGATACTCGGGCCGGAACAGAAGAATAAGTCGACGAACAAGCTGCGTTCAACACGTGTGTGCAGAGAACATCCAGAAAAGGAAATGACGGAAGGACCCACACAAGCCCATAGCTGTGGCGTCTCATACAATAGCCAGTTCAAAATCTCAAGGCAAAAGGAAAGAAAGGAGCCTTGGAGCTTACTTATCACGTACATCTAATAGCATGACGTGTTCTGCCCTCTCTAGATGCTTTTCGGTCCCGGCAGCTAAGACTTACCATTGACCTCGGTTCTCGAATCTTTACATGGATATATTATCCAGTAGTATCATGCTATTACATGTAGACATCTGTATAGCTTATCGGAAGCGACTGGATGTTGTCAATAAGTAACTAAAAAGGCGTCCAGTTTCTTAATTTGCCTTCAGGCTTCAGGGATAGACCATAGCTGGCTTATCACGATGCGTGGCCGAGCCGCCAGGTACCAGCACGTAACGCTGTTCGAACTCTCGTACATTTGGAAGTTCTGCAAAAATGGTTCCAGGAATTGAAAATAAAAATTGAAAAGACACTTGTATGTAAAGGCAACTCCAGGAGCAAGGGTTCATACTTTGTGTCGCGAGCTCGACCTGGCGTGCTTCCCGCGGCTGTGGGGGTATGTGTACTTCCACAAAGAAAAGAATTTAGACTCCTTATGACCGAGGCAGGCCATTCCGTGATGAACTTTGCCGAGGCGGATAACAAAAGAAAGGAAGTTCAAGACTTTTCAGAAGAGGACTCCGAGTTCGAAGCCGTATTTTAGGATGTGCATGTACATGTACATCCCAGGTCTAATTGTAGCGGCTTTACGGAATAGCATCCAATATTGAACACCGGCATTCAAATCCAATCTGGAAAGGTTATCTATGTATTTACAAACAAGCCGCAGTCCGGACGGCGGAAAAGGCATCCTAGGTCTAAAATAGCCAATGTCAATGCAAGTCTTCGAAAGAAAAGGTCCTAAGTCGCAGACAATGCGGAGTGGTCATCCTAGCAGCGCTTCTACTGACAGGAGCTGAAGCGACGCGTCTCCGATGATCTTTTTGAGTTCCAGAGCCTTGAAACGCGCACGGACGAGCTCGTCAAGCAGTATAGCGAAGCGAACATCACGAAGGGTGATCCCAGGCATGCGTTTTTTCTTCGTGTCGGGTTGCGAAGCCAGAGGAAGGCGTACGGCGCTGTGCGTGCTTGTCCGTATCGTAAACGTAATCTCGCCGATAATCCGCTCAACATGGTGCTGTTTGTATCAACAAAATCAGGCACACATCCACTTCAGGAAAAGAGACTGCAAACGCACATTTTCCTTCTCCTCAAGCTCATTAAGCAGTGCATCAAGTTCTTCCTTCGTTTTGGTCTTATCCGGTTCATCTGAAGGAAGGTGGAAGGACGTCTGTAGTGCAGCGTATTCGATTAATTCACCCGTAGGTTTGCCAGTTTTATCCCGCTTCTCCCATATATGCTTTGAGACAGACCATTCATGCGCGTAGAGCGCGGGGAAATATTTGTCAATGTCTTCCTGCGTGACAAGCGGTGTCGGCCAGCCGTGCACAGGAATTGGAGGTTCAAGGATATGAGCATTGGATTGAGAGTTACTCCGTGCGTCCTGCATGCTTGTGGACGGTATAAAGTTAAACTTCGATACGCCTTCCGATGCTGACAGGCCGGCTCCGGTTGAGGAAAAATATCGCGTAGGTAGATAAAAGCTAGCCTCAAAGCACTGATTACGACTAGCGGAGGCGGGCTTCAGAAGGCTATCCAAATGCCCGAGCTGTGCGGATGGAAAGAGCTGGATGAGCCGATTCGGGTGATGTGATAGTGTCGAGCTCTTCCGCTGGACTCGCGGGGACTTCGCTGAAGTATGAAGTATGCGAACATTCGTCGCCGTCATCGAGCTGTCGACGAGGCGCATCGAGGAAGTAAAGTATAGGTAAGACCAAGTAAGGACGTCAACAATTAGGGAAAGACAAAGGTTACATTTTGTATTCGTGAGAAATATCTGAAATGTAATCCCCGACCAATCATGGACTTGGAAGACAAGATCATCATAAATTCAAAACACGCCATGTCTCTCGTACCATTCTCCCCAACTCCCCTTCTCCCCCATTCTTGCTTCACCGCCTGGCTCGCCGAGCATTATATCGAAACTAGAATTGTGCCCTAGCTCGAGCAAGTAGACACGATGGCAATCTACCAGGCGACGGCGTCTGCACCAGTTAACATCGCATGCATCAAGTCAGATCTCCTCGTTTCTTATATATGCTATAAGTTTGAATCCTGATTTATTTATCGCAGATACTGGGGGAAGCGGGACACGAAACTCATTCTTCCGACCAACTCATCTTTATCTGTGACGCTTGACCAGGACCATTTGCGCTCGACAACCACCTCTCGCGCGGACTCCTCGTTCAAGCACGATAGGCTCTGGCTGAACGGCACGGAGGAGGAAATTAAGGAAGGCGGTCGCCTCGCGACATGCATTGCAGAGATGAGGCGGCTACGCCGTGATGTCGAAAAGAAGGCTGGGACGCCTCAGGTAATCAAACAAGCGCGCGTGTATTTAACGAGGCGCTAATTGCATACATACGCGACAGATATCAGAGTACCCCGTGCATATATCCTCGCACAATAATTTCCCGACAGCTGCTGGTCTCGCATCATCTGCGGCCGGCTTTGCTGCGCTCGTCGCGTCGCTCGGCGCGCTATACGAGCTGCCCGCTTCGCCCTCCGACCTTTCGGTGATCGCGCGGCAAGGCTCTGGCTCCGCGTGCCGCTCGCTCTTCGGGGGCTTCGTCGCATGGGAGATGGGCTCCAAAGCGGATGGCTCCGACTCGCGCGCCGTCGAGGTTGCGCCCCGCGCACACTGGCCGGACTTGCATGCACTCATCTGCGTCGTCTCGGACGACAAGAAGGGCACATCCTCGACGTCCGGCATGCAGCGCACCGTCGAGACCTCGGCCCTTTTGCAGCACCGCATCAAGGAGGTCGTCCCCGCGCGCATGCGCGCCATCGCCGAGGCGATCCAGGCACGCGACTTTCCCGCGTTTGCGCGTCTCACGATGGCGGACTCGAACCAGTTCCACGCCGTGGCGCTCGACACGGAGCCGCCGATCTTCTATATGAACGACGTCAGCCGTGCGATCGTCGCGCTCATCGTTGAGTACAACCGCGCGGTCGTCGCGGCCGGGGGCGAGATCCGGGCCGCGTACACGTTCGACGCTGGCCCGAACGCAGTGATCTACGCACCGGCGGCGCACATCAAGGAGATCGTCGAGCTCGTCGTGGGCTACTTCCCGCAGACGCAGCCGTTCAAGGACGTGTTCAGCCTGTTCGCGGGCGCGCAGCCGCTCGGGGGCGTGCCAGTTGGGTTCAACGCGGCGGTCGCAAAGAAGTTCGAGGCCGGTGCGGTGAAGGGTTTGATTCACACCCGTGTGGGCGATGGGCCGAGGGTGTTGGGATCTGAAGATGCGTTACTTGGTGCGGATGGACTGCCAAAGGTGCAGGCTTGACATGTACAATTAGATGGTGCGATGAAACTTGTATTCACAATTTTAGGATGGATAGATTGACCTTTGCGGAATAGTGCGCAACCTGAAGTTGTGAAAATAAAGAAGACAAGTGTATTGAATATTATATTAATGCACAACTTGTATAGGGGAGACATGAGAATTATCCAATTCAAACACGACCTCGCCTTTCAGATGAAGAAAGCGCACGAGACCTGACAACAAATCACACGAATTCATGCCTTCCAATGCGCAGAGGTATGCGAGAGCTTCAGCACAGATTCTGCGAAACACGCGCCTCATGCAGGTCATAAGATGGGGGACGGACTCTTGGCAAGTAAGCGTTCATGGGACGGCGCAGCAGTACAACCGCATCATTAAAAATTACTGATTTTTAATAGGAAAATGCACCGAGTGAGGCGGGGGGAAATAGACAGTTCTCGTTTTTGAGAAGACATTGGAGTTTAACATAGTATAGACTCGCGGGCCTTGGTGTATATATGTATCGGGAAGGCTAGTCTTGGATTTGGCCTTGTGATGAGATCAGGTGAGTCTTGTCGCTGTTCAAGAGCTAGTATATTCACACTGCGGTAAACCACGAGCCGCCTATGATGTGAAATACGTGAAATCAGGCTTGGGAACGAAATTGAAAACAAGAGAACCAAAGGTAGGAGGTGAGAGGAGTAGCATTTGGTTTCTCCCCCGGAACTACAGTGTATTATCTTCAAGAAATATCAGAGCACAAACAGACGCTCCTGCCATTATATTATCGAAATCAGTCTTTCCATGTACTTACTATAGATGTAGCAGCAGCAAACCCATCGACTCGTTCGTAGGTTGTCAGAAAATAGCCAGTGTCCCTTCGGTGCTAGTAGACTAGATCTGTCGTCGCTAACCGCAACGACGGCAAGCAAGGTTTCCAGCAGAGCAGAAGAAGAAAAAAGACAAGGCTCGAAGGCCTGAGCTCGCCGCATATTAGAACATGGTCAACGACGAGCTCGACGAGCTCGAGAACGACTGCGATGACGGCTGACTCAAAAGGGTTGTGACTTGTTGTGACTACACTGCCCGTTGTCGTTCGCCTCGATCGACTTGACGCATACGCACTCGTCTGACCGAACTCCACTGCATCCATTGTCCTCGGTGAGCCCTTCATCGTCAACGACGTCCGCGCAGTTCGCTCATCGTTGCTGTTGCGCCCCCGCCGCCCGCGACATCCTAGAGGTACATATTAGCTCATCTTGATCGACGTCGCTCCTTGCCCCTTTGTTCATTTCCATTGTCGCCGAAACACAGTCACTCCCGGTCGCCGTACCGCATCCCGCCCCGGCGTCAGATGCCCGGCACCCACACCTGCAATGTATTTCAACCCGCCCCCGCAGACTTCGCCCGCTATTACACACAAGCTTCAGAACCATCACGACGCATGGGGTCGCCCTCACCAGCACCAGCACCATCCCGTTCTTACCGCCGCAGGCAACGGTGTCGTGGCACCCCCGCCCTCGGGCTACACCCTTTATACCAACGGCGCTCTCCAGCACCACCCCCATCCCCATGCACTACCTACACACCCGCCACTCCAGCACCAGCACACCCAGCACCATCACCAGAATTCCCTTTCGCTCCCCAGTTTCTCGTCTCCCCCAAATGGACACAACCCCCAACAGCACGCGCTCGGTGTCGCACAGGCGTCACCTCCGGGTACAATAGGTCAGATCATGTCTCAGCATTGGCAGCAACAGTTGCTCAAGTATGATGTGCGTACACTCGCTCCTTATTGTGCGATGTATTAATTTTGACTGCGCATATTACTTACCTCCACTAGATGATCCGCGCCTCTCGATCCCCGTTCCACCGAGCACGGCAGAGTGCTCTGGCAGCCCGCCCGACGACGAAATCCGCCATTCCTATCACGGATCCCAACCGCGTTAAGCCGCCATTAGAGACAAAGGAAGAGGGTTCAGGGTCGGAGAACGGTAGCGCGGAAGAGCGGACGCCAGAAAACCACCCTTCTTCTACCGCTGCACCCATTGCGCCTGCGCCTCGGCCAACAGCAACTAAGGCGTCGGAGAACTCTTGGAGCTCTCTGGACATGGGCGGGATTAACCTTAAGAACATTTCACGGGGCTCGGGTCTCTGGTCATTCACCTTCCTCCAGAACCTGTACCTCAATCACAATGCTCTCCAATCTGTACCTCCCGACATCTCTCGACTCAAGCATTTGGAGCTTCTTGATCTTTCAGGCAACATCTTGCAGAGTGTTCCGCCGGAGCTTGGTATGTTAACAACCTTAAAGGAGCTTTACTTGTTCGACAATCACCTCGTTACGCTACCATGGGAGCTAGGGACATTACATCAACTTCAGACTATCGGCATCGAAGGCAACCCGCTTGATGCTCAGTTGAAGGATATCGTACAGAGGGATGGGACGCCGGCGCTCATTGCATGGCTCCGGGACGAAGGTCCTAAACCGGATGATCCTCCACCTCGCGTGTGGCAAGTCTTGCAGACAGACGCGGAGCGGAAGGCAAGCGAGTCGGACCCATCTGTCGAGTCGCTGACTGTGCTCTGTTACAACATTCTATGCGATAAGTACGCGACGGAGCGGTTATACGGGTATACGCCGAATTGGGCGCTCCAATGGGATTATCGTAAAGGCAACATCCTGGCCGAGGTGATAGGTTATAACACGGACTTCGTATGTCTCCAGGAGGTTGATGTGGCGCAGTACGAGGACTTCTTTTTGCGGAATCTCGAGGAACAAGGTTATGAGGGAGTGTATTGGCCGAAGTCGAGAGCAAACACGATGGAGGACTCGCAGCGGCGACTCGTTGACGGATGTGCTACATTTTACAAGGCATCCAAGTGAGCCCTTGGTTATAGATTGTTAAAATCTATCAAGCTGCTAACGAATACTAGATACAAACTGGTCGAAAAGCAACTTATCGAGTTCCGTCGCGTCGCGATGCAAAGATCGGATTTCAAGAAGACGGACGATATGTTCAACCGAGTACTCCAACGGGACGATATTGCCGTGGTCGCACTCCTCGAGAGCAAGGCAACTGGTTCGCGATTCATCATCGTCAACGTGCATATTTATTGGGACCCACAATTTCGTGACGTCAAGCTCGTACAAGCCGCGCTGCTTATCGATGAGATCGACAAGATCGCTGCTCGATTTGCGCGTTACCCGCCGCCTCCGCCTCCCCCGCCGGGCTCGGATCCTGACGAGTTGCCGTCCAGACCGCCTCCTGTGTACTCGGATGGAACGAAGATCCCGACGATCATTTGCGGGGATTTCAATTCGGTGCCGGAGAGTGGCGTCTATGAATTCTTTGCGAACGGGACGGTGGCATCAGACCACGCAGACTTCATGTCGCACGTCTATGGGCACTACACATCGGAGGGCCTACGTCACCGTCTCGGGCTGAAAAGCGCGTATGCGGCTGTCGGCGAGCTGCCGTTGACAAACTACACACCGAGTTTCCAGGGAGCAATTGACTATATCTGGTACACGACGAATAATTTGACTGTCACGTCTCTCTTGGGTGAGGTGGACAAGGAGTATCTGTCGAAGGCCGTTGGGTTCCCGAATGCGCACTTCCCGTCAGAGTGAGTGCCGTCTTACTTTCTTCCGGGTTGATCTTTCTGATCGCTTTGTTTTCTCGCAGCCATGTGTGTATACTCAGCGAGTTCCGGGTAAAGCCACCTAAAGACGCGCCGTCGCATCCTCCACCATCATTCCCTCCGAGCAAATCGTCGTCGTGAGGAGCACCTCGTCCCTTTCTGTACGTCGCCATTTCGCTCCCTGCAGGTGTACTTTATCCTTTCTTAAGTAAATAATTTTCTTGTTTGCTTGTCGTCTTATATTCGTCGCACCATGTCTGTCCCCTATCGCAGAATGTCGTCGCTTCCCCCGCTCATTGTTTTGTGTGTGATATAATTACCCCTTTCACATTCTCCCTCACCCGTTCCTTAAACCCCCTTTCTTCTTGTCGGTGTTCGCAGATGTTATTTTTCACATTTCTTTCCTTCTTTCTCCGTCCTCTCCTCGTCCTCACTGTAGCCTGCTCGATGTACGACGTGCCGTATTTCCCTCTTTCTCTCTCCGCCTGCGTCTAAGCTTTTTTTTATTTCAGTGCATGATTGAGTCCCGATCTCTTCCCCTCGTACTATAGCGTCGACAGCTGTGCTTTTTTGTTATGGTATACATGGTAAATATGAATGCAAAAAAGACATTTTCCTATCTCTTTTCTTTTCTTAAGTTCTTAAGTAAGTAATCGGTGACATGCGCGAGCGTGACACGGTAGCCTAGAAGTACGAACGCGTCTCTTTTCCTCGACGCGTCCAAATTGCAACTCAGCTTCGATTCTTTTCTCAGGTCCACTCAGTCATTCTGCGCTTTCAAGATCTCCTCCGTTGTTCCTCTCTCACTCCAACCATCATCTTCTCGAGAATATCTTTACATTTTGTCTCGTTCGGGATTCAGCTTCGGCATCGTCTCGTCAGCACTCTCGCAGTAGCAGGGAGTCTGCCAGCGGGTGCACCGATGCGCGTCCTTTGTGTCGCTGAAAAGCCGTCCATCGCGCGTTCAATAACCGGAATTCTGTCTGGCGGTCAATATGAAACAGTATGTCTACCCAGTCCTTTGATAGCTGCCTCGCTGACACGTTCCGCCGCGCCAGCGCGCAACGCGGAATAAGTACATCCGGAACTTCGACTTCATGTATCCGCAGACACGCGCGACGTTCACCGTCACCTCCGTCTCTGGGCACCTCATGTCACACGATTTTGACGAAGCGCACCGCGCGTGGGGCTCGTGCGACCCGTTCACGCTGTTCGACGCGCCCGTCGAGGTGAAGGTCGCGAAGAGCGCGCTGACGATCGAGGAGAACCTCAAAGCGGAGGCGCGCCGCGCGGACGAACTCATGATATGGACGGACTGCGATCGCGAGGGTGAAAATATTGGCTCGGAGGTCGCAAAGGTGTGTCGGCGGGCGAATCCGCGGATTAGGGTCACGCGGGCGCGGTTCAGCGCGGTTATTCCTCAGTGAGCGGTGCTTCAGAGCGAATGGCAATGTATCTAATCACTATGCACAAAGACAAATTCATAATGCTGCGCAGCACCCTGTGCAGCTCGACCAAGCACAGGCGGACGCCGTCGAGGCGCGCACGATCCTCGACCTGCGGCTCGGTGCAGCCTTCACGCGCATGCAGACGCTCGCGCTGCAGCGGCGCTTCGGGCAGATCCAGGATGCGGGCACACCTGTCTCGTACGGGCCGTGTCAGTTTCCGACGCTCGGCTTCGTCGTCTCGCGCTACGAGCAGGTGCAGTCCTTTGAGCCCGAAACGTTCTGGTACATATACCTCTCACTCTCGCGCGCGGCGCTGCCGGAGGCGGAGAAGAACAAGGGTGGGAGGGCCGCTGCTGAGGAAGAGACGACAGAATTTTCGTGGAGACGCGTGAGACTATTTGACTTCTTGGCGTCATCGGCGATATACGAGCACGTTCTAGCCAACCCGAGCGCGCGGGTGACGAAGAAAACTAGCAAGCCAACGAAGAAATGGTGTGAATTTTCTATTCTCCCGTATTTGTATGGGCTTCATACTCATGTCGAATGCTACAGGAAACCACTACCTCTTACTACCGTAGAACTCCAGAAGGCTGGTTCGAGGCTGCTGAGACTAGCGCCGAAGAAGGTCCTGGATGTTAGTTCTCCTGTACTTCTTTTCAATCCCTCTCTGCATCTTGGCTCACTACTCCGATTAGGTTGCAGAAAAGCTCTACCAACAGGGACTTCTATCTTACCCTCGCACAGAAACCGACCAATATGACCCCCAATTTGACTTTATGACGCTCATAGGAAAGCAGACTACTGATCCGGGCTGGGGTGCATTTGCAGCACAGTAAGTTCCGTTTTAGCTGGCCCTTTTTAGAAGGAAACTAGGAATTGAACTTGATCTAGACTTCAACAGGGCGGCTTCACCTCTCCACGCAAAGGCCAGAAGAACGACAAGGCTCATCCGCCGATTCATCCCACGAACTACGCAGGAAACCTCGTCGGGGACGAGAAGCGGGTGTACGAGTTCGTCACGCGGAGGTTCCTGGGATCCTGCTCGAAAGACGCCGAAGGTCATGAAACGACCGTCGAAGTGCTTTGCGACGGGGAGTACTTCTCTGCGTCAGGTGCGTACATTTTATTTTATTTTATTTGGCTGTCTCAACTATGCGGACCGCTAACATCACGCGTTGCCTTCTTTTTCGACAATGTATGTGCACAGGCCTCATTGTGCTGGCCAAAAACTACCTCGAGGTCTACACGTACGACAAGTGGAGCGGGCGCTACCTCCCGCATTTCGAGGAGGGCGAGGAGTTCATGCCATCAGTATGCGAACTCCGTGAAGGCCAGACGACGCGTCCTAACCTCCTTACCGAAGCCGACCTTGTCGGCCAGATGGACAAGAACGGTATCGGTGAGCGCTCTATTTGCTTTATGTTTATCTTGCTACGGCACAGTTCGATGAGCTGACTTCTTGTCTGGGATGGTAGGCACGGATGCGACAATCGCGCAGCACATACAGACGATTGTCGATCGTGGGTATGTCATTGAGCGCAATGAGGGTGCGACTAAGTACCTCGTACCGTCCACGCTTGGAATCGGGCTCATTGAAGGGTACAATGACATCGGCTTCGATAAGAGTCTGAGCAAGCCACATTTACGACGTGACGTGCGTGACGATTCCGCCCTTTCTTTCTTTCAAATCTGATTGCTGACTTCTATCTTTTTTGGCAGACCGAAAGAGCAATGCTCGCGGTCTGCGAGCGGACCAGGTCAAAGAACGACATGCTCGCGCAGAGCATCGAGCAGTATAAGGAAGTCTTCGTCAAGGCGCGGCGGGAGTTCGACAAGGTTGTTTCCGTAAGTTTATTTATTTGTTTGATTTTTGGACTTCTGATCGTTTAAGCGTGATTTTGTAATTAGAGTGTGAGTAGATACCTAGAAAGAGAGGGAAGGCAAGAGGGCGGGGGTGCAACTGCTCCAGCGAGAGGTGCGGGAGGCGGTGGGAGAGGAAGGGGAGGTCGTGGCGGTAATGATGGTGCGGGAGGAGGTAGAGGCGACGGTGGTGGCGGAGGTGGTGGTGATGGCGGTGCTGGAGGAGGGCGGGGAGGAGGCGGCCCGCCGTCTCGTGGCGCACCTCCTGGTGATGGTGGAGCCCGACCGCGACGACGTCGACCTCCAGCTCGTAAGAACGACTCTGACGATGGTGAGGGTCATCATTTTCTTTTCTCGAATGAGTTCTCATGAAAAAAAAAATTCTAGAAAAAATCGACATCGACGGACCTACCCTAGCACCGGCTCCTGCATCCCGAGCACGTCCGCCATCCCGTCCACCGCCGTCTCACTCAGGCGCACCTTCTGCTCCTCCTTCTCGCGCCCGCCCATCACCAGTCGCCATACCGGCATCACGCCCCGCTTCGTCGTCGTCCGTAGATGTGAAATGCCGCTGCAACGTGCATGCCGGGGAGCGAACCATCGTGAAGGAGGGTGCAAACAAGGGTAGGCGGTTCTGGACGTGCGGGAGTTCGGGAAAGTGTAACTTCTTCGAGTGGATGGACGGTCCTTCGTCTGGGCCTGCGTCACGCGCGCAGAGCTCGTCGAATGGTACCGCTCTACCTCAGAGGACTATGCCTGAGCAATCGGTGAGTCCTTATTTCTCGATGGTTTCCCTCCTTAACACTAAGGTATCTTTCAACCGTCTAGTACGTCGACCCGGCTGTTATGCGCAACAACAATGGAAACAGGACTGTCCCCACGCCTTCGCAGCTCTGCAAGTGTGAATTGACGCCGGTGCAGCGAACTGTCGTGCGCGAGGGGCCGAATCAGGGACGGAAGTTCTGGGTCTGTCCGAACTCGGAGCTTGCACAATGTGGCTTCTTCCTGTGGGACGAAGATAATATACCAGGCTCGCGCGCGTCAAGCAATGTAAATGCTGGATCAAATGCCTTGGGTGGTAGCGGAGGTCAGACGGGGGACTGCTTCAAGGTATATGCGTTCCGTTGGATTATCCGAGAATACGAGCTGACTTGGCGCCATTAGTGCGGAGAACCAGGCCACTGGGCAAGCTGTGAGTTCTTGTGTGGGACGCGACCAATTTTGTTTTCAGTACTCACTGATTTTTTCTTGCAGCTTGTCCAAACCCAGCTCAAGCTGGCAGAAACCAGTACGACAAGCATGGGAGCGTCTGCTGCTCCCAGCTCATCTTCCACGGCGTGCTTTAAATGTGGCGAAGAGGGCCACTACAGCAGCTGTGCGTCTTGACAAATGGCAAATTGAAACAGGCCAGATTGATTGTTAACTGCGTTCGCAAAATAGCATGCACGAATGGCGGTTCAGGCTCCAGAACGGACTCTCGGGCCAATTCGAAGTCATATGACACGCCGTCCTACGGCGCGTGCTTCAAGTGTGGGGAGGAGGGCCACTTCAGCAATGGTGAGTCTCGAATTAGTTTACTTCCCTTTCCCATGGCAAACTCTGAACGACCCATCAAAGCATGCCCGAATGGAGACTCGGGTGGCGGGTCAAAGCCCAGGAGCCGCAGCGCGTCGAAGCGCGGGAGGGGCCGCGAAGCATCGACAAGTCGGAGCTCCAGCAAGCGCGGCGCGAAGAGCAAGTCGCGTTTTGCTGCTGCGGACGACTGAGTGATGGAGAATAAAGATAAAAGGACGTGGAATAAACGGAGACTCGGAAAGAAGGCGATATTGTATGTATGTATTTGCTAAGTAATGAACTCGTAGATTATCGGTACATAGATGGAAATTTGTAATTTTCTCGAGACATTTGTACATAGCGCCCCAGTGCAAATCGTGTATTGAAGTAGCGTAAACCACAGAGAAAGTACTACTCAGGTCAATGTAAGAGTTGTCCAGCCGCCTGCTGGGACGGTTCTCGGAGAATAAGCTCTTTCGGCTACATAGCCTCTGTGGGTCCTTTGGCGATCCCCCAAAGAATTTCGTCACGGTGGCCCGCACAACCCTAACTTGAAGTGCTCTTTTGTTTTTGTTTTTGTACGGTTATTAACCTTGGATTTTGCATATATCAAACGAAACTAGATTTCTGGATGCTCAAAACATCTGCACATCTTTGAGCGACATCTATAATATTGCCATTCAATATTTTTATCAGTGTTAAGGGGAGTAAAAGTCATGTATGTCAGCAGTGAAGATCCATTATATATTTTTGTTGAAATACGAGGGGAAAGGTCGCCAGCAATCGCACACAGAGAGGTCCGTTTGACCCGTTGGCGGTGGTGGGCCGTGGGCAAACGTGATAGATAGCAGGTTACAGACCGTCAGCCTATATGCTACTTGCTTACTAATCTACCCGATTTGTCCGTTACCCCGAAACAGTTTTTGCGGGTTCGCAGAAATTCCAACAATGTTATATCCATGGGAGGCTGGTGAATTGCGCATAAGACTAAGCGAAGAGAGCCACAGCGTCCCGTGGCTGTCACACATCGCGCGTCTGTTACACCTTCTGTCACAGTCAGCATTGAGACGCGTCGCGCTTTATTTCGCATCGACACTGAACGTGCTAATTTCTATCCCATTACTCTCAAATGGCAAGACACGCCCGTCACGAAGAAGAGGCCGATGTGATGGAGGTTGAAGCCAACTCACAGAGGAGTGACCTTGCGTACGACCCAGACCAGGACAGAGACGAGAAGCGCGAGATCAGGAAGAACTACAGGTCTCTGCAGGAGGACGGTGAGCTCTCCATAACTTGCCAAAACAAGTTCGGCGCCAAAATTCTCCTGTCCTAGAGAGCCTTTTGAGTGCAAATGCCATCGGAGTCGACTCGTTGACGCAGAGAATCCAGGCGGCCGACAAGCTCTTCAAGCGCGGTGAGGACATGCTCCGACTTTGTCTTGGGGGACGATACTAATGAGGCACGCCGACGTTCTGCACAGTCAAGGGTCCTCAGGAGGCAACTCTCGACTCCGCCTTCCTTGTCACAGCATCAAATCTCGGCGCGGCCAAGGCACGTCAGATGCGCGCAGATGCTGGCGGATTTGACGTCGATGACTTTGTGGCCAAGCTGGTCACTTTCATGGGCGGGCGATGGGAAGGAGAGGAGCGTATTGATGCAGATGATGAAACTGTCGAATTTGAGGCCGACCAGACTCTTAATTGGGAGCTCATTGGGCGACGGGCGCTGGCTAAAAGTCGAAGAGTGCCAGCCACGGATTTCATGTGAATACCAGAGCTTTAGTCGATAGTGGAAATTAAGCTCATTTTATTTTTTATTTTCTAGGCTTGGTCCTCTCTCTGTCGAACAAAAGAAGAGGACTGTTGTCAAACGGACACGGCTCGAGAAGAGCGACGAGGTTGAAAAGCGCCCACAAGAGGTCGGTTGCTTCATTCTCGAATTCGCTCGTATTATTAACATTCTATCTATGAAGCTCAAAGAGGATGACATTGAAAAATCGGAAAACGAGACGACTAAAAATGTAGTCATGGTACGTCTTCGTTCTTTTCGCATGCGTATGTTGTGGTTTTTATATTGACCGATGAATCATCCAGGTTGAGAATTTCCTGACAAAACAAAAGGCCCCAATAAATATTTTCCGTCTCATCGTGAATCCGCAAAGTTTCGGACAGAGTGTAGAGAATCTATTCTATCTGTCTTTCCTTATTCGAGACGGCAAAGCCGCTCTCGAGATTGACGTGGATTCGGGCGAACCTATCGTCTGTTCGTCTCAAATCTTTTACATACCGTGTTCGTTACTGGTATCTAAACATTGCTTTTAATAGGGCTTTGTGAAGCACCGACAGACCAGGACTATGCGGAAGGTTTACGCAAGAAACAGATGGTGATGGAGCTCGACGTAGAAACCTGGAAGGTCAACTCCACTTCAAAATTGAGACCGTGTTTATACTAATCCTGCATATAGAAAGCAATCGAAGTGTTCGACATCAAAGAGTCTGCGATGCCAACAAGGAAAGCAGCGAGGACAAAGCTAGGAGGTAAATGGTACGGATAGTCGTGCGGTTCATATCGAATCCGCTCTCTTGATAATTTAGGTTTAGATGTATTTGTGATTTGGTACGGTACAGTCAACGGTAGTATTCAGTATGTGGACAGATGGTCTTTGTTTTGCGTCTGTATAGCATGTACGGTTCATGTTCAGACTTGCGCCGAATGCGCCAGGTGTCAGGAGTTTGTGCCGCGAGCCAGCGTTATGTAGAATTAAATGTAGCATCAGAATGGGAAAACACTAGAAAAACACAGTTTAAATGAGTCGGCTACGATGTCTTCATCTCCTCGTCTTCATCCTTCTTCGCTAGATCGTGCTTTTTCAGTAAAGCATCGACCTCTGCGGGTCGATAGATCTTGGCCCGCGGCGTCTTCGTCTCAGGGTCCAAAGTGAGAGTTGCGAACTCGACTGAGAAAGGGGAGAATAAACGATAGGGATTCAGCTCTTCGCGACCAAACTTCTAAGGTCAGCCCACTCACGCTTTTCACTGCCCAGTGTCGTGCTGTCCATAGTTTTGCTCATCGTCTTCAGCACAAGACCGATCGCGTCCTCCAATGTGACATCGTCCTTGTAGTCCTGCTTCAGCAGGCTCTGCGCGGTGCCGTTATTCGCGCCGATGCTCGTCGCTTTCCAGCCCGAGTAGTTGCCGGACGGGTCGGAGTGGTAGAGCTGGAACTCGTAATGCGGGTCCCAGCCCGCGTAAAGGAGCGACACGCCGAATGGGCGGAGACCTGATAAATCGTTGTCAGACTTCCGGGGGAGAAAACAGATCCGTCGTTTAGCAGGGAGAACGTACCGCCGTACTGCGTGTATCCTTGCTTCAGATCGCATAAACGCTCCGCGAGTAGCTCTACGGGTATATCCTCATTGTACGAGAAGAGATGCTGCTGCGCCGCCTGGCGCGCGTAATTTACGAGTGAGTTCGCATCAGCTGTGATTCCGGCGACACCAGCCACGACATTTCTAAGATTCGAGATAAGGAACGACAGCTCGAAGAGACGTAACCAACAAGAAGGGTATCAAGGACATACGAGTTCAATAGGAAGATCTTCTCTCCACTCCCACCATACCCGCCAGTCGTTGCGCCCGACAAGTCCAAAAGCTTGCCTGTCACCTTCTTTTCCGCTGCAAGGACTACACCGTCCTTCGCGAGGACGCCCAGGACCGTTCCGGCGTGAGAAATTGCCTCCATGGCATATTCGACTAGCAATGCACTCGTCAGACGAGCGGTCCGTTTTAATAGAACAGAACCATACTTTGGTACAAGCGGCCTGAAATGAGATTCAGATATCAGCAACGAGTTTGTATGGGAGAATCATGAGGACATACCTTCCGGCGAGAAGATAGTGGTACGGCCTGCATAAAGTCATATTCTGTGAGTCTTATAGACGTCAGCCCCGTAATCAGTTCTACGCACTGTCGTATCGTCTTGCCTAAGCGAACAAAAGGAATCAGTATTTTATGAAAGAGCAAACGCGAATATGTTGCTACCATGTTGTGTTCGTAGTGCTTTCGTAGAGGTAGAGACGTGAGCGCAAGGACGCGAGGGACGACGCGTCAGTGTCGCTGCAGCGGTTACGCGTCCAAAATTTCCTTTTTTGAATAAAGCACGTGGAACAGCGATGATAAAAATGCGCAAGGAGTTTACTACGCGCGGAAAGATGATACAGTAAAGGAACCACAGCTACACTTGTGGGGACGAAAAGTATGTAGCCAGCAACTAAAAGGGTTAATGGAAATACTGTACTATTTACAAGAAACACAATTAGTATAGTCCTACTAAGGCAAGCTTGAAGAGGCAGATGGAGAACAGACGGGGAGTATTGGCTCGATGTACAGATGCAAGAAAGCGTTTGCGATTTAGCATGGTCGCGAGAAGTCTATCGAATCATAAGACGGTGGAGGCTGTACATGCGAAGCGTATGCTATGGGGTATTCTTCCTCATCAGGAGGCGGATGGGAGGGCGGGAAGTAGATCGTCGGACGCGATGAATGCGAAAACGTAGACGAGGGGGATGCTATCAAGTCCGTGTCGCGCTCTGATATATTCCTCAAGCGCAGCGGCGAAGTCGTGGGTATAGTCCGACGCTGCCCCGAGGAAGTATGTGGCCGGCTCATCTTGGGGGGAACCGGGCGATTGTCATGGACAGAGCGTTGACGCAGCGGCTTTGAAATGGACGGATCTCCGCTGGTGCTTGGACGTGACGCCTCGTCCGACGAAGGCTTCGCCGACGCGAGCGTTGCCTCCGAGGCAATGCGCCTTAAAGTTGGCCGGGGCGCTTCTTTCGAAGCAGAGGATGACGCCTCAGTCGAGATTGGCCGGCTGGAAGGGCCGGCGGTTGGCTGTTCCATCGCGTAGGAAGACGTAGCCACCGCCGAAATTGGCGAAGGCGTGGCTGGACCTGAGGCAAAATCGCCAGATGGCGATACTGACAACGAAGTCATGATAGACCCTGACGGGTCGGAGGACATTCTCCAAGGCCTCGGCAAACTTGGCACAGGAGGGATGTCGGACGTAGGGGTACGAGGGAGAGGGCGGAAAGGCCGTTTAGACTCGGTTGTAGATGTGGACGATGTTCGCTGTGGAGCATGCGCGGAAGAGCTTGCCGACCACTCCGGGGACGCCGGAAGGCTGCGAATTGACTGCCTCGGTGTCTCCGGGCCCAGGATTGACTCCGATGCGCACCTCGCGCGAGTGCTGATGTGCCTCTCTAAGAGACGCTCTTCTCCTGACCGTGCATCACTTATCGACTGGAGTTCGTTTGACAACGGAGAGAAATCGGTCTCGAAGTCGTCTGTTTGCGAAGCGATATCCACTTCTTCGTCGGACCCTGGCAACTCCATTGAGAACGGGTGTGCTGAAATGGTCGTTGTTGTTCTTGATGACGAGGGACGCGATATCGACGATGAACGATCGATGGCAGGAAGAGATGCGCGGACGCCGTATGACTTCTGACGGAAGGCATTCGACATGTGGAATGAGACACTTCTGCCGGAGTGCGAGCGAATCAGGTGTGGCTCATTTTTTGGCAGTCCAGGATGACCAGAAGACGAAGGTACGGGGCTTGCTGGACGAGAAGGAAAGTTCGTGAATGGTTCCGTCTGGATCTCCAGTCGCCAGCGCTGGATTGTTCCTTGAGCACCGAGACGGAATGGGGAAGCAGAAGCACTCGCTGCAGAAGACTCGGCGCTGCCGGCGTGCAACCATTCGTCCTTATCAGCAACGAGGAGCAATGCAGTCGCAATTATGTAGTCCAGCAGGAAAACAGGGACTTTGCGGTATTCGAGTTGCGGCCGTGTTTCATCGTGCTCGTACATGGTCTCGAATATTTTGATTCGGGGAGGGGCAGCCAACATAGCTGGTTCGAGAGTCGCTACAGTCATCTTGGTCTTCGCGGCCAAGAGCTAGATATGGAACCAATCAGGCAAAAAGCACAAAGACTGTGAAAAGGTTAGACCCACTTTGTATAAGCCTCCAGAGCGTTTCCATTTCAAAGTATGTGCATAATGCGGAATGTTGAACAAACGAGAACTTGAATAGATATTAATACATGACGATAATAATACCACTTCGATGATAGCGCTCACCTAGAGAGTTTGGTTCGTCTCAAGAACTCCTCCACATAGCGCTCTCTTCCATGGGCCATCTGAACAGTCACACTCGACCTGATCGAAAGCGGTTTATGCTCTGCGTCCTCATTGCGCCAACTGATAGCGCCGACATGAGCTAATCCCTGCACAGCATCCTCCCGACAAATATTCGTTTTCGAGCCCTGTGTCTCAATGACATAAAGACGCTCTCCATCGTTTGTGATGGTCGTGTCCAGGAATGAGGTGCTCGCAAGCAGCAGAGTCAAGAGGGGGGCGTCTGACGCAGTCGACGGCAGAAACGAGCACGACTTGGACCGCGAGCTCGCGAGCCTCAAATTATCGACGCTCCTGCGCGCAGACGCCAGGCGCGTCAGCGTCGATTTGGGAGCTCGTAAATCGGCCGCGAGAGCGTGGACCGCGCCGGCGAGCGTTCGCGGCCTGGGTGTGGCCTCAGGATCGACGGGGGTTGGGGAAGGGGTCGCAGCTGCCTTTCCTTTGCAATTGCGCATCGTCCGCCAGCGCGACGGTGGACAGAGAAACTTAACGAAGGTGGGTCGAAGAGGTAATAAAGAGCCGCTCGCCGCTGGCCAATAGGCATACCGGGGGAGACAGAAGTCCGTCCAAGTCCGCAGAGGATCATATGCGACGTTTCCTTACGTTGCTACGGACAGGCGGACTTACTTGACCCTCCTGCAAAATCGGGCAAGAAAACGCGTTGAGAAAATGTTCTAATCAGACATCCACCATATGCAATTCGGAGCAGAAGACGTCGATTATCATCCGTCTCGCGGTCCAAAATCCTCACACACCTCGCAAACAAACCGTATGCGTAAATACATCTTACGCATGCAATCCTCTTTTTCTCTGAGTATTTTAGCCCCAAACATTGTATGAAACATATCGGCGGATACCGCCTAAATAGATTGAACTCAAAAGCTGCAGTATCCGAACTAAACTTGTTACCTAATTGCGAAAAGGGTTTCGAATCCACGACGCGTGCGACGCGTCTCTCTTCACGTCCACCACCACCGTTGACTAATTAGCATCTCAACATGTCTTCAGACGCGACCTCGAAGCAGCCCGTGTAGGTCTCCTCGCTGTGCTATTCGCCGCGTCTGTTGAAGCTGACATCGCGCCCGTTCATTAGTGAGGGAACCGAAATAAGCTCCGCTGCGCCTGCGGTTGACAAAGGGAAGGGCAAGCGAACTGCGACAGACGCCGAGCTGGAGGAGTTGGACAAGCGGAACAAGGGCCGCGCGACAAAAGAAGACGAGGAAGATGACGCTGACGACGACGACGATGACGAGGAAGATGAAGACGAAGATGAAGACGACGACGACGATGAGGACGACGAAGTAAGGCACTCTTTTCTCCGCGTCCTCTGATGTCTGCTGAACCCGCACTTTCAAGGAGGAAGACGACCTGGAGGAACTCGACCTGACCCAAATCCGCTCGCGCAGAACTCGCGGTGTGAAGGTCGATTACACCAGCCAGGAGGCGCTCAAAAAAGCCGGCCTGAAGGCCGACGATGCAGACGACGACGAATGAGCAGCGAAGCCGTCCACTCCGCAACACCCGGTACGTACTGTCCTGCGGTCTCGACTGTGCCGAGAAGGAGACTTATTTTTACGTTGCGCAGAAGCCGTTGTTCTCAATCCGAACTTGATTGAATCTGCGCCAACTGCCTTCTGCATCTCCCACTCGATCCTATATTTTTAAATCTCATATTTTTTGTAACCGCATTCACTTGATAGTATACATTGGTATGTGTTGCGGCGCTGTAGCAACTTTTACCGCGAAAAAATTGTGTGATTTGATAAGTCCGACGCGAAAGCTATAGCTCTGTTTCCAATGGTGGAATGTGCTGGTGTGAGATTCGGCTGACGAACTGACGAACGTGCGTATTCTTGACGAAGAGCGACAGATCACGACGAGGAGCTACCCTTGAACCCACTCTATTACAACCATTTATCGCCAACAAAACGTAGGAGCTACCTATCTACGCGCCAAACAGCTCGAGCGCTCACCGACAACTCGTCCATGCTACTCGTCAACCCAAGGGGAGAGAAACAAAGGAAAGCAGAAGGGAGCTGCATCGAACTGGAAAGGAGGAAAGAAAAGCGCAAACTACATAAACATCGAGCGAAGGACGGAAGGAAAGAGGGGGAGTTCGCCGGGATAAATAGATCCGGGGAGGAAGAAGAGACAGTCCGAATGAGAACAAAAAGCGAATTAGAGAACACGAACAAGACAGAAAATTAAACAAATCCGAAGGTATGAGGGTAAATTTCTACAAATGAGTCGCCTGCGCGCCTCAAAACACGCCAACACCTGATGATGTTGAGGTGGGATCACACCCGAAATTCCACCCGCCGCACAACTCGAGTCCCAGAGCTGTGCGCACGTCGAACGACTGATCATCAACGACATCCCCATCGGACTGAACCATCGGAAGCAGGTCCAAAATTCTCTGCATCTCGGCTTCGCCGTCCCAGTCGGGAACAGTCTCCATCGACTCCATCAACGGCGCCGAGACGGGGGTGGGCGCGGTGAGTGGAACGGCTGGCTCTTCGCCGAGAGTATCAGGAAGAGACGACGGCGACACGACGGGTGAACCCGAGAAGATTTCGCGAATCCACGCGTCCATGGCTGCTTCGTCCGCAACCGGTGTGCTGGCACTCGGGGTTGTCGCAAAGTCCGCCGCCGGAGAGGTAGTGATGGGAGAGGGGTAAGCAGATTGAAGAGTCGTGTTGAGTCCACCCGCTGCAGGGCCGACGCGGGGGGGATTGCCGCGGCGGACGCCACCCGTGCTAGGTGGCGAGTGGACTCGGACTCATCTGCGTCTATGATGATGCTCGCGTTCGAGACGGACGGCGAGGGGGTGATGGGAAATACCGGTGTCGTGTGAAATACCGGCGTAGAGGGGACGAGGACGGGGAAAGTGGTCGTTGAATTAGAAGGGGACGGCGATGCGTTCGATGGAGAGTCAGTAGGAGTAGATGCGGAAGGTGTCGGAAGCCCTTGGCTAGCGAGGACCTTCATTACAGCCTCCCAGCCCTTCTCGAGCGACTTGATCCTCTCTTTAAGTTCTGCGTTCTCCCTTTCGCGCGCCTTCTCGCGCTCTAGTTCCTCCTCCTGTCTTCTGTCATCCGCGCGTTGCTGGGAGTCAGAGGAATGCATGCCCGCCCTGAGCTGCCTGTTCTCCTCCTCGAGCTCGGCGATGCGGCGCTCCATGGCTGTGTACTGCGCCTTGCGCTTGTCCCGGGAGTTCTGGGCAGCGATGCGGTTGCGGTGGGCGCGTGCCTCCTTACGCTCGTCGGCACTCATGTCTGTCCTGGGACGCTTGCGCGAGGGCCCCGGGGCGCTGTCGTCCTGCGACGGCTGAGGCGAGTCGGGGGCATCAGACTGAGGAGACGGAAGAGACAAAATTGATGGGTCGACAAAGTGACGGGCCATTGCTGTTGTCGTGGACTATGTAAAGGCTTGCGATGAAGACGTGGGGGATACGTGGAACTGGGGCGAAAAAGAGCGGCTGTCGCGTATAAGACGAGGGAAGGGCAGGCTGCGGACGGAGGAGTCGACGTGGAGGTAAGACCTAAAGTGAAAAAGACACGTAGGCGTGTTTGATAGGTCCACTTCCTTTAGAGTTCAAACGGAGCTTGAAATTGTGGCGTGCATACCGACATTTGTGCGAATAAAATTAATTACCCTCTGAACAGTCGTTTGAGAGCCAGATAAAGGACTACACACTATGGACGGGAGGCTGGATACGATGGTGATGTATCTAATGTTTACTTTTCTTTTCAGCACCGAGACTTCAAAATGAATTTTGATTTCGTGTTTACTGCTAGTATCCAAAGCTCCTATATGAAAACGCAGTAGGTCCGGATTTTCTTTCTCAATCTGAAGGATATTTTACGGATATTCATATTGACTATGTGTGTAGCTACCGAGAATTTTTGCGATGAAAATGCGGCTGGAGCGTGGATTATTGGGAGCGAAGCTCCTGTTTACACGGATAGGGCTCCCAAAAAGCTATCACGTGACTATGCGCCAAATGCTGTGTAGCCCCCCCCCGTGAGAACTGCCCATAATGGGACATGCCTCTCGTAAGCATGCAGGCTATTTCCCTTCTCTTTCTCTTTCTTTCTCTTCCGCCCTCCGTAATAAACCTGAACTCCTGAGTGCAGCAAATTTTGCACTTTTTCTTACAAAGAAAAAATAGTAAAAAATATTTGGGGAGTGAATTACCAGGATAGGTTCCCAAAATGTCTATCACGTGACCAGCTGCGTGAGGCCCCCGTGACTTGCTGCGAGCAGCTGCATGTATTCCTCTCTCCTCTTCCTTCCATCCTTCCACATTTCAACTCTTGATCTTAGAAAAAATAAATAAATAAATTTAGCACTCTGCTTACAAAATTAAATCAGGTCTGGTAAGAAAGAAACCGGCCTCCCTAAAGCACATCACGTGACCAGGGAGTGTGTAGCCCCCTTACGTGAGAACTTTGCTCTGGGCCATCACTCTACACATTGAAGTATACAAAAGCTGACATTACTAGTGGAAAAATTTAACCATTACTTCCAGTTACACTACACTGAAAATATTAAGCAATGGCTATAGAAAACTAAAATAAAAAAGCTCAGAATAAGCCTTAGTCACACACGCTTCGCTCCCCCCCTAATATGTGGGCACCCCACATATAAATTCATGTTTCCATATAGCATGCAACTACTAGTATTTGCCGTCATCGTCGAGCGGGCAGTGCAAACCAGTCTCCTGTGCTCTCTTCCGTTCCAATACACAGGTGCTTCCGTCGACAAGTACAAACTGAATTCATCCCGAAAGACGACGAACCTTGTTTCTTTTCGCCAGCTCCTGATCGACAGAATAGATGTCAGCGAATCTTGAGGAATATAAAGAGACTGGGTACATCTACAGTCACCGACTCATATCATTCAATGTCCTATTAAGAAGGCGGCTTCGAGGATTTAAAAAGAGAGAGAGAGGGAGGTGGCTGGGTTGAACGCGTTTTACAAGGCAGCGACGTTCCGAGCTTCGAGCCGAATATATGCATATGCCAAATGCAGCAGGTCAGATTCAATATTATTTTCTACGATCGTCGCGGCTCGAGCACGAAGCTCTTTGCATTGTCCCCCTCCCTCGACGCATATCCCCACCCCCTGCACTCGCGCAGCCCAGCCATGTCGAACGCAGGTCCGTCCCACGCTGCCAATGGCGACGGCGTCGCGCACGAATCCATGACTTCCAAGGACTAGTGCGTGCTTTCACCGGTCGCTCGCGCGACGCTGCAACTGACATGCGGGAACGATTCACAGCTATGCCGACTCGTACGCCCACTTCGGTGCGTCGTGCCCCGCTGCCGCGTGGTCCGGAACACTGTACTGAATGGCTCTCAATTCTACTGGCAGGAATCCACGAGGAGATGCTCAAGGATTCGGTCCGCACGGGCTCGTACCGCGCCGCGATCCTCAACAACCCGCACCTCTTCAAAGGCAAGACGGTGCTCGATGTCGGGTGCGGGACGGGCATCCTGAGTATGTTCGCCGCAAAGGCCGGGGCAGCGCACGTCGTCGGGGTAACTCTCCTTTCGAACGAACCCGAAAACTATTTTTCTGAAAAAACCGCTTGCTGAAACGGGACGCGCATAGATCGACATGTCGAACATCATCGACCAGGCGCAGAAGATCATCGAGGCGAACGGCTTCAAGGACACGATCACGCTCGTGAAGGGCAAGCTCGAGGAGGCGCCGCTGCCACTCGCGCAATTCGACATCATCATCAGCGAGTGGATGGGCTACTTCCTGCTGTACGAGTCCATGCTCGACACCGTGCTGCTCGCGCGCGACAAGTACCTCAAGCCCGGGGGCCTCATCTTCCCGGACAACGCGACGATGTACATCGCCGCGATCGAGGACCAGGACTATAAGGACGAGAAGATCAACTGTGCGTCCCCTTCATCCGCTTGCGCTTCCCGCCTGCCGCCGATATTGTTTTGGCTGCGCGATTGGGCTGATGGAGCGTGGCTGCAGTCTGGGATAACGTGTACGACTTCGACTACTCGTGCATAAAAGACATCGCGCTGCGTGAGCCACTCGTGGACACGGTAGAGCTCAAAGCGGTCGTCACCGATCCGTGCCAGATCAAGGTGCGTGCCGTCGTCCGTCGCCGTTACGCGAGGCTCTGTTAAATCGCGATGGGATCGTGTGCGGTTCTTTAGCACATAGACCTGCGCACCGCAAAGAAGGAGGACCTTACGTTCGACACGACCTTCAAACTAACTGCAACGCGCAATGACTGTAAGGCGTCCTTCTTCCTGTGCGCGCTTGCCTGTTCTGAAGGGAAGGCGCGCAGACATCCATGCGTTCCTCGCCTGGTTCGACATCTCCTTCGACTGCACACACAAAAAGGTGCAGTTCTCCACGGGACCGCACGCGAAGTACACGCACTGGAAGTGCGTACCCTTCGCCCCTTGCAGCGAGTTCTACGCTGACCAGATCAAACGAAACGAAAAAAAAACCCACCGGCAGACAAACGGTGCTCTACACGCGCTCGACGATCACGATCTCGGAGGGCGAGGCGATCACGGGGACGCTCTCCTGCGCGCCAAACGCGCGCAACAACCGCGATCTGGACATCGAGATCGCGTGGCAGGCGGGCGAGCAGGGCGAGACCGTGCACTACAAGATGTGCGTCCGTCGCTCCGAGCGTGTTCCCCCCGCTTCTGCTTTTCTGACGGACGCTGATCGTTGGTCAGGTCATAAATTCACTGCACAATGCCCGTGTGCCGCACACTGCTTTGTACGTCTCCCGCGCGCTCGGCGGCGCCGCTGCTCAAAATCGACGCAACCGTGCATCGAAAAACCAACGACTCGATATACAGGTATTGAATGTACTAATTGGCAAACGCGTTCTTGGCCGATATTCTCTGTCTTGCTCTCACTCTCTCACTCATGTCTTTCTGTCCTATCGACTGTATCGCTTGTTTGTCGTTGTGCTTGATTCTGTACTGATGGGTTTGTGCCAATACATACTTACGCAGAACGGTGTGAGCGCGAGTCAGCCACGAAAACTAGCTGCGTCAGTGCAGCGAGGCCGGGACGGCGGCACTGGCGAGGTCGAATAACGCCGCGGCGACGCCGTCACGCATGCATGCGCTGCGCGCGGTGCTCTAGGCGAGCGGTGTCACGCCGTGGACCTGCGCGCGCAGCAGCGCCGGCGAGCCCGTCAGGGTCCAGAACGACCTCCCTACCGCGAAAGAAGTCCGAGTCAGTGTAAGATGAGCAGCCAGCCACGCGCACGCACGCACTGGTACGCGATGCCGTGCGCGGCGCAGCACGCGCACATGTTCCTGTCCCAACCGCTCCCCTCGTTCCACCTGTTCTGCACGATTCGATGGGCGTGGCACCTGCGCGGCGGGGTCGCAGGGCAGCGGCTGTCCGCGCGCGTGACGCCGTGCTGCTCGTGCAGGATCCGCAGCGCGGTCCTCCCTGCCTCTGCGCGTCCGCCGCGCATTTTTATTATACCGTCTTAGTGAGCTGTGCGGGCCTGTAAACTGCAGTACCGCGGCTGGCATGCTGGGACGCGGGGGAGTCAGCAGGGGCTCGGGAGCAGAGAGGGAGGACGGGGTGGAGCGCCTGTGTCGATGGGATGGCGCGGAAGCCGTGGAGGACAGCGGCGGCGACGAGCTGCGTGGTAGACTGCTTTTTGAGGGGCTGGTGGATGAGTGTGAGTCCATGATCGACATTGATCTGCGCTGAGGCATGAACGGCTTCAAGCTTTCCTGGTATACTGTGTTAGCACGAGAGCTGCGATGCCGGGTATAATCCACGACCTACATATCGAATGCATTTAAAATCACAGTTACTTAGACCAGAATGGACTTCTCTCAAAGCTTCAAGCAATAAAATACATGTAAATGACCAAAGGAGAACTTGGTGGAATCTCGTCGAACTTATTATCAACCACTCAAGGCAGTTATCAGGCTCAAAATGTATATAAATTTTCACCGGCGGAACTTATGCCTGTGACCAGGGACAAGCCACTACAGCCGGACATTGATTACATGTACTTTATCAAGGTCCCGTGAGATGCTAATCCCTAAACCCTTCAGGTCATTCTTTCTCTCCGGTTATCTATACGTCCCTTTAAACTTCTTTGCGCTTACCGTAGTTCTCCTTTTGCCTATACAGGAGCAACAAAAAACAAATAATGGGGTTTGTGTCAGTCTAGTTCAATCACAAGTAACATTGAAATGATGGTACATTGATTTGCAAAACGTACCTGTTCTAAGGCTGACGCAGCTACTGGGTTATTGCAGGAGATTTCAACACCTCGTCTATCTGCCCGAATGAATGTCCACTGCATCTCGTACACCAGAAGGGCCCATGCAATTCCATGAAGCTCAATCTTCTTGACAGATGGGAAATTTTTCTGTCGCATTAAGATATTGAAGTAGCCCTCAACTCGAATCCATGTCTCGGCAGGTGTTTGTGCCATGGTATCTGTGAACAGGTACAATTTGACAAGCCTCAGGTTTGGGAATAATCCTTCTCCCACCTGACACCAGTCTAGTGCCTGCTTCCACACAGGAAAATACACTGCCTCGACATTTGAACAAATCTTCATAAGTTTGGAAAAGAGTCCTGGAAAGGGCTCATAGTGGGTTTTGGATGGGAGGCTCTCCTCAAACTCAACCTCTCGCACTTGTTTCCCATATTCATCCAGACAGCTTTCAAAGCGCTGGTCAATAACCACTGGTCGTTTGAGCACAATACGCCGGAGTGCAGGAAGCTCCACTTTGTAGGAATGGTCGTTATTAAAGTCGAAAGGGACTACATTGTCTATATACAGAGTGTGCACGTCTGGAAGCTGCACCACATCTGGCATATTCTCGAGCTGCTGGGTAAAGGTGTCAATATCATCAAGATCTGGAGTGTAGATAGAGAGCACCCCTGCTTGTATGGACCATGTGCCTGGTAGAAGTGATGGGCTCGTCATTGTCAATACTGAAAACATCCATGGTGCATGCACATACTTATACTGTTTCCAAGATTGCAGTATCCAAAAGTGTTTGCAAACTCGTGCAAGACATGACAACAGACACGTCTTGTTGCCATTGCTAGATTGCAGCGGTTTGCCTGTCACCAACTCATGACTCGCAACAGTTGATCTGTTGCTCACTGTTGTTATGCAACCGGTGCAGCAAAGGCAAAAGGCTTTGTTACTGCATAACAATCGTATTTTGCAGTTTGTATGACTCCAACCTCACTGTAATGTGTGTCTGGTAATGCATACAAACTACTACTTTCTAATATAACAGCTTTTTTTGACTTCTGAATACACAATATATTGTTGAATATTTCCTTTAGTTGACATCGAGTGTTGCTTTGAGGATATTGGATTAAAATGCGTGATCAATATGTCGTGTCTCAAGGACTGGTTGGTGCATACCAGTGATCCAGGATGTATGCAAAATTTGAAAGAAGCAAAGATTGCAGAGATGATGGAGTACACTGCTACGGCTTACGCTTGTGCTGGACGAAGAGAATCCAGGCATTTTGTCCTTCGTGTGCCCGACCCGGCAGTGCGACCCTCATGTTATCTGAGATGATGTCAGTTGCGTTTTGTTTCCTCTTTTTTTTTGCCCCTACCGCGATTGTTTTCTTCACAGTATCCATTTGCTACTGTCTCAGCCCAAGTTCCCCCGTCCCTAATACGCACACCATCGTTAATTTCTCACGAAGAGTGCGAGCCTATCAATGTCCTGAGATTGGCCCAAATGCTTTAACGGAATCTGGTTTGGTGGAACACCGCCATCAACGTGGCTTGTGGTCATTTCTACGTGAAAAGAATAGTTATTATAATCTTTTGGCAGTCATTCTAGTTCATGTACGTACCTGACAGATAAGTCCCCGGGGCAATGATGTTGCTAAGGATCTTCCAGCGCCTAAGTGTGTTTGCGAGGAGCTTCCAGACATGGTTCGATGCAGGCTTGCTCGTACAAGATACTGAACACAGACTCGTTACTACGCACCCACGCTAAACCTAACCAAGTGTATCAGTAAGAAACATTAGACTATAAAGGATGATTGGATATGTGATACCCACATACTAGGAAGGCAGCGACGCGAGAGTGACTAAGGCATAGTCTGAGCTCTCTCATGCTCCAATGCGCAGGGGAAGAGCCTGTAGGCAGGCCATCACGATCACGGAGGCCTTCAGCGGATGGTCACGTGATAGATTTTTGGGAGCCCGGCAAATGTTCCCCAATGTGTATGTATATGTACATACATATACATATACATATAATTATGCACGAATAGTTTCTATTTTCAGCTTGTATGCTGATTTGTTGTATTTAGCGCGCTGTGACATGCGCGACACGTAAGGAGTCTTTTCGAGTCTGACTGCAGCGCGAGCCTCGTCTGCTCGTCTGCTCGTCTCGTCTACCGTCTATCTCTCCCGCATGGACAACTCGAGCATCGCAGAGCGCGTCATCAACGTACACACAACCAGGCCGTACCAGTGGGTCCTCGACAATGTCTTCAGCGAAGGCGTCTGCGGCCTACGGTGAGCGTCCCCCTCCACTCCCTACTTTCCTCACCCGCTCACTCCCTCCCGCTCACTCGCCCCCGCCCCCAGCAACCGCACCCTCTTCTGGAAGTCAGACAAGCCCGGTACTTCCCACTTCTTCATCGAGTTCGCCCACAAGGACTCCGTCCCCCGCGCACAGCGCGAGGCCATCCAGGGCGTCACCGTACACTGCCTCTCCCGCAACATGAACATGTTCCCCATCTTCGACTGCCTCGCCCGCGGGCTCGAGCCCCCGCGCAAGCGCCCGAACACCGACGCCGAGTCGCCCGCAGCCGAGTCCCAAGGCTCCGCCCGCTCCTTCCACTCCCCCATCGGCCCGCCTGCGCCCAAGCGCCAGCGCATATACGACCAGAGCGCCTCAGCTCCCGCCCGCCCCAGTCCGACGCCTTCCTTCCGCGAGCCCCACCCGAAGCCGTACCGCCAGTCGGCGCCCTTCCCGCACTACTCTCGCGATCCTCCTGCGCGACCGCACCCGAACGACATCCCCAAGCCGAAGCCCGCTTGGGCCCCGAACTCGGAGCCCCGCCGATATGCAAACAACAGCAGCTCAAACTACCACAAGCCCCGTCCCCGCAACGACGACTTTCAAAACTCGCAAAACTCAAACCGGAGCCCTCCCCGGCGGCCTCAGCATGATCGTCGAGAGGACGATCATGCTCTCCCGTACCGCAATGGAAATATGGACTCCCCGAGTCCCGCACACAGACGCTTTTCAGATGCCTCAGATCCCGCTCCGCCTCCTTCTCCTATCTCTTTCGGTTCCGCTCCTTCAGCCCCCTCACGCTTATTTACTCCCGTCCGACAGCCAGATCCAGCAGGCCCTCAGTGGCCTGACCTCGATGCCATAACTGACGACAACGTGACGACTATCATCAACTCCCTCCAGACTTCGATGAGTGGACCAGAGAGTTGGATGACCGTCGCTGCGTCGTACCGCCAGAGGATGCTGCACAAGTCTGCTCTGGCCGTGGTGTCGACGATGCTCGAGGGTAACTATCTTCCGCGCGCTCGTGACCCGAAAATCCGAAAACATTATTGACATTTCTCGTCTTTCCCTCCGAAAACGCAGTTATGCAGGGCAGAGGTATGGCGAAGACGGACCTGAAGCCAGCGCTCCTCCTGATGGCGCAGTGCCACTACAGCATCGCGAAGCAGGAAGAGAAGAAGACCGAGGCCGACTCCGCAGAGGAGTCGGGCAGGTACTTCGTGCTCCTCCTCGAGTGGCTCCGCCAGACGTACGGCGACCACACGCCCGCCGTGGACGCGCTCACGCGCTCAGGCGCCCTGGCTTCCGAGCCTCCGGGGGCCGGCAGCCCGTGGACGCCAGAAAAAGAGAAGGAAAGCAAGCCCTTTCTCGCGCGCGACGACGGCCCGCGGCGCAGCTCGCTCTTCTCGCGTGACCCCCTGCGGCCCGTCCCCGGCGCGCCCGCACCCGCGCCCCCGGACGCGGCCGCGCGCCTCGAGCGCGCCAGCGAGGAGCTGCGCGGCGCGCACGAGAGCCACCGCGCGACGATGGCCGCGCTCGCAGCCGCACGCGTCGGGAAGCTCGAGGCGGAGACCGCGCAGCGCGAGGAGGCGGGGCGCGCGCGGGCACTCGAGCGCGAGCTCGCGCGCGTGCGCGATGCGGAGCGCGTCGCGGCGGCCCGTGCGCTGCGCGAGACGGACGCGCGCCGCCGCACGGAGGAGCGCCTCGTGCAGGAGCGCGCGGCGTGGGACCGCCGTGCGGAGGAGGCCCGCGCGGACGCGACGCGCGGCGTCGTCGAGAGCCTCGCGGCTATCCTCACGCTCTCGGCGCGCGCGCCGGCGCCGGCGCCAGTGATCGACGCCGCGCGCGTGTTCTGCGAGGCGCGCGCACGCGCGGAGCGTGCGGCGCCCGATAAGCCGTAGGGGAAGAAAACGCGCGGGCGCTGCGTTTTCTTTTGACTTTTTTGTGCGTTCTTTTACTTGGTGCCTGCTTGCCGGCAGGGCGGCCCCCGCCCCCAAAATACGAAGGCGAATTGTTTTCTTGCGCACCCCCTTTGAACTCTTGTGAGCCGATAGCAGCCTAACATACGCTGCATGCGTATCCTTGAAGCCGAGATCTCCGCAATACTCGAATATGTACCAACCGGCATTGACCTGTGCTTTTCTTTGTCTGCTCTGCATTAGATACTCATGTACAGTCGAACTTCTGTCAATGCATACTTTTCATGCTGCAGAACCTCTCAGAATGCATAGGCCGGAGCTTGCACCGCGTCGGTTGTTGGGAAACACCCCTTGCATGATATATGCCTGACTGCAGTAAATTATATAGTGATAGTGATATGTAAGAGGAGAGGCGAAATCTCTGAATCACCTGCACACAATTCGGTGCTTGACGAATACATTCTGCTTTCTCATGAAACATTTCCAGCATATCCTCAGAACACCCAAGCCGCGCGGGATCTGCACAAGAAACGGCCTAGATGCTTTTAAACGTCCTACCCAGATGGTACGTACCGGTTTGTGTATTTATTCGTGGTGCGCGTACAGTACATGACTGTCTAGGAAAGTAAAATCTACCTGCTTCTCCCCACGCCATGCAAATCTCGTTAGACACTCAGCACATTTATATATATATTATGTCGGTCGGAATCACAGTCCTATGTATTTACATATATTTGCATACAAACACTTCAACCTCCGACGTCGTTTCCCGTGACGTCGTTCGAGACCGCCAAACATCATATATGTTGCATAATTTAATATATATGTACATGTATATGTACGTAGGAGCACTCACCGGGGCTCCCAAAAAGCTATCACGTGACCATCCACTGAATGTGGTCCCCTCCGTGATCGTGATGGAGGCTCTTCCCCTGCGCATTGGGGCATGAAAGAGCTCAGACTAAGCCTTAGTCACTCTCGCGTCGCTGCCCCTACAGTGCATAAAGGCATAAGTCAACAAGCCGGAAAGGTCCGAATTACTTTTCTATCTACATTTGCCACATTTATCTATGGCCTATTTATTTATACGCGTTGGTTAGAGGCCATGCGTGTCTACAGATCTTGTATCGTAGACTTCTCAATTGTCGACTTTTTCTTTTTTGATCACTGAAAATTTGAAACAAATAATAAGAATGATTAAAATGCGTTTAAAATTGCCTAATATAGGTTATTATATAAGATAAGCGCCCAAATCTTAATTAAGTCCGGCATTTCGGATGACCATTTCGCATTAGCCAGTCAGTATCTGACATTTCTTCTTGCACATTTCAGCATAGGAGAGTAGAAATATTCCAGGATAAAGTTGCGGACTCCCTGACAAACAGATGTAACACGTGATTTGCTATTATTGATACCCTGCTTCCTTTTGGCTTTCAACCAACACACTACAAACTATGGCTTCCTGAACTCCGGCGTGTTGTGCTCAACACAGCAGTGGATATTGAGGAGGTCATTGATTGCTGTCTGCATGAACATGGGTCACAAGTGCGTGAGGTTGAGATTGGGGAGAACTTTCCTTCCGATCCTCATCCCCTCGGCCGCGCATTCTCTATTTCCACACTTATGAATGCCTGTCCAAATGTTGAGACACTGCTTTTCCCTTCCCTCTGTCCACATACACTAAACTGGTGCCTTAATGTGAATGAGACATTCCACGACCTTAAGGTTGTTGGATTACACTGGTCTGGAGATGCACATGTAGAGAATTGGTCTAGAGTTAAAAGATACTTTGATGCCTTCCTAGCAAATTATCCAACATTTCAAAATGTTCAGAAGATTGAGCTGCACGGATGGGCATGGGCTTCGCTTGTGGACGAGGACAACATGAAAGACTACATGATCTACCAGACAGATATGGAAGGCGTTGAAATCTCCTTCATTGACCCATCAGCCGCTCTTGTCTTTAAACAGGTAGGTTTGCAAACTATTGCACCATCATTTCATTTGGAATTGAACTATGACTGACGCAAAATGCTATTTTGTTGGTACTGTATAGGCACGAGAAGAAAAACGGTTACAGTATACACCTGATGAAGAAAGGAAGTGCATAGTGAACACAGCTATAAGACGCGGAGGGAGAGGGAGCATGAGACGGGCACCGTACTTTCAGCCCTATCCCTATTAGTAATATCCAGGAGCGATGATCGAAGTTAGAGCAATACTTAATTGGACTTGTTTCTGGTCACAGGCAAAAGTTCCGCCGGTGACAATATATATATGCATTTTGAGCCTGATAACTGCCTTGACTGGTTGACGAGATTCCGCCAAGTTCTCCTTTGGACGTATTGTATTGCTTGAAGCTTTGAAGAAAGTCCATTATGGTCTAAGCAACAGCAACTGAGATTTTAGATGCATTCGGTATTTAGGTCGCGGATTATACCCGGCATCCCGGCTCTCGTGCTAACACAGTATACCAAGAAAGCTTGAAGCCGTTCATGCCTCAGCGCAGATCAATGTCGATCATGGACTCACACTCATCCACGCGCCCGCGCTGACCAGCCCCCCCCCCCCCCCCCCCCCCCCCCCCCAAAGCAATCCACCACGCAGCCCATCGTAGCCACTGTCTTCCACGACTTTCGCGCAATCGACACGCGCGCCGTCCCGCTCTTCCTCTGTGCGCCCGAGCCCCTGCTGACTCCCCCGCGTTCCAGCATGCCAGCCGAGGTACTGCAGTTTACAGGCCCGCACAGCTCACTAAGACGGTATAATAAAAATGCGTGGCGGATGCGCAGAGGCAGGAAGGAACGCGTTGCGGACCCTGCACAAGCAGCACGGCGTCATGCGCGCACCTCTGACTCCAGACGAAGTACCGCCACGCCCAGATTCACGCCCCCTGCCGCGCCCGCCGCCTCGTAGATGCGTGCGTCCGTCGCGGCTTCCCCCCAAAAGCGCATAGCCTCTTATATTGATGCATGTGAATACTCGTTCACCGGACGCTATGCATTAGAGGTTTTTGACTGTATATACGAGATACCTTGTCCGTTGTGGTCTGAAGGAAATATCCACCTATCGGCCACAGCCTGACACAGCTCACTGCGTATATGAAAACAGAAAATGCATGGTTATCCATAGAAAGAACATGGACGTGATGGCCATGGTGATGGTTCTTAGCAGTACAGCGCATACAAGTCATAACGTGGTCCGTCAAAGAGACCAGCAAACCAGCAAAGAAAAGAAAAGAAAAAAAGAACCGGAGCACAAGCAAACATCTGAGTTTGAGCAGAGGAGAAAGAGAAAGGAACAACTAAAAAAGCTATAAGAATTACCATACGAACAGAGAAAGGGGATGCCTTCCGTTTGTCAATGCTCGGACTACGACGCCTTGACCGCGCCGGCCGACGGCGGCACCGCCGCCTGGCTGTGCACGTTGTTCGCCGAGTTCGCTGCCGCGACCGCGCGCAGCAAGTTCCCGTTGCTCTTCCTACGCGCGCCGGGTGGCCCGCCCGCCGATGTGCGCGGCGCCTTCGCGGGCGCACCGCGCTCGCGCTCGACGCGCCGCAAAAACGGGCTCGGCAGATTCTCCTCGTCCGATGGGTCGTAGCGCGGCGTCGGCGGCGGCGGCGCGGCCCTGGTGGCGTTGGGCGCGCTTGCGCGCACGCGCGTGGGGTGCGGCGCGGCCGGCGTGTCCGAGCTGAGGTTCGGCGTGGACGCGGAGATGGGCATGCTCGGCCGCCGGCGGACCGAGGGGCGCCGCAGGCGCGTGGGCACCGCGGGGGGCTTCGCGGCGCACGCGCCCGCACCCGCCGCCGGCGTACTCGCCGCCTTGTTGGAAGAGAAGGTGACCGTCGCCTGCGAGCGCGAGCGCGTGATGCCCGCCGAAAGGCGCCGCGCACCTAGTGAGTCCCGCCGAGTGCCCATCGAGTCCCGCCGTGTGCCCATCGAGTCGCGTGGTTTGGATCGCGCGCCCACATTCTGCGTGGGTGAGCTCAGGTCGACGGGTTTGCGCTCTGTCGACGAGCCCGAGCCCGAGCCGCTGCTGAGCCGCGTTGTCGTCGTCGTCGTGGTCTCGTAATCGTCGTCCTCCTCTGCGTCGCCAGCCTCCGTGCTCGAGTCTGACTCCGCCTCGAAGTCGAATATCTTGCGGAAATTCAGGCCGATGCGCGGCGACTCGCGGATAATCTTCGTGAGCGCGGCGCCTGCATCCGCTCCGGGCCCTGCCTTTGTGCGCCCGAACGGCGCGGGCGTCTGGATTGTCTCGCCCGTCGCGGTCAGGACGACACCTCGCATCGCCGAACCCGGAATAGCAGGGAACGGCTGAGGATTGTTCGTCAAAATGGGCGTCTCGAGGCCGTCCGAGCTTTCCAGGCTCGAAGGCGATGGTGCAACGGTGACTGAGATGGCCGGCTTGCGGGGCGTGTTCTCGTATTCTTGCGCCTCGTGGTGAGCAAGGCGCGAGAAGGGCAAGAGGAGGTTCTTGACATCATCGAAAGGGCTTTTCCCTTTACGGCCTACCGGGATTGTCAACATGCGTGTGAGAGCAATTATACAAAACTCTGTACCTTTAGTATTCTGTGTCTCCTCATCCTTCTTCGCCAGATTGATTCTTGCTTTCTCTAGCTTGTCAGCTTCCTCAGCTAGCTCTTTCTGGCGAATCTCCACCCATTGCACCGCGTCGTGCAGTTCTTTCCTAAGCTCCTCCTCCCTCTTCTGCCACGCTTCGTTGATTTCCTCTTCCCTCCTCCTTACAGCTTCCAGGATCTCCTCTTCCCGTCGAGCCATCGCAGTGCGAACTTCTTCCTCTCGCAGCATGACTGCCACGCGGAGCTCCTCTTCCCTCGTCGCGACAGCTTCTTTGATGCGCACGTCGGCTTGTGAGACAAGTGTTGCGAGTCGCAGAATCTCAGCATCCTTCTGAGAAACGACAGTGGAAATGGCCGCTTCTCGCTGTGCGAGGGCGGCGGTAAGGCTCTGGAGTTCTCGTTCTTTCGCAATGAGACTAGATTTATGCGCTTTCACGGTACCAAGCCTGAAGAACGCGTAAGATCAAATCATAGGTACTTAAATCAAATACCTACATTTTTTCAGTATCGGTGACCTTCCGAGCGAAGTCAATTCGCTCGTGCTGAAGTAACTGCTGTGCAGATGGCCTCATTGCAGGCTGCAGGAGAGATCAGAATCAAAGGCGGAAATCGAAGGCGAAAGGCGAGCATACGTTGAGATTGAGCATAGCTTTAATGAGTTGACCCAGTGAATGCGAATATCCTTTCGGCAGAGGCGGTATTCGACCATTGCGGATTAACATCGACAATTCGCTATGTGTCTGCGCCTCGTGGAATGGAGGTTTGAGAGCGCAAAGCTCATAGATGAGGCATCCGAGCGACCAAATGTCGCTCTTCGTGTCGTACGACTTCTCCTGGATCAGTTCCGGCGACATGTAGTAAGGAGTGCCGACATAGGTGTTCGCGAAGGACGTCTGGCCAAGGGCTTTCGAGAGGCCGAAATCACCTAGTTTTACCATGTTTCCACCGCTGAGGAATACTGGAGAGCGCGTCAGAAAGTGAAGTTGCACGCTACAATCGCAAATACGTACCATTCTCTGGCTTCAAGTCTCTGTGCAGAATTTGCTGTCTCTTTCCGGCTTCGGCTACCCCGCCCTCTCCGGATTTTGAGCCTGGACAGTGGCAGTGCTGAAGGGCCATCAGAAGTTGGAAGAAATATGACCAGACCGTATCCTCTGGTAGTGGGCGGCCAGAACGAGAGCACTGCTTGATGACCGAGGAGAGGTCCCCACCGTCGCAGTATTCCATGAGGATGTAGAGGATACCAGCATCTCTGTCCACGAACTAGGGTAGGATACTTAGTGGCTGTACAAAAGACAGCGCAGAAAGGACGTACTCGGTCAATGTACTTGACGATATTGTCATGGTGGAGATCTTTCAGAATGTTTCTGCGCAAGCGTATGTCAACAAGGGAACGGGCAGTGTAACTTGCCACAGCACGCACACTTCCGCAACAATCTGTTTCCTGTCTCTCTCCGACATGCGCTCGAAATTAAGCTCCTTTCTTGCCATCACCTGCGGCGAAATCGAAAACGGTCAGCTCTTCAACATGCTGGGATAAGGCCATAATCACGCACCTGGCCATCCGACTTGCGGCGCACTTTGCGAATGATCCCAAACGAGCCATTTCCGATTATATCAAGGGGCTCATAGAGGTCGAGCGGGCTGGCCGCTGCCGCCGCCGTTGACATTGTGGAGAGTGAATGAAAAGGCGCTGCCGGGCTGGGACAAATCAGACCTTTTCGGCAAATCGCGATCATGTGACGTTCAACGACTCACGCGTCAGCGCGTTTGGCCGAGACTGGCCGATTCTCTTCCTGGCATCGCCACCACCAGCTATCAAAGTCTGATCTTCAGGACCATAGAATGTCTTTCGTACCATAAAGCTCCTTAAAATCTGCTGCATTAGAGCGTGGAAGCTCAACCACAGGTTGCTTGGCCTCAAATATACCGTTCAAAAAGTGACTTATCCCAGGCGGAAAGGCAGGTGAGCGACTCCAAGTAAAGGCTTTATGAAGGGAAGTAAGACAAATAACCATCCCTGAGTAGTTCTTTTGTCGGAATTGTCGGAAGCTTGCTCCTCAGAGCTCTATCCCTCAACCAAATAACTCGTCCAAGGAAAGGAGCAAGATACTGAATGTATACTCAATTGTTTCTCCGCTCCAATCAATTCTTGCGATACTCGCGTTGCGGCCGTTGCATGCAGACAGAAACAGAAGCACTTCAGTCGGATGTATAGGAAGCGCGATCATGCATTCAGAATCCATGGCCCGCAACTTGGGTCGCTGCTAATGCCCCCGTCATTTCTCTCCTTCTCCCCTCCTTTCGCCTTCCTCATCTCCGCTCTTCTTTCGAACAAGGATTAGTAGTTATCCGAAAACGAGGGGAAAAAAGTTATCTTGTCTGCTTAGATTGCCTGTTCCGAGCCGCTCGTACGACTGAGAAGGTCCTTTTCTCATCGTTTTTCTGTGAGTTGCATACAGTACGGTACTCATAATCCATACAATTAACACAGCGTAACTTACTTTTTTTTCAGATCGTTGCATCTCCAAACGAGCACAATCTCAACAAAGTGAGGCCAAATCAAAAGTTTCACGGGAGACATTAACAAGCTGGCAGAGCACGTGCCAGATATCTACTATCTCCGCATATCTATTTCTGAACTTAACCATGCTTGGAAAGGTACGGAAGGATAAGAGTAATCTCGTAGATGTACTAGGCGCAAATATTCCTGAATCGTCGTACAATACGCACGCTGAGCGGGACCGTGATTGGATAGCCAGCCGACAATATTCACCCGGGACGATGAACGGCATGCATGCACATTTCCGGCCGCCCACTCTTTCTGCGGAATTACATTCAAGGGTGCGGAATCCGAAAACCGTTCTCGCGTTCTCCGAAGCCACGGCAGGCTCGCTCGTGCGTTACATGTGGACTCCACCCTTCTTCTGTATTATATTTAACTCGTTCTTCAGCACGAGCTCCGCGTCCGCTCCCACTCCAGTCTCCAGTACGGAGAAGGTGGCTTCTACGTCTCTTCCATACTCGTTCCCGGTTCTCTCCCCGATTCTTAAAACATAAATTCTTGGCAGTGTGCTGCGTGCTTCGGAGGACGCCAGGCGACGCTAGTTTTTCATTTTGACAGATCTGGAGCTTCATTCTCTCGCATTGCAAGCGCAGTGGATCTGCTGCCCTCGGGACTCAATCGAAAATTCGCAATCAATCCTTTTCGCGGGTTTCGAGCGCTTGAGGTCCGAGTTAATGACGCGCGGAATAGAAGAAACGTTTTGGCACAGGCAACGTGCTAGCACCGTAGCACGCATGTGCACACGAGTCAATCCTGTCTTCTGCTTCAATACCAGCAGGACCAGCCATACGCTTCAGCAACTCCGAAGTTGCGAGTCCACGGCGCACACGTGCGCGGGTGACCCGGGGTCGATGGAGAAGAGGAGAACAGAACTAGACAAATACGGGCCATGCAGGGATAGATTATAATTTATAGTTTTAGATAGACAACAAGATATAAATATATATATAGCTCAGTAATTCAGAGGTGCCTTGCAGCGGGTGCGTTGCGGAAACATAAATAGGCATCAAACGCAGACATAGGGAGTTTCTCAGGCGATACACCGATATATCCGCGCGAACTACAAAAGGGCACAAAAAGCCATATAAGGAAGGGTGGAGGAATAGAAGCGGTCGCACACCGCACAAGTCGGCACGATTGGCAGCAAAACCAGGCGCACTTTGTCAATCAGTCTCGCCTAAAAGCCCGAGTAATATCGAAATCGAGGTCGGAGAAGAAAGGTGCATCTGCGATAGACGCGGGTATTCTGCGAGTCCATATATGGCATCAGAAGCTTGAATCGACGAGTACCTCGGAGAAGAGCCAATAAGTATAATATTCGACGTCCGTCCAGAAGCTTGGAGTGGGGCACAAGGTGAGAAATCTCGGATATGTTCGCGCTGAGCGGTGCCGCTCTATCAAATCCCCCCTGCATCTGGCAACCATCAAATAAATGAAAAAGAAAAACCCCCAAGAAAAAGAGGGCGAAGGTAATTAAAGTGTATATTAATCTTCAATGAAAGATCAGTTTGCATAGTGTTGCTCGGCGGCATGATTTCTAAATGTACGAATTCGTGCTAAAAGATGACGGGTGGATTGGCGCGAGTTTTAGCCTCGGGGGAAAAAATAGGAGGTCTCGGAAAAATGCCGAGTCTATTGGAACTAGCCTGGGTCGAACTAGATCGAGCGTCGAGGGACGAGTTCCGACGCACTAACAGCGTGGATAGACATAATGATATCAGGTCAATCGCGTCCCGATGTCCACCCCAGAATAACCAGTGTCGTTACAGACGATGGAGGAACCGGCGATCTGCCAGCACGGAGGGCAACTGAATTGTAGCTGCCAGCTCAGATTCCGGACATGATCTCAGCCGTCGTTATATAGGCTCTCGACGGATGTATGCGTGGTGATTTCCCAATCTAAGCGGTCCGTACTTACCTCAGCTGCAAAGGTGGGCCTGAGTTCGATACTTCTGCGGAGAGTGATGTGGATGTGTATGACCGTCGTACGTGCTTCTTGATGTCTATTGCAGATCCCTCATGATCGCAAACGTTGAAAAGCGAACTATGGCGATTTCTTGCGCCAACGTCATGTATTAATCGAGCATCACCAACGATGCTGACAGAGTCATGACATTCTGAATAAGACGATGTCTGGCGCGAGTCTTCGTCAGCGAGGAGAAATATGACCTAGAGGAGGACAAAAGCATCAAGTCTAAGTCCGAGGTAAGCGTACCTGACCCTGATTGGGATCGGGCCTGATCGGAAACTGGAAGAACTCAATCTTGTACGAATAAAGCACTGACAGCCGCAAACCTGACATGACTTGTCCGTGTGTCGTTATACCTTCATTAGCTTGATTGTTTTATTCTGAAGCACGAGGATATTGACCGAAAACAAGCACAAGCAATAATACTTCCGTCGTGTTGCCATAAACGGAAGAAGCCAAGCCGACCCGGAGGGCGCACAGCCACCGGCAAGCTGCCTCCCAAAATTGCTCCGCGAAGCCGAAGTTCAAAGCGCCTCGGAGCCACGCTTTTCGTCAATATGGCAGGTGGAGTCCCGACGAACTCGAAGGAAAGGAGGGTGACGAGTAGCAGAGGAGTAGAACATAAAAAATGAGAAAGGGTAGGTGATATAGAGTTTTGAAGTGAACGCGTCCGGAATCTAGGTCAAGGACGATGATCATGAGAACAGAACACGGATGACTTCCGGACACGATTTCCTCCGGGAATCGCGATGCATGAAGTGTGCACTTGTGGTAAACGCAGGTCTTGAAATGATTCGCAAGCCCGGCGCGATGCCGACGGCGCTTGGCCTTCGGTCATTGCTGAAGTTGCTTGCTTGTCTGCGGGTACAACCGGTCTAAGGCAAAACATTCCCACAGATCAAAGGATCACAAGAACGAATCATCCAGCATTTTATGTGGCACAGCTCGCCGAAACTCGACACTCGAAACTTGAATTGATCGAATTTTGTGCGTCCCGGCCTCGCTAGTGTTCACTGGTAGTTGACGACTGTGCGAAATGCACTGGACTTGGTGCAGGCGAGAGCCTTACAGTCAGGGTGCGCCGATTTGATACACGCTTCGTCGATCCGGCGAATACGCGCTGTGCTGACCCGCATTCAGTCTTGTATATATGCAATAAACGTAAAAGGTGTCTCAAAGACATACCGGGAGAAGTGAGACCTCTCTGATGTCAAGATCTATCGCACACAAACGTGGCCGGGGCATACGTGAGCATAGCGCGCCGGACCGACTAGTAGTAGTAATGATGGTGTCGACGGCGACGAACTTGTGCGCGCACGTGGAGATGACGGTGCAGTGCGAGCCTGTTGCTGTGAAGCTGATGGGTCGGGCTGGCGTAGACTATGGATCGCAGCGCTCGAGCCCGGTGATATCTGAGTCCCAGGTAGCGAGTCAGAGACATCATCGCAATCTACTTGTACATTTGTATCTGAGTCAAGGAAAGTCATTGCGCCGCGTCCGCGAGACAGCAAAGTGAGATGAAACACGAACAATAAGAGAGCTGCATAATATCTACATCCGATCGATTCAAAGTGGAAATTTGATTTGAAGACTGGCTGTGGCCGTTTGAATCCATCCTACTTATGTCCATAGATGTCAACTTTGCTAAATATGCAAACTGGCACGCAGCTCGGTAAACTATGACTGCGAGACGATTAGCCGACAGTAAAGGCAAATCGGGGCTGATCGACCGCGACGGAGCGCGTTTATGAATCAGCGCTTCGAGCGGGAGAACAGTGATTGAGAAGTCTGGAATTTCGAAAAACTGCAGCAGGAAATTGGATAGAACAAGAAATATAAATTGTTGGGACAGATGTACAAAAGCGGAAAGTGATGGAGGCAAAGGCCCGGCCGGCGGCTTCCGGCCCCAACCGGCCGTACCAGCCACAGCATGCACCCTTGCCGTGAGCCCGTGGGAAGTGCCCTCTTGAGGCATTGAGGATATGGCTTGGTTCGACGTGGGCCTCGCTCTTACACAAGAGCGTCTTCCCTCCCCTCCACCATCACCGTCCCCCGCCCCCGTCGCCCGCGTCGTCCACGTCCTGCCGCACATCGCTGGCGCTCCCGACGACAATGAGCTCGCACGCCACCTCTGCCAGCATGCTCGACCCCAGGCCCCGCATAAAGAAACGGTTTGTGGCATCCCTCTCCCGGTCCTTTCTTAATCGCACTCGCTCATCGCCCCGCCCTCGTCCCTCTAGCAAAATCACCCGCGAGCGACTACTCAGATCTCTTCAGGTTGGTGTTTGGTGCTTGCGATCTCCTTAATCATAGGTCTGACGCGTGGCCCGTGCCCGCCCGCCTCCAATAGATCATCGGAACCATCCCTGCACCACTGCCTCCTGAGCTTCCTCCGTCGCCGCCGGCGTCCCGCAGCACCTCTCCCGCAACTCTTCCATCAGTCAGCTCGTCGAAACGCAAATTGGATACCTCGGGCGATACCGACAGCGCAAAACGCCCCAGGACGGGGAAGCACGCAGCCGCTTCGGGAAGCGCTCCGACTCCCTCCTCCTCGGTCACGTCCGTTGTTTCGTCCTCGACTTCTTCAGAAACGGCTCTCTCTTCGGTCCCAAGCACGAATGATAAGACAAAAGAAGCAGGCAAGTCCTCAGCTGTGGCAGGTGCAAGCACCGCCGGAGATGCATCGACCCGGGCTCTCACGGTCTACGAACCTGTTCGTCGACCACGGCATGGACGAGATACATTGGACTTTAGAGCCATGCACAAGATGTTCTATGCCCAAGCTCGACAGTTCAAGTATTCGGGCGAAGCTCGTTTCCTGTCGACATACCCTCAAAGTCACGCATACTATCGGCCACTGAAGGAACCACCGGCGAAGAGCACGCCTTATCATACTCATGGTGGTCTTATGGCGCTCTTAGAGTCGCTTGAAGGTCTGCTGTGTTTCGTTTATGCAGCATGGTGTCAAGATCACAGCTACAGTGGCCCCTTCAATGATGCGTGGGAGACTATTCCCTCGTATTTGCATTGGTGCAAACAAAACTGGAAGGGCTATGTCCGTGAAGAAAGTGTAAGGGAGAAATCATTCCTTGGTCTAATGTGGGTATTACTTGCTGTTTTCTCGTTTCGATGGAGTGCATTATAATCGTTGCTAACCATTCGTCTCGCAACTCAGCCATATGATTGCGGGTTTCACACATCAGCGCATCGTTCGTTATAAACTCAGTCCAGCCCTTGACTACAAGTCAAAGCAATATCTGACCGAAATTGAAGAGGCGGCGAAGGCGCAAGCTGCTGCCGAGACAGCCCGTCCTACGAACGCAAAGGCGACCCCACCTGAGAAATCTCTACCATCACCGGACACGGACGCTGCGAGCGCGAATTCGACGCCAGCCAATCCTGGCAACAGCACTCCTGCAAACGCGAGCGAGAATAGGAATGATGAGGCAAAAAGGAATGGAAACAAACAGCCACCTACGCGGCCTCCTGCTGAAGGCGACCCTACCATCTCAGTTAAGCAGTCGTACATTTCGTCCGCGAAGAGACTTGTGAGTCAACAGGCGGCAGCCTCCGAGGAAATGCGTAACTCGGAGAAAAATCTTTCATTACCGACTATGCGTGAGCATTTCCCTCGGACGTTTGGCCGGATGGTCTGTTCGACTCTATCGGCGGAAGAAGAGTACGAACCTGACATGGAGGATGCCGACGGTGAGCTGTTCTGGCCTAGCCAGTGCGTTACCGGTGATGGTATTGCTTGGGTCTGTCTCATGGGACGCGCCATGGTTAGGGAATTCGGAAGAGAAATTGGCTATACCAGCATGGATGGTATAATCGCGAAACCAGTAGGAACAGCGTCTGGTTAAAAGGCGGGACTTTGTGGACTTGGGCCTCAGGACTCCTAGAGATGCTAATTTATTATGCCCTGTGCTAGCAAGGTGCTCTGCGAGCGCCGTCCGCTTGCGACCTTTCTCTGCCTGAGGCGGCGTCAGTGGCAGCGGCACCTGTGCGCCTGGTGCGATTTGCGAAACTAGTATTCGCCGCGCTCCGCTGGAAGCGGTGTTTCCGCGATCCCGCGTGACACCTTCCCTGCGTTCTCCGCGCATTTCCTTTACGAACCTCTCCGTCTCCGTGCGCCTGTGCGCCTTGGATCGACCGCAAGTTCCCGCTTTGGCACTGGCCCCATTCTTCCTTCTAGACCATGTGCAGCCACTCAACCGCATCCGCGGGTTCACCGCGGGCGTGAGTGCCGCATAGTTCCCGCAGCCGGTCCGCACCCGCCCTTATTCCGTCATTCCCATCTCACGCTTCTTTCTGCTGCGTCATCAATCTCCGACATCCTTATCACGCCAATTTTCTATTTTATCGTCGCCTCCGCGCGTTGCAGACTTGACTTGGAAATACATTCCTGCCAGTCGTAAACGCTATCGAAGCGCCCGCTCATAGAGCTTGCGTTTAAAAGCGGCACTCCGTTTGAGCACCCAGATCTGGATTCCCGTCTATACCAGATGTTGCAGATACACAGTGCACTTTGTTTTCTTGGGCTCCATTGTGTTCTTAAGTACCCTGGGTTTTATTTCTCATCATCCGTCCGCCGCAAATCATCTTTGGAATCTTCCCTCGCATTATTTGGTCTTCTCTTCTTTTACCCCTTTCTGTCTATTATTCCCCTTGTCTATTCTCGTATATCATTGCTGTCGATTATGCTTTGCTTCCCACACTTCTTCCTATATCCTACGCACCTCCCTCCATCAATTGTCGCATTAGTTTCAAGCAACTCGCATTCCCAGCAACATCACTACCTCGCACACGGACGTCACCATCACTGCCGCTGCCGCCAGCGCGCAGAATCCTGCATCATTAATTTTCTTGGTCATGGATGACAGCACGCCAGTCGAATTCTGTCGGAGATACTAGAGAGCCCCGACGACTTCGCGTAGGTTTCCCCGTTTCCGTCCTCTCATCCACTCCAATGTCGACGACTATGCCGAGGACTTGGGTCTTCTAATCGGGCGAGTACTCGGGAGCCAACCTTCAAAGCCTCGGGACATTGGAATCGTGTGCTTCCCCGGGTGTAGGTCTAGAAGTGGCATGTGGATCCAGGCGCGCGGGTTGTATGCATACCTACATATGCCGTGCGTCTATCGCGCTCCTATCTGTCATTTCCGTAGCCATAGCTCGTTTCTATCTCTACCGAATCTTTTTTCCACCTATTTGTCTATCTCTCCTACGAGCCCTTTTCATTGTACCATCAGTAGGTTATATCGAGGAACGTTATTTGTACAGTTTACAAGCGATTTTGCATCCACGAAGGAAATGCAGTGTTTCGGATCTGGACGTAAAGTGATGAAATGTACATGTGTAATGGGCATGCGTAATCTGTGAATCTCGAGAAGAATATACCAACAACGCTAGTGTCTGTTCGTATGTTGGCATGCTACTCATGCACTTCAACATATTCGATGCGTGCGACAGGGATGTAACGCGTGCATCAAGCCTCACCGCATGCAGAAACAAGTTCAAGGGCTCGGGAATGCCGTAGAATGACTGTGAGAAATCATCATTAGGAGATTCTCCAGTACGAAACTGCAGAGCACACGCAGTCTGCCGTAAGTACCGTTGCCACGTGCGTCGTAGGTTCATAGCCTGCCCGTGGCCAAAGGTATAGATTAGTCCTTCCATTCGATACCGTTGATTCGTCACGAGCTAAGATGTGTCGAGATAGCTCTCAGACTTGTCTGCCACTGAGCTGTCAATATCGGATACGCAATTACGAAGAATCCAATTAGCAAAGGAGAATGAGTTCGCGTGATTCCAGACGCGTCATGGCGCGACGTTGTGGCATGTTTGTACCCTCCGGCTGTTTCCAACTAGAGAAGGCTCTTCGATTATGATCCTCATTTGGGTGCTCGTGGTGAATTATTTGCTTAGAATGGTTGTCTTAATACACGTAATTTGCAATCCTTTGTCTGTCTTCATCGTGAGCTTGCAAAGAACAGAATGGAGATCATTATATGATTATGTAAGAGCTGCACTGGCATTGGAAGAGACAAAGCCCCAATCCGGGTAAGTTATGTTAGCGAACTGATCCCTCAACTCACCTTCCAATTTCTCAAATTTGACTCATCCATCACTACTGATACCGAGGCTTAGATGTAGGCTACTTGTAAAATGCTTTTGAGTAGAGAACGAATCACAAGGAGAGGAAGATAGCTGTGATAATAGATTCTACTGAACAATTAAGAAACTTTGGTGAGAATATCGGAATATCGGCTACGAAAGTTGGAAAGTATCGACCATATGCATGTTAGGGAAATCTACTGGTGATTTATTTTTTCTGACCACATCATAATCGGTTTACCGTCCCATTTTCAACCTTGTGTGCTCCCGATGTATAAACACTCATCCGGGTGGATTTTGAGCTAATACTTGATGTCTTCATCTTTACTTCATTCCGCAAGAGCGATAGATATGAAAGATTATTGAATATCCAAGATTAGCGTGCTTACATATTAGGTAAGTATTTGCCACGATCACCAACTGTGCAGTTTCTATGACATATGTTCTCACGATCCTCACGTTTTGGAGAGTACTAACGCTTCGCTGACGCCTGCTGAAGTGCCCAAGAAAAGTGAGTCTTGCTGCTCGTTGCTGTTTCTGTCGTATTTAGCATTGATTGCTTGCAACGTCTACAAGCTCTCTTCCCCGAAAATCCCTCAAGATGGCTGCCGTCGAGACCCTCCCCCCTGCGATCTCCAAACTTGGCTCTGAGATTAAGCTCTTCGGAAAGTGGGAAACCCAGGAGTGCGTCTATCCCTCTGTTTTTGGCGTGAAGGAGGACTAATGAGAGCTCGAATGTGTTGTGTGTGTTTTGGTGTCTGCAGTGTTGAGGTGAAGGACATTTCGCTGACGGACTACATCCAAATCCGCCATGCCGTCTACCTCCCTCACACCGCCGGTCGTTATGCCAAGAAGCAGTTTAAGAAGGCGCAGATGCCTATCGTTGAGCGCCTTGTCGACAGGTACGCTTTTGTTGGATTCACGGTTCTGAGGGTTGGCCATGTTGATGAAAGGGATATGCGCTTGCACTTTAGCTTGATGATGAAGGGACGCAACAACGGAAAGAAGCTCATGGCTGTCCGCATTGTCGCGCACGCCTTTGAAATTATCCACCTCCTCACAGACCAAAACCCTATCCAAGTCCGTAGGAAAGAAATAATCAAGGAGAACTATGAGGAGACTGACGTTGGAATATAGGTTCTCGTCGACGCCATTGTCAACACCGGCCCGCGCGAAGACTCGACACGCATTGGTTCGCAAGGTACCGTCCGTCGCCAGGCCGTCGATGTGTCCCCGCTCCGCCGCGTGAACCAGGCCGTCGCGCTCCTCACCATCGGCGTTCGTCCTTTTTATGTCTGGTACATATACAATACTTATTCGTCATTCAGACACGCGAATCCGCTTTCCGCAATGTCAAGTCCATTGCCGAGTGTCTTGCGGACGAGCTTATCAACGCTGCCAAGGGCTCGTCGAACTCGTACGCCATCAAGGTTTGTCAATCTCGCGCAGCTCTAAACCTGCTCCCGATATTGAATGTACCTGTCAACAGAAAAAAGACGAGCTCGAGCGTGTTGCCAAGTCCAATCGGTAAAGCGGCGTGGTTTCTCCTCTTCTCCGCTCTCTTACGACCATAGGCGCTGGAGTTGGTACATATGTTATCGGATATATGGGTTCTCGGCGCGCGCCGGAGGGAGCACGCCGCGGTCCTCGGTTTTCGTTATGTGTTCAAGCTACCTGTATGCCCTTGCCTTCCTATGTTTCTCCGCTTTTGCAATGGCACCAAAACATTCCTCCATGCATTCAACCCGTCTGCGTGAATGAGTACTGGTTAGAACGCCTGTTATGACACTCTGTTTTTGTCCCGTTCTCGAGCAGGTGTCAAACCTGGATAGTCATGCTCTGTTCTTCGTCCACGTCCAGCGCCATGCGTCTTGGTCTAGACGTCTTTCCCAAACGTTTGACTAGTCTCCAGAAACTGAGTTGTCAAATTACCGGATGGGTTAAGAAATTGCGTGTTCGCGGGACTTGCACAAGTCAAGCATTGGAGACAACGCTGCTGGTGTCAAACCTGACACCTGTTCACCTGGCAGTGGCTGTCGGCTTGGTATTTAAATCCACACACAGCGAACCGCTTCCCGCTGCTTTCGAGTGAGCCTTCTTAGTGGTCCCTTCTCCACGGTACACGCTCTCAAGTATTTCTGGTCTGCACTTTCGTGTTTCGCGTATTTCAGGATCTTCATGACGGTCTTATTTAACGACCGAAACGCCAATGAAAACTCGTTTCATCGGGATCATATAGATTTCAAAGAAACTGCCTTATTATAATATTCGACGTGCAATGAACCGCCTAGTACTATCAATCGTAATTATAGGATTGACAGCGTAGACGCGCCGAACAGTGTTTCCATTTATTTCCTGCGAGAAGCCTAAGATTGTCAGAGAATGAACAGAACCGACAAATCGATGTGTGATGAAGGTCCTTTCCAAACTCTCCCACCAATATCGATACTCTTAAAAAAAATAAAAAACTTGGTGTCGCGAGCGTGCAGATTTGCGTCGACGACTTGTCCAGCGCAGCTCGCTCAGATGCGTCCTGGAGGGGTATTTCCCTGATAGATCACTCCCCACTAATTATATCAGCACTAATTAAAGTGGAGAGCAGAGGCGATGACAAAATGGAGAAAAATCCCGCAGTCAAGCCAATTCACCCCGAAAAACCCCGAATTACCGACAGTAAGCTGGGAAGGCTAGCCGCCTATAGGTCTTCTTCCCTACTCGCACAGCAGATTGTATCCGCCTCGTCTCATCGGGAGAGATGTCAGAGTAAAACTCTCGAGACTACGTCTAGAAGGGAGCTCGCGGAGTTAGTCTAGTAGAGGATCGCAGTGTCCAGTCCAGGCCCACAAGCGCATTCCCAACATGTCATGAATCATATAGAATCTTCAAAGGGAAGAAAGCTCATTACAGAGCGTTCGTGCTAGAGAAGTTTGCCGATCGAATTAGGGTCGTGGCGGTACACGAGTCCTGCATACGGGCGGCGAGAGAACCAATGAGATGAACCTAGAGCTGAGAAGTCGACGGTGGTACCGCAGACGATGTTGACGAAAGAGAAGTCGCACGGCAGGGCTCAAGACCTGAACCATAAAGTGAGAGGATGTCCACAGCGCTCTCACTCTTTCCTTTGGATACATGTTAATAAATTCAGAGTCCAGAGTGAGCGCAGTTTTTGATAGCATCTCAACGAGTCCCCAGAGCGCTGGCGGGATATACTACTCTCACGGTAAGCACTCTAATATATCAGCGAGGGTGATTCGATGTGAGTTCCTCCCATCGCCTGAGTTGTCATGAGATTGCGGCTGTAGACTTGAGCGCTAGCATAGGGCATCACTGTTTTTGTTCGAAAACATAAGCAGAATCATCAGTTTGGGGCTCGAAATATTGAAGTATTACTCCTGCGATCATAGGTTTTAGGGTATCCGCAGCATTCCTGTCCTTGTGATGATGATGACGCAGAGGCCCGGTGCTGGACAAGTTTCGTCTGACTGAGCATCCTATATTTATCTCAGTAACCGAGGGCGAATAAACGAGTAACTTTTTTTATCTAGAGACGAAGAGGATTCTGTAGAGACAGTGCCATTGGGAGCCAATACTTAGTCAAGGAGAATGCAACGGGCAAAAAGACAAGACAAGCTGGGAACCGTACAGCAGCTGAGCATGTTGCCACAAGTTGCCACCATGTGACCGTTTTAGGTTGCCGAAGCGCAGCGCTGATCTGGGACGGCGAAGCCGACGGGCTCATCAGCCCACCTCCACCGCAGTTACCGCACAGCATACTTTTTTAAATTCTTATACATACCCCCACCTGCTCGACGCAGCCGCCTTTCGTTCACACTTCCAGACACCCATTTCCACCTAAACGCAGCCGGCCTCTGCGAACCTTTCCCCCCTTCACTTAAATCGCTTTATATTGCAGCAAATGTCGTCTCGCTTCGCTCTTGTCCCCGCGTTGCTCGCGGTCGGAGTTGGTTTCGTGCACGCCCAGAGGTTAGTGAATACAGTGCGGGAATGGAAATAAAATATATAATTCTCGTCTTTCAGCATTAGCTTGTCATCGGGATGCCAATCGGCTCTTTTGACCATAGCAGGGTCACCCGAAGCAAGCTGTTTGAATGTCAACGGCCTCTTTTCGCTTTTCACAAGCACGTCGCAGAGCTCTTCTGCTATCCAGCCCATTAACAGCTGGCTCGCTGGAGCGTGTGCTCAAACCCCATGCTCGAACCAGACGCTTTCTGACATTGCGACGAACGTGACGTCGGGCTGTGCGAGTGATTTGTCGTCGCTTGGAATTGACGCTTCGAACGCTAGCATCATCTCAATGGTTCAGCAGAGCTACCCGACTGTGCGTGAGATTGCGTGCTTGAAGGAGTGAGTTCATGTTCCTTGTTCATATATGTTCCTATGAGCAAATTTTAATCATATTTATTCTGTGCACAGATCGTCGAACAATACGCTCTGCGTAACAGACCTTCTGACAGATGTGCAGAACGAGAAGGGCACGCTGAGCCTCCAGGCTATGGTCTCAGAGCTCCCACAGTTAGTCGTTGGAGGGAGTCTGCCTTCATACATCACTTGCTCGGACTGCGTCAAGCAGGCATATAACGTGCTCAAGAGCGACCAGCCATCCGTTGTTGCATCAGAGACCTCTGTCACGAATGCTCTTCAGTCACAGTGCGGGGCTGACTTCCTCAGTGAGCGACAGTTATTTCTTCTTTGCAGAGGTGGATTCTGATCATTTCTTCTCATAGGTGGCTCGACTCCGAGTGATATTGCAGAGGGTACTGGGTCGGCGGCACCTACTGGATCGTCGACGGCCTCCAGTGCTGCTGCGTTTTTCTCTGACAACGTCGTAATTGGTGTCGCTCTGTCTTCCCTGACGACCGTCTTCTCCGCAGTCGCCCTCCTTGCATGATTAATTATAGCAAGAAGCACGGACACTCATAGCACGAAGTATACCACATTCACGGACTCATAACTTACATTGTCACGGACATCGTACTTGTAATTAATAAATGCTGAATTTCGAGCGCATATAATGACATGACTGAGTGCGTTACGTCACCAAATTACCAGGTTGCCTACTTAGGATCTCGTCAGCCCTTGACATTCGCTCCTGTCTCTTCGCTGCGCAGGATTCAGGAGCGCACGCCCCTCTAACGAGGCGCGACGTCTGCGCTCTCTTTCTTGATTTCTACACTCACTAACAACGACACAACGACGGCGACGAGATTCATGGACAGCCCAGCACGTCGACGGACAGCCGATATTCCCAAGACCGAGACGGGGCTCGCGGAGTGGACGAGTAGGATCAAGGCGCTCCAGCGCGACGTTGACGCGGACGAAGAGGCCGAGCAGCGCAAGCTCGAGGAGGAGATCCGCTCTTCGCGCCTCGCGCGCAGCCGGCGCAGCGGCGGCATGCAGTATACCGACAGGCTGGACCTCGAGCAACGTGAGTGACCTGCGCGCGCCTCGTGTACGATCGGACTGATACCGCGTTGTGCTCGGGGCGGAAGCCAGCAGCCCGACGGTCGCCGTCGCCGCCGACAGAACAACGAACCAGGCCGATGCGCTTCGCAAGCTCGTGGGGGAGTCGCCGGCCTCGACACCGGCGTCCCCGCCTCCTGCGGAGAGGAAGGTGTCGGGCATAGGGTCTGCAGCCCATGCCCCTATGCCAGGTAGCACGAAGGCCGAGCCGGTTTCTCTCGCAGCCTTTATGGGTGGTCGCGCAACTGGACCGCGCTTGAACCGCCCTGCAGCCCAGCCTGACGCGCATGATCCCACACTGTTTGAGCAGCGCACACGAGCCGACATCGCAGCACCGCACCCGGTATTTGGGAGCGGCGGCGTCGCCTTAGCGGGTCTGGCTAGCAAAGGTCGGGAAGTCATTGAGCCCCGGCCGGTAGAAGAACCGCGAAAGGCGGCGCATGTGGTCACCGGTACGCCGGCAAAGAATTGGTCTCGCGAGCGGACTATCAGCACCCCGTCTCCGTTTGTGCCTAAGGCCTCGGAGAAGTTGGCCAAGTCTCCGTCGCCGGTACCGTTGCATACTGGGCAGGGTGTGAGAGGACGCGTCGAGTCACTTTACGGGAATGCAAACCGATCTGTTGAACGAGTGTCAACGCCTACTTTAATGCGTAATATGAAGAGCACGGAGAAGCTATCGCAGAAGCCCGTGACCCCAGTGAAACCTGATACTTTACGGAGACCTTTGCCAACCATTGAGCCCCCGCGTCAAGTATCCCCTGCACCCCAGTAAATTCTCCGCCTCCAGCGAGAAGTCAGACGCCTGCGGCATCGACCAATTCCCGTCCCGCATCTGTATCCCCGCCCATCTCTACACCGTCCCTCGCTCGGCCAGTTCAGCCCCCACTTCGTCCAATGTCTACCGGTCCCCAAGTTCCTTTGTCAAAGAAACCTGCCCCTGCATTTTTAAAGCCCCCGCAGCAGAAGGACCTCACACCGAGCCTGAGCAGACTGCAGGGTCGCGGCTTCGTCCAGAGCTTCGTCAAACTAAGTACGGAGATCGAGGCTGCCTCGGCAGGAAGCACTCCGGAGCGTTCAGCTTCGCCGAGGAAGGCTTCCGTGTTAGATCGTTGGAACCCCCAGCCACATGGAAGTCCAAGTCCCTCGCCTGTCTCTGCGCCGCCCTTGCGCAAGGCGAAGACGATGGACAGCCCTTTTACGACTTACTCTGAGCTCACCCCGGAACCAAAGAGACCCGCGCCGCCGCCCAAAGCTAAATCACACTTCAGGGCCGGCGAAATCCTCGCCAAAAGCAAAGAATGATCCTAGGCTCGGATCGTCGAACACGTTGATCTCGTATATCAAGCCGACGAAGACGGGTGACAATCCTGCTACCGACTCACCGGAGCCGCGACAAAGGTCGAAGACGCCGAGCAAGCAGGTGGATGATTACGGAGCCAGCAGTGATGAGCTCGGAATGCGGCCACGGTCGAGGAGTAGATCGAGAAGTAACTCGGCTGCTAAGCCTTCTCATGCCTCGCCGCTCCCGTCGAAGGCGAAATCAGACCTATCGTCCGTGGCTAGTGGGCGCCCCTTGAGCCATGTGCGTTCTTTTTGGTGATAGTCGCATGATTAGAGGAATTGATACTTGCATTGCTTTCATGTTTTGTTTTTCTCGTACAATGGTTACTATGTTATGGAACAGCCTACGAAAGATCGTGCCAGAGCGCGTCGAAAGGGTGCGTCGTCGACCGTGGAACCTGCGCCAGTGACTGTGCTTCAGGCGGATGATAGTGTGTTGCAGACATCACCCGTTGCTTCGGAAGTACCGCCAGCTTCGCCACTGTGTGCTATTACTGCACGGTTGAAGGCGCCTCCGTCTCCCATTGTTGCTCACGCGGAAGAAGTACAGCCTCCAGCAACGATCCAGACACAAGCTCGCGGTGAGAAAATTCGTCGTTTGCAAGATACTTGGGCAAACCAATCGCCCATCGCTGTTAAGCCTCTGCGTAAGATCCCGCTGGCAAGCCCCTCTCCGACTCGGACGACCTTCTCACCGACCTCGACGAGTACCAAAGTGAACAAGCACGCTCTTCCTGGCCTCACGAGAGTGGACACTGCAGTACCGCCGCCATCACCGCCGCTGACACCTCCACTGACTACGCGCTCGGATAACAGACCCTCGGCGAGCCCCAGTCGCCATGCCCGCATTCCGAGCACTGGCTCGCGGCCGACGGTGATGGACGTCGCGCAAACTTTCAATGCCAGCTCATCGCCGACAACCCTTGGCTTTCCCAAGTCACCGACAAGCCCGAAGTCGCCTCGCAGTCCTATCTCGTCCGAAGATCGAGAACGCAACTCGGGAGGCTGGGGCGAAGCTGATAATGAGCGCACGATCACACCGGCGACCGTCAAAGCAGAACGCCGCAGGTCGAACTACTGATAAATATTCGAGTTTTACGCTACCCGCTCTTATGGAAGAGAAGACGCCAGCGCCGAGCCCTGCTGGTACACTAAAAAATGTCGACGTTGCAGCAATCAATGCGGTAGCCCTTTCAGGCGTGAAGGGTGTAGAAGAGGGTGTATTTCCCGTCGTGAAGCCTGTTCCAGCGAAGAAACCCGACTTTATACAGTCGTCGAAGGTATCTATCGGTGCGTAGGCCTATGTTGGGCGAACAACTCATGTACATATGATGATATGGACGATTCACTTACCAGATGTTGCGAATGAGCCCATTCCTTCTGTCAACGCAGCCTCGATTTGGGATCAGAATTCACTCGCTTATAAACCAGACCCAGATCAGCATACAGTCTCAGTCGATGTACTCAATGTTGATGGCAGTTCAACGAATGAAGTAGCGAAGGGGGACTTCAATGTCTTTGTGTTCTATGACTCGGAAACGCTTGCGATTGTCCATCGTTCTAAGTCACGGTCTTCAGGTCTCGTAACGAGCAAAGTGTGGGCGTGGCAAGGAAGAAAAGCCGAGGCTGGAGAACGAGAAGAAAAGAAGCTACAAGAACTTGCAAAGAGGTATAGCTCAAATTTAATCAAATGCGCTCAGAGCGGGGAGCCTCAGGAGCTTGTGCATATCCTTGGAGGAACGTTAATCGCACGCCAAGTGTGTCAAATGATCGCTTCAGTTGAGTCTAAACAACTTACATCTTATTTATATTTGCAGGGAAAGCGGTCTTTGTGGTCCCCGGACAATACAACAATGCATCGTGTCCGTTCGTGGAAAGGATTGATTCTCATAGATGAAGTCGACCTGGTCAGCATTCATGCCATGGTTTAAATGTTAAGCCTTCTAACATTTATTTACGGCAGAATGTTCGATACCTGTGTTCCGGCTTCAGCTACTGTATATGCGTGCTCGATACTTTATGGGTATGGTATGGTTGTGGCTCAACACCTGCCGAACGGAATGCTGCGCTCGGGTATGCACAGACCTTAGCCTCGGAGAAAAACTTGGTTGAGGTTGAGGAGGGCCAGGAGGACGAGATGTTTTGGATGTTCTTGGGTGACGAGGGCTATGCAAAGGCTGACTACTGGAAGTGGAGGAAGGTCGAGAAAGGAATCGATCCGCGCATCTGGCGTGTAGATTGCTCGAAGAAGGGATCCGAGGTGTGTGCTTTCTCTTGCAAAGCGTTCCGTGTATTATAATTCCATTCTATTTTCTGCAGATTACAGAAGCTGAGGTTTTCGACGCAAACGAAGTAGCAAACGCCGTGCTTGTTCTGCACCTTGCGTACGAGATCTTCGTTCTGGTTGGCTCCAGCGCTCGCGGCGAACGTCGTGATATAAGGCTTGGGCTGACACTTGCTCAAGTATGTCTCCTTTACGAAAACCCTTTAACAAGTTGACTGACGAAGGACTTCTAGGAACTGTCCTCGCACACCGCTCGATCGAAACCTTTCCGCCCACCCGTGCACGTATTAATCTTGCCCTCGCAAATACCACTCGATCTTCAGGCTGCCATCCGTGGGCTAGATGAAGAAACGCTTGTAAGCCACTATCTTCACCAGCATCCGTTTTACCATGCTAAACAGGCCTTACAAACAGCACGGCTCTGAGGTTCCGGATCACATGAACTTGCTTACCTTGGACAACGCTTGGACACACGTGAGTCGCGCTTCTTACAACAAAGCTTCTGCGAATGATGGAAAATCGGACGTGTAGATTCAACGGAAAGAATGGGACTCAAAGGATCTTGAGGACGGAGGCATGATGCCTTTGGGACTTACGCCGCAATGATGTTTTCTTTTGTACTAGCTTTTTATCGTGCAAAGTGTTCGCATACTGTTGTATCTGTTATCTATCTGCTTTTGTTGTGCAATCTCAATTTATGATTGTTGAATGGGACGAAACCCATCGAGTCTGCCTATAACACACTATGTGCTACGACACAAAGAGAGCGAGTTACTGCTAATTATTTATATCCCGACTTCTGATACAAGTTCTGATTTTCGTCAACTTCAAATTTTACATAGGGTCTTTACTTCGCAGGAAAGACTATCTTGCCATTCTTCAATTGTCCAATCCAATAATTGTACATTATGATGCCGTCTTTAAACTGAAAATCTATAGATTTCTCTACGCAGTATATCTTTTTCCATGTAAGCCCTCCTCCTGCGCTTTGATTTCTAGGAGTTAGATTGAGCAAATGAAACAAGAACGTATGGTGACAAGCAATCGCTCACGGAGGGCAACATGTTTGGAGAAGAATCGACTTTGGCCGAAGTTCCCTGTAAAATGTGCAGTGTAGTGTTAACCTGGGTTGCACAACCGAAGTCGTCATACTCACCCATAGCGAAGTAGAGTCCAGGTACACCGCAATAGCGGAAAACGGAGTTGAGTTCGCCCTCGTCGTTGAGCGCCCATATGGGTTTTAGCCTCTCTGCGACATCGTCATTGACGAGAGTTCGTACGAGCTCTTTTGCGTTTTCATATCTATTCGAGTTGGCATGAGTTACGGGAGAATCAAAGAGGTGGAAACGAAATACATACCCAGTAGCTAGGATGATGACATCCGCAGGCAGCGAGCTCCCGTTCTCGAACTCGATGCCGTCTTTGGTGAACCGTTGAATTAAGCTGTCGTTCTTGAGCTTGATCTTTCCTTCGACGATCATCTGGCTGGCTCCTGTGTCTATAAAGGCCCGAGTACTCACACATACATGTATGTTGCTCATAAGGTACGACTGCTTACCGAAGTAGAACCCTCCTCCCCGTCGTATATAAAGCATGATCACACCTGAACCGTCTTCACCCATGTTTAATTTGAATCCGCGTTGTCTTAGACCTTCGAGTAAGTCCCTACGTAGATTGGGATCAAATGGCCATGCAGAACAGAAGAAAACTCGGATGAGTAATGACGCACTTGTCCATTTCCGCGATTTCTGGTGCTAGCCTCTGGTGCATAAGCTTGACGAGGAAATGTGGATATGACGCGCCGACTCTGTCGGAGATATCTGCCGGTGGTGTATCTTCCCAATAGCTACCTATGCAGAAGAACACATAATCATGTTGGTAAGCCTACATCCTCCAAAGCAATTGGTTCCTGCTTTCCGTTTCGTCCTCACCTGAGTTGAATCGAGTTATACCGTGTTTCACGGACATGATATAAGTTGAACCTCTTTGGAGTATTGTGACATCTAATATAGCGATTAGACTTGCATGGTAAATAGTGAACTACCGATGCAGTGACTTACCGACGTCTTGCTTGGCATGATCAAGCGCGACGTCATGTCCTACAGCATCAAGATTAGAGTCGGTCGTTAAAATCGACTAACAGAACAAACCAGATGTGCAGGCTCCAACGATGACGACCTTCTTGCCTTTGTGCTCCCTTGCAGTCTTGTACTGCGTCGTATGAACGATCTTCCCTCGAAATCGTCCTATTCAGTAAAAGTTAGGTTTAGGTAAATTCGTGCGGAGAACTTCGCAAACCATTCCAGGAAAAGTCGGCATTCTGGGAGGACCACCAAACAAACCAGTTGCGAAAACAACGTGTCTCGGTTTGAGTACCCTCGTCTGGCCGTCGGCACGGCTGATGTGTACCTTCCATGGGCCCTGGCCTGCTACGCCGCCCTCCTCGATTTTTTTGACATCTGTGCTTGTCCAAACATTTAACTCCAGAGTTTCTGCGTAGGATTCAAGCCAATTTGCAATCTGTGGCGCGAGAAATCATAAGCCGCCTGCTTGACGCATGACTTTGGTCCAGAAGACAAACCTTCGGTGCAGGAGTCCAGAGTGGCCAAGTAGGTGGGCATCTATAGAATGGAATGTTACATTTAGCATGCGAGATATCAGTGATGAACCACGCTTGAAAACATGCCCCGTTGGAACCACGAACTTACGGAAGATATGGCATGTGTACAACATCTATAAAATCAGGACCCACAGATCAGGGATACATACGTATTGTGCATTCTGGCGGATGGCACTCACAGACAGGATCATGCAGAGACAGAGCTTCATACCTTAAACGCCAAGAATCCCCGATGCGTGCGTTCCGTTCAACAATCAGAGTCGGCACGCCTAGGTATTTCAAGCGCGCCGCCACCCCCAGCCCACAGTGACCGCCACCAATGATAACGACAGCAGGTTCAGAATCAACGAACTCGAGCTCTTGCTTGCGATCTGCGAGCCAATCATCACCGTGATTGCTTGCGGTAGAGCGCAGCGTTCCGATTCTCTCCGGGAAGCCCTTCAGCCCTTCGAGATTCGTGTATACGACGTGTGCCTTCCAGACGCCAGATGAGGTTGGGACAAGACGAAACACGCCGGAGCCTTGCGCCGTAGACGTCTCGAACGTGAACATGCCCTGGACCCAGACAAGGTCTGAATACGGAGTCTGCAAAACTACTTGGTTCTCATCTAGTTTGAAATTCGACAATACAACACGGCCGTCAGAGTTCGAGCCAGTCGAAGAAGTGGATGAGGCGAGAACATCGGTGAGGAAACGCATTATCTTCGTAGAACCGTGAAATGTGCGGAAGTCCCAGGTCAAAGCCAGCATGTCGCGCCAGAATGCATCGTCAAGTAACAGTGGAACAACTGCTGCAGTATCACCAGCTTTCAGATGGCGAGAGAACTGGTCAAACCATTGTGAAGCGACTGCTTTTGCGTCTATGTCCTTTGGCAGTTCAGCTTTAAGCCGCTCGAGGGTAGGAAGCGCTAGCTCCGGTTGTTCCTTGCTGGCAGGGGCAGTCGTCATTGAGCAGAAAAGAGGCTTGTTGAAGGCGACTCAGAACAGAGAAGGGCACCTTTGAGTACTTAAGTATCTCGGCAAGCGAGCCTGTATCAGCCTGCATCCCGTGGGTCTAAGATCTTCTATCTACAGGAGCTCGACGTCCATAAAGTAGTAAGTCATCAGGGTAGAAGGTCAAGATCCTGAAGAGCTCCGAACGGTCCGGGATTCTACGTGCATGACCAGTTTCGAAGTCAAGATAGGGCAAGTTCTTTCATCTCTCGAGCGCCTAAAAACCGAGAACTGTCTAGAGGAGCTAAAACTCGGAAGTGAGAACTGCAAACGATGGCTCGAGACGAGACGTGGACCTGAGGCGCTGATGTAGAGTAAAACAGGTGGTGATCACATAAGTCAGGCAGGATTACATAAGACTACAGAAGAAACAGTAGTAAAACTATGACCAATCTTAGGTACAATCCGAAAGAGGAAATGGCTGTGTCGAAAGTGTCCAGTTCTTTGACCTTCCCTTGCACAGAAGACCTTTGAGAAGAAATAAAATAAAACGAAGAAAAATATGAGAACACGATCATCCTATCTCTGATCTCGGATAAAACCCAGGGGGCTACCGAAATAACATCTTGTTCGCATGGTCATAAATCAGCAGGACAAGAGAAGCGGATCAGACGTACATAATGACCTTGAGCCCAATTAATTAATTAACATAAGAACCAAAAGACGGTTTTTCATCCACGTAATGTCCAACCGGAAAACATGGCTCCCGGCGCAGTTCGTGCTCCGGAATTCGCCATAGAAAAGAGATTTAGTTCGATGTTTGCGTGTTTGCAATGTTATCTGAAACAGCATATTTACTAGTAGTCATGAAGAAGCCAGAGATGAAGCAGCAAAGGCGGCGAATTCTCAGGCTGTACACAGCAAAACATCAATAGAGTCAATATCGTAGCTGTTATAATTCCTTGGGTTCAAGCCACTCTACTTTGCATTTGTTTGTGCACCGAACTTGCCGTGAAACGGTTCAGCTGAGATGGATTAATGCAAATTCATCCAAAGCAAGTAAGATTTAGGAAATTTGGGAGAAACAGATCGTCCCTTGCCAATCAGTATTTAATAATGGCTGTAGCCGAGAAGAGGTTGAACTTTCGGACTAGGATGTTATCGCGAGCAGTCTACACATGTAGAGTTCGATAACTACAGCAATACTATGCTTTAGGCATGGGAGAAAGTTGCTGTCCGAGCTGATGTCTGAGTCTGGAGAGTGCTTTCAGTGTTGTCTCGACGCTCTCGTTGAAACTTGAAAGGTTTTGGGGAAATACACGTGATATGTGGCGCTTGCCGCCAAACGCCGGATTTCTCTAATTTTGTGAACGTCAGGTTGTTGTTTCACATAGGACGTCCTCTTTGCTCGAGCGGAACTTCCAAACTATGTGAGATATCTCAGAACTTTGTGGATATACGAATGATGCAAAGTTCCTTCCAGCATATAAAAAGGACGTGAGCTAACTTCGGAAGATCGTCCGCCAATCGTACGTGAACAGAAATCGAAATCAGCTTAGCTGCTACTCTGAGAAAGCAAAATGCCACCCCTGATCACAGCTCTTACAGTCTTTTTCTCGCTGATAGCCAGCGCAGTTTCTGAAACTCACACGATTACGTTCGATAATAGGTATGTGCATTTGAGTTCATCTTTAGCTGATTTCCTGTGTAATGACCACTTGTGTTTTCGTACAAGATGTGGACATGGTGTTGTAAGTTAAATCCAAAAAGTTTACCTCGTACTGCACTTTTCTCTGACACGATTGTTAGCCAACATTGATTCAAGGATCAAATGTTCTCTCTACAGGTCAATCATATACTCACAATGGCGCCTTCTCTTCGGCCATTGCGTAAGGAAACCATCCTCAATAATCAATATTGATTTAACCTCCTTCCCTCTCCCCTACACACGTTTCTAGCTACCTCAATAACTGTATGTGATTGAACTCTATAAGAGAGCGCAGATGCTAAGTTGTTTCACCCTTCTACAGCAATGTGCGGCTTTAATGGGGAACACTGTTCGCTACTCGAAATGACGCTCGGAAACAGCGGGACAAGCGCCGATATCTCGCTGATTCCCAGGTAAATATTATTAGTTTTCCTGCAATAATTTACGTCCATAATTGATTAATTAACATGACTGTGCAGCCACAATTTCTCTGATCCTATCGGCTGGGAGTATACCGGTGCCTGCAATGGCAATGGAGCTTTCTGTCAGTCGCCTTTTTGCGGATTTGACTCTACAGAATTATGGCTCCTTACCGAGAATTAACTAATGGACAGGTTCTGAGAACAACTGCAACACAGCGTTCTATAAATCCGACGATACTTGCGTCCAGGTGGCTTGTACTGGGGACAACGTGAGTGACATTGCGGAATTTATTAAACCCAGTAACACTTATTATGCGACTTTAGGCTGGTATGAATATCATATTCTGCGAAGGTGGGAGCAGTCGATTTAATCGGCCTGATGGAAGCCAACAAGGCGTTCCCTGTCCTCCATGAGCGTTGATAGACATTTTAGTACGATTGCACATACACAAGTAATATATTATGTAGTCAAGATATTTGAAGACCTCGCATAAAATGGGACGCACGATCGCCTGCGCTATTTTCAATGTGTCTCGTTTCTTTGCAGTGATATTTTAACTTTTTGACGTCCATCGTAAGGCGATCGACGCGCAACCAAGACGCGTCTTGATCACGTGTCCGCCTACGGTACGATCCTCGAACTTTAATGCGTGCGGTCACTTTTCCTACGCCATCGAGCTCGAACATAATGCAAGCGCCGAAGGTCGAAGGCTCAAATGAAACGATGCTGCCTCCAGCAAGCACAACTGCAGAGGCTCAGTCAAACCCTTCACCGATTCCTGCAGCTTCGATTTCGACAAAAGCAGAAGAGACGCCGTCATCCCAGCCTCCAAGTGTACCTTCCTCAGAAACCCCCGCTGACAACTCCCCACCGGCAGACTTGTCCAAAGAGCCGCTAATTCCATCGGACCCAGAGCCCTCAAAGAGCGCCTTGCTACAAATGCAGATTAACGCCTTGACGAACATCCAATCCCGTATCTCCGCCCTCCGCAGTCTCCCTGCCCATCTACTCATATTTCACCCGAACACTCCGCTTATCTCTCTCGGAGGGATGGCAGGATTGGGAATCGATATAACAGGGTCGGATGCGGGAGCTGGGCCTCCAGGGACAGACGCGCTGACTTCTTTGCTTACGTCCGACGCAAACGCACCGAAAGCACAGAATATGGGAGCACAAGCATATGTCGCATTTCGAATGTTGAACGAGGTAAAAAATGAAATGGTCAAGAATTTCACGCAAGACGCGCTGAAAGCAGCGCGCGACAGCGAAGCGCGGGATAATTCTAACGTAGAATTGCACGGTCGGAGAGAGCGAAAGAAGCGGTGCGTGTCTCAGCTTGGAGCTCCGATTCTCTCCCGTGCAAACTTATTGGTTCGATAGCCGGATTGCAACCGCAGATTCTCCCGCCCCATTCCCATCATTCCAGCTTCAAGTGACGAACGTGTTCCCATCGCTGCAGCAGAAAGATGTAAAAATTGCACACTTAGAAGACGTTCCTGTGTTTATTCGCGAGTACAATAAACGTAGACGAGGGCCGGCACTTGAGGATCAGAGCTCCGGAACCAAGCTCACCATATGGGCACAGACACGTCCATTTTCAGGCGCACCCCGACATGTCTCAGATCCCTTGACTGTGCGGGTGGCGATACGCGATGTCGCTATGGTCTTCGTCAAGCTGACACATAGGAGGAGCACCGACGGCGGGAGTGACCAACCGGCTATCGAGAGCATTGTTGCGCTAGGTACCGAGGGAGAAGGTGTGAATCTCTTATGCCTGCGTCAAGTCAATATTTACGCAGTGTTCTCCATGTTACAGAAAAGCCCTCACTCCCACTCCGACTTCACGGTATATCAAAAGCTTACCCAGCAGATTACACGAATGGTAGAAAAGGAGCCAGGCGTCTCCTTTCCCCAACTCATCGTGAGTGTTTCTCGCGGCTCATTGGACGAAAACACACTTTTATTAAATTTCTTTCGCCTCGAAGGACCTCTTGGCATCTTATGAAAAACTTTTCACCGTTCGGTGCTCGATCTGCGAGCGTGTGCTCTCAGAAGAAGGTCATGTGCCTCCTGTCGTGCGGGTTTGGATCGAGAGCTCTGGCCCAGGGGAGGCCGAGCCAGGGAAATGGGATGCTCGTCATGTTACCTGTCTTCATGCGTGACTCTGGATAGCCACCTGTGGTCACGAGCTCCGCATAGCTCAAAGGCCAAGTTTCTCTGTTCTAAAGAAATGACAACTCGTCCTCGGTCAGCAGCTTGCTCGTCGATCCGTGATATGATGCCGATTATCTATTCTGCTGACAACATACATATCTGTGTCTGCAATGCAGATAGACGTTGGCGATGGGTTCGAAGAAAAGGTACTTAGGATCTGCGTCTATTGTTTCCTGGTTTTTACCTTTTTGTTTATCAAAAAAGAAGAGATAATGGCCATAGCAAAAAAGGAAACTCGTAAAGCGAAAGGTCGAATTTTGGACTATGGGCGGTCGAGGAATGCAGAGATGATCCATTACGCGGTGGGATCGGGGATATGAATCTCGACCATGCACCGATTTGTCTGATTTTGTCTAACTCTGGTGTTGCGGAAGTGCCATTGGTGCACCTTTTCCCGATTTATTGACGTTCTCGGCTTCTTACCTAACCTTTCACTCCCCGTCCCTGCCCCCTTGTATTCAATAACCATCTTTTACATTGAATCTATTTTCCAACCTGTGTTGTGGTGCTGTCCTCGGATATTCAAATAATTGCCCATTGTTTGTTACCTACTCCCGCTTGCAACTTCCCTGTCGGAGCTCGGGTTTGTGCACCGCTTTCTCCTCGTCGTTGCCATTCGTCTGGTCTCGGAGGTTTGGGCATGTGCGCAACTCGACTCTAGCTCTTTGTTGTTCTCAGCCACCTCGCGGTCTCTGTCTTGCTTCAGTTTTTCTATTTGTTATTTTCATTCTCACCGCTGTTTGCAAGTCCGGATCTCATTATACGCAATTCCGGGCAAATCCAGCCACAGCCCCACATCGTTACTGCATTTCTTTATCGAAATAACAGCCAATCCCGCCGGGTCTGGTGGCTTTCTTCCGAACCTTATAACTTCTCGACGTTGGACTCGTTCTTTTCTTCTGTGCTCTGTTCCCCCGTCGTCGATATTTGCGTGCTGCTCGTCTCTGCCTGCAAAGACGGACAAGTACGGTGACGCAATTGATATCTTCGTCAGACCACTGCTCGTCCGCGAGTGCTATCTACCCGCCGTCGCATTCATTTATTCCTTTGTGCACCTACTCGTTCCCTCCACCCTCTCTCTTCTTTGAAGGCGTCGCAGCCACTTGCGATGGCTGTTGCTTTCTCCCGGCGCGCATCTGACATCGAACACATTTACCAACAGCCTTACGCCGCCGCCGCCGCCGCCGCCTCCCCCTCGGCGTACGAGGGGTTCGTCCCACCTGCCCTTCATACAGACCTTTTCCCTGGCGCCCCAGTCTCGATGGAAATGTACAACGCAAGGGGCGAATTTAACCTTTCAGACATCTACGGCGGCTACCTTGCTAGTCTCGATTCTAACGAAGCTGGTCAGCCACACCCGCCGCCATCCATGGGCCTTTACCCCCAGTCTGCTCTCCTCTACTCTACTTATCCACCTGCCAGCTCACCGGCCACATCGCCTTACTGTCTTCCCTGCGCCCCACTTGTCTCGCACAGTGGCATGATCGCTATAGTCGACTATACACCTTCTGAGGGCGAAGCGAACATTCCGATCACCGTAAATGTCGAGCTGCGCTCAGGCCAGGCTGACGAGGAGGACACATTCGGCCACGACATGTCACTTACGAGCATGAAGCTACGTCTTGTACTCGGACGGACAGCGGTCAAGACGACGGTAAAGCGTCTGCCGCCCATGATTCGTATCAACGGCGAAGAGGAGCCCGAGCAGGAGAATCTTCTGCGTCTGCGCCTCTATGCATTTGCACCGACGCATTCCGAGTCGCGCTTTCCTGAACAGTTTTGCGTTCCCATGACTATCCAGGCGATGGATGCGGAGACTGAAGTCGTGGAGTCATTCACGTTTGGGTCATTCACATATTGGACGCCTAGTGAGTGCCCCCTTCAACTGTACTGTCTGATTGCTCATCTTGGGCCGCAGGTACGATCATGCCCGCCAGTACTGTCGATTCATACAAGTTTCCAGACCTGGCTGCGCCGTTCCTACTCAAGCGCAAGCGCTGAGAGTGACGAAGGGCAGGCCTATCTGCCTTCCACTGAATCAGAGCAGGTCGGCGTTCTTAACAGCCCAAAGAAGCCGCATATTTCTTTGCCCCGAATAAATACACAGCTTTCAAGCTCGTGCGAACGACTAATGCGCCGGCGGACGCACTTAACAACGGTGCTGAGGCCCATGCAGCCCAATTGGAGTGGGTGGTGAGCGATAGGAGGCCACATCCTAATACTTTGGACAAAAAATGGTGAGTCTGTAGTTCTCTGTCCCCAATGACGGTAAAAGTACCCGCTTTTTGCTCATAATTATCCAAGGTCGGCCAATGAAGTCGGGGTGGGCAGGCGACTGATCCGCTTCCAGCGCGAGCAGTCAGGAAACAAACTCTTGGTTACCTGCGAGGTCATCCCTCAAGAGGCGTATAATGACGACGATATTATCGTTTCTTGTATCTATCGCCAGGAGACGCGCAACTGCTGGTTCACGTCTGTCGATGTCATTTACCTTCTCGAGCGCCTTGTCGGGAACCCATTTACGGTTGAAGAGAAAAACCGAATTCGCCGCAATTTGGAGGGTTTCAAACCCACAACTGTATCGAAGGGCAAGGCCGGGTATGAAAGCTTTTTCCAGCGCATTATGGATTTCCCTGCACCAAAGCCAAGGAACATCGAGAAGGATGTCAAGGTGTTTCCGTGGTCGGTGCTGAATAAAGCGTTGGACAAGATTATTTCGAAATATGTGCGTTTGAATATTTAAGCTGCTATCTATTGTCACTGAGGAAAAATGCTTTTCAGTCTGTCGTTCCGCACGACGTTTCCGAGTCCTCGACAGGAACGTCTCCAGAAGACTCTTTGTCACCCTCTTCCGGTGAGGTTATACGCTCCGCCAAGGGGTCTAGGAGCAGGTCTGCGTCCTCGCTGCGGTCGCCGGACGGCAATACAGGCTTGCAGAGGCCTTTGAAGACAGTATCATCGCAACAGTCTCTCCAGCCTCTAGTCGGGTCCCCGCCGGTGCTACACAATGAACGGACACCCCTCATTTCTGAGACGGAACTGCCCGGTATGCCAGCGGAACAGCTGTATACATTCTCTCAGCCGGACCTTACGTTCTCAGACAACTGGCGCCGGCGCGATTCGGTGGTCTCGCTGGAGACAACCTCTTCTGCCACCGACGGGTACTACTCGGATCCCATCGTTCGCGACGTGGCGTATGACCCGGCGCCGAGCGCGCTGCACGCCCACGCATTTTCGAACCCGTATGCATCAAACGTTAGCCTTGCCGCGCTATCGCTAGAAGGGAACGGGCATGGGAATGTTGGCGGGGCGCTCGGGGACGAGACGCCGGTCCACCAGGGCGCGCATGCATTAGGCATGGATCTTGTGAATAATCACGCGTATGCGCACAGCAGGCAGTCGAGTCTTGGGAGCGAACTCATGTACCCCCTCTCCGACAGCCCTCGCTCTGGGTCGCACGATGCCTTGGTGTCGCCGTATGGACAGACCGCGCTCGGTGAAGGATCGTCCAATGATTTCTTGTACGCCCAATTTTCGACGGGCAGTCACTCCCCCTTCGAAGACGTCGTAGAGAAGTCATGCTAAAGAACATTGGTAAAGTGGTTTGTGCAAGCTATCATTTTTATTGCTTTTTTATTTTCGGGTGTTTGGGAATTTGTTCAGTACTACTACGGACTGTGTCCGACTCTGTCTGTGTTTCGCTCATGCTTCGAATTTGCCTCCGTTTCAGTTTCTGCCGCCATTTCCTTTGTATGCATTCTAGCGACGTATCTGTTGTACAGTGTTTTTGAACTTTTCGTATGTTTATCGTTTTTGTATTTAGGTATTTACCTGGAAATTTACCTCAAATAATGGAGATGGAAGCGCCGATCATTGCTGAGAGCTTCGCGGCATCGGCCGTATCGACATTAGCCTCCCTCGCCGACGAGCGACGAGTAGCAAGTCTCCTTAAATTTGCCATGGTGAGCATGCTGTCGTTACAACATTTGCTGAATGGAAGCTGACATCGCACACAGCTCATCTTCTCGCTCTTCAAGACACTGACTGACCAGACCGTTACGGTCGAGCTGAAGAACGACCTCTCCATCACCGGCGTGCTCAAGTCTGTCGACCAGTGCGTCCATGTTTTCCTGTTTTTACTTGTATCTCAGAGACAACTTGAAACTAACGCGTTTTTTTTTTTTTTTTGACTCGTGCAATAGGTTCCTCAACATTCGCCTGGACAACATCAAAGTCCTAGACGAGGCGCGGCACCCGCATATGGTGCGTCTTTATGGTGCTGGGCTTGTCCTACGATGTTGATTTTTTCGACAACGATGGCGATGGATGCGCGCAGATGGCGGTGAAGAACTGCTTCATCCGTGGTTCGGTCGTGCGCTACGTGCAGCTGCCCGCGCAGCATGTGGACACGCAGCTCCTGGAGGACGCGACGCGACGCGGTGCGTGCCGTGTGTTCGTTACCTTTCACATTCAAACCATGCTGATCATTTTACAGAGGCATCTAATCAAGCAAAACGATAAGAGGCTTGTTGGGGTTTTCTATGCCTTTTTTTGCAAGTTTTCGTGTGGTCGATAGACGTTGTACGATCAGATGGGTAGAGATGATCTCACATCCCTCAAAAAGGGTTTCCGCATTCTACACTGCTTTCCTGTTATCCGTTTCATTTATTTACAAGAAATGATATACTTTTGGTGCTTTGTAACTCAGAGATGTAGCATCCGACAGATAGACTTGGAAGTGAGCTTTCAAGCCTTCCAAACCTTGACTGTTCCATCCGCGCTGGCAGTGATCATCTCACCGGGCTCAGTGGGGTGGTGCTCGACCCAGGTGATTACCTTCTCGTGGACCTTTGGTGGGGGGTTGGGCGACAAAGGCTTCGCCTATGTGTTTATCAGCATTACCGTGAGGTGATCAAAGGAAGGAGAAAGAGCATACGTCTAACAGATCCCAAGCCCAAACCTGACCGTTCTCGTCTCCGCATATCACGCTGGCCTCGGCATGCCCAAAGGTCGCGCGACAGCGGTAGGACTCGTTAGCGTGAGCGGTGAAATCGTTGAGCATCTTGCCGGTGTGGAGGTCCATGAGGCGGACGTGCGAGTCGAGCGTCGCGGCGAGCACGGTCTGTGCGTCGTGCGTGGGCACGAGCGAGGTCACAGGGTGCCCGAGGTAATCTGAGGAGAGCTCGCCCTTGCGGAGGTCGTATGTACGTACGTGCCCGTCGACGGAGCCGGACATGAGGTATGTACCGCCGACATAGAGCGTCTGGATCGCGTCGCGCGCGTCGGCGAGCGTCTGGATGGCCTGGCGGGACTGCGCGCTGAGGCATACGCGCGTAAGTGTCTCTTCTTTCTTTTCTACTTGCGAGATAAGCTCACCGAAGGTCCCAAAGACGGACGGTGGAGTCGAAGGACCCTTTGGACGGTGAGCTAGAGGACAGAGCGCGGAGCGCGAATCGACTCACCGCTCGCGACGACGGACGCGTCCTCGTTGAATTCAACTGCGTTTATCTTGCCTATATGCCCTGAGAGTCGCCTGACGGTGGTGGCCGTTGCCACGTCCCAGATGAAGACGGAGCGGTCCCCGCCCGACGAGGCAAACTTGACATTGTCATGCGCGCTGCACGAGCATACGCATTTTCATCAGCGCCACGTCCCTGAATCAATAAACGATAGCGAGATACATGATGGACGTACACGGTGATGGAGAGCACTTCGTAGCCGTGGCCCGCGTAGGTCTTGATCTCGACGCCAGTTGCGGGGTTCCAGAGGCGCACGCTACGGTCCTGCCCGCCCGTGAGGATATACTTTGCGGAGCCTCTGGCATACCGCGCGACGTGCACCGGGCCCTTGTGCTTGTCGAGCGTTGCGTGCAGCGTACGAGCTAGGCTCTGCGGACCTCGGGAGGGCGCCATGTTTGAGGAAGAGTTTGTATCTTAGCTCAGATTAGGACGCGGTTTATATATCAATCTATGTAATGAAAATCAGTTTAGTGCCGTCGCTATCGTCGTCGTCGTCGTTGCTGTCGCCGCCGTCGTGGAAGCTGAAGACAGTTGCGCGAAGGTTGAATTGCTTCTACTATCCGCAATTCCACGGTCTGATCTCACAAATAATCTGGACTCTGAGCCGAGTCCGTCTTCGCCTCCGACCTCGATCTCGCTGCCGCCTCCACCGACACGTCCATGCTGTCGTCGACGGCGAGCCAGCGCCGAGGCGTCTGGGAGCCCCTGTCGCTCATCGTCTACGGCTATGCCGTCCACCCGCTCTCCCCATCCCAGAGGGATACGCGCGTCTCCGGGCGCACCCGCCTCTCCACCGTCACCGAGGGCTCCGACTTCGCGCACAGGGACGTTGTCTCGCTCGAGGTCGGCGACGAGATCTATGCATTCGAGAAGTACACGCCCAAGGGGAAGGAGTCCGACGGCGTCTGGTATCGAGGGTGAGCCACCTACCACTTGTTCAATGTTCACTTATTTAAATTTATTGGAAACCTTGTGCCCATAGCTACGTCGTTTGTACGACACGGCGACCGCATGTCAACTGGACATCATCTGCAGACCCTTCGTCCTCTAAAGCCTCCAAGGCGGAGGAGCCCCAGCAGGTTTTCATTGGGATTTTCCCCGCGTCCCACATCCACGTTCGCGACGAGCTCTCGGACGCGGAGGGGCGCCTTGCAGATGTGGCGTCGCAGGTCAATGGGAACAAGGATCCATATCTGCCATGGAACAAGGAAAAGGGGCGTGAGATGGAAACGCTCAAGGAGGAGGAGGAGGACCCAGAGCAGGGTCCGGGCCGCAAGTCGTTTAGACTCGGTCCCCCGCCAGACCAAGCGAACTCCTCGAGGGCGGGCCTGCCAGTCTACCCGCCGAGCGTCCGCTCACAATCTCCGTCAGAGTCACAGCCCTTCAAGCCCCTCCCGCCGCGCCCGTCGCTCAAGTCTGGCGACGATACCGCGTCAGGGCAGGTACAGCCCATAATCGACGAAATCGCGTCCGCACTGCGCGAATGGCACAACCTCATGTTTCTATATCTCGCAAGGAGGGACTACAAGCTTTTCTACACCGTTCGAGACCATATCGAGGCGCTGCACCTGGGACGGCGTCAGCTCCTTGCCCAAACACTTAGCGCAGAGGAGACCGTAAGTCTCCGGCGCGATTGCGTAGGAAGGCTCGTGAGTGGGAACGTCGTGCAAGGCTTAGATGTCATCGTTCGACACCCTACATGGGGTGGGCTAGTCACAGTCGACGTCGAAGGCGAAATCGACCCTAGGAGCTGGGTGAGCGCGGTGAGGATGTATGCCATGCAAGTGGCGCTCGCGTACATGGACGTTTCCCCCGATTCTACAGTGGCCTCGAAAGCTCCCGGACTGGGTGCTGCTGCGGAGTACACGTCCGTTGGTCCTGCGCCTACACCTGCGAACTCCGTCTTCCCTGAATCCGGTCGTCCGCGCGCCAATACCCGCCTGCTTGGCTCGTTAGCGCCTCCGCAACCAGCGAAACCCGCCTCATGCGAAGTTCTACCATGTCTTCCTCGACTTGCGCGCGTTTGTGGCATCTCCGTGCTCTCCAGGTGAGACCGCGGAACTGTACTTCTCTCTGTACAACAAAAGCGACATGCGTTTCGTGTCCGAGGAGTTCTGTGCGGTGCTCAATCACAATGGTGTCCTCGCACGAGACCCTTCTGCTCGCATCCGCACAATATTTACCGATCTTGTTCAAGCAGACGTCCAAGAGTCTATCTACTTGGTCTGCAAGATCATTCGCAACGGCGCTTTAAAAATCACGAACAACTTTAATTCTGGAGTACCTGTCGATAACCCTCGTCGCGGGTCGGAAGGCTCGTATAGGGAAGCGTCGACTTCAAGTCGATGGGACACGCCCACCCCGCTCAACGGCAACGTTTCGTCTACAAACGTCGTACGTTCAGGCTCTGTTTCAGAGGGAACGCCATCCGGCCAGTTCAGGCGGCCTTTCGGATGTGCGGTGCTAGAACTATCGCAGCTGCGTGAGTTTGCCAAAGATCATGCAGAGGGAGCATCGACGAGAGAGCACACGATGCCAATTCACATTCCAACGAACGAGGCTGTTTACTCTATGCTTCACCAGGACATTATTGCGAACAACATCAAAGAGTTCGAAAAATCGCCGAGGTATGTTTTGTCTTCTTAACTCTACGGTCTCCTTTCCCTCATGTTTTATAGGGCGGAAATGATGGCTGTATCAGTCAAGATATTCTACGGCGATGCAAAAACAATTGTACGAGAAAATCCGTCTTTACTCATAAACGCACCTGTAACAGCACGGCTCGGATTCCCTGATGTCGTATTTCCGGGAGACATCCGCAACGAGATGTACATCAAGCTGTGGAGCGGCGAGTTCTTTTCCTCGCACGGCAGTTCGCGGCTCAGCGTCTCGAACTTCGCGCGTGGGTCGATATCGTACAGCGAACAACAATGTGCAAGTCACGGCAGAGTTGCGGGACCACCTGGGCAACACCATCGAGCGGGGGATATCTCAGGGGAGCGGCGAGCCGCCGGTGACACAGTTCCACTCGATGGTCTTCCAGCGCAACAATGTGCCCACGTTCGGAGAGCTCATGAAGTTACAGCTCCCGCTGAACTGGCCCGCCAAATTGGCATCTCTACTTCACGTTCCGGCACCGGAGTGCGAGGGAGAGAACGACGGTACGGGTGGGCGGGGAACTCGAAAGACCGTTTGCGTTCGCGTATTTACCGCTTCTACCCGACTCGCGTGCTTTCTTGGAGGACGGGAGCCATTCGCTGGTCCTTTACCGCATTACGAGCCCCAACCAGGTTCCGCCGGACACGTATTTGTCGCGATTGCCCTGGACTACAGGAGGCCAAAGAGTGGAGAGTCTCTCCATCGACCAGGACTTGATCAGGTCGTCTCCTCCGATTCGCGATAACTTAATCATCCGAACATCCCTATGCTCGACAAAGTTCACCCAGAACCAAGTCTTGCTTAGCCTGCTCAACTGGGATCAGCTGCACGACAGAGATGTGCTCTCAACTATCCTGTCCAAGTTTACTTTCGTGGGCGAGGTGGAAATCGTCAAGTTTCTTCGGGACATCTTCGATTCCTTATTCGCCATCCTCGTCTCGCAGAGCAACGTTGCGGGCGAAATGGACGGCTTGGTGTTTAACGCACTGGTCACTGTCCTTGGGATTGTCCAAGACCGCCGTTTCAGCAATTTCCAGCCAGTCCTGGATGTTTACATTGAAAAGCATTTCAACTGTTCTTCCGCGTCGTCGCACATGATCCAATCTATGAACCGCCTCCTCGCCACTCCCTCTGCCGCCGAGACAGCCATGGCGCTACGAGCCGCGCTCAAGGTCTGGCACTACCTCTTCAAGTTCATTGTCCGCTCCCGCGAACTGCAGAAGGCGAAGGAGGTGGGCATCGCGGGCGGGGCGACCTCGGAACACCTCGAGGCGACGTTCAAGCGCGAGCTGCAGATGCACCTTTCCGAGGTGAACCGCATGATGGCGGCGACCTCCCCTGCCTCGATCATCGGGACGCAGACAATCGCCCTCCAGCACTTCACATCGATCCTGCCCGAGCTGGCGAAGATCTTCGCCAATGTAGAGCTCGTGTCCATCGTCACCAGCTTTGCGAACTCCGTAACGGCTGCGAAGGGCAAAGTCGTGATCTGGAAGTTGATTATGTATCTCCAGGTGGTGAAGGGTTTTCTGTTCGATATCCCTCAATCGCGGTCATTGCTCGTCGAGGCTGTCGTCGTCTGGATCAAACCTCACTTCGGGCGTTTCGATGAGTATACGCAGACTCAACCCGGCGATTCGGAAAACGCTCGTGACAACGCGAGGGCCGGTTGGCTAGAAAGCATCCGACTGTCAGTGACTATAATTGCAGTAATGCTGGACAAGCTTCAGCAAAACCTCGTCAACCCGGTGACAGCATCCGATCGCAATTTACTTAGGCAAGAGCAGGACAACGTCGAGTATCTCTTGTCTCTCATGCCAAGGTTAGTTTTCTCATACTTGCAAATTTATTTTTCCGAGTGCTCTAATACGTTTCATCAGACTGCTCGACTCATACAGGGAATTCCAAAACCAGGATTCTTTGAAGGCCCTAGAACGGACGCGCTCGGGCCAGGCTTTAGCATCACCCGTTCCCGTCAGCTTTCCGGAGTCGTATCCATTCTCGCTCTTCGCACATGCTCCCAACACCGAGCGGGAGATCCCGTCGCGTCGACTCAGTCTATTCAGGTGTCCGTCTTCAACTGTACCTTGGCTGAAATTGCCATCGTCTTCCTCGTGCTTGTGCTATCGTCGCCGAGGAAGGACATCATCAACTTCCTCGAAGCGAGCCTCGAGATCGAAGGGAAGGACAACTTCTCCAACCTTATTTCTCAGTTCTTCAAGGTTGCGTGCTCGATACTGGGAAACGAAGCGTTTCCTTGCACCTGGCTCAACGTTAACATCCTCGCGCATAAAGTTCTGATCAAAATGGCTGACCCTGTCTCAACGTTGCTCGAGCGAGATTTCATTCCCTGATCAGGATGAGGAATACCAGTTTAATTCGAATCTCTGGAGGGAGGCACTGTACATGTTACTGAAATTACTGTCGTCGGACCAGCTTGTCATCGAAGAATTTAGTCCACAGGTGACATTTACTGTTAGCTTTTCATATCAAGTTGACTGACTCTTCAAAACAAGAAACGGCGAGCTGTATGGCGCCTGGCTGGCGATATCCGTGGTGAAGGAGCAACCATTCTGCTGCGACTCTGGGACGCTCTTGGTTGGCCGGAGCAGGTTGCAGCCGACGCAGGGTGCCGTGACGAGATACGGTGTAAGTCTCCTTTGTCGAGCTCTCAGCGCGGCAGACTGACATAAAATTTGCATCAGGGCTACCAGGTCGCAATGAACACATTGGTTGGACACGTCGTCAACCTCTGTCTTAGCCACCACGATCAGCTTCGCAACAATGCCGTCCAAATTTTGTACAGCATGATTGTCTCTGAGTATCACATCTCGCGGAATTTCGAAGACATCGAGAATGAGCTGGTGAACAAGTTGGACACTCTCTTCATGTCGGACAGTAAAGGAGATGACATCTCGCGGACATTCTTCATCGGACAGCTCCGCCATCTGTTTGATTCTTCCTATGTTGACGAGCAGCTGCGGCAACGCGTATCTAACTTCCTAGACTCTGTGGACCTATTCTTGGAGCTGCTTCTAAACGTACGGGCTCTTCCTGAGGGAGAAGAATTTGCTGACGATAGAGTTATTGCAACGGTACGTTTCGGAACCTATGTTATGAAACCTAAAGTTCATATGAAATGTCTAGCTTCGTTTGATGAACTTCATCCGCCGGATTGGCCGAGATGAGATCTACATTAAATACGTCCATCAACTTGTGAATGTGAGTGATCTATGTGCTAGCCAGTTCTAAGCGTTTGTCTCACGAGAATTATAAAGATGCATCTGCAAAGCCAGAACTACGTAGAGGCAGCATTGACGCTGAAGCTACATGCGGATCTTCACGACTGGGATCTCGTCTCCTTCGTAGAGCCTATGGAAGATCTCGGTCTTCCCCGACAATCTCAGTTCCATCGCAAGGAGACACTTTGTCTCTTGATTCTGGACTATCTCGGTTTGTTGTGATTCTCATGCTTTGCGAAACGCTTCTGAACCGCTTGACTAGGCAAGGGGAAAGCATGGGAAAATGCTATCGATATTTGCAATGAGCTGGCCTATCAGCATTCCGAGATCACATATAACTAGTAAGTGACAATGCGACTGATAGTTTCTGTTTTCGTTATCTCATCGTTAAATGTCGATTTTCAAGCTCGCGACTGGCGGAGATCCTTCGACATAAAGCTGCGCTCCTGGAGCACATTGTAACGGACCAGCGATATTACCCAGACTATTTCCGAGTAGCATTTTATGGCACGTTCCCTGTCGCTATTAGGAACAAGCAGTTCATAGTGAGTACAATCAGCTTCTCTGGAGGCAATCTCTGAATGCCCTTCAGTATCGTGGTTACGAGTGGGAGAAGTTCGGAGCGTTCTGCGAACGCATGCTGAACAAGCATCCTGGCTCTCAGCTCTTGAGAACAATGGGCGACCCACCTGTGGATATCCGCTTTGGTACTGATCAGTACATCCAATGTACAGCTGTTTCCCCTGAGCCAGACAAGTCACTTCCCATATTCAATAACCCTGACGTTCCTTCTGCTGTCCGGGCATACTATGAACACAGGTGAGCTCTCAATATCAATTTGTGTTTACCGGAACTCACTGGCTGTCGTCTGTGCCTAGTGCAATTAATATTTTCAGCTGTCAGCGACCAGTGACCAAAATTGGACCGAATGGAGACGAGGAAATTTGGTTAATAAAGGGCTATTTCACAACGGAAGAAACCTTCCCAACAGTTCTCAGGCGATCTGAGGTCGTAGACATCCACACAGTGGAAATTTCTCCTATGGAGAGCGCGTTGAACGATATTGAGCAGAAGAACAAGGAGTTGAACACCTTGAAGGTCAAATATTCCACCTTGGCCAAAACTGGCCAGCCTGTCTCGACGAATGCGCTGTCCATGACACTCAACAACGCCGTCGACGCACCTGTTAGTGGCGGAATTTTCCTGTATCGCGAGGCTTTCCTGTCACCCGAGTATCTTGTGCAAAATCCTGATCGAGCCGACATGGTGCAGAAGTTACGGGATGCTATTGATGAACAGGTACTGTCTTTCAAATCATTTCCTTCGTTATCTAATTAAACGATCTTGTACAGGTTCGCGTCATTGACACTTGTCTCAAAATCCACGGTTCACTAGTGCCCACCTGAGATGATTCCGTTTCATGATACCCTCGAGCGATTCTTCCGAAGAACTTCCCAGACGAGATCCGCCGTCTCTCCATGGACACTTCACCTATTGGCTCTTCCATCTCCCCAGTCTACCCGATTCCCATATCAAGGGGAGGGTTCTCTAATGCACCTCCACGAGCGGAACCGCTCACAGGCGTCCAACGTCACCGGGACAACGGTGCCCGCGATGAAAAACACCTTCTATCTCCCGCCGCTGCAGCTCGGGCGGCCCGTCGTCTCGCCGCAACCCACGTCCCCGCGCTCGATGCGCACGCCGACCGCCACAGATGCCGCGTCCATCGCCGCGACGCCGGCGCCGCCGGCGCACAGCAAGCAGACGCCGCTGCAGCGCAACCTCGCGCACCTCGCGCGGCACGGGTTCCCGGGCGTGTCGTCCGCGCCGGGGCTGAGCGCGGGCGCGGCGGGCCCGCCGGGCGTGGGGCTGGGAATGGGGCTGGGCGACGTGGGCGGGAGCGGCTCGCTCTCCGCGGGCTCACCACAGGGCTCGTTCGTGAACGTCGGGTCGACGCTGCACGGCGCGACGTCGCTCGCTTCGGGTGCCGCGTCAATGATGACGTCGAACATCGGGTCGAGCATAGGCTCGATCAAGGGTCGCTTCTCGCGATTCGGGAGTTTGAACTTTGGACGCCATGGCAGAGACGGGTGATTTAATCGTAGTGATGGGTAAATGGGTAAATAGGACGTTCTCACATTCATATGTCAGCTGCGGCTGTGCCTTCCCTCTCTTTCTTTCTTTTCCTTTTTGCTTTTTTATTTCGTCTAACCGGTTATCATCATTGACGCCTGCCTTCCCTCATCGTTGTTCTCGCTTTTCCAATCTCTTCGTAATCTAGTCTCTAATCGGTATCTCGTCTTTCTTTCTAATCAATCTCAAGAATATTTCTGTCATTCTCGGATTCGATTTACTTTATTTTGTTCTTGTTCTGTAGCATCTTAGCTTGCGTACGTAGCGTTGCGCTGTATCGGAATCTGGTCTACCCGAATTTCATATCCTTCAGAAGCGGAGACCCCGTTTGAACGACATAACTTTGACGGAGATCCATATATACAACAAACAAGATTTGGACGTCGCTAACACCTACACATCGAACCGCACGGTCTGCTCGCGCCCACCGCGGTCGATCTTCAACAGGCGCTTCGCGACGCACCCGTATAGCGCGCGCGTCTCGAGCGCCTGGCCGCCGCCCGTGAGCAGGCCGACGCGCAGGCCAATGCCCGGCGTCGGCGGCGGGCCGCCGAGCCCCGCAGCCGCGAGCGCGGCCTTCGCCGCGGCGAGCGGCATCGCGTGCTTCGGCGGGGCGTTGATGAGCGCGAGCAGCAGGTGCGCGGTGAGGATCTGGTGCGCGGACGGCTGCGCGGGGTCGGCGGGCGGGCTGGTGAGGGAGAAGGTCGAGTGCGAGAGCGCGGAGGGCGAGGAGGGCGGGGGCGTCTGCGCGGCGAGGTTCTGGAGGAGGGCGCTGGGAGACGTGGGGCGGCGTGCGGTGAGATTGGGAAGGGAAGGGAGGGAGGGGAGGGGAGGGGAGACGTACATGGTCTCTTTCGCGCGCGGAGGCTTGTTCGTCGTGGCCGCGCTGGCGGTGTTGAACGGGTGTCCGGGCATGATAACGTCGCCGACCGTCGACCAGATCTTTGTCTGGAACCGTCGTCCAGCTCAGCTCGGTCTCCTTCGGGTAATTAGATAGAACCATTTTTGACGTACCACGATCCGCTCGACGTCTGACGTGACCCTCACCCGGGACTTCCTGCCCGTGCCGGGCGTCGGAGGCACCCCGCTTCCGTGCGCGGGAGTCGGACCGGACTCGATCGCGGGCTCGTGGTCGCGCGGGGGTGTCGAGGGCAGGGGAATGGCAGCAGGCGCCGCTGCTGGAGGCGGCGACTCGGGAAGCGGGGGGAGGAACGGCATAGGCGGAGGAGTCGCGAGCGCGGGCGCTTTCGCCAGCACGATGGTCTGCTCGCCTTCGTCCTCGTCGGACGCTTCAGGCTCAGCGGCCCGCGGCGGCGGAGGCGAAGGCGGGCGCGAGTGCATCGGGGCGGGGGGCTTGGCTTCGAGCGCGGGCTTCGCGATCGCCGAGGGCGCTCGCGGGGCCGGCAGCGGTGTCGGCGCGTCGGCGCCCGCGCCGACGAGCGAGTCCATCGAGACGTCGTTGATCATCGCACCCATGTCCATGTCGGCGCTCAGGAGCAGGCTGTCGTCCGCGCCGCCGTCCGCGCTCGCGCGCGGGGGTATGAGCAGGCTCTGGCGGGCCCTCGACCTGCGTGGGGGCCGCGGGACGGGCTCGGACCAGAACTCGTCTTCGTCTTTGTCTTTCGCTTTGGACGCGCTGCTGCCGCTGGGCTTGCTGCCGCCCGCGGCAGGGGGCTTTTGTTTCTTGAGAAGGACCTCTTTCTGCGGATTTGAAGGATGTCGGTGAGAGTAGTTGAAAAGGAAAGTCGGACGACGCACCCGTATCCGCATCTGCTTGATGCGCAGGTTAAGCTCCTGGATGCGCTTCTCTTCGTCTTGCGCCGTCGGCGCAGAGCCGGAGACTGTTTGGGCACTCTACTTAATGTTGGACTGGGCGCACGGAGAGAGAAGTAAATACGGAACGGACTTGCTCTTCCGCATCGGTCAGCTTGGCGATGTCGCTCCGAAGCGCAGTTAAGGCGCTCGATGATGGAATCGACCTCCTGGCGGGCGCGGGGCATTGGCCGTATGGAGTGGCTAGCGTACAATTAGCACAACATGCGGATGGTCAAGGCGTGCCTAACGGCCTGCTCACTAGCGATCTAGGTACTTCAGCGCCGCCTCCGCATACACCTCGGGCTCCTTCTCCTTCTCCTTCTCGAGCCGCGTGCGGGGCCGGCGCAGCGGGGTCGCGCCGGGGAACTCGACGCGCACGACCTCGGCCTTCTGCGCGACGGGAGCGGCGGCATCGTCGTGCGCACCCGAGGCGTCCGCGCCTGCATGTGCTGCGTGGGCGGGCTGGGCAGCGAGAGTGAAAAGCCCGAGCTCGGAGGCGTCGACGTCGCGGGCAAGGTCGCCAAGCGGGGTGCTGAGGACGGCGCGCGCGTAGGGCCCGGTGGAGGAGGTGGATGCGTGGCGGGCAGACGACTGGATGGACTGGGCGGTGTAGGAGAAAGCGGTCGATGTGGTCGAGGAGCGACGTCATGTCGGCGACGAGAGAGATGATAAGACGCGCGTCCGAGTCCGACGCGTACAGTGAGGTTGGCGGCTTACGGCATGCGAGTGTAATGTCACGTGATGTATCCGTGTGGGCCGGAAAGAAGGGCCGACGTCGCGCATGGCCGCCGATCCGCTGGGAATCTGAGATAGAACGGTATTTCCCCGCACTTTTGAACTCAGCATCGGATTTGTCACTTGTCATTTTATTTCTTAGTAAAAATTTAATTTGGTCTACTTGCTTTCCTGTGAATTTATTCCTGTTGGGGAAGGGAGGTGCACACGGAGTCAATAAATTGAGTCAAGTCGAGTCCATTTCGGATTCGGAACTGCGAACGTCGCGGCCTATTCACGTGACTTATTGAGCGCCTGTTTGTGCCGCCTTCGTCATCGGACGCCGGACGGCACTTCGATGATTTTCCAGTGCCACGCCGACAGGAAATATATATATACCCTACTTTCGGCTTCCTCATGTCCGTCGTTCCCTCAGCCCTCAGTTCCCCATGTCTGTCAGCAACCACGATCATGCCCAAGCAGGCTCTGCGACCCGCAATCTCGCAGACGCTGACCGGAATACTCTCGCAGAGGAGGACCCAAGAATTCTAAAACCGGATTCAGTAGAGCCTGCCGATGTCGAGAAGGGCGGTGACCAAAAGCAAGCTCCTGGCTCAACCTGGCAGGATGCTGAAGTACAAGCAATTCCTCATAAGTGTGTCGGTCATTTTTCTGTCTTAAGTTTTCGCTGACTTTTCATCGCTCGAAGTAACATGAAGATCGTCTTTCCTGGGTAAGTTTCCGCGTCGTTGTCTTTTCAATGATCAAATATCTAACGCGCGCATAGTCTCATGTTGACAGGTTTGTCCGGAGTTCCTCTTTTCAAACTTTATACAGTCTTATAATTCGATCCAGTCTTTCTGGCTGCTCTGGACCAGACAATCGCTGCAGTCGCGCTTCCTACGATCGTCAGAGATATTGGCGGTGCATCTGGGTATAGTTGGGTCGGCACTGCATACCTCTTAAGTGCGTACTCTCCTTCATCTAATAGTATCGGTCACTGATTCTGTCAATTTCCGCAGTGTCCGCATGTAAGACTAAATTGTGCATTTCTCTTACCAATTTACTCACACGTCTTACACAGGCTTGAGTCCGTTATATGGAAAGCTTTCCGACATCATCGGTCGCAAGCCAATCCTCTTTTTCTCCATCTCCATTTTCTTGTTGGGTTCTGCCTTGTGCGGTGCAGCACAGACCTTCATCTGGCTCGCCCTGTGTAGGTTTATTTTTACGCGCGCATTTCTAATTATCTGTTCTAATTATTGTTTCTGTTCACAGGTCGTGGATTACAAGGCATCGGGGGCGGCGGAATTATCCAAATGGTTATGATCACCATTTCCGACATTAGTATGCCTTTTCCTTCATTTTTCCCTTCTTCCCTTCGTCAGAATACTTATTTATGCACTTCTAGCCTCCCTTGAAGAGCGAGGGAAATACGGTGGCTTCATTGGCGCCACATGGGGCATCGCCAGTGTCATCGGCCCGCTCGTCGGCGGCGCCTTCGCCGACCACGTATCCTGGCGCTGGTGTTTCTGGATCAATCTCCCCACCGGTGGCGCAGCCGCCGTCATCCTTTTCTTTTTCCTGCACCTCAACCCGACCAAGCGGCGCACCGTGCGCGAGGTCGCGTCGACGTTCGACTTCCTCGGGCTTGGGCTCTTCATTGGCGGGATCGTACTCGTGCTCGTCGGCTTCCAGAGCGCGGAGACCGCCGCGCGCGGGTGGGTCGCGCCGCAGACGCTCGCGCCGCTAATCGTCGGCGGCGTGCTCATCGTCCTGGGCGGCATCAACGAGTACTTTACGTCGAAGCAGCCGATCATCCCGCCGCGCCTGTTCCGCACGCGCACGACGACCGCAATCTTGCTGTCCGTGCTGCTGCACTCGTTCACGTTCTTCAGCGCGAGCTACTACGTGCCATTGTACTTCCAGGTGCTCGGTTCCAATGCGACGATGGCGGGCGTGCGCCAGCTGCCGCTCTCGCTGGGCTCGGCGCTGATGGCGATTGTAAGCGGCGTACTCGTGAGCAAGACGGGACGGTACCGCCCCGTGATGTGGGTGGGGTGGGCCATCATGACGCTCGGCTTTGTGCGTATCCACTTTTTCCTAACCGCGTTGTTCCCGTGCCAATCTCTTTTTGTATTTTAGGGCCTTATGACCATGTTGGAAGAAAACACGAGCGCAGCGAAGCAGGAGATCTGGCTCCTCGTTGCGGGTATTGGCATCGGGTGCCTCTTCCAGCCTCCGCTCATTGGCCTCCAGGCCGCCATGCCGATGAAGGACATGGCCACCAGCACGGCGACCTTCACGCTCATACGGTGCGTTTCTCCTTTATCGCTTCTTCCGACCCTTGGATGATCCACTGACGCTGCTCTCGCTCTCTAGGACGCTCGGCGGCACCGTCGGCATCTCCGTCGGCGACACGATCTTTTCGACGGAGCTCAAGAAGCGGATCGCGCGCGTCGCGGGATACACTTCTGCGGGGTCCGGGATCGCGGACTACACGGGCCTGTCGAAGATCGAGCCCGTTGCGCTGCGCGAGCAGGTCCTGCACGCGTACACGCGCAGCCTCGCGACGATCTACATCGTCTCCGTGCCGATCGCCTTCGTGGGGCTGGTCTTTGGTACGTTTTTCGTTCTTCTGTCATAAACTGATGAGATTGAAGCGCTTACTCCGTGCGGATACGTTTTTTTTTTCTGCAGTGATGATGCTGCGCGAGTACTCGCTGAAGCGGTCAATCGAGCGCGGTTTGAAGCAGACGAAGGAGGTGGACTCGTCCGGCGCGCCGACGCCTTCCGGGCGGCCGAGCACCGAGAAGACTCCGCCTGCTGCGTCGACTTGAACAGGAACCTATCTACACGACATTGAAAAAAAAAGCTAAGAAAGTACAGGACGCACCCCGCATATCGCACATATCTGTTGCACTACTGTAGCTACTAGACGGGCCCGGTATTACGACCTCACGAACTTCGACTTCGAGATGACACATCTACTTACGTTTACTTATCTCTTTTGGCTTTATCGTTTTTGGCTATGGGTGTTTGGTTGTTTCTTCATGATTTCTCATGCATAATGCAATTGGATGCTGATGACGAGTGGACTACGTATCGTCTCGAAGGAGATGAGAAGATCAGACACTGCAAGCTGTGATTTCCAAGACCGGAAGAAAGAGAGATGGATTGGACCAATAAACTCGGGGAAAATATAATGTTTGAGGAAATAAGTCCCCCCTCCCAGCATGCGCGAGAGGTGGCTACTACGAGTCGTTGCATGACAATCTCTCCTTACAAGTGTAAAAAAGAAAACTCAGCTCTCAGAAGATAGACCGCGCATCTTCTTCGCTGAAGACGCAGCCATTTTAGTGTTCAAAGTTAAAACTTCTATTCTTATCCAGAGTTGCGTTCGCGACAACGCAAGCCTTCTCCGGAGGTTGTGTCCTCGCATCCCATATTTTCTATAATCTATTTATGTGCATCATGTAGATATACATGAGCCATCTCATTGTTGTATAATAAGGATTGGGTCGCAATGTATGGCCGTGGTGCCAACCCGACGGCTTCACTATGGCTAGCCGAGGTGAGTCCATGATCGACACTGATCTGCGCTGAGCTAGGCAAGAACGGCTTCAAGCTTTCCTGATATATTGTATTGGCACGAGAGCTTAGGTTCTGGATTCAGTTCATGGCATTCTTGAGAACTACATACGAAGCCTCAAAGACTCGCGACCTAAATACTGATTGCATTTATTCTTGATTCGAAATCACTTACTTAGATCAGAACAGATGTTTTCAAAGTTTCAAGCAATAAAGTACATTTAAATGGTCAAAGGAGAGTCTCGAGGAATCTCATGGGGCTCATTGACCATTCAAGGTAGTTATCAGGCTCAGAATGCATATATATATTATGACTGGTGTAACTTTAGATACCAAGTGCCTGTGACCACGGACAAGTCCGAATTAAGTACTACGGGCCTGTATTCGGGCATCGATTACTTCTCCAATGACCTCTGTATGTGAAGTTTCAGCCGAAGCAATAAAGTTCTTGAGGGAAATCATCCAAATCTAACAATTTCAAACTTTTGCAAGACGTTTGCTGGCCAGTGTACACCAGGTTTTGACTATCTTTGCCTGATCTCTGCCTACGTCTCCTACATTCTCTCCTTGTGCCTGACAAGTACCAACAAAAAAAAAAAAGGTTTGTGTCAGCCATAATTCAATCACAAATGAAATGATGGTGCAATAATTTGCAAACCTCACCTGTTTTAGGGCCAGAGCAGCTGCTGGATCCTTGCAGGAGAGTTCAATACCTTCCATATCTGCCCAGTAGATCATATGGGTTTTCATATCGGGCACAAACGAAGCCCATGCAGCTCCATGCAGCTCAATCTTATTGACAAATTGGACATTTGGACGTTTCCAAAGTACTATTGCTTCCAAGTAGCTTGAAACTCCATACCAATCCCCCTCATTCGCATCTCTGGATAGGTGCAATCGAACAAGCCTCAGGTTAGGGAATGGCTTTTCGATTCTTGATTCAATTGGCTTATAGCACCAATAGACAATCTGCTTGAAGTGGGTAGGGAAACTCAGTGTCTCGACATTTGAACAGGTCTTCATAAGTGTGGAAAAGAACTCTGGTTCGAAGGCCCATTCCTTGACGTTCTCCCCAATCTCAACCTCACGTACTTGTGGCCCATATTTTTGCAAGAAGCAATCACCGACCCGGTCAAGATCCACTGCTGTATTGAGCACAATACGCCGGAGTGCAGGAAATTCCACAGTGTAGTGATGATTGGCTTGAGTGCCAAAAGAGCAGCGGGTGTTCATGCACAGAGTGTGCACATCTGGAAGCTGCACCACATTTGGCATGCGCTGGTGCTGCTCGACCATTTGATCAAAGGCTACATCACTGATAGTGAGCACCCCTGCTTGTATGGACCAATGTTCTGGTAGGTGTGAAGGAGTCGTCATTGTTAATACTGGAAATATCCATGGTGCATGCACTTACTTATACTGTTTCCAAGATTGCAGTATCCAAGAAGCTTTGTGCAAGACACGACAACAGACATGTCTTGTTGCCATTGCTACATTGCAGTGGTTTGCCTTTCACCATCTCATGACTCGCAACAGTCGATATATTGCTCGCAGTCGTCATGCAACCGGTGCAGCAAAGGCAAAAAGCTTTCCTATTGCATAACTTGTATTTTGCAGTTTGTATGACTCCAATCTCACTGTAATGTATGTCTGATGATGTATACAAACTACTACTTTCTAATATAATAGCTTTTTTGACTTCTGAATACACAATATATTGTCGAATTTTTCCTTAAATTGACATCAAGTGTTGCTTTGAGGATATTGGAAGAACAAAATGTAAAATGTGTGAGCAATGTGTCGTGTCTCAAGCACTAGTTGGTGCATACCAGTGATCCAGGGTGTGCGCAAAATTTGAAAGAGGCAAAGATTGCAGAGAACATGATGGAGTGCACTGGTCCCTGTGGCTTACGCTTGAGCTGGACGACGAGAATCCAGACGATTTGTTGCCCGACCCGACAGTGCATCCCTCAAGTTATCCGAAACGAAGTCAGTCGTGTTTAGCTTCCTCTACCGCGACTGTTTATCTTTAGAGGATCCATTCACTGCTTTCTCAGAACGACGTCGGCTCGTCAGGGGATTCTGCCTGCATCGAGGAGCTGGAGGAAGGCGACGGTTGTGTAATACACGGCAGTGATAGACACGTCAAATGTCCTGCTGAACTCCTCTGGCGTACCTGCAGACCAAAGCTTCTCTTGGAAACCTTAATGTTGTCCGTGGGATCTGGAGCTTTGGAAATGTTTTACATAACGCCGGAGTTGTTGATCAGTACATTTAATATGAACTTGCTGCTGCTTGATGGTCTCAACGACCTGCCACCAATTCAAAATATCAAAACCAAGTCGTTGTCAGAGTGACGCCCAAATCTCACAGAAAGTAGGTTCTCTCGGGAAGTGATCACACACAGCAGTGGATTCAGCTTTTCGTATTTCTGAGCGAACAGTGGGATTTCGTAAGTCGGAAGGGGTTGATACGAAGACATGCATGCACTTACAGCGTATTCCTTCGCAGATTTCTCCAACATTCCCAAGCGTCGTCTCAGAATGTACACGGTCGCCCCATTGTTTTCTAACGCGGACCCAATAATTAGTCCTATGCCTGTGTGCAGTGAGTTCGATACCAGCGCCTGTGCTTAGCGTATGGATGAAACGAATTCGAAATCGTTCGTACCTGTGTCACCCTTCGTCGACGCTAAACAATGACTCGATTCGCGGTGACATTGTGAGTGATGTCCTTGGAAAATAGGATAATAGGATATTGTCAAAGGGAGCCTTTATGGTACCTGGGAACTATCCGCTGCGATTGGGCAGCGGGTTGGCAAGCGTGTGGCTGGCTGAGTAAATGCTTTTGTGAGGTTTACTCCTTAGGCGTATTATAATTAGAATGTGGGTTCGGCGCTCGGAGGTATTGTTCAAAGTTCAGCGCTCAGATGCTGCGAGTGCGCCGCTGTCAAAATAAAGTAGGAGTCCGAGTCAATATAAAACAAGGAGGAGGATTAGCTACAATCATGGCTCACCGAGAGGCAGGAGAAGCAGCATCTAGGAGCGAGTCACTCACGATAATAGACATATGTGCTCTTCGTTTATCTTCCATTCTAATTATTACCACAGACGGAATACGACAGACATGCGCAGACAAATAGCTACGTGCAGTAAGAACAGGACACAAAGGGAGGAGGAAGGTGCTTATGAACATACGTACACTCGTTGTTCGGGGGAGGGGAGTGTGAGTGCGAGCGAGCGTGGGATGTACAGATTGAACAACGCAAGTCAGCCAAGGATAATGGTCCGTCCGTATACTAATAGAATGCGCGTGCCGCGTGAAGCGAAATATGCATATTAGGGCCCGGAGTGATTGATAGTGTCCACAGAAAGCCAGGTATAGTCGTCGGAGGTAGGGGAATCGGTCGAATCAAATGCAAGTGCAGACAAGACGAAGAAAAGAAATGCTAGTATAATATCCGAATTTGAGTGAAGGGAATGAGGTCGGGGCTAGACGAGCGTATAAGCTTGCAGGTGTGGTCGAAATCAATGTTGAGCGAAAGAGCAGGAACAGACAAGAGAAGGAAAAGTCGTAAGATCAGATACGTGACCCGGGATCCAGAGGCCCTAGCGGTCCATATATATTCGGCGGCCCACCTCCACGCCCCCCGCTCCGTTTCCGCGCATGCGTCTGCATGCCGTGCACACCAGAACTGATCCCAGTCCCAGGCGTCACAGGTGATATTGGCGACATCACCGACGGTGCATGCAGCATTGGACCGCCCTCCGTACGCGCTAACGGTGCATATGAAGTGCCGTTCCCATTGCCAAACCGCCCGCCCGCGCCTCCGCCGTCCGAGAGCTGGTATCGCGGCAGGTTTGTGCTCGAGCCCGATGAACTCTGCAACAGGTTCTGCCGCGACGGGTTCTGCTCGTTGTCGAAACCGACCTCGAGCATTGCCTCCAGGTCTGAAGCGCCGACTGTACTGGCAGACCGTAGGAGCTCCTCGCGTGGGAGAAGGACTCCCGCCGGAGGTGGCGGGTACGCTGAGCTGTTCTCGTTGTATGCGCCAATCTGCGGGCCCCAATGGTCGTCGTCGGAAGAAGCGACAGATATTGTGTCAGAGCCGTCGTATTGGCTTGAGACCTCTGAACGGACGTTGAGGTTGTACCCTCCTGAAAACGAGCGTTCCATTTTCTCCATCTCGCGACGACGACGCTCTTCGCGTTTGATTTTGCGCAACCGCGAACGTTCCCAATCTTCCCATCTTCGTAATGGGACGGACGAGCCATCGAAGATACCTCCACCCTCGCCGTGACCAGCGCCCTTCGCTTCACCCTCCACTTTCCTGTGATCGAATTGTAAATAAAGCCATAAAAGTAATCAAGAAAGACAAGGTAAGCATACCGAGTTTCGCCCCAAGAGAAATCATCGAAATGCCAGAACGAATAAACCGGAAGAACAAAATTCCATATTGGCAGCGCGATGAGATAAATCATCATCCAGAAAACGTACACGACCTTGCGTGTCGTGATCAAAATGAGCACACCGGGCAGACCAATAACGGCAAGCAGCATGATCAACGGGATAGCTTCTTCAAAATTGTGCGGCGGATCGAGCGCCATACCGACGACAAGCGAATATGTCAATGCAATAGCGATAGGCAGCACCGTCGTACCGAGCAGGTCCATAAACACGACGAACTGCATGCTGAAGCAGAATGTGCCGCACAAATTCTGCACAAGCACGAGCTCCATCAGATTGTGGATCGTCGAGTTGATCCACCGACGGCGCTGCGAAAGCAGAACTGAGAACGTATCCGGCACGACTGTGCGGCATTTCGCCTGAGGGAGGAACATCATTTTGCGGTTAGGGAATGTGCGCAAAAGGCAGGTCGTGAGGAAGCGATCCTCCCCAAGCAGAAGTAGGTTCTTCTGGTGTAGCGTCGTGACCTCACTCTGGCTGTACTCGCGGACAATCTCCGGCTTCGTGATCAACGGTACCCAGTCATCGCCCGTGGCCTTGCGTGCCTTCAAACGAAACATGGAGAAACACCCCGGTAAACATGTCACACCACCGAAGACGGATTCAAAGGCTTTGGCAAGGTGATGCGAAATGAAGTATTCGTAGACCTGGATTGTGGTTACCCACGATTGCCGTTTGTTCGCTATGCGCGTTTCGCCGCAAACACCCATGATCATCTGGTCGTGATGCATACAGTTGACAAGGTACTTAAGGGAATCTGGATAGACCTTGGTATCGGCGTCTACCTGGAAAAGAGCAATTCATCAATCTTCGACACCCGATAATGTTCTTGAAATATGAAAAACTCACCATCAAACAAACCTCAAAAAAATCGGGAGTAACGCCCATCAGAACCTGTATCTTACGGAAAAGGTCGAAGTCAAGGGGGGTCATTCGATCGTTATATGTGACACGAGAGAAAAAGTTCATCAAAATAAGCTGGCTATCGCGCTTGCCTCGATTGCCAGGCTTCTTCTCTGTCTGCGCTTCATGTTCAGTTCCGCATTTGACGACGACGAGGGTCGGTGTCCGGCGTCCAGCGACGGCTGGAAAGCCGTTATACTGTCAACCTTAAAACACATAGAATGAAAAGGTGAACACGTACTATAATGACCGGCATAAACCATCGCCCTATTTTCTTTTTTCTTCCCCGAGCCGACCGCGAAGTAACTCATCGGCATTGGGTTACCAAAGCGAGGATCCGCGTCCAACAAGCTCACACAGGTGTCTGGCGTACTGCGCTTTTCGCCTGCACCCGTGATCATACCATCCGCAATGACGAAGAGGAGCTTGCGCTGGTCGGAGTACGTTGTGCGAGAAATGGAGTCGAGAGTCGTGCGAAGAGAATCCTCGCCCTCCGAGTAACACGTCACGAGACACACCGCGAAAAGCTCCGCGCCGATTTGTGCGAGCGTGATTGTGGGCGACGCAGCCGCATCTTGACCGCCGACGAGTGTTGTAGACGAGTTCGTGGGATAGGCTGCGGCCTTCGCACCTTTCTTGAGCCGACTAGCGCCGGCTCCGGCACCGTTCACCCACGGCGCAGTGCCCGTGCGATTGTCAATCGCGACATTTGCGCCTCCGGGGAGCATTGCAGGGCTGATCGCGGACCGGCTGAGTTCCATCGAATCTGGTGGACCTGCGAGCCTAGCCGACAAGAACCAATTGAAAATGCATGCCATGGCGAAGCGAACGAGGACGAGACCGAGGATGACGATCAGCCCGGCGTACAGCAGTAGCTGCGATGCGAAGCAGCCCGGAGTGATCTTGTCGATGTTGCCGGCGTAGTAGCGTTCCTTCAAGCACGCGACGGACGACTTGAGGTCGTTGCGTCCGTAGAACATCCGGGTCCCGTCCTTGCCACTCGCCGCCGACTGCACCTTGAGTAGGGTACGCAGTGCCATGTCGACACTGTCTGCGCCGATTGCGTTCGGATGGAGAGACATGTACGGATTCATGTTAAGCACCGCGCCGTCAATCACAAAATAATTGTTCAATGCGGCCACTTGGTCCCAGTCGTAGCCCACAATGAGAGATTGGTTCGTGAGTCCCAGACTCGAGAAGGTCGAAGATGAATTGAGATTGCCCTGCGTGCATGGCGTCTGCGAGTTACACGGCGCGTCCTGAGCGATGCGATAATTGAGGCCCGCGCACGAGAGATAGTTGGCGTTATCGCGGGTGAAGATTGTTGTGATATCTTGACCAGGCGTTTTGGCGAGCTGGATGATGTCAGACGGTGAGCTGGCCGACGCGACGAACAGGAATCCTTCTATGCCGACAGAGTTTAGCACGCTTCCTGCGCGCGAGAAACGATGCGTGTTGTTTTGGCCGTCTACCGGACATAGGACTCTCTGCATTCCCACCGTCGCAAAGCCGACCAAGCCACCAAGGATCAACGCGACAAAGCAGAGCGCGATCTTCTCTCTCCAGGCCTGGCGTACATGCTTGTCTCTTAGGCCACCGAGGGAGCTGAGAAGTATGCTGGGGGCCCAGAAAGTGATGACGCGCGAAAACACGGTCCATGTGTCCCATCCGGAGCTGCTCTTGTCTGCAGTCGGTAAGGTGCCTGAGGAGGAGGGAAGAAGGGGAATAGGGGCTTTGATGAGAGGAGCGGGAGCCTGGCCGCGCTCCGGGCGAGTGAGCGTCTTTGCGCGACGGATGGTGCCCGCTGCGGCGGGCGGCCTTGTTGTCGGGACGGGAACGTCGGAGGAGTCGTAAGGAGCGAAACGAAGGTGAGTCTGAGAGGTCATGATAAGCGGAAAGAACGAGCGACGTGCTTGTCGCGCGCAGAAGCGCTGGCGCTGTCGTGCGGCGAGCGGGCAGGTGGGACGGATGTTGTCGACGACGAGGACGACGATGAGAACGAGGAGAAGAGATGGGAGCAGTCGACGATGACAGTCCCGATCCCCGGACCAATCAGTGCACTCGGTAATTAGCGATCCAGGCCCCCGCCTTTCTTTGAATTTATTTGCTTACATAATTTCTCGCGGCCGCACGCCGAAACGAAAAATAAAAACACTTGCGGGTTAAATGTAGACTCTCATGTTCGGCTCACGTAAAAATATGAATTTAATAATGTATGAATATCGCGTTGTCTACTGTGACTTACTACTTGCTTACTGGCTTAGTAGTTAGGCTATATACCTTGTCATAAAGTTCTAGAAGTGCTTCATTCTCTGTGCGCCAAACCCCACTTTTATACGCCTTGTCGATACCGCGGTATTTAGTTGTACTTGCTTGCTCTTTCACTACGAAGCTCGTGTCAGCCTCGCGTAGTAACACTGATGAGATTCAAGTGCGACTCACTGAATGCCCCGTAAAATCCATTTTCTAGTTTCTCTGTCTCCACGGTGAGATCTGTGAGGTTTACATTCCTAGTTCTTGCCAAGGTGTGTATTTGTACTTTAATAGCACCTGTCACTTTCGTAAGCATGCACTCGAGCCAGAATATCTTTACAAGTAACTTCACTCGCCTGGAGATGTCAATTTGGGAGCCATACTGTATGTGTTTATTCAATTTAGTTGACGTTGGGCTGTTTGTTTTCTGATCTAGCACGATGAGAACTCTGCGGAGGATATGACATTTCGTCGGAGTGTTTCTCGTCCCTTTATACAGTTTTCCGTCGAGCACATCCTACCTCTGAGCTTTACTGTACTTTGCGTTTCAAAAGTTGAAACCAGCGCCGGTTTATGCAAGCTCGGTCAATTTAGGACAGTTTCAGCTTACATCTATGGCTGGCGGCGCAAGCAAAGGTTTGCGAACTTCGAAACGCAAATCGTCTAGGGAAGCGACGGAGTCCAAAAAGAAGCTGGCGTAACCTTAGGTGTTCGCTGTCTTGACTCTTTGCTCAGTACAAATCACCGAAACATCGTCAGTGCCCGGGGCATAAGATGCCTGTCCCAAGGCTTCACCCCCGAAAGCTTTTGACACAGGTCAAACGCGTACCGAAACAATTCACGATTCACGACACAAACTCTTCATCCTGTTTCAGCCTTCCCCGCATGACCCCGAAATCCGACAGAAACAAGGTGTAAACGCTGGGTCTCATACTTACGCTCTACTTGTAATACAACAAATCTTCTATCCTGCCGAGATACAATATGACATGGCATTAAAATACATAACGAAGACGGTGCTCCTCTCTCTAAATTAGTTAAATATCAAACCTCCGCACGTCAATCCCATACGAGTCCGCGGTCACTATGCGCCGCTCGTCAAATACCACCGTCCCAAGCGGCGTCCCCATCGGAACCTCTCGCTCGCTCGAGCTCTGCCGAAGAGCTCTCCGCTCGCTGTCACTCCCGCCACTACCCCACATGGCGCGGTGCGGAGCCTCCACCTCGACGCCCCATGCGCGCTCAAGGTCCCACACCCACACGCTCCCATCCGCGCCAAGAGCTCACACAGCGCCCGTCTGCGAGCGCAAGCGCGACCACGGGGCCCGCGTGGCCATGCAACATGCGCACAAAAGTCATGCGCAAGGCGCCCCAGCTCGAGGCCGTGCTCACACTACTACCACTCGGCGAAGAAGGAAGATGCAGCCGGTAGAGCTGCAAGGCGCACGACGTCGACCCGATGCTGGCGTGCGCGAGCCAGAACTGGAGGCGGGCAGCGGCAAGCGGTCTGCAGGGGCAAGGACCACCCACTTCCCGTCTGTTTGTGTGTCTGCCACGCGCGCGACCTTGCGACCCCATTGCTCGCGCATCAGACGGAGCGCCTTCTCGTCGATCCAGCCTGCAGGAAGGTCGTACGAGCGCACAGTGCGCGTTGCGATTACGGTGCACGGCTGCGCTGACTCCGAAGCATCTTCGTCGTCTTTGCTGGACAAAGGTAGGTTGGCGGAGGAAGGTTGGCAGGAAGAAATCGTAAGGACGGTGACGGCGGCGTTCCAATGCGCAGGGTATACTGGCGTAGAATACGCAAGAACAAGCCGGTAGTTTCTTGACCCTGGTGTCAAGACCATTGAAGTCGGAGGGAAAGATGTAAACGAGGTGAGCGTTTGAGTATGCACAACGGTATCATTTGATAAATTATATAAAGATAAATGGAAGGAGTGAGACAGCGTGACGAGAAGCGGATGGTGGTAGGCTGCTTGTCGAATAGGAGCTGTCCGATCAGACTTCGTGAAGGGGAAGTAGCTCACTGATCGACGAGAATGCTGGGGTGAATTATGGTCTATCAAGAAGACAGTAAATTCCCCGGTATCGTAAAAAGCGGCGACGCGGAGAGTGCTGCCTCCAGAAGACGGGGGAGACTGATCTAACGAAAGTGAGGTAATATGTGTCGCAGTGTTTGCTCTGTGCTTGCCCTTCAGGATATAAGGGACCGATCCTCGCTGGTGAAGATAGACGGGTGGGGATAATAATTGGCCTGGGGACGTTGTAACTGTGATAGGGCCTGCCAAGAGTGCGCAACTATGAGGCGCATATCCCATAAGCGATTCAGAAATTTCAGGTTCCTTGAGTCGTTCGACTTCGCATCGACCTAAGAAAAACGCTGAGCAACGCTAGACACAAAAGATATAGATCAAGCAAACATACCTCTCCTCCAATTCGAGCTTATGCGAAACATCCATTTCCAATCTATATGGTCATCCCCGTTTCCCTTCGCTATATGTGGAAGAGGTTTAACCTCGCGCCCATCTCTCCTAGCAACGAAGCCGCGGGACCCCCTCAACCTCAGGCGGCCATACTCGCGAATGAACTGCGCCTTCCACAGCTGGGTAACGCTCAAATGTCCAGCTTCATCCCGGTAAGTTCAAGCAGCGAGTATATGTACCTGATTGTCCGTCGCGAGGCGTGACCAGTAACGGTTTGTGGACTGTATCGCACAGAGGTCGATCCAGGATAGGTGTGCGAAGATGTTAAGGACGAGCTCATCGTAAAGCGAAATATCGAAATTGAGCAGTGGCGTCGATAGTAGTCGATGATCGAGGTTTGTGTGCTGTCGTTTCGCAGCTGGTAATGGCGCAGGGGAGAGTCTGTGTTTTGACATCGTCGAGGTCGGTGGTCAGACTTGGCTGGTCACTAATCAGCCGGAATAAGTCTTCCGAGATGCCGATCTCAAGCGGTCTCGGACGCCATGCACGCAGGGCAATCTCACTCACGAATCAATCTCTCATTGTGGGCTACGACTGGGACCAAGTGGCCGCATTGAATAATTATTTTGTAATTGACGGCGCGGTGCTTAACATGAATCCGTACATGTCCCTCCTTCCGAACACAATCGGTGCAGACAGTGTCGACATGGCGCTGCGTACGCTGCTCAAGCAAGGTGCAGTCGGCGGCGAGTGGCAAGGACGGGACCCGGATGTTTTACGGACGCAACGACCTCAAGTCGTCCGTCGCGTGCTTGAAGGAACGCTACTACGCCGGCAACATCGACAAGATCACTCCGGGCTGCTTCGCATCGCAGCTACTGCTGTACGCCGGGCTGATCGTCATCCTCGGTCTCGTCCTCGTCCGCTTCGCGATGGCGTGCATTTTCAATTGGTTCTTGTCGGCTAAGCTCGCAGGTCCACCAGATTCGATGGAACTCAGTCGGTCCGCGATCAGCCCTGCAACCCACGCTTCATCGCACTCACACCTCCGAATAACCGGCGTACATGTACGTATGTTCATAGCACCCACCCCTCCCTGTGGAGTGCCTTTTCTCTACGCCTTGTGTGTCTTGTTTTTACTGCACGTAGCTATTTGTCTGCGCATGTCTGTCGTATTCCGTCTGTGATAATAATTAGAATGGAAGATAAACGAAGAGCACATATGTCCATTATCGTGAGTGCCTCGCTCCTAGATGCTGCTTCTCCTGCCTCTTTCTGTGAGCCATGATTGTCGCTGATCCTCCTCCTTGTTTTATATTGACTCGGACTCCTAATTTATTTTGACAGCGGCGCACTCGCAGCATCTGAGCGCTGAACTTTGAACAATACCTCCGAGCGCCGAACCCACATTCTAATTATAATACGCCTAAGGAGTAACCATTACAAAAGCATTTACTCAGCCAGCCACGCGCTTGCCAATCCGCTGCCCAATCGTAGCGGATAGTTCCCAGGTACCATAAAGGCACTCTTCAACAATATCCTATTTTCCTTCTTCCACTCACAATGTCACTGCAAATCGAGTCATTGTTTAGCGTCGAAGGAAGGGTGGCACAGATACGAACGATTCGAATTCGTTTCATCCGCATAAGCACAGGCGCTGGGATCGAACTCACTGCACATAGGCATAAGGCTAATTATTGGGTCCGCGTTAGAAAACAATGGGGCGACCGTGTACATTTTGGGACGACGCTTGGGAATGTTGCAGAAATCTGCGAAAGAACACGTTATAAGTGTATACATGTATTCGCATCAACCCCTTCCGACTCACGAAATCTCATTGTTCGTTCAGAAATACGAAAAGCTGAATCCACTGCACTGTGATGTCACTTCCCAAAAAAAACTTGCTTTCTGCGAGATTTGGGCGTCATTCTGACCAAAACCTGGTTTTGATAATTTTGATCGGTGGCAGGTCGTTGAGACCATCAAGCAGCACGGTTATATCAAATGTACTGATCAACAACGCCGGCGTTATGTATAACTTCGCCAAAGCTCCAAATCCCACGGACGACATTAAGGCTTTCCAAGAGAAGCTTTGGTCTGCAGGTACACCAGAGGAGTCCAGCAAGACGTTTCACGTGTCTACGTCACAGCCGTGTACTACACAACCGTCGCCTTCCTCGAGCTCCTCGATGCATGCGGCATCGCCTGACGAGCCGATGAGTCAAATGATCACAATGATCTCGAGTATCGGCGAGTTTCGGCGCGTCGAGTTCGTGCTCAGTATCTCGTACTCCGCGAGCAAGGCTGTGTCGAACCATGTCGGAAAGCTCCCTGCAAAAAGCACTCAAATGATGGAAGATCCGCAGCGACGTATATGAATTTGCTCTAGTGATTAACCTGCAAGAGATTATACTGAACATTCTTTGCGAGTAGAAATGACCGCAAGCCTCGTCGGTGACGGCGTTCGACCAGACCAGGTTCCGTTTGTTTGGGCCTACCTCAGGACATGGGTGAACTTGCACTCTTCCTTGTGAACAAGGCGGGCGCGTACGTGAGCGGCAGGATGCATATCACGGACGGGGCCGACTTCGGCTGTTCTCTAGCTCGTTCTGAGAAAGTAGTGAATGGATCCTATGAATGAAAGCAGTTGCGATAGGGGCAAAAAGCAGGATGCTAAACACGACTGACTTCATTTTGGATAACATGAGGGATGCACTGTCGGGTCGGGCAACAAATTGCCTGGATTCCCGTCGTCCAGCTCAAGCGTAAGCCGTAGCAGTGCACTTCATCATATTCTTTGCCTTTTTGCCTTTTTGCTTCCTTCAAATTTTGCGCACACCCTGAATAACTCGTATGCACCGACCAGTCCTTTCCTTGAGACACAACACATTGACCACGCATTTTACCTTTTCCCGTCCAATATCCTCAAAGCAACACCTGATGTCAACTAAAGGAAAAATCAATAATCTGAAGAAGATGGGTTTCAAGTCGACGCTATTATATTAGAAAGTAGTAGTTTGTATGCATTATCAGACATACATTACAGTGAGGTTGGAGTCATACAAACTGCAATGTACAATTGTAATGCAGTAACAAAGCTTTTTGCCCTTTGCTGCACCTTGCAACCAACATATTGACTGTCGCGAGTTACGAGTTGGTAACAGGCACACTGTTGCAATGTAGCAATGGCAAAAGACATGTCCATTGCCATGTCTTACACAAGCTTGCAAACTCTCTTGAATACTGCAATTTATTAAACAGTATATGTAATTTCATGCACCAAAAGTGTTTTCAGTATTAACAATGACGACTCCTTCACACCTACCAAAACATTGGTCCATACAAGCAGGGGTGCTTTCTATCAGTGATGTAGCCCTTGATCAAATGACCAAGCAGCATCGGCACATGCCAAATGCGGTGCAGCTTCCAGATGTGCACACTCTGTGTCTAGGACACCTCGGACCCTTTTGGCTTTATGGGTATGCATCATTACACCGTGGAACTTCCTGCACTCCGGTGTATTGTGCTTGAAAAAGAAGTGGATCTTGACCGGGTCATTGAATGCTGTCTGGATAAACATGGGCAACAAGTACGCGAGGTTGAAATCGGGGAGAGCTTGCCTTCCCACAGCTCCGACCCGACTTTCTTTTCCAGGCTTATGAAGACCTGTTCGAATGTCGAGACACTGCATTTCCCAATCCCCTGGGTGCAGGCCCAATTCTGCAATGAGGGAATCGAGCCATTCCCCAACCTGAGGAATCTCAGGTTGCATTTGTCCGAAGATGCACATGAGGAGAATTGGCACCTGTCCAAAGATGCACATGGAGATAATTGGCACCTGTCCGAGGATGCACATGAGGAGAATTGGTCTGGAGTTCTAAGCTACTTCAATGCCTTACTAGAGGGATATTCAAAGCTCCAACGTGTTAAGAAGATTGAGCTGCATGGAGCTGTGTCGGCTTCGTTTGTGAACAATATGAAACACGAAATGATCTACTGGGCAGATATGGGTGGTATTGAAATCTCCTGCAATGACCCAGAAGCTGCTTCTGCCCTAGAACAGGTACGTTTTGCAAATTATTGTACCATTATTCCATTGTCACTTGTGATTAAATTATGACTTACATAAACCCATTATTTATAGGTACAAGAAGCAGTACAGTCACAGTATACAGACGATCAGCTAGGGAGGTTCTTATCTAATAAAATCTACAATAGTGGAAACTGGCAAATTAAACGTAGTCAGTAAGGAACAAAAATAGCAGTAGAGAGAATACAAAACTGAGGTGCGCATAGATATTAGATAGTCAGTTGCAATATATATATGCATTCTGAGCCTGATAACTGCCTTGAATGGTGAACGAACTCTGTGAGACTCCCCAAAGTTCTCTTTTGTTCATTTTTATTGCTTGAAGCTTTGATGAAACTCCATTCTGGTCTAAGTAACTGTGATTCTAAACCAAGAATAAATGCATTTGGTATTTCGGTCGCGGGTCTTTGAGGCTTCGTATTCAGCGCTCCGCCTTTTCACACAGATTACACACGGCACATCAGTATTAGATAATTAGTATTACTCATGGTCACTTACGGTCTCTTAGTCAGTTTCTATTGTCTTACTCATGTTGCTCGCTCAGCACTGTATCGCATCATTATTGCGACATCTCTTTTGCTTACTGATCATGTAGTCCTTGGGTATATAAGGGCAGCTACTCCTGTACGAATATACAAGTACTCTGAAGCCTCTGATCTGTGTGATCTCTCTGTGCTGCCGCTTTACATAAGAAATACCTTTGTGGATTTCTATTAGGTTATGAGCCTTGGGCTCTGAGGCGCGCTTCGTACTTCGCTTAGCTTATGAAACTTATCCGTCACAATCAAACCGTCACACTCGCATATACGACCTCTCGACCTCGACTCACATCTCGCCTTAACCTCGCTCAGACCGGGACTCCCATTGACCCGTGGATCCCTATCTCAAACGACCTACTTGAGGCGTTCCAAGACACTCCCAACGATCTCATCCAGTTTCAGCCTAGACAGGTTGACTTCGACACACGTGTAGCTGCATATCAAGCTGACTCGTTCAATTGGCTGTTTGACTGGGATATTTTCGCTGAGTTCCTCGCATTTATCCCTACACCTGTTATCGCTACTGCACCAGCCCAGCCACCACTCACCTATCGTCGAATTCTCACAATGGTTGAAGTCGCAAACGTTTTCTCCGATATCGAACAACTTAAGCCCGACGGCTCGAATTACCGGCCGTGGATCGCTCGCATCAGGCAATGCGCTCGAGCAGCAGGCGGCCGAGCCCTGCTTATAGGACCACCGGCTGCCAATGACGCGGCCATGGTTAGCCTGGACGATCAGCTTGTCGCTGCGATCAATGGGAAGCTTCCGACACAAGTTTTCCTGAAGGTTATGACCTTCGAACACGCGCACGAAGTCCTTACGGTTTTGGAGCGCGATTATAACGTCGTTAACCAGACCGTTGAGGCAGTTACCGAAGCTAAGCTATACCAACTCAAATGTCATGATGATAAAGGAATTGATAAGCACATCGATCAAATGCTTGACGTTCGCAGCAAACTTGCAGAATTTGGCCGCAACATATCCGACGAAACTTTCATCAACGCGCTCTCGGCCTCGGTACCGGAGAGCTATCGCGACGTCATCCAGAGTCTGAAGGGCAATATCGATACCGTGAATGCGATCATCATTGCTCAAATGGCGGCCATCAACCAGAACGTACCAGCCGGCCAGCAACCGATCCAGCCCCAGACGCGTGCTTTCACTGCCACCGAGGTAGTAAACGCATTACGATCGAAAGCCGCCTCCAAGACCATCTTAGCGAAGTCAGGTCAGCGCAAGGAGGAGCAGGCGAATTATTCCGGAGGAGGCCACGGCCGAGGAGGAGGTCGTGGCAGAGGATCCGGACGAGGCGGCCGCGGTGGACGTGGTCGCGGAGGAGGCCAGGGTCATGGCCAACGCGATGGCAAGTCCGACGATTCCAGCAAGAAATGCTACAACTGCTCTGGTTTCGGTCACTTCGCCAACAAATGTCCTTCGCCAAAGCGGAAGCGCGAGTCGGCCAGCGAAGCGACAGACGACAAGTCGAAGAAGAAAGACGACAAGAAGGACGACAAGAAGGAGGAGAACAAGTCGACAACCGCATCAGCTTCTGCTGCGTTTATTGAGGAGCTACCCGACAACGCCTGGCTGTGTGCCACCGAGGAGCAAGCCTCTGCGGCATCAACTTACCGCATCGACGCCTTTGATTCCGCGGCAACCCTCCATCTCACGCCGGAGATTAATCGGCTCTACAACGTTCAGCTCACTCAGCCCGTCACTATTCGCACGGCCAACGGCCAATATTTCGAGTCGACACATTCTGGAGACATGGACGTCACTGTCCCTTGCCAGGACAAACAGAATGTCATGAAGCTGAGTGACGTTCGCTATGCGCCGGATTTACACTCTACGCTTATTTCGGTCCCGAAGCTCGATAAAGCGGGCTACGCGTGTCTCTTCAGTCGAGGACACTTGTGGATCAAGAACCGGGTCGGCACTATCATCGCCGACATTCATCTCCAGAACGACTTGTACGCTATTCGCTGGCACCGTCATCTTGCCAACGCTGCCGACACCGACACGCGGTCTAAAGATTGGCCGCTACTCTCACTATACAACATTCACTGTCGACTTAGCCATATCAATTATGGTTATATTCGCCGCCTCAACAACGATGGCAAACTCGTCGGCATGCGTCTCGACCCTAAGCAGGATATCGAGAAGGATTGCCTCGCCTGCGCGCTTGGCAAAATCAGACGAACGCCTATCCCTTCTGAACGCACCAGTCCCCTCGCCAAGGAGTTCGGCGACCATTTTCACATGGATATTTGGGGACCGGCGAAGGTTAGGACAATTAACCACGCACGCTACGCGCTTACGATCGTGGACGACAAAACTCGATGGCTTCAAATGCAAACTATGACCGCGAAATCGGACGCCATGTCAAAATACGTCGGCTGGCAGTTGCTGCTTAAAACCCAGCACAATATTACGATCAAAGTCCTCCAGTCCGACAACGACGGCGCTTTCCTTTCATGCGAATTCAGCCAGTATCTCGAGGCTAACGGCACAATTCGCCGCCTCACCGTCCACGACACGCCGCAGCAAAACGGAGTTGCAGAACGTGCTCATGGCACAATATTCAATGCAATAAGGGCCAATTTGGCCAGCGCGCACTTACCCACATGGCTGTGGGGAGAGTGCTTACAGTACGTCTCATATGTTTATAATCGGACACCGCACTCGGCGCTTGGTTTCAGATCACCTTACGAGGTACGCTTCGGTCACCCGCCGAACCTCCAATGGGTTTATCGTTTTGGACAACAATGCGTCATTCGGCTCGAATCAGCTGAAAAGCTCGACAACCGCGGCACCTTAGGCCGCTGGCTTGGACCTGACGAAACAGCGAAAGGTCATCGCGTTTACTGGGAGAAAGAGCGCAAGGTATCTACCGAGCGCAACATTCAAATGCTAAATTTGCAGCCCTCCGACGTTCAGGAGGAGCAACCAGTCGAAGTCGACATTGGCCCAGTAACCGAGCCTGAGAACGACGAAGAGCCGCAAACGACGACGCTACCAGTCACCAGTTCAGATGAAACACTCGTACCTGAAGACACCAGCACCGAGGAAGGACGCGGCAAACGCCAAAAGAGGGCATCTCGCCGTGTCCAACAACTCAAATACGATGAAGACGCCCCTCCACCACAGGCTATGTCGGCCGAAGTCTGGCTAGCTGCAGGAGGAGACAACCAAGACGACCCGACCACCATCGCCCAAGTCAACAAACGCCCCGATGCCGCGCAATGGTACAATGCCATGAACACCGAATCGAATGTCCTCATTCAGCGCGAAGTCTTCGAATACGTCGACCTTCCACCGGGCGCCAAGACGATTGGCTTGCGGTTTGTTCACCGCACTAAACGCCGGGCGGATGGAACCATCGATAAGTATAAATCTCGGTTGGTCGCTCAAGGTTTTTCGCAGGTCGATGGAGTGGATTATTACTCCGACGACACATTCGCACCCGTCGCTCGTCTCGCCACAGTTCGCGCCATATTGGCATACACTGCTGCACACGATATGGAGATCCAGCAGATCGACATCAAGTCAGCATACCTATACGGCAAACTCGACGACGACGAAGTTATCTACGCACGTCCGCCGGCTGGTTATACCATGCCCGGCATCAAACCAGGACAAGTCTTGCGCCTTCGTAGGGCGCTTTATGGACTTAAACAGTCAGGACGACGATGGTATCAGGTATTATGCAAGACGCTTGCCTCAGCAGGGCTAAGTCGTGCCAACAAAGAATATGCGGTTTGGTTTCGTCATCACCCGGATGGGGCCATGACAATAACATTCTCGCATGTTGACGATTTAACGCTTATTTCGAGCAGCGTCGCATACCTCGCCAAATTAAAGGAGTTAATCGGCAAACAGGTAGAGTTTACCGATGGAGGAGAAATTAATTGGCTTTTAGGCATCGAAATCAAGCGTGACCGCGCTAAACGAACGATCATGCTACGCCAGCTCTCATATATCGACACCATCCTCCATCGATACGGTTTTGCCGACGCTCGTGACGCTAACACGCCTATGCTCCCCGATGCAAAACTAACGAAGGACAACTGTCCCACAAACGACGCCGACATCGAGGAAATGGCGAAGCGACCCTTTAGAGGCGCTACAGGAGCACTGCGATACGCTACGGACGTCACTCGCTACGACACCGCCTACGCTGTAGGACAACTCGCGCGGTTCATGGAAAACCCGGGCTACGCCCACTGGGAAGCTGTGAAGCGAGTCTTCCAGTATCTCAAAGCGACGAAGGAACAATGGTTAGTTTTGGGAGGAGAAGGACAAGGATTGGTTGGATATTCGGACGCGGACGGCATGTCCACTGAGGGACGACACGCCATTTCTGGCTACGTTTTCAAGTTATTCGGCGCCGCGATCTCATGGTCATCGAAGCGGCAGGAGATCGTTACACTCTCCACCACCGAAGCCGAGTACGTCGCCCTCACGCATGCTGCCAAAGAAGCGATTTGGCTTGCAGACATCCTACACGACGTCCTCAAAATGAACACCCTCCCCGTCACCATCTTCTGTGACAATCAGTCGGCCCTCGCCACGGCCAAGGAGGAGCGATTCCACCCTCGTACGAAACACATCGATATTCGTTACCATTGGATTCGCGAGCACGTCGACAAGCGTACTATTCACCTCGAATACGTCAAAACGGACGACAACGAGGCAGACATGTTTACCAAAGCGCTTGTCCCTGTTAAAGTCAAACGCTTCACCGAAAGACTCGGATTGCGCGTTTGAGGAGGAGTATTAGATAATTAGTATTACTCATGGTCACTTACGGTCTCTTAGTCAGTTTCTATTGTCTTACTCATGTTGCTCGCTCAGCACTGTATCGCATCATTATTGCGACATCTCTTTTGCTTACTGATCATGTAGTCCTTGGGTATATAAGGGCAGCTACTCCTGTACGAATATACAAGTACTCTGAAGCCTCTGATCTGTGTGATCTCTCTGTGCTGCCGCTTTACATAAGAAATACCTTTGTGGATTTCTATTAATCAGCTCTTGTGCCAACACAGCATACCAGGAATGCTTGAAGCCGTTCTTGCCTCAGCGCAGATCAATGTCGATCATGGACTCACCTCGGCTAGCATAAGCTCCAGCCGTTGGGTTGGTACCACCTGTCCACGGCTAGTCAGTGCGACCCGAAACTCAATTATACAACAGAGATGGCTCATATGTATTTAAAATATATTTACAAGATGCACATAAGCAGATCTTAGAAAATATGGGGCGCGAAATCACAACCTCCAGAGAAGACTTGCGTTGTCGCGAACGCCGCAATGCAAGTTCTGGGATGAGAAAGGTAGGTTTAATTCAACAGCAAGAGGACTTGCGTCGTCAGAGAAGAAGGCGTCCGGTATATCTGTGATAAGCTTTTTAGCACCGAGCTCAATTTCACAATTGTAAGGAGCAATTGTCATGCGCGCGGTTGCGAAAAGCTTTCTAGCTCCAAGGTTTCTTTTATAATTGTAAGGAGCAAATGTCATGCAACGACTACCTCTCGCGCATGTCGTGGCGGACTTATTTCCTCGAACATTATGTTTATTCCTGAACCTTTTGGTTTAATCCGTCTCGCCTTCTTCGATCTTGGAAATCACAACTTCCAGTGTCGGATCTTTTCATTTCCTTCGACATACATAGTCCATTCGTCATCAGCATCCATGTGCATTACGCATGAGAAATCATGAAGACACCAAAAATCCCCATAGACAAAAACGAAAAGCCAAAAGAGATAAATAAACGTAAGTAGATGTGTCATCTCGAAGTAAGTTAGTGAAATCGTAATGCCGGGCCCGTCTAGTAGCTACAGTAGTGCGACAGATACATGTGATATGCGGGATGCGTCCTTTTTTTCTTTCCTTTTCCCAATGTCGTGTAGATGGTTTCTATTCAAGTCGACGCAGCAAGCGGAGTCCTCTCGTTGCTCGGCCGCCCAGAAGGCGTCGGCGTGCCGCAGGAGTCCTCCTTCGTCTGCTTCAGTTCGCGCTCGATGGACCGCTTCAGCGAGTACTCGCGTAGCATCATCACTGCAGAAAGAAAAGAAAAAAGAAAGTAAGCGCACGGAATAAGCGCCCCCAATCTCACCCGTCGGCGACAGAAGAATGAAAAACGCACCGAAGACCAGCCCTACAAAGGCAACCGGCACGGAGACGATGTAGATCGTCGCGAGGCTGCGCGTGTATGCGTGCAGGACCTGCTCGCGCAGCGCAACGGGTTCGATCTTCGACAGGCCCGTGTAGTCCGCGATCCCGGACCCCGCGGACGTGTAGCCCGCGACCCGCGCGATCCGCTTCTTGAGCTCCGTCGAGAAGATCGTGTCGCCGACGGAGATGCCGACCGTGCCGCCCAGCGTACTAGAGAGCGAACACATGTCAGCGAGCCGCTTCGAGATAAGAAGAAACTTCAAAGTAGAAATGCACCGTATGAGCTCGAAGGTTGTCGTGCTGGTGGCCATGTCCTTCATCGGCATGGCTGCCTGAAGGCCAATGAGCGGTGGATTGAAGAGACACCCGATGCCAAGACCCGCAACAAGGAGCCAGATCTCCTGCTTCGCTGCGCTCGTGTTTTCTTCCAACATGGTCATAAGGCCCTAAATCACAAGCAGAGATTGGCACAAGAACAACACGATTAGGAAAAAATGGATGTGCACAAAGCCGAGTGTCATGACGGCCCACCCCACCCACATCACGGGGCGGTACCGCCCCGTCCTGCTCACGATAACGCCGCTCACGATCGCCATCAACGAGGAGCCCAGCGACAGCGGCAGCTGGCGCACGCCCGCCATCGTCGCATTGGACCCGAGCACCTGGAAGTACAATGGCACGTAGTAGCTCGCGCTAAAGAACATGAACGAGTGCAGCAGCGCGGACAACAGGATCGCGGTCGTCGTGCGCGTGCGGAACAGGCGCGGCGGGATGATCGGCTGCTTCGGCGTGAAGTATTCGTTGACGCCGCCCAGGACGATGAGCACACCGCCGACGATTAGCGGCGCGAGCGTCTGTGGAGAGACCCACCCGCGCGCGGCGGTCTCCGCACTCTGGAAGCCGACGAGCACGAGCACGATCCCGCCGATGAAGAGCCCGAGACCGAGAAAGTCGAATGTCGATGCGACCTCGCGCACGGTGCGCCGCTTGGTCGGGTTGAGGTGCAGGAAGAAGAAAAGGATGACGGCCGCTGCGCCGCCGGTGGGGAGATTGATCCAGAAACACCAGCGCCAGGATACGTGGTCGGCGAAGGCGCCACCGACGAGCGGGCCGATGACGCTGGCGATGCCCCATGTGGCGCTAATGAAGCCACCATACTTCCCTCGCTCTTCAAGGGAGGCTAGAAACGTATAAGTATTTTGGCGAATGGAGAAAAATGAAGGAAAAGGCATACTAATGTCGGAAATGATGACCATAACCATTTGGATAATCCCACCACCCCCGATGCCTTGTAATCCACGACCTGTGAACAGAAGCAATAATCAGAATAGATAATTGGAAATACATATAAACAAACTTACATAGGGCGAGCCAGATGAAAGTCTGTGCTGCACCGCACAAGGCAGAACCTAGCAGGAAAATGGAGATGGAGAAAAAGAGAATTGGCTTGCGACCGATGATGTCGGAAAGCTTTCCGTATAACGGGCTCAAGCCTGTGTAAGATGTGTGAGTAGATTGGTAAGAGAAATGCACAAATAAGTCTTACATGCGGACACTGCGAAATTGACAGAATCAGTGACAGATACTATCAGATGAAAAAGAGTACGCACTTAAGAGGTATGCAGTGCCGACCCAACTATACCCAGATGCACCGCCAATATCTCTGACGATCGTAGGGAGAGCGACTGCAGCGATTGTCTGGTCCAGAGCAGCCAGAAAGACTGGATTGACTAATGAGACTGTGTATAAAGTATGAAACGGGAAGCTCGAGACAAACCTGTCAACATGAGGCTATATGTACGTTAGATATTTGATTATTGAAAAGACGACGACGCGGAAACTTACCCAGGAAAGACGATCTTCATGTTACTTCGAGCGATGAAAAGTCAGCGAAAACGTAAGACAGAAAAATGACCGACACACTTGTGGGGAATTGCTTGTACTTCAGCATCCTGCCAGGTTGAGCCAGGAGCTTGCCTTTGGTCGCCGTCCTTCTCGACATCGGCAGGATCTACTGGATTTGGATTTAGAATTCTTGGGTCCTCCTCTGCGAGAGTGTTCCGGTCGGCGTCTGCAAGGTTGCGCGTCGCAGGGCTTGCTTGGGCATGGTCGTGGCTGACAGACATGGGGAACTGGGCCTGGGGAACGACGGACATGAAGAAGCCGAAAGTAGGGTATATATACATATATATTTCCTGTCGGTGTGGCACTAGAAAATCATCGAAGTGGCGTCCGGGTCCGATGAACGAATGCGGCACAAAGAGGCGCGCATTAAGTCACGGAAGTAGGCCGCGACCTTCCGAAATGGACTCGCCTTGAATCCTTCAGGTTAAGTTCGAGCTTGACTCGACTGACTCCATGTGTATCCTCTTTTCCCCACCAGGAAAAAAATACACAAGAGGATATTATGCAAGTAGACCAAAGTAACTCTTACTTAGAGCCACAGGTACTCTAAAAGGGAGACCTTTAATGACGAGTGACAAATTCGATGTTGAGTTCGAAGTGCGGGGAAATACCGTTCTATCTCAGATTCTCAACGGATCGGCGGCCACGTTCGCGGTGTACGTATCACGTGACACAACGCTCGCATGTCGTAAGCCGCAAACCTCACTGTAACGCGTCGGACTTGCACGCGCGTCTTATCATCTCCCTCGTCGCCGACATGCCGTCGCTCCTCGACCACATCGTCCGCTTGTCCTACACCGCCCAGTCCATCCAGTCGTCTGCCCGCCACGCATCCACCTCCTCCACCGGTCCCTACGCGCGCGCCGTCCTCAGCACCCCGCTCGGCGACCTTACCCGCGACGTCGACGCCTCCGAGCTCGGGCTTTTCACGCTCGCCGCCCAGCCCGCCCACGCAGCACATGCAGGCGCGGCCGCCTCGGGTGCGCACGACGATGTCACCGCGCCCGTCGCGCAGAAGGCCGAGGTCGTGCGCGTCGAGCTCCCCGGCGCGACCCCGCTGCGCCGGCCCCGCACGCGGCTCGAGAAGGAAAAGGAGAAGGAGCCCGAGGTGTATGCGGAGGCGGCGCTGAAGTACCTCGATCGCTAGTGAGCAGGCCGTCAGGCATGCCTTGGCCATCCACATGTTGTATCCATCCGGCCAATGCCCCGCGCCTGTCAGGAGGTCGATTCTATCGTCGAGTGTCTCAACACGCTTCGGAGCGACATCGCCAAGCTGAAGAGCAAGTCCGTTCGTCGGATTTGGTCGGCTACGCTAGTAACCTACACAAAGTAGCCAGAAATGAGGATTTCTGACCTATCCAGTGTGTAGTGTAGAGATGTTTATCCCAAGTAATGCAGCTAGTCAAGCGCATTATGATGTAAGGATTATTCCTTGTATTGCATAGCAGGCTTTAGACTTCCTACCTTATGATTAGGACATGCTGTGTGAGATTGAGATAAGAACATGGTTTGGATATGTGGGGTGCCCACATTTTACATAGGGGGTTAGCGAAGCGCGTGTGATTAGTCAGATCGAAATGGTGAGGTCATCGGACTTAGCCAAAATTTGACGTGCGTCGTCAGTGTACCGCTGATTCGTTTTGCTCGCAACAGCGGTTTAGATCGACTTTCAGCGGGCTATTGACTGACAGAATGAAATATATATTGTTCATAAGCACCTTCCTCCTCCCTTTGTGTCCTGTTCTTAGCATGTCTGTCGTATTCCGTCTGTGGTAATAATTAGAATGGAAGATAAACGAAGAGCATATATGTCCATTATCGTGAGTGCCTCGCTCCTAGATGCTGCTTCTCCTGCCTCTTTCGGTGAGCCATGATTGTAGCTAATCCTCCTCCTTGTTTTATATTGACTCGGATTCAGACTCCTACTTTATTTTGACAGCGGCGCACTCGCAGCATCTGAGCGTTGAACACTGAACAATACCTCCGAGCGGCGAACCCACATCACATTCTAATTATAATAAGCCTAAGGAATAAGCCCTAGAAAGCATTTACTCGGCCAGCCACACGCTTGCCAATCCGCTGCCCAATCGCAGCGGATAGTTCCAGGTATCATAAAGGCACTCTTCGGCAATATCCTATTATCCTATTTTCCGAGGACACCACTCACAATGTCACTGTAAATCGAGTCATTGTTTAGTGTGGAAGGAAAAGTAGCGCAGGTACAGACAATTTCGAACTCGTTCTATCCGCATACGCTAAGCACAGGCGCTGTGATCGAACTCACCGCACACAGGCATAGGCATAGGCTTATAATCGCGACCGTGTACATTCTGGGACGAAGCTTGGGAGTGTTAGAGAAAGCCGCGAAGGAGCACGCTGTAAGTGCACACATGTCTTCGTATCAACCCCTTCCGACTTACAAAATCTCAATGCTCGTTCAGAAATACGAAAAGCTGAATCCACTGCTGTGTGACATCACTTCCCGAGAGAACCTGCTTTCTGTGAGATTCGGGCGTCACTCTGACCACGACTTGGTTTTGATAATTTGAATCGGTGGCAGGTCGTTGAGACCATCAGGCAGTAGCAAGGTTATATCATTGTGAACCCCGCCGTTATGTATAACTTCGCCAAAGCTCCAGATCCCATGGACGACATTAAGGCTTTCCAAGAGAAGCTTTGGTCTGCAGGTACAATAGAGGAGTTCACCAAGACGTTCGACATGAGCGTCACTGCCGTGTATCACACCCGTCGCCTTCCTCGAGCTCCTCGATGCAGGCAGCATTCCCTGACGAGCCGAAGTTGTTCTGAGAAAGCAGTGAATGGATAAACAGTCGCGATAGGGGCAAAAAGGAGGAAACTAAACACGGCTGACTTCGTTTCGGATAACATGAAGGATGCATTGTCGGGTCGGGCAACAAATTGCCTGAATTCTCGTCGTCCAGCTCAAGCGTAAGCCGTAGGGACCAGTGCACTCCATCATGTTCTCTGCAATCTTCGCTTCTTTCAAATTTTGCGCACACCCTGGATCACAGGTATGCACCAACTAGTCCTTGAGACACGGCACATTGATCACGCGTTTTATCTTTCTCGTCCGATATCCTCAAAGCAACACTCGAGGTCAACTTAAGGAAAAGTCAATAATATGAAGAAGATGGGTTTCAAGTCAACGCTATTATATTAGAAAGTAGTAGTTTGTATGCATTATCAGACATACATTACAATGAGGTTGGAATCATACAAACTGTAAAATACGATTGTAAAGCAGTAACAAAGCTCTGCCTTTGCTGCACCTCGCGACCAACATATCGACTGTCGCGAGTTACGAGTTGGTAACGGGCACACTGTTGCAATGTAGCAATGGAAAAAGACATGTCCATTGCCATGTCTTACACAAGTTTGCAAATGTTCTTGAATACTGCAATCTCTGAAACAGTATAAAAGCGTGCGCCATGGGTGTTTTCAGTATTGACAATGACGAGCCCTTCAATCCTACCGAACTCATGGTCCATACAAGCAGGGGTGCTCTCTATCTGCAAGCCAGATTCTCGTGATGACTTTGACAAGCAGCTTGCCAAGATGCCAGATGTGGTGCAGCTTCCAGATGTGCACACTCTGTATATAGACACTCTGTTCCCTTTTGGCACTCTACCAAAAAATCGCTACAAGGTGGAGCTTCCTGCACTGCGGTGTATTGTGCTCAACAGTGTATGTGATATTGAACGGATCCTTGATTGCTGTCTGGATAAATATGGGCCACAAGTGCGTGAGGTTCAGATTAGGAAGTGCTTGCGTTCCCATGTCGACCCGAACTTCTTTTTTCAACTTATGAAGACCTGTTCAAATGTCGAAACACTGCATTTCCCTATCCCCTGGGCTCAGGCCCACAAATGGTGCAATGAGCCAGTTGATAAAATAAACAAGAAGCAATTCCCCAAACTGAGGCTTGTTGGATTGCACCTATCCGGAGATGCAAATGAGAGGGATTGGTCTGGAGCTTCAAGCTGCTTGTCAGCCATATTAAAATGGAGACATCCAAAGCTCCAATTTGTCAAGAAGATCGAGCTGCATGGAGCTGCGTGGGCTTCGTTTGTGCCAGATCTGAAAACGGAAATGATTTACTTGGCAGATATGGAAGGCATTGAAATCTCCTGCAACGACCCAGCAGCTGCTTTGGCCCTAAAACAGGTGAGGTTTGCAAATTATCTTACCATCATTTCAATGACACTTATGATTGAATTCTGACTGACACAAAACCCTTTTTGTTGGTCCTGTATAGGCGAAAGAAGAGAAACGGTCACACTATACAGATGATCAACTAAAGATGTACGTATTGAACGAGATTATAAGACTTCGTATCTAAAGTTACACCAGTCACAATATATATATATATATATGTATTCTGAGACTGATAACTACCTTGAATGGTCAATGAGCCCCATGAGATTCCTCGAGACTCTTCTTTGGTCATTTAATTGTACTTTATTGCTTGAGGCTTTGAGAGAAGTCCGTTCTGGTCTAAATAACTGATTTCAAATCAAGAATATATGCATTCAGTATTTAGGTCGCAAGTCTTTGAGATTTCGTATGTAGTGCTCAAACAGGTCACAAGCTGAATCCAGAACCTAATCTTCCGTGCCAATACCGTATATCAGGAAACCTTGAAGCCGTTCTTGCCCAGCGGAACGAGAAGGTCGCCTCAGCGCAGATCAATGTCGATCATGGACCCACCTCGGCTAGCCTATGATGAAACCGTCGGGTTGGTACTATGATCAATCCTAGGGCTCCGCAACGTACCGTATACTGATACGTACGTATTTTCGAAACCGGTATACTGGTACGTTCAGTATTAATACGGTCCGTATTTTGAGTTTTCGTGGGCGCATACGGTACGGTACTGGTACGGTACTGACCGTATACGGTGATACGTCGTATACGGGTTATGTAAACATAGAAGAAGTTTTGTTTTAGAATTTTTACAAGAGTTTGCCGCATTTTGCCTTTTCCCAGCATCAAAGTCATGCTTATTTGTTGAGAAATAGCAAACCGGAGGCAGTGACAAAAAAAAAGAGAGGGGGGGGGGGGATGGCTGCACCAAAGCCCCACTTTTATTTTCCCAATTTCATTTGAATCTGCTCTATGACACACGTATAATGCAAAAAAAAAAGATTGGAAAAGGTAGAAAATTGAGGGAGATAGTCGTGCTCGTTGTGTCGAACGACGAGCACGACTATCTCGGTGTCGCGCGCCTCGCGGGAAGCCGGCGGCATGCGTTGATGGCGACGAAAAGTCACGTGAATTACCAATTACCAGCACGGGGCAGTGCCGACGATCCGCGGGCACGTCAATAGTAAGTCCAAGCATTTATTTGAAATATTATTTGGAATAGGGAGACTATACAGTCATTCACCGGTCAATGGGACACCAAATCGCCATCGCGAACTCAACCACATGTTTCCCCTTTTTCACGAAACAAAAAATACTGGAAGGTAAACAAACTACTTTAGAATGTCCTTAAAGAATTTTGTGTAAAAATAAGGAGATATGAAAGAGATATAGTGAAAACAAAAAGTTGTGACGTTTTTGCTCCTCACCGCTCAATGGGACAGTAGCTTTCCCACGACCCTTACCACAATAGTAGAGTAACTACGGGTGGTACTGGCCACCAAATAATATGGTAAGTGCATGTACTGGTAGCTACAGATGTCCTCTTCGTGAATATGCCTCTAACCATGGATTTATATAATGTTGAGTAATTAAATTGTCTTCGGAGCCATCTAGGACACATATGGGACTTCTGTAACACCTGTGACCTCTTGATAGGATAGAGCATATATACTGTCATTCTCAAGATCTGTTCAGATTCTCCTTCATAAATTATGTTACAGACATATTCTCCTCTCATTATATGAAAAATCAGTGTAGATCCAAAGGGAGAAAATTTGTGCAGAAGGCAGAATGTATTGTGTCACACCAAGTTGCAGTTACCATTTTAGTACGATTTGACTGTATTTTGAGCATTTCTCAAGCAATACTGAGCCTGGCTGGCTCACACTTGGTATACAGTACTTTGACATGCATTCAAGCTCGAAATCGCAAAATTAATTGGAAAAAACGGTTGAGAAATGGGTGTTTTAGGCGGGTGTCCCATTGAGTGGTGGTGTCCCATTGACCGGTGAATGACTGTAATACCTAATTAGAGGTATGCACTGCATGGTCCTACGCTTCTAGTTAGATAGTATAGGTGTAGTGTCACGTATCACGTATTACGTGTTGGAATCCAAGTCGGCGGAGCCGCGAGGCCGAGAGCGAGTGCGCACTGGTTGCGTGCTCGGGCGGCGAGGTCACGAGCGCATCGTCTCGGCTCAGCGAGCCCGAGGCTCACTGGACCGCGATTGGCTGGCCCGCGATCTCGGTTCACCCGTGCGCCACTCGCACACCACCCCCGCTCGCTGTCCGAGCCCCCTCGTTTTACAGTGCCGAGATAGATAGTTATTTACTCATCATTTATGTGTCTTTATCTCCCTTTATCGTCCCCCCTTTCTTTCGTAGCGTAAAACCGGCTTTCCGCAGCCCGAAAACCAGTAGTATAAAAACCCCCTTTTATTCTTCTGGCCACCTCAGACGTTCGCATCACCGCGCAAACGACTGAGGTGAGCCTTCTAACATTATAACGAACTATTCTACTTTTACTTATTACTTCATTAAACTAGCTTACCGTGTACTAGGTTAGTTTCCGATATATAGACGTTCGCATCACCGCGCAAACGACTGAGCTTTCCGTGTACTAGGTGTACTGTTGTAGAGCCGTTGCGCGGACTTGTCTCACCAAGCTACAGGTTATGAGCCTTGCTAGCCACTGAGCGAAGCCGAATTTTTATTTTGTACAACATACACAAATTTCGCCACTCATGTTTAGCTCGCACGACACCCTCCCTACTTCAGTTCCGAAGCTCGCGACGAGCGGCGCGAACTGGGTGATATACCGGATGCGTTTCCAGGCCGCCGTGAAGGCAAAAGGAAAGTGGGGGCATTTTGACGGATCGTCGATTCGCCCCGAGCCGGTTGCTGCTGCTGTCGCTACTGCTGCGGTAGCGAATGGTCAAGCCGATCCAAACGACGACATTGACGCACGCCAAGAGGCCTGGGATAAGGACGAGGATATCGCGATGTATCTGTTGTCCCAGCGCCTGGCCGATTCGACCCTCATCCAGGTCGGAAACCTGGCGGATTGTACCGCGCGCTGGAGCGCAGTGGTACGTGAGTTTACGTCGAAGTCAGCTTTCGCGCAGACTTCGCTACGTACTGAGTTCCTCGAGGCACGATGCCCCGGTGACGCTGACATCCGCGAGTTCCTGAGTGACTTGCGCATGCGCCGCGAGACACTGGCGCAGTTGGGTGTTGATATATCCGACAAGGATTTTCGTTCGACGATTATTACCGCCATCCCGAACCGACTGGCGACATTCGCGTCCGCGCAGCTGACCTCGGCGGAGATCGCGGCGCGAAACATCGCATCAATCACAGCGCAGCCGCTCACCGAAGCACAGGTCGCCTCGCTCCGCGAAGTTGATCCTGAGGTCTTGATACATATTATATCGGACGAAGCCGACCGCCAGAAGCGCGAGCGACTCGCGAAGCGGAAGGAACCCGCGCGTGGACCTAAAGAGAAGGACGAAGCGCTATATGTCAGTACTGCGCCGAAAGGCAAGCCGAGAAACGACGCGAAACCGCGTGGAGCTTGCTGGAACTGTGGCGAGACCGGGCATCTTCGCGCGAAGTGCCCGAAGCCGAGGAAACCGTCGGGCAAGGAGAAGCCGAAGGACAGCGCAAACGCGGCTGTCGACTCGGGCTCGGACTCGGATGGTGTTTGGGACTGCTGTAACGCAGCCTGGGACTCGTCGGATGACGAGAATGACGAAGACGATGAGACGGGCTCGATGCCCGACCTCATTGACATGTCCGATAGCGAAGCCAGCGAGCCGGCTGATTTTTGGTCTGACGACGAGGACAGCGAGGATGACGAGCTTTCGAGCTCGTACCCCGAAAGCGACGTGAGCGAGGAGGATAGCGATGAAGAGGAGATCGCGCAGGTTATTCACCTTCGCGAAAGCGACGATGCGCATCGCGCGATCCTCGATTCGGGCTCTACGCGCCATTGTTAGAACTTACCTTGCTTACCTCACGACGATCCCCCTTACATCATTCCCTCCTTGCTTAGTCAGGCCCTTCACCTTTCCATTACCTTTCCCTTAGTTCATGGCCTGACCCCTTCCTCATTGTACGCGCTTAACGAGACCCTTTCGGGCAAGTAGCGCAGACGGTCGAAGACAGCCCACAGGGTTCGGGGAATCTACGGTGCCTTGATCAAGAAGAGAGAAAAGCCGACAGGGGGACTCAACACTGGGACGACGCGACGCTGACTCGCTCCCTCTCTATCGATGCTGTCGAGACGGCGACCCAGTGGTGTCGTGGTCGCGGACCGTTCGGGATGGACGACGGTGTCGAGTAAGGTTCAGAACTGAAGACGGTGTCGAGAAACGGATCAAGTGTCGATCGCGAAGTCAAGAAGAGCGAACGGGAGGTCGAGAAGAGAGAAGATGAGAAGTGTGTGTCAATCCTATTCAGTGTCGTGATCGCGAAGGGGAAGACCCCTCTACAAAGATGCCTCTATCTCGACTAAATACCGAATCCCGTTTTTGTCTACGGTCCGTGCGCGATCCCAGTAAGGTAACTGAACAAAGAGTGCCCCGCGATGTCTCCGCGACTCGACTCATCATCCCTGTGTCATACGCGTCGATCCTCGGTCCTTCGTCCGCGTCCGCGATCGCGCTCGATCCTCTATCCGCGTCCGTACTCGTCCTCAATCCTCAATCCGTCTCTATGCTCAACCGCGGTCCTGTACCCGTTCCGCGACGATATCGGAAGGTAGCCAGTGGTACACTGGTACACCTCCCCCTGACTTTGAAATAGTGACCATCCTTGGTCACTGCCGTGCGGGCGAGACGAGGGTGCGTGATTTACTCGAGGTCGATGGTAATGTGGTCGCTGTTGGCAGGCGCGGGGTCGCGGGGAGGGGTAGGAGCGGGTGTGGCTTCCACGTCGGTGTCATCCTCGTCGTGGGGGTCGTCGTAATCGTCCTCGTCGTGATTGTCGTCGAGTATGGAGACCCCGAGGATAGAGGGACCCGGGATGCGAAGGCCGGCATATTCCTCGAGCACGCGGAGGCGGCGGAAAATTTCTGAGGTCGCGACGTTGGTAAACTCGGCGTCGAGAACGGCGCGTGGGTTATCTTCGATTCCGAGACGACGGTAAAGGGCTTCGACAACGTCGTCAACGCGGTCGAAACCGATTGCGGCGAGAGCGCAGTTGTGGCCGACCTCTTCGAGGAAGAGGCGACGGAGCTCGTTCTGAGTATGGCGGAGGCGGTGGGGACTGACGCGGGGTATAATCTGTGGATAGCGGTGGAAGAGCGCGCTAATAAAGCTCCTCCATGGGTCACGGGGGTCGACGGCGATCGAGAGCCAGGTTGCGGAGAACGGGGGTCCTGCATAGTCGATCGCGAGCTGGATCATAGTGGTGTCGTCGACGCGGCTGAGGGTCGCGAACCATGCAGTCGAGATGAGAAACTCCGGAAGCGTAAGAGGCAAACCGAGTGGGGAAGGAGCGTCGATCGCGCCGAAGAGAGGAAGGCTGGGGGTGGGAATGGGGATGGGCTGAGGAAGCATGATGGTCGCGGAGATGTCGAGAAGGTTGAGTGCCGTAAGGGAGGGCGAAGGGTTGGTTGCGGAGGGGATCGCGGGGTGTGCCGGGTCGCGTAGAGGTGCTATATAGTTGCTTGTGGAAGTCTCCGAGGTAGGATGATTGGCGAGGATCGGCAGGGATCGGCGTGATGAGCCAGTGATGGGTCCCGGGGATTGCCGCGAGTTTAGCACGCACGTGGAGCGAGTGTAGACAATGCGGCGGGGACTTAGAGATTGGCGGAGTGGATGATGTAAGCGTGGCTTAGTCAGTTGATGGACCGGTGGGCCGGGGCCTGGAGTGTGCCGGACGGGATCAAATGAGTGGAGTCGAAATGGAAAAGGTTCCGTCGGATAGGGTCGAGTTATGTAATAGAAGCGTCGCGTGTGGCGGCTTAAATTGCGCCCTTGGCGTTTGACGGCGACCAAGTTTTTCTTTCCTTGACCACCACCATGGCGAACACACCCCCCGCAACACAGCCAGAAGCGAGCCGGGCGGCGCGGGACCTTCGCGCCCACCTTCGGCGTGCGAGCGCGCGACTTAAGGAGTCGCACGAAGCTCTCGACCCCAAGGAGGTGGAGGCGGGCGTTCGCGGCGCGCGCGAGGCGATGGTGAGTGTCGTGACGACTGTAGTGTTAGTGGTTTGCTAACCGTGTCTGTTTAAACTTTGTAGGAGCATGTTTTTACCGCGTTCGTGCGCGACAGGAACGGTGAGGCGCCGTTCGCGCACGGTGAGCTCACCGACTTGGCCGCGGAGGCGAAGCCCATCCGCGACGCGCTGCGACTGGCGGAGGCGGCCTTTGACCGGGTGCCCGCGGAGTCCGTCGAGCCTGAGGTGCGCGTGAAGGAGGAGCCGAAGACGGCGGAGGAGGTAAGTGCGCGGCTGGCTGGGGTTGACGCGGCTAACGTGGGTTTTTAGATAATGTCGAAGGCTCGCTCGACAGCAAGGTCGAGCGCGACACCAGGTCCGGGGTCGGCGGCGGGGTCTGGACGCAAGCGTGGCGCGTCGTCGTCGCCAGACCGTGACGCGCGAGGGGTCAAGCGCGTGGCGACCGACCGGGCGGACGGCGGCCGCGACGCAGGTGCCTCCGCGACGGGCGAGGGGGAGAAGACGGCGCCCCCCGCTACGGGCGGAGAGGAGAAGACGGCGGCCCCGGCGACGGGCGAGAACGTGAAGACGGCGGCCCCCGCGACGGGCGGGGACAAGAAGACGGCGGCCCCCGCGACGGGCGGGGTGTTGCCAGGGAAGGGCCTTCGACCGCGTCCGCGCCCGCGGGTCGAGGTCGTCGTTCCACCAGTAAGTCGTGATGTTTTTCTATATATTCTTGCTGAATGTCTGAAGCTGGCGCAGGCTGAGGCCGAGAAGGCCCGTCGCGCGGGACGGAGCGAGGCCGAGGTAGCGAGGGCGCGGGAGGCGGCCGAGGCGGACCTGGCGTCCCTCGCCGTTAAGGACGCCGTTGTTGCGCCCGAGGTCGACTATGTGCCGAGCGACGGGGACGGTTCCGGAGAGGAGGAGGACGACGCGACCCTCGACGCCCGTCTGCGCGCACTGGACACGCGCGTTCCGTGCGACCGGTGCGTCGCGCTCAAGGTCGCGTGCGTGCGCGTCTTCGGCGCGGTCTGTGCGGTGTGCAAGCACAAGGGCACCGGCTGCACCGTCGGGAACTACCGGACGTCGCCGCTGTCGGCGAAGCGGCTGGGACCGGATGTCGCGGCACCGAAACCGAAGGCGAAGGCGGCGTCAACCCGGCGCGGTACGGGGGTAAAGGACGAGGAATGGGACGGGGCGGAGGGGCCGGCTGCGACGGGCAAAGGGAAGGGCCGCGTGACGCTGAAGGTGAAGGACGAGCCGGTGGGGAAGGGGGAGAAGCGCCAGCCGCGTCCGCGCGCAGCGTATGGGATGGCGTCGGAGCCGCGAGAGCTCCCGCCGTCGATGAACGTGGGATCGCCGGTCGCGGGCCCTTCGCGGGTGACGCGTGCGAGCGCTGCGACGGAGCGCGCGGGGCCGGGCGAGCGCCACGTCCGCGATGCCATCCTCATCCCCGAGGAGGACATCGTGGGCGCGCTCTCGTCGCTGACACGGCTGTCGTCAGCCGCGCGGGTCGCACAGTTGGGCCTGGCCGAGTTCGCGCAGGCGGCGGCGGACGCGAAGGTGGGGCTCGGGAGGATCATGAAGCCCGGACCGCCGGATGGTCTGTAGAGCGTGGTCGGGGCGGGAAAAAAAAACTTTTTGGGTCACGGTTTTTGTTTCTTTGGTTTTCTTGGTAGAGCGTCTTGTATTAGATTTATAATACGCTTGCGTAATGTAGAATAATACGCTCTTTCTTGTCTTTGGTGAGCGGTGCGTATCGCGATGGGAGTGTGAGTGTCGAGGCTTTGATCGCGATGTGTGCGTGTGAGGGTCGTGTCGATCTGCGACCCGGAAAACGTCTTCTCGGGCTGTGAGGAATATGCTAAGTCGGACTTGTTATGTGTCGATCGAGTAGCAGCATAAGCGACGTGTATTGCATGAGTTTTATGGATGGAGACAGTGGGACTACAGGGTTTGTTTTCTGTCTAATCATCATGCGCGTCAGTCCAGTCCGCCGGGATGTCGACTTGGTCTTCCGCGATATCATCCTGCGTGGTAGCGAGCTCGTCGAGGTCGCGGTCGGTTCGCCGGACGTGCTGTGTAAGCGGGACCGTGAGCTGGGATCGCGGATGGTATGGGATGACGCGGAATGCCGCGAAGCGGTTTTTGTACAGTGAGCCGTCCATATCCGCGAGGATGTATGAGCCACCTTTGGTGCGGCGAGCAACGACGAGAGGGCCGAGGTAGCGATGCTTGGTCTTGCGGTTGAGCTCCTTCTCGACGCGTGTGTTCCGAGCTAAGACGAGGGCGCCGGGCTCGAAGTTGTACTCCTTGATCGAGTGCTCGTATTCGGATCGAAAGCGGTGTGCAGCTTTGAATCTTGACGCGAGTACGCGATCGTGTGCTGTCGCGAGATCTTCTGAGCGGCGTTGGAGATCGTTGGCGCGTCTGGCTAGAAGTTCGATATGCGAGATGGTGCGGTCGAGGGTCGGGGACATATATGTCGCTTCAATAAGGTCGAGGGGAAGCGTGGGCTCCACTCCGTGCATAAGGTAGTATGGTGAGTATCCAGATGACGCTTTAATCGTGACTCGATCCGACCAGAAGGCGTATGCCGCGACTGCTGGCCACTTGCTATCGTCGCCTTTGCAGAGCTTCATGATGACTTCGCGAATATCACGGTGGGATCGCTCGACGATGCCGTTCGCTTGAGAGTTGTACGGGGATATCGCGATATGGTGTCCGATGTGGCGCGCGATCTTCGTGACGGCGGGCTCGAATGCGGACCCGTTGTCCGTGACGACGTCGATAAAGGGACCATGCCGGCAGACGATCTCGTCGAAGAGGAAGTTCTGGATAGCCTTCGCGCTCTCGTTACGCAGAAGTCGAAACTCGGGCCAGCCGGATAGGGAACAGCGCGCCTGAATGATGTACTGGAATCCGGCCGCTTTGGGCATGTGCATGATGTCGACATGAATGCGGCGAAACAGACCGGCTGGGGGTGGGATCGAGGGAGGGATGTGTAGGCGTTTCGTTTGACGGACTTGACACTCGTGACAAGAAGTCAGGAACCACTTGATGTCGCGGTCCATGAATGGCCACCAGAAGCGGTCGTGGATCCTGATCCGCACGGAGAAGAAGCCGCGATGTCCAATATCGTCATGCGAAGCCTCCATGATGCGGAAGCGCCGCGAAGCGTCCGGGACTTGTTGAGGGCGGTTCTTGTGGTTCTTTCGCCAGAAGAGATCCTTGTCGACAAAGAATTGCGCTGCGGCTCGAACGAAGGCCCGCAGCTTCGATTCGTCGCCCTTCAGATGCGCGGGCGGTTCGCTCGTGGTCAGGAATTTGCGGAATAGTTGGAGATGCGCATCGCGACGTTGTGCCTTCGAGGATCGCGGTATTGCAGGCGATGCCTTCTCGACCGTAGCGGACGTCGCGAGGAACCCGTACTGCTCGTCGATCCAGTCCTCGTACTCTGTGTCGGGTGGGGGGTCCTCCGGTGCTGAAGGCCGTCTTGACACGCCATCCGCGCCTGAGTGCCGTTCCCCTGGGACGTGTACGAGCTTGAAGTTGAATAATAAGATGCCCGCGACCCAGCGGTTGATGGTAGCGTTCGGGAGGAGGTCGCGGTTGTTGATCATGCCGCTGATGTACTTCGCGTCGACCTCTACCACTAGGTATGGGAAACCGATGATGTAGAGTCGCGCTGCGCGGAGAGCTCGAAAGAGGCCAAAGAGCTCGGCCTTCGGTTGGGAGTAGTTCCGTTCGCGCTCGTTCCAGCAACCTGAGATAAAGCGCGATACGAAGCGTTCTCCCTTTTCTCCGAGCTGGAGGATGATGCAGCCGAAACCGATGTTCGAAGAGTCGACCGCGAGTATGATGGAACGGGTGCATTGATAGTCGATCGGTTTCAGCGCGGGGCAGTTCATGACGGTTTCCTTGACCCGTTGGAAGCACTCGATCTGTTCCGGGCCGAAAATGAAGTCGATGTTTTTGTTGAGGAGGACAGTGATCGGTTTCGTGAGTCGCGCGTAGTCCTTGATGAAGATACGAAGCACGCCGCATGTGCCTAAGAATTGGCGAACCTCTGAGACGTTACGCGGCTCAGGCCAGTCCCGGATACACTGGACACGGGAATCATCTGCGACGCGTCCGTCGTATGTGCATGTGTGTCCAACGATGACTCCGGAAGGTGCGCAGAGCGTGATCTTCTTTCCTGATAGGGTCGCGCCGACGTTCTTGAGTCTCTGGAGAATGCGGTTGACGACGAGGAGGTGTTCGTAGATGAAACGACGGATCCCTGGGTTGCCTTCCATTACCTCGTACGTACCGTCTTCGCGCTCGTATCGGGTTTCCGGACCTTTCACGGGAATGTCGTCAATGAATGGGACCGTATGTCCAGGGATTTCATCGCGGAGAATGAACGTGACGTCGCCATGCATAGTCTGCTGTGAGTTCGTCCACCCCATAGGGATCGCTGTGATACGGAAGGTCCCCAGTGGTGTCTGGAACGTAGTGAGATCGCGAGAGTCCTCATGCAGCTTCCGTTGGTCGAGTGCGACGAAGAGGTCGAAGATGGTGTAGCAGGCGCGACCGCCAAATGACTCCGCTAGTGTGTCGACGCTGGGCGGAACTGCGGGATCGCGGATCGAGACCGCGTTCAGTGGTTGGAGGTCGTGTACGATTCGAAGGGACGTCCCGTCTTTCTTGACGACGCAAAACCATCTCGATCGGTAAGAGGAGTTCGAGGGCTCGTACACACCAGAGCTGATTTTGTCCTTGATGATCGCGATGACTTTGTCGAAGATGCCTGGAGGGATGGGAATGACGCGCAGTGCCCACGGGATGTGCTCGATAGTCGGAATGAGCACCGGTGGGAAGTACTCTTGGTCGAGGGACCCCTTCTCGCTTTCGTCCCAGGCGAACGCAAATTCCTGGATACGGATGAGCTCGAGCGAGAGCTTCACCTCGTCTGGCAACAAGAAATCCGTCCCCTCGAGGGCGGATTTGAGGGAATTATACCGTTCTTGGGTGAAGCGCGTTCCGGGGACGAAGTCAGGAGGATGCAGAGGGATCTCTGGGAGGTCGCGGAGAGGGTCGGGGAACTCGTGGCGGATGATGCGGAATTTTTCGGGGAGGGTCGTCTGTACTGGTTTGACGCGGTCCGCGACCTTCTTGTACGCAAGGCTGGTCGCGTGGGTGTCACGGGCGAAGTCTAAGGGTATATCGCGATCGAGAGCGGTGACGGGTTCTTGGGAGGAGATAGAGACGGAGGAGATAGAGACGAGATTAGCGTGGAGAGCCGCGGGTATCTGAGTTGGAGGGGAAGTGGGTTTCGTGTATTTTCTGGTTTTCTTCGGGGTTTTCTGGGATTGCGAGTGTTTATGTTGTTTTGATGGGTTAACTGTGAAAGCGGATGGAGACGGAGCGAAGGGATCGAAAGTAGAAACCGCGATCGAGTCGTGGTCGCAAAAGACGTAAGCTTGATTGAAGAAAAATGGTGACGCCGCGAAATCGTCGCTGAAGGAATGGAGTGAGCGGGGTATCGGTTTGGGTGGTGGGCCTCCCCGTCGTGACGGCGGTTCCTCGACCTTCAGGTAAAACCCGAGGTGAAGCTGGCGAAGGCGCCGTTCGCGTTGGAGCGAGTCGTGGTGGGGATCGCGAAGCGCTCGAACGTCTCTGGGTCCGTGATCGTAAGGATTTGGCGACCGTCAGAGTCGAAGTTCGTTTGACAACATGTGTGCGCATAGAACGGAATCCCTAGTAGAACCTCGAATGGGGCCTGTTCGACTACGTGCGCGTTCATCGCGATGGTGAGGTCGCCGATCTTGATTTCGAGGCCTGAGATAAGTCCGAGCGAGGTGACGACGGTGCTGTCGGCCGTGGTTACGCGAATACGCATGTCCGGACGTAGCGGGGTTCCGGTTCGTTCCCAGATATCGCGGCGTAGGCAAATAAACGTCGACCCGGTGTCAAGGATGGCGGTAGCGACGCAGACGCCTGCCAAGAGGACTTTGATCGCGCTGATTTCTTTGAGGTGAGGGTCGTTCTCTGGCGTGACCGCGATCTCAAGCGGTCTGTTCGCGCCGGGGTGCGCGAAGAGGCTGGAGCCATCCGTGACTGGTTTGGAGGTGATGGTCCCCTGCTCGATCTCGTCCTGGGTCTGCTGGAGCGAGCTCGACACGTTTTTATCTTGAACGAGAGCCTGGGCACGCGGCAATTGTTGTGCTCGCGACGGGGGCGCGATCGTGGTGGGGATGCGTCTCGTAGTGACTGCGTCGCGGACGACCAGGCGGCAATCTTGAGCGACCGAGAGGAGTTCGCGGACGGTGGCGGGTACAGATGCATCGAGAATGCGATTTACGAGCTCCTTCGGTATTGATGCGTTCTCGACTGGGGCTTGGTACCTGTACTGAGGCCCAGAGTCTGGAGGTAGCGGGATCGCGTCTGGTGGTCGAGCATGCTCGTCTATGTCGCCCTCCAGCTCGTCCGTTTCCTCTTCTTCGTCACTGTGTTCCGTTACGGAAGCCTCGACGCTCGCGGCGCATTGCGGGGTAGGAGGTGCCGCGGGCACGGGAGATACCGGGCGAATGGCCGAGAGCGGCGTGAGTGCCCTTGATTCCTGTGAGGATGGAGGCGGGGTCGGAGCCCGCGATCGCCCAGGTGGCGACGGTGACGGGGTACGAGACGACGCCGGCTGCGCGATGGTCGTTGGACGGCGCGGCATGGGGTCGACGTCGAATCGAACACGTTTCGCACTTTCAGGGAGACGAGCGGTCGACCGGGTGCTTACTAGGGCTGTTTCTGATTCCTGGTCCTCACCTGTTACGTCCTCGATGTACGCGGCGCTCGATGTTTTACCTTCCGCTCCGGTAGACCACAACGCGGTTCCGAAGCTGAAGTTTGCGCTTGCTGACGGCATGTGTGGCGGGCCGGTTGCCCTGTCGCCTACTTTGAAGTCTGGGTTCGCGGCTTTCCAGTATCGCAGTTTTTCTTCAAACGAGAAGCCGGGCTGCTCGCGACTGAAGAGGACTCCGTTCGGTAGAGTGAGCTGGTTGTTGGCATCGCGCAAGATCTCGCCGCGTCGCAGAGCTTCGTTCGCTCCTGGACAAACGAGGAGGAAATGTTCCGGATCGGTACACCACATGCACACGCGACGTCGAGTCGGGAAGGCTTCCCCGACAGGCGCAGGTGGCACGTAAGGGGCGGGTACGTAAGGGGCTGTCGGTCGAGCCGTATTCTGGCTCGGTGTGGACGGCGTTGGCGTTCTCTGCATCGCAACGAGTTGCGACTGAAGAGATTCCAACTGTCGACTCATCGCGGTCCATGCCTCGCCCTCCTGTTTCACAACGACAGGGGCCGGTGCAGGAGCGGGAGTCCGCGTGTTCGACGTGGACGCTGTGGCCTTCGCGACCCCGGCGTATCCGCGCTTAAGGATGTCGTCGCACAACGTGAAAACCTCCTGCATCGGGTAGGTCGAGTCGGGGCTGTGCGTGTCGTCTTTAATGAGCTTGCGCAGGTTCATCTCTTCGCGTAGCGATCCCTTGATGCCCTCAAGGAAGCCGCGGTTGACGTCAAGATCACTGAAGATCGACTGTGACTTGAGATACGCGGATACGAGCGAGAACTCCCGGAAGTACTTGCTTAGCGAGCCTCTGTCAGTGTGGCCGCTTGCTGGCTGCGCGTTGATGATCCGTCGAGCGTCGCGGACAGTGAACGTAGGTTCCGCGCCTGGGTAGAGTGTGAGGACTGCTTCACGGAAGGGCGTCCACAGATTCCCGGTCGCGGCTGGGAGTGACTTCCACGTGAAGCCTTCGCGGCCAGCGTACAGGCAAGCGCATTCGATAGCGTCAGGGTCCGTGATGTTGTTCCGGCGACCGAGATTCTCGATCACGTTGAAAAAGTGTGGAATGCTCTCCTCGTCCTCCGGGAACGTGGGAGCTCGGCGATCCCCAGTAAGAGGCATGTCGCCTGGGTCGACGCCAACGACTGGCGTAAAGAACGGTGCTGGGGGCGGTGGTTGTGCCATGGCGACGACGGGTCGAATAGGCGCGATCGGATGCGGGGTCGGTCGTGATCGTGGAGGTGGTGTCGGAGACGGCGAGCGGGCGGAGAAGCGTAACGGCGCTGGAGTGGAGGCGACTGGCGGTGTGTAAAAGATAGATCGCGAAGATGCGGCAAGCTGATCGAGTGGAGTGAGGGGGCTGTCTGAGAAGAGGTCCAGGCGGCCGCGGTCTATCGAGAAGCTCTGGAGGCTGTTCGATATCTGTGAGATCGGCGATAAAGACGCGGCGGGTGTCCTATCTATATGTCGAGGCGATTGCGACCGTCGTGGCGAAGGTCGGGTTCGGTGTGTCGTACGTCCTCGATCCTGGGAGCGTGACTGAGATCGCGAACTCGATCGTCGTTGGCGCTCTCGTCGCAGACGTCGTTCTTCTCGGGCGGTCGATGGGTGGATGCTGAGCTCTCTTTGAAAGGGTCCGGTCGACGGTGACCGCGGTGTCCCTCGTCATCTGACTGTCCCTTGTGACACTGACGGTGCGCGGTCTGGATCGTCGAGCGCGTCGCGGAGCGCTCCTAATAGGTTTCGGCCTTCGCGCGGCAGGGCGAAATCGTGATCGCGGTCGTTTGGCGTGTCGAGTCTTGGTCAGCTAGACACTTTGAAACCCCCGCGGTTGGTTCCAGGTTAACGAGACCCTTTCGGGCAAGTAGCGCAGACGGTCGAAGACAGCCCACAGGGTTCGGGGAATCTACGGTGCCTTGATCAAGAAGAGAGAAAAGCCGACAGGGGGACTCAACACTGGGACGACGCGACGCTGACTCGCTCCCTCTCTATCGATGCTGTCGAGACGGCGACCCAGTGGTGTCGTGGTCGCGGACCGTTCGGGATGGACGACGGTGTCGAGTAAGGTTCAGAACTGAAGACGGTGTCGAGAAACGGATCAAGTGTCGATCGCGAAGTCAAGAAGAGCGAACGGGAGGTCGAGAAGAGAGAAGATGAGAAGTGTGTGTCAATCCTATTCAGTGTCGTGATCGCGAAGGGGAAGACCCCTCTACAAAGATGCCTCTATCTCGACTAAATACCGAATCCCGTTTTTGTCTACGGTCCGTGCGCGATCCCAGTAAGGTAACTGAACAAAGAGTGCCCCGCGATGTCTCCGCGACTCGACTCATCATCCCTGTGTCATACGCGTCGATCCTCGGTCCTTCGTCCGCGTCCGCGATCGCGCTCGATCCTCTATCCGCGTCCATACTCGTCCTCAATCCTCAATCCGTCTCTATGCTCAACCGCGGTCCTGTACCCGTTCCGCGACGATATCGGAAGGTAGCCAGTGGTACACTGGTACAGCGCCCCTCCTAGGTGCTCCCCGCTCCACGCTCCACTGCCTCACTCCATGTTCCACTGTACATGCCCCTTACGGGCCTTTCCCTCACGCTCCCCTCATGTCATGCTGTGCATGACTCCATAGCTCCGCTGACATCATAGTCAGCCTCATAGTATATATAGGTACATCGCTGGGACCTTAAGCCCCAGCTTGACCTCCTTGTTCAGTAGCTAGCATAGTCTTGCTATTCATCGCCTTTGCTCTTCATAGTCTTGCGCCCTGCGCTTCACAGTCTTGCCATAGTCATCGTCGCCTTGTCACAGTCAAGCCTCACGTCACTCGTCACGTCACTGTCCACAGTCACGCTCCTCGCTCCATTAGGCAAGACCCTGTTACTCCGTAACAGCCATATCTCGCCGTACCGCGAGGACTTCACAAATTTCGTCGAGACAGCGCCGAAGAGTTTGCACGCCGCAAACAAGCAGACGTTTTACGCTATGGGAGAGGGAGATTTAGCTATTCAACTCCCGAATGGCGAGACGCCGACGAATTTAACGCTTACCGAAGTTCTTTATTCTCCCGAAGTCGGATTCACACTGGTGTCCGTCGGCGCGCTCGATCGTGCGGACTACTTCGCAGTTTTCGGCGGGAACAAGTGTGTTCTCCGCGACGCGGCTGGGAATTGCATTGGCGAGGTTTTGCGCTCCAGTAAGGGCCTGTACCGGTTTGCTCACGAGCCGGCCGACCCGACACTTCGTGTTAGAGCACACCACAAACCAAAAGGCTGAGGCACAAACTCCAAAGCACAAGACGACAAGAGAGAGAATGCTGAGCTGACTTAGTAGGGATCACACTTTATGGTGGATATTCTAAGAGAACTCGATTGAGTCTCCCAGTCATGTATTGCCTCCTTATATACCTAAGTCTAGTGCGCACAGACCAAGCAGTACACTACCTAATATAGTTACACTAGTGGAGCGAGTGGAGCTAATGATGTCATAAGTGATGTCATTGTCAATGATGTTACTATGACATCATGGTCTAGACTACGATGTCATAATGACGTCAGTGTAGAATGTTCTAGACAGTCACGTGACTGAGAGGTTGCAAGTTCAAGACAAGGTAAAGGTAAAATAAAATACGTGTCATAACATCACCCCCTCTTTAAGGATCGACTTCCAGACGATTAACAAAATCAGATGGGGTAGCGGTGAAGTTCTCATAGGGTCGGAATTTCAAGGCTTGGAAATCAATCATGCTGATGGCTCGAGGTGCAGCTGGGTGCTTTTTGTAGAAGTCATTTATCAAACCCCTTGAACGCTTGCAATTTTCCTGTGGTTCCCAAGTATTGTTCTCATCTGTGTAGCCCTTCCACTTGACTAAAAACTCCAACTTTCCACGCCTCTGCCTTGCGTCCAAAATTTCTTCCACCTCATAGTCCTTCTCTTCTCCAACCTCAATCGCTGGTGGTGGCAGAGCCCTTTGTCCAGGGATGCTTGCAGCGGTGTGTAGACGTATGCGCGAAACATTGACAACTGGATGAATCTTTATGGTGGATGGGAGTCGTAATTGCACAGCATTAGGGGAGATGATACGCGTGATAGGGTATGGGCCAATCCTCTTCTCTGCAAGTTTCCGCGAGGGTCGATTTATTTTAAGATTTGTTGTGTCCAGCCAAACCTTGTCCCCTACTTTGTATTTTGGAGCATCCCCTCGCCTCTGGTCCGCATACTTCTGCATCTCATCTTTTGCTTTTTCTAAAGCAGACTTCGCTTCCTCATGTATCCCCTTCATCCGATTCGCAAAATCCTCTGCCGCCTCCACCTTTGAATCCCTTCGCACCTCAAAACCCATCCGTGGATTTCGTCCATAAACAGAATAGAATGGAGAAACCTTCGTGGCTGTTTGTACTTTATTATTGTACGCAAATTCCGCCATAGCAGTCCAGGATGGCCAGTTTTCTTGGCGATGATCAATAAACATCCTTAAATACTGCTCGATTTCTTGATTCATTCGTTCTGTTTGTCCGTCTGTTTGTGGGTGATATGCTGTAGACAGTTTTGTTTTGATCCCCAAAATGCCATTTAGCTCTTTCATGAATGCAGACGCAAATTGTGGACCTCGATCTGAAATCACCGTCAATGGTAAGCCATGGATTTTCCACACATGGTCTCGGTACAACGCAGCTAAGCCTAGAGCCGATGTCTCCTCTCTTGTGTTGATCACGTGGATTTGTTTTGAAAAGCGATCGCAAACCACTAAGAGCGCATTAAAGCCCTGTGCTTCTGGTAATCCGGTCACAAAATCCACTGATATGTCCTCCCAAGGTGCAGTAGGAGTTTGATTAGGCATCAATTTTCCGGCAGGTTTTTCTGGAAATATTTTGTAGCGTGCGCATGTGTCACAGCCTTTGACATAAGTTTGAACAAACTTAGTCATTCCTGGCCACCAATAGTTTCGCGCAATTAATTCCAATGTCTTCCAGTTTCCTGGGTGTCCTGCCACTGCTGAGTCATGATGTAGTTTGACAATTTCTCTCCTAATCTGACCATCTTTGGGGACATACACCTTTCCTCGATAGAGAATCAGGCCCTGTTCTTCCTCCCATTCCTCACCTCTCAACCGCCTCGTTCCCGACTTTCGCAGTTCATCCGCCGCTTTCACCACTGCTTCATCCCAATCCTTAGCCCCTCTGATCTGCGTCAATAATTCTTTTTCTGCCCCTTCTAACAGCACATGACCTTGCTGAGTCGCTTTAATTCTGAAAAATTCTGGTTTCAACAGGACTACGTCTTTGTTGTCATTCTCCACCCCCTCTTTAAAGTCCACTCGTCTCGAGAGGGCATCAGTTTTACGCATTGTTGCACCAGGTTTATGAATGATTTTAAAATCAAATCGAGAAAGGAATAAGGACCAGCGCGCTTGTCGGCGGTTAAGTTTTTTGGCTTTCATGAAATACTCCAGGTTTTTATGATCGGTCCAGATTTCGAATTTATGGGTGGAGCCCTCTAGGTGATGTCGCCATGCTTCTAGCGCTCGCATGATTCCCAATAATTCTTTGTCATGCACGTCATAATTTCTCTCGACATCATTCAAGGATTTAGACAAGTATGCACAAGGCCTCCATAGACCGTCATCGCATTTCATCGAAAGTACGGCTCCTGTGGCAAAGTCTGATGCGTCTGATTCAACTCGCATTTCTTTCCTTGAATCTGGAATGACTACAACTGGTCTAGCGCAGAATCGTGCTTTTAGTTCGTCAAATGCCTTTTGTTCCTTCTCTCCCCACTTCCAAGTCTTGTCTTTCTTTTTCAAGTCATTTAAGGGTCTGGTGATCTTTGCAAAATCTTTTATGAAGCGACGATAGAAGTTTGCAAAACCCAAAAATGACTCGACATCCTTGACTTTCTTTGGAACAGGCCAATTCTTCACTCCCTCCACTTTGTCCTCCATCATACTAACTTCACCATTCCGAATCATCATTCCCAAAAACTCCACCTCTTCTACGCCAAAGACACATTTTTCAGGTTTTAGGAATAGATCGTTTTCGCGAAGCCTTTTCAGGATCTCTTTTACGATGCGATCATTTTCTTCCATAGTTTCAGTAAAAACCAAAATGTCATCAATGTAGATCACAACGACTCCTTCAATCATTAGGTCATTGAATATGTCGTTCATCATGTTTTGAAAGGTGCTTGGTGCATTACACAATCCAAAGGTCATGACTAATGGTTCATACGCTCCCCTACTTGTCGCAAAGGCCGCCTTCCACTCGTCACCCTCTTTAATTCGAACATTGTGATACCCCCAGCGCAAATCCATTTTTGAGAAGTACTTAGCGCCTTTGAGTTTATCAATGATGTCCGATATCAAAGGAAGTGGATACGCATTTTTGACAGTACCGGAGTTTAGATACCGATGGTCTGTAATCATCCGACGCTTTCCATCTTTTTTGTTGATAAAGAAGATGGGTGACGTCATTGGCGACTTTGATGGCCGAATATATCCTTTTGCCTCCTGTTCCTGAATAAAGCGTCCAACCTCGTCATCCTCATCCTGAGACAATGGATAAACTTTTGACTTTTTAGGCACGAAGTCAGGTTTTAGGCTTATTTCATGATCCCATGGTTTTCTTGTTGGGAGTCGTTCCGACGTTTTCTGATCAAATACGTCCAGGAATTCATGAAACCTTTCTGGCACCTTGCTTTTCCAGTCTGGCGGTTCTGCCACCTTCCAATTGAGGGGTTCAGGAGTAGGTCCATCTTTCTCGTCTATGTAGCGTAACCAGAACATTTCCTCCACAATCCTCCTATCCAATTCATCCTCCTCATCATCATCCTCATCGGCTATCAAGCCCGGCATAGGCTTTATCGTTCGTATCCTAGCCTCCTCCTCTCTCTTTTCTCGCTTCTGCAGTGACTGGCATGTTTTTGGGCATCGAGTCAGCTTTACTTCGCCTGAGCTCCAATCGATTTCTGGATTATGTCTTTTTAACCATGGGTGCCCTAAAATGACAGTGGTTTTACCCAGGTTACAGATTTCGAAAGTTGCCTTTTCTCGATGTTCCCCATACTGCACAATTAAGTCTACTTCCTCATCTATTGACCCTCCTTGGTTCTTTGTCCCATCCACATTGTAGACCGGTATGCTTCGTGCAAGCTTACGTGTCTTTAGACGGTTTGATTTTACAAATTCGGTGTCAATGAAGAGGCCAGTAGCACCACTATCCAGTAGTGCTTCTATATCCAGTCTTTCGTTGGTGTCGCTAGTCTGCAATGTGATTCGCATTGCGACATGTCGACTGTTGACCGATCGAATGAATTTCTTCTCTCCTTTTCCTTCCTTTTCCGATGATGAATTGGGACAAGAACATGTATTCGAATGGGGAATTAAGCACGCCCTTTTGGCGCCGAGCTCTGAACCAGTCAGAGACCCCCCTGAACCTTTACAGTCTAATATTACATCATCATTCAAAGAAGAAAATCGATTCTGAGTCACAAGCGGGAGATTGTTCACTTGGACTCGGTTTGAAAACCCTGCTCCTTAGCCTTCGCTTCCAGAGCATCCTTGTCCTTCTGCGCAGCAGCTTCTTGCTCGAAATAGTCGCGCATCTGGTCGTACGTCATCGCCCTGACATCGAGGCCCACTTTACAGTCCCTCGCATAATGTCCAAGACGACCGCATTTGAAACACTTCACCGGCGGCCTACGGCCCGTCCGGTCCACATCCATCGCATTAGGGTCTCTAGGCGCTCCCGTGGTCGACGTCCCTGACGCACCCGGCTGAGTCCTACCCTGTCCATAACTTTGTTGTACCGGCACCTGTGGTTGTTGGTACGTCCTTGTCTGAGTCTGAGTCTGCGTCGCCTTCCCTGCATTCCCTGATTGTCCTGGAGTCACTCGCTTTTGCTCCACCGCACTGCGACGATAGGCTTCGCTTTCTCGCCACTGTCGATCAAGTCGCTGGGCCCACTCGTACCATCCATCAATGAACGCTCCTGACCCTGGTGGGTGCTCGAATCGCTGGAGGGTGGTAGGCATTGCCGGTAATGCGTACAGACGCGTAAGTAGTTGACCATTAATTTTCTTTTTGAACGCTTCAATTAATGCAGCGTCATTATAACCAGTTCGCGCAGCAAGGTCTTGGAACTTTACTATGAACGCATCTGCCGACTCTGTTCCTTGGCGTATGTTCTCCAGTTTGGAGACAGCCGTGGCTCTGGGATTGGGGTCTGCAAAATGCATCTTGAAGACCTCCGCGAAACTCGGCCATGTAGGGAAGGTTTCAGGAGGGGGTGCTTGGGGTGGTGTCGCATTTGCCGCCGCGCTGCGGTCCCGAGCATTTGCTTCCATCCTATCCAGATACATTTGCTTCCAATCATTCACCACCTCCCCTTGCATGTATGAAAGCGCAAACACCACCTCCTCAAATACGGTTGGGAATGATGCAGCGTGTGTCGAAATGTAGAGTCGTGTCGCAAGCAGCCATCCTTCTGCCTCTTCCCTTTTTCCATCGTAGATTGGGGGTAGAGCAGTTTTAGGCATAGGAGGTCGTGCCGCAATGGGAGCTGGTGCAGGTGCTGCCGCTGCTGCAGGAGGGGGAATTGCGGTGAGGTTGGCAACATTGGTGGTGAGTGCCGCCAACTGTGCACCCAAGTGTACTACCTCCTGCGATAGAGTCCCAATGAGGTTCAGCAACTGCTGCTCCGTAAAGTTGCCCGCCATGTCTGGGGAAACTAACTAGCAACGAGATATGTTTCGGTATATAATTCTACTAACTACGGCGCCGCCAGGCACACACGCTTCAGCAATTGCACGAGAGGGCTACGACGTGGTGTTCGCCTGTCCCTTACTACTCGTGGGGTATCGTTCCCAATAGCTCGGCTTAAGCCTACGCTACCAAAAGTTCACCAAGCGCGTGGGGTGCGATTTAATAAAGCAAGGAGTAGAAAGTGAACACGCGGCGAGTCGGTAGTGGAACCTGACACTCTGATTTCCGCGTGTGTGGGAGTATGGGGTTTCCTATCAAAAAGCCGCGCGTCGATCAAGGGATCAACGACGGTAAGGACGAGGTCGCGGGAACCGAAGGTGAGGTAATTCTTGATAGTGTTGGCGCTGAAGGTAGAAGATGGAGAGTCGATGTGTGTGTCGGAAGTGCTGTTCAGGTCGAAGGTGGTGTCCTCGAGGTCGAAGGTCGTACCGCTCTGAACGCACTCGTCGGGTGTGAGGTGAAATGGTGAAGTAATGAAAACAGGCCGCCGCAACGTGTCGCGACGACAAGGCAAGAGTTTATAGAGATGAGGGCGAGGTAGAGATGAGAGAGACGTTTGGAGAATGCGCAATGAGAAAAAATCGAGTTCTACTGTTAGAGCACACCACAAACCAAAAGGCTGAGGCACAAACTCCAAAGCACAAGACGACAAGAGAGAGAATGCTGAGCTGACTTAGTAGGGATCACACTTTATGGTGGATATTCTAAGAGAACTCGATTGAGTCTCCCAGTCATGTATTGCCTCCTTATATACCTAAGTCTAGTGCGCACAGACCAAGCAGTACACTACCTAATATAGTTACACTAGTGGAGCGAGTGGAGCTAATGATGTCATAAGTGATGTCATCGTCAATGATGTTACTATGACATCATGGTCTAGACTACGATGTCATAATGACGTCAGTGTAGAATGTTCTAGACAGTCACGTGACTGAGAGGTTGCAAGTTCAAGACAAGGTAAAGGTAAAATAAAATACGTGTCATAACACTTCGCGACACGGCGAATGCGGCCGAGGAGACACTGAGCCTCATGGAGCTCCACGCTCGCATGGGCCACATCTCGCCTAAGGTCGTGGAGCGATTAGTACGAAATGGGTGGGTTACGGGCTTGCGCCTCGACACCTCTGGACCGACGCCGACACTCTGCGAGTCCTGCGTATACGCCAAAGCGACCCACCGCATGATCGCGCGTGAACGAGGCGGAGAGCGCGCTGCGCATTTCGGAGGCGAGGTCCATACCGATGTCTGGGGACCGTCGCCGACTCGCTCGCTCGGCGGACGACACTACTACGTTTCATTCACGGACGACGCGACGCGCGTAACAAAGCTGTACCTGCTGAAGAAGAAAAGTGACGTATTTCGCTCTTACCGACTCTTCGAAGCCTGGGCCGAAACCCAGTTGAGCGCAAAGATCCAGGTCCTTCATTCGGACCGCGGCGGCGAGTACACTGGGAAGGAATTTGTCATGTATTTGGATAGCAGAGGTACGCGGCAGAAACTTACTGTTCATGACACTCCGCAACACAACGGTGTTGCGGAGCGTCTAAACCGGACCATATTGGAAAAGATACGCGCTATGCTGCACGCGAGCCGGATGCCGAAGTTTTTGTGGGCCGAGGTGGCTCGCCATGCTGTTTGGTTGAAGAACCGGACACCGACGCACGCACTGAAAGACAAGACGCCGCACGAAGCGCTGACCGGGCGGAAACCCGATCTTCGCGGACTGCGCGTCTGGGGATCAAAGTGCTGGGTGCATGACGATACGAGCTCTAAGCTCGCACCGCGCGCGCGCGAAGGACGGTGGATGGGGTTCGATATCACCTCGAACGGGCAAAGGATTTTTTGGCCGGAAAAGAAGACAATTAGCGTCGAGCGTAACGTATATTTCGACCCCGGAGACTTTTCGAGTCGTCTCGAGGGGGAGGAACTTGACGGTGGAGTAGAAAACGAAACGACTTCGAAAAACTCACCACCGACAGCGACACCGCCCGCCGCGAATCCGCCGACGCAGCCACCACCCGCCGAAAATCCTCAAGGATCCGCCGATCCCGCTGAACCGGCGAGCGATCCCCCAGTGGGACAGCCACAGCCTGCCCCGGAGAGACCAGCAGCGTCTCATCTTCCGGCGCAAGCACCAGAGCCGCGCGAACGGCGAGTTCGCGCGCCATCGGCTTATCTTCGTCGCCTGGATTCCGGAGAGGGAGCGCCTTCGCATTGGCGCCGCGATGGTGCCGTTCCGCGAGGAATGCGCACATTGCGTGAGTATGTTGATCAGGAGGAGGAGACCGCGAACCTGGCGGTGGAGGAAGACGATTATGATGTCGAATACGAGTTTTCGGCCGCGATGGAAGAGGTCGAGGGACTCGAGCCGCGTTCGCTCACAGAGGCGAAACGCCTGCCGGAATGGTCAGAATGGGAGCGCGCGGTGAATGAGGAGTTGGAGACACTTCGCGCGGCTGGTACGTGGGTGCTGGAGGAGCCTCCGGCGGGTGCCAACGTTGTCGGGTCAAAGTGGGTCTTCAAGATCAAAAAGGATGCGGCCGGAAACGTCGTCCGTCGCAAAGCTCGACTTGTCGCGCAGGGATTCAGCCAGGTGCCGGGGATCGATTACTTCGACACCTTCGCACCTGTCGCGAAGCTCGCATCCATCCGTGCGACACTCGCGATGGCCGCGCGATTGGACCTGGAGCTCGAGCAAGTCGACATCAAGGGTGCTTACCTTAACGGTGAGCTAGAGCTGGGTGAGGTCATTTACATGCGGCATCCTCCCGGATATGCGCCGCGCGACGCGGGAACAAGAGTCTTGAGGTTGCGGAAGACCTTGTATGGGCTGAAGCAGAGTGGACGGAGGTGGTACCAGAAGTTGACATGGATATTCGTCGACGAGCTTGGACTGACACGCTGTGACGTGGACCAAGCTGTGTTTTTCCGTCACGATGGGCGTGACGTGACTATTGTCGTCGTGCATGTCGACGACTGCACGATCGCTGCCACGACCAGCTCTCTTGTGTCCGCACTCAAGGCCGGCCTGTCTCGCTACGTCGAAGTTACGGACTTAGGGTCTCTGCACTGGCTGCTGGGGATCGAGGTCCAACGAAACCGCGACGCGAGAACACTCTCGCTGTCGCAATCATCATACATCGACTCAATCCTCGGCCGTTTCAATTTTGAGGAACTCAAGCCCGTCTCATCGCCGATGGACCCGAACTCGCACCTCCACAGCACCCAGGGCCCGAAGACCGCGCAGGACCACGCCCTGATGCGCGGAGTACCGTACCGCGAAGCGCTCGGATCGCTAATGTACGCAGCGATGGCGACACGGCCGGACATCGCGTTCGCCGTAACGCTGCTGTCACGTTTCTCAAATGACCCTGGACCCGCGCATTGGGAAGCCGTAAAGCGGGTATTCCGCTACCTGAAGGGCTCGCGCAAACTCCGACTCACGTACAGAGGGATTGGAGACGCGGCGGATGGTGGAATGAAGGGGTACGCGGATGCGGATGGGAGCATGCAGGAGGACCGGCGCGCAATCTCAGGTAATGCATTTTTGATTGACGGCGGCGCCGTTTCCTGGTACTCCAAACGACAGGAGATTGTTTCGCTCTCGACGACCGAGAGCGAGTACGTCGCGGCGACGCACGCCGCGAAGGAGGCGATCTGGCTTCGCCAGCTCATCATGCAAATTTTCAAGCCGATTGACGGACCGACTGTCCTTTTCTCTGACAACCAGTCTGCCATCGCACTCACTAAAGACCATCAGTACCATGCGCGCACGAAGCATATCGACATCCGGTATCACTTCCTGCGCTGGGTCTGCGAAAACGGGTCGATCAAGCTCACATACTGCCCGACCGCCGATATGGTTGCCGACGCGCTCACGAAGCCACTCCCTTCGTTCAAGGTGAAGCATTTCGCGGCCGCGCTCGGGCTCCTCTCGACTTGAGGGGGAGTGTTGGAATCCAAGTCGGCGGAGCCGCGAGGCCGAGAGCGAGTGCGCACTGGTTGCGTGCTCGGGCGGCGAGGTCACGAGCGCATCGTCTCGGCTCAGCGAGCCCGAGGCTCACTGGACCGCGATTGGCTGGCCCGCGATCTCGGTTCACCCGTGCGCCACTCGCACACCACCCCCGCTCGCTGTCCGAGCCCCCTCGTTTTACAGTGCCGAGATAGATAGTTATTTACTCATCATTTATGTGTCTTTATCTCCCTTTATCGTCCCCCCTTTCTTTCGTAGCGTAAAACCGGCTTTCCGCAGCCCGAAAACCAGTAGTATAAAAACCCCCTTTTATTCTTCTGGCCACCTCAGACGTTCGCATCACCGCGCAAACGACTGAGGTGAGCCTTCTAACATTATAACGAACTATTCTACTTTTACTTATTACTTCATTAAACTAGCTTACCGTGTACTAGGTTAGTTTCCGATATATAGACGTTCGCATCACCGCGCAAACGACTGAGCTTACCGTGTACTAGGTGTACTGTTGTAGAGCCGTTGCGCGGACTTGTCTCACCAAGCTACATTACGAACGTATACAGACGTATTATACGGTTTCAATACGTGTACGGTCCCGTATATACGTGACAGTATTTTAGACCCTCAAAAAGCATTACGATACTGGTACGTGACCGTACCGTACCGTACCGTATTTCGTATATACGGGTACGTTGCGGAGCCCTAGTACTATCCTCCCCACGGCGACCCGAATCTCAATTATACAATAGTGAGATGGCTCATATATATATACATGATGCACATAAATAGATGGAATGCGAAATCACAACCTCCAGAGAAGGCTTGCGTTGTCGCGAACGCAGTAATGCAAGTTCTGGGATAAGAATGGTAGATTGGACTTTCAACATTAAGAGGTCTGCGTCGTCAGCGAAGAAGACGCGCGATCTATCTGCTATAAGCTTCTTAGAGCCGAGTTCTCTTTTTACAATTGTGAGGAGCAATTATCATCATGATGCAACGACTCATGATAGCCACTTCTCGCGCATACCTGGACGGGCTTGTTTCCTTGAACATTATATTTCTTCCTGAGCCTTCGGTCCAATCCGCCTCACTTTCTTCGATCTTGGAAATCACAACTTCCAGCGTCTGATCTTTTCATTTCCTTCGACATACATAGTCCATTCGTCATCAGCATCCATGTGCATTACGCATGAGAAATCATGAAGACACCAAAACTCCCCATAGACGAAAATGAAAAGCCAAAAGAGATAAATAAATGTAAGTAGATGTGCCATATCAAAGTAAATTCGTGAAATCGTAATGCCGGGCCCGTCTAGTAGCTACAGTAGTGCGACAGATACATGTGATATGCGGGATGCGTCCTGTCTTCCTTTCCTATTCCCTGTGTCGTGTAGAAGGTTTTTGTTCACATTGACACAGCAGGCGGACTCTTCTCGGTGCTCGGCCGCCCGGAAGGCGTCGGCGCGCCGGAGGAGCCCATCTCCTTCGTCTGCTTCAGTCCGCGCTCGATGGACCGCTTCAGCGAGTACTCGCGCAGCATCATCACTGCAGAAACGAAAGCAAAGGCACGGAGTAAGCGCCCCAATCTCACCAGTCGATGACAGAAGAACGAAAAATGCACCGAAGACCAGCCCTACAAAGGCAATCGGCACGGAGACGATGTAGATCGTCGCGAGGCTGAGCGTGTACGCGTGCAGGACCTGCTCGCGCAGCGCAACGGGCTCGATCTTCGACAGGCCCGTGTAGTCCGCGATCCCAGACCCCGCGGGCGTGTAGCCAGCGACGCGCGCGATCCGCCTCTTCAACTCCGTCGCGAAGATTGTGTCGCCGACGGAGATGCCGACCGTGCCGCCGAGCGTCCTAGAGAGTGAGCGCGTGTCAGCGAGCCGCTTCGATGTCGGAAGAAGCGGCACAGGAGAAACGCACCGTATGAGCGTGTATGTTGCCGTGCTGGTGGCCATGTCCTTCATCGGCATGGCTGCCTGAAGGCCGATGAGCGGCGGCTCGAAGAGGCACCCGATGCCAAGACCCGCAACGAGGAGCCAGATCTCCTGCTTCGCTGTGCTCGTGTTTTCTTCCAACATGGTCATCAGGCCCTAGATCACAAAAAGAGATTGGCACGGGAACAATGCAGTTAGCAAAGCTGGAAACGCACAAAGCCGAGCGTCATGACGGCCCACCCCACCCACATCACAGGGCGGTACCGCCCCGTCTTGTTCACGATAACGCCGCTCACGATCGCCATCAACGAGGAGCCCAGCGACAGCGGCAGCTGGCGCACGCCCGTCATCGTCGCATTGGACCCGAGCACCTGGAAGTACAATGGCACGTAGTAGCTCGCGCTAAAGAACATGAACGAGTGCAGCAGCGCGGACAACAGGATCGCGGTCGTCGTGCGCGTGCGGAACAGGCGCGGCGGGATGATCGGCTGCTTCGACGTGAAGTACTCGTTGACGCCGCCCAAAACGATGAGCACGCCGCCGACGATTAGCGGCGCGAGCGTCTGTGGAGCGACCCACCCGCGCGCGGCGGTCTCCGCACTCTGGAAGCCGACGAGCACGAGCACGATCCCGCCGATGAAGAGCCCGAGACCGAGAAAGTCGAATGTCGATGCGACCTCGCGCACGGTGCGCCGCTTGGTCGGGTTGAGGTGCAGGAAGAAGAAGAGGATGACGGCGGCTGCTCCGCCGGTGGGGAGATTGATCCAGAAACACCAGCGCCAGGAGACGTGGTCGGCGAAGGCACCGCCGACGAGTGGGCCGATGACGCTGGCGATGCCCCATGTGGCACCAATGAAGCCAGCGTATTTTCCTCGCTCTTCAAGAGATGCTAAAAGTGCATAAATAAGTATTTTGACGAAGGGAAGAATGAAGGTAAAGGCATACTGATGTCGGAAATGGTGATCATAACCATTTGGATAATTCCGCCGCCCCCGATGCCTTGTAATCCACGACCTGTGAACGGAAGCAATAATCAGAATAGATATTTGGAAATATATATGAATAAATAAACTTACATAGGGCGAGCCAGATGAAGGTCTGTGCTGCACCGCACAAGGCAGAACCCAGCAGGAAAATGGAGATGCAGAAAAAGAGAATTGGCTTGCGACCGATGATATCAGAAAGCTTTCCGTATAACGGACTCAAGCCTGTGTAAGACGTGTGAGCAAAACTGGGAAGAGAAATGCACAATTTAGTCTTACATGCGGACACTGCGGAAATTGACAGAATCAGTGACCGATACTATGAGATGAAGGAGAGTACGCACTTAAGAGGTATGCAGTGCCGACCCAACTATACCCAGATGCACCGCCAATATCTCTGACGATCGTAGGGAGCGCAACTGCAGCAATTGTCTGGTCCAGAGCAGCCAGAAAGACTGGATTGAATTATGAGACTGTGTAAAGTTTGAAAAGAGAAACTCGGGACAAACCTGTCAACATGAGGCTATATGCGCGTTAGATATTTGATTATCGAGAAGACGACGATGCTGAAAGTTACCCAGGAAAGACGATCTTCATGTTACTTCGAGCGATGAAAAGTCAGCGAAAACTCCAGATAGAAAAAGTGAATGACACACTTGTGGGGAATTGCTTGCACTTCAGCATCCTGCCATGTTGAACCAGGAGCTTGCCTTTGGTCACTGCCCTTCTCGACATCGGCAGGATCTACTGAATTTGGATTTAGAATTCTTGGGTCCTCCTCTGCGAGAGTGTTCCGGTCGGCGTCTGCAAGGTCGCGCGTCGCAGAGCCTGCTTGGGGATGATCGTGGTTGCTGGCAGACATGGGGAGCTGAGGGCTGAGGGGACGACGGAAAGTAGGGCATATATATATTTCCTGTCGGCGCGGACCAAAGTCCGCACAATGTGCATAAGTAGTCGCATGATCGCTGAAAGATAGAGCCTGTAATATATACCAAAAACGAAATAGAAGGAGGGAAAAAAGTCTACACGACATGTATGTATTCCACAGCGCAAGGTAAGCGATAGTTCCGAGATTATAAGTTAGACGTTAATGTAAAGAGCTAGCAGAGCTATGCAATAAACAGAGGCCAATTGATGGACACAAGAGACACCAAGCATCGAGCAAGCAACGAACATCGCGGTTCAGAATTTTTTCCTATATGAACCAAGAGAGGAGGATGATGAGAGAAGGACGAGAGGGCAAGATGAGAGGAAGGGAAGAAGAACGAGGGCGAGGTAGATAATAAAAATATAATGTGCAAGGGCGCGTTTCCGAGGATATAGTGCGTATCGCAAAGCAAAGAATATGTGAATGATAAGAACAGCAGAGATTCGGAGAAAAGAAAGTCATGATTTCTCTATATGTGCCCACTGATATATTACCACACTGACCCAGTTGTCAGCGGACTGAACGAATCAACGGTCAGCGGTCTGAAGGGCTTGTCGATGAAACGCTCAGTCGACATCGCAATCGATGCCCGCGCGCGAATCCAGATGCTCGACGAAGTCCACGAGGAAGCGCACCTGCTCATACGTCTCCACAGCCTTGAGGCTCCGCCGCCGGCGCACGACCACAATCGCGCGCTCGACGAGCTGCACTGTTGCGCGGCACACGCGCGGCACGGGCACCCTCTGCGCAAGCGCAGCAGGAACAGGTGCCGCGATTGCGTCCTGCTCCGCAGCCGAATGTGGGACCACAGAGGCGACGCTTTCAATAGGCGTCGCCACGTACGTGCCATGCGTGCGCGCACAGATGTCCGCGTCCTTCCAGCCCCTCGGGTATCGGGAGGCGGAGCACGTCCAGACCCAGCTCATTCGCGACGCAGGCATAGTCTGGCCATCCCGCCGATGAAGAGCACAGCCCGAAAAAGCGAACGTAGATGCGACCTCGCGGACGGTGCGCTGCTTAGTCGGGTTGAGGTACAGGAAGAAGAAGAAGACCACGGCTGGGCTGCCCGTTGGGGATATCAATCCAGGGACTCAAGCGTCAGGAGACATGGTCGGCGAAGGCGCCGCCGACGAGCGGGCTGATGACGCGGTCCCAGGTAGTACAGATGAAGCCGCCGTACTTCCCTCGCTCATCAAGAGAGGTTATAAGCATATAAACAATCCACAGTAGTAAACCGAGGAAGGCGTTTAGAACAAAGTTGGGACCCGTCGACAGGGCCATGTACTGTACGTCTTCGACTCTTGGCCTTTTATTCATTTCATTGGGTTTTGTCCATGGCAGTCCGCGCAGCCCGACTCTCGTATTACTTATCGCCCATTTGCAAGCTCCAATTCAGCGGACAATCTTTGGCAAGCCTGAAGACTATCCAATCTTTGGATGAGAGAGATGCAGAAGCTGGAGACGGCTGGAGACGGCTGGAGACTGGTAAAGACAAAAGTTTAGACGATTTCGGCGCCGAAGGGTCGGACTCAGGTGAACATCTCCAGACCTTCGGTTGCTGTCGGAAGCATTTTAGATCAAAAACGTGTTTCATGTGTTCTTACCTTTTTCTAATGAAGTAAGAAGAGTAAGAAATATGTACTGTATTATTTGTACACTTTCAATAGAGTGGTGTACACTTTTGTACACTTTGTTTCACGACTATCTTGTTGTTGTGACTACGCGCTTCCAATCAGACCCGGCGCTCTGCTGAGAACCACACCGTGATCTACCATTCAGCGCTAACGAAGCTCACACAAATCGCCCGCTGCCAATATTTACATGCTCATCTCGCCGGCGTCGACATTGGCATCATAAAACACCCACCTTCATCGTATTCGACGATGCTCGTAGCCACTCATCCTGCCTTCGCTGACCCGCTGCACCGTGACGTGTCGCCAACGACGAACCAGCGCCCGGTGCAGATCCATGACGCCTACACCCCTTTAGCATCAGTGTCAGTGCCAGCGCAAATGCAGGCACCTACACCCGCGCAGCAGCCCCAAGATGGTCCGCCGCTCGTGTCTGCGCGCGAGAGGCTGCTCGCGACTCAAGTACGTGTTGGCTTCTTGTCCGTGGTTCTTATAGTGGCTCACATAAGCTTCCGTTTCGCTGCGTGCAGCTCGCGCACCTGGCGTCACAACACCATGCGAGCGAATACAACAGGCTCAAGTTTGGACCGAAAGGTGCGCACACGCGTTTAAGCTTTTGGTAAGGGAAAGGAACTGATCGGCGCACTCGTTCATTCAAGGCTCGCCTATCGCGTACGTGCCGATGTCGCTGCAGCTCCCTGGACACGTCAAGGTACTTCAAGAGCGCCAAGCAGCAAATGCAATACAGAAAGCATGGTGGCCCAGCAATCGGGATCCTGTCATTATGCCAGAGGACACAGATTCCCAGAACACCAACATGTCGACGCCTGAGGCTGAAGTAGATTCGAGAGCGGAGGGGGACGTTCCTGTTGCCGAACCGAAAGAAGACGATACGGGAGATGAATCCCAGGATCAATCGCTTCCGACGATGGTGTCGGCAACATCTTCGGATATTCAGCAAGAGATCTCTGCTGCGATATCCACAGAGATACCCACCTTCTCCGCATCGTCCCCGGCGCATACCACCAAGACGTCACAGACGCATCCCATAAAGTGCGTTGCGCAAGTCCATCCTACAATCTCTCACTGGTCGTATACTAAACTCTGACCGGTCTGAACAGTATTTCCATGGTGATTCCGTTTGAGCTCCTGCCCGCCATCGCATCGCAGCTCACGCGTACGTCGACTTCGTCCCCGGTCATGTTCCGTCTGCCGCAAAACTGCTATCTGGATTGTGTGACTGCTGTCCCCATTCCTGGCGCACATACTTTCAATTCTTTTCGACCTATGAACCCCCTTTTCTTGCCATCGGCACAGCCGAGCATGCCTCGACCGTTCCACACGCGCCCGCCATCGATCATCTGGAGCCAGCCCGGTGCTGCAAGTGGGGAGCTCCTGCAGAATGCCCTGCATGGCGAGTTCACGTTTACCCTTCCCACTAGTGCAAGCGAACCATTTTCGCAGAAAGACTCCACTCTTGCGTTCGGATCCGCGCCTGCGCCTGCGCCACCTCCTTCCTTCTTCATCCCCTCTCATCCGCCTTTGCGCAGGCTCATGACAGAATCGCCACCTATACCGATCCCGATTTCCGTAGAGATACCCCCGTCTGATGCATTCCAGGCACAGCGCCCTAGCCCACCGAGCCCGCCAACGGGTGTGATCAGGCGCTTACCACGCCACGAACGCGCGCTGTCTGCGCCGCCCGCGCTGCAGCCCCTGAAGGGTACGCAGCGCAGGGGCGTGAGGGAGATGAGCAATGTCAAAGGCATGGGTGTGAGTGGCTCGCGCAACAAGCCAATCCCGGAGGGCTTTGCAGCGCCGATGGACTCTGTCGTTCCCGCCTTCGTCGTGGAGTCGGCGAAGACGGTTGAGGAAAGTGTTCCAGACTCTGTCATAAAAACTGAGCAAGCGCAGAGGCCATTGCCGCTCGGCGTCTCGCTCACGGAGAACCCCGCATACATGAAACAGTATGACCGGGAGGGACAGGGTCTGATGCTCCCGTCGCCGTTTTCAGCATCGATGTCGAAACCGACACTGGAACATCGCAATACGGTTCCAAGCTTCTTCGCACCGGAACCGCCGATTAACGTGCAGCGCCTCGGCAATTTGTACTTGAGCTCATGTCCCGGGAAGAAAGTTCGACTATCTGGCCCTGTAAAAGGACGCGGTGCCATCTGCAGGGACCTACGTGCAGACCTCAGTCGCGTGAAAGATCTCGGCGTCGGGTGCATCGTTTGTTGCCTGGACGACTCCGAACTCGACTTCCTTGGGGCGTCGTGGCCAGACTATGCCCGCGTCGCGAATGAACTGGGTCTGGACGTGCTCCGCCTCCCGACGCCCGAGGGCCTCGCCCCTCTCACACCGGCTTCCCTCGACGCACACCTCGCGCGGCTCATCCATACATACACGCTCCGCGGGATCCCGATCCTCGCGCACTGTCGTGGCGGCGTCGGCCGCGCGGGGCTCATCGCGTGCTGCTGGCTGCTTAAACTGGGTCTGTGCGGCTGGAAGGACGCGGACCTCTGTGCGCGCACGCACGGCACGTACGTGGCGACGCCTGTTGAGAGCGTCGCCTCTGTGGTCCCACATTCGGCTGCGGAGCAGGACGCAACTGCGGCACCTGTTCCTGCTGCGCTTGCGCAGAGGGTGCCCGTACCGCGCGTGTGCCGCGCGACGGTGCAGCTCGTTGAGCGCGCAATTGTGGTCGTGCGTCGGCGGCGGAGCCTCAAGGCTGTGGAGACGTATGAGCAGGTGCGCTTCCTCGTGGACTTCGTCGAGCATCTGGATTCGCGCGCGGGCATCGATTGCGATGTCGACTGAGCGTTTCATCGACAAGCCCTTCAGACCGCTGACCGCTGATTCGTTCAGTCCGCTGACAACTGGGTCAGTGTGGTAATATATCATTGGGCACATATAGAGAAATCATGACTTTCTTTTCTCCGAATCTCTGCTGTTCTTATCATTCACATATTCTTTGCTTTGCGATACGCACTATATCCTCGGAAACGCGACCTTGCACATTGTATTTTTATTCCCTACCTCGCCCTCCCTCTTCTTCCCTTCCTTGCCCTCTTGTCCTTCTCTCATCCTTCTTCTCCCTTGGATCATATAGGAAAAAAATCTGGACCGCGATGTTCGTTGCTTGCTCGATGCTTGGTGTCTCTTGTGTCCATCAATTGGCCTCTGTTTATTGCATGGCTCTGCTAGCTCTTTACATTAACGCCTAATTTATAATCTCGGAACTATCGCTTTCCTTGCGCTGTGGAATATATACATATCGTGTAGACTTTTTCCCCTCCTTTCTATTTCGTTTTTGGTGTATATAACAGGCCCTATCTTTCTGCAATTATGCGACTACTTATGCACATGTCACTTACATTGTGTGGACTTCGGTCGAATTTTGAGAAATTTTGATGCCGCCGGGTAGGCCACAGCAAGGCAATCGTCTCGATCTGAACGCGTTGCGCCACTTCAGTTTCCTTGGTCGCCTCATAACATAGCTATCAGTTCTGAGCTATAGCAAGGGGCCTGGCGATATGTCAACGTTCATCAAGACGAAACTCAAGGCCGCCCGGGAGTGCATTCAGAAAAAGGACTTCGCCAAGGCACGCGACGCAACGGAGGAAATCCTCTCGTACGAGCCCGAGCACTACAACGCGTGAGCGTCTCTTCATCTTCGTTCGCGATGGTTCCGTGCTCGTTGGCTCATCTGTTGCATTTTGCTGTAAAATATACGAAATTTTATGCGCTTGACAAATGCGGCCATGCTCGGTGTATGCGTGCTGAACGTGAAGGAACGTCTTCCTCGGGCTTGCGCTTCTCGAGCTCGGCGAGCTCGACCTTAGCGAGCAAGTAATTATTTTACCGCTTGTCTGTGCGCACGCGCGTTGGCTTACTGCGGCTTTGTGGATTTCACGACTTATCCTGCTCTCTTGTACTCTTGTGCTGGATAGGCATACCAGCGCGCAATCAAGACTAGTCCTGGACAGGCACTCGCTTGGCAGGTACTTATATGCTGCAACATCATATTGGTCCGTACGTTCATTGGAGACTGAGATACCATTGCTGTTGTAGGGACTCGCCAAATTCTATGAACAGACGGGGAGATGGGATAAGTATGTGGAGACGCTGAGGAAGATGATGGACATATTTGCGCAGAGGTGCGTTCTCAAGCCCGGCTTTTTATTCCTTGGTTTAACATAATTTCGAACACGATGAATACAGCGAAGATGTGATCAAATGTGCGGAGACTCTGCAGAAATATATCGAATTTCGACGACAAAGGGGGTCGCGAAAGGAGGTGAGTTCTCTACACTTCACGCTGCAGAGAACTTCAAGTCCAATGACCCTTGCATCGTCAGATCATAGACGCGCTGCACCTCCTCCTCCCGAGCTCGCCGCTCCACGCTGCCCTCTCGGTGCTTCCCGCGCCAGACCCGACGGCACCGACGGCTACGACGACCCTGCCCACGCAGGCCGCCGTGCACAACTCGCTCCCTACGCTCGAGGAGATCGTCGCATTGACAGAGAAGGAGGAGGAGGAGGCAGTCGAGCGCGAGGTGGAGAAGCGCCGGATGCGCCTGGACTCGGCCGGCGTGAGCCCGGAGGCGGTGCGCAAGGAGGTTGGGCTGAAGATCTGGGAAATCTCGAAGGTGAGGGTTTTACTGAGCCTATCTTCTAAAATCCCTTCTTCTGACAGATGGCGGGTATTGCACGTAGCTCCCAAGTCTGTACGGCGAGATCCTCAACCACGTGTACACGTCTGATGACCTGCGGCGTGCGACTGAAGCGAAGCTCCTGCGGTACAAGCACCGCTACCGCTGCGCGCTTGCGCCGAGCGGGGATGCAGGCGCGCTGAAGCTCAAGATCGGGGAGGAAGTACAGAGTCTGATAGAGGGCGTCGTTCTTCTGGGTATCTCGGACGAACTTGCTTGGACGCTCTTAATCGAGGGCAAGGATGTCGACTCAGTCGGTGAGCCATGATGATTGCTTTTTTTTTCTAGACTGTTGTTCACTGACGGGCGAAATGGCAGAGGGCTATGGTTTTGATATTCTTCGCCGGTTTGTCAAACTCTTTCCGGATGTGCTGTTGTCACTGGCAATCCGCGGATATTTTCTCTATAACGGTTTACCGCTGAGCGAAGAGGAGGAGGAAGATGAGGAAGATGTCAAGCAGGAAGAAGATAATGCAGATCCTTTTGACGTCCTTCTGGTACGTTCCTGGAAATTTTGCTCTTTTTCGATGAACTCGAAATAATCACGTCGTTCACAGGAAGCCGTTGCAGGTCTCCCGGAGTCAATCCTGGCACACCGAATGCTGTGCGACATCTACGTACATGAAGAGGACCACCAGAATTGCATTTCGGCAGCCGAGAAAGGATTGCACCTCGTTCGTCATAGCGAGGTTGACACAGGAAAGAAGCTCACACAGTAGGCCCTTTCCTTGCCACACGATAGTCTGTCTGAGGAGGTATTCTCAGAGTGCGTAAGGCGTTCAATATTAGCCTTGCGACGGGCCTTGTACATTTATTCCCTCCAAAACACCACGCTCGCGCCATCCGCGTCCTTGATGATGTCCTCTCGTTCGAGCCCGACAACGCGCCGTGCCTCATGAGTCGCGGCTTTGTCAAGCAGTCAGCACGTAGTTGGGCAGATGCCGCGGAGCTGTTTCGGAAAGTTGCGGTTCAGCTTCCCGACGATGTTAATATGGGACTTGTTGCGGAGGAGGAGCGTGCTTGGTGTTTGGCGGAGGAAGGTGAGCTCGACGTTGCTGTCGAAGAGCTGCAAAACGTCCTTGATAAGCTTGAGGAGCTGGATGGTTATGAAGAGAGAAAGGCGAGAGTCTGGTGGAGAATCGGTGTGTGTTATTGGCGTCTTGGAGGTAAAGGTCGGATTTCTTTGTATGCTCTGGACTTGATCACGAATATTCTATTCAGGCGCTTCCCGAGAAAAATCGTATCGCCATTTCATCACCTCCCTCAAGCGCTCTCCGTCCTTTGCACCCGCATTCACCGCTTTGGGCGTATACTACCTCGAGTTCTCCTCGCCGCCAGATCCGACTCGTGCCACTAAATGCTTTCAGAAAGCCTTCGAACTGGACGCACGAGAAACGGACGCTGCCCGCCGTCTTGCACACAGCTTCGCGGAAGAGAGGGAGTGGGACCTCGTTGAAGTCGTCGCACGCAGGACAATTGAGGGCGAGGGTGGGCTCGGAGGCGGATTGGGCGACGTGGAGGCGAGCGCGATTGCGAAACACAAGCCGACGAACGCGTGGGCGTGGAAGGCGCTTGGGGTCGTCGAGCTGGTAATGTTTTTGCTATCTTTCGGGAAATATTCCAATGAATACTCTTATAGAACCAACGTAGCTTCCCTGCTGCCATTCAAGCGTTCCAAGTTGCCCTTCGATCGGATGAGAATGACGCACTGTCATGGCTTCGCTTGGGCGAGGCATACGCGAAGGCGGGGAGGCATGCGGCTGCCCTCAAGGCCCTCAACAAATCGCATGAACTGCAACCTGGAGACTGGATGTGCATGTATCACATTGGTGATGTCCAGCGCCAAACGGGTCTTCTTCCACAGGCCATTACGACATTTACGGAGGTTTTGGAGAAAACTCCGAACGAAACTGTTGTTCTGCTCGCTCTCGCGGAGACTCATGTGGCTTTGGGTCGTTTGGAGCTTGAGACAGGCTACTTGGGGAGGTCGTCGGCGTCCTTCTTACTAGCAATTGTGACCTCTCTGGATCTGGTGGAATGTAGTCCGGGCTTCCGACGCTTGGCGTTGAAGACGATTGTTGACGCTCTCTTCGCATTGTCCGAGTTCTCGTCGCTCGTCGATGAAGAACTGGCGCTAAAAGCTTTCGGCAGGGTAGCATCTCTTCATTCAGACAAAGCTGACGACAGGATCGCAGGCGTCGTCGACTGGCCGCTAATGCAGGAATCTGGTCTGATTGCTCTCGCGCTTAAGCTTGCCGTAGCGACATGCAGTTATCGTTTGACGCTTTTTGCGAAGGATGAAGATGGTGTGGGGAGTGCGCGGTTCGACCTGAGCGTAGGGCTAGCTCGCATATCTGCGTCTTCGCTTTCCGACAAAATAAAAGAGAATGCGGAAAAGCAAGCCATAGAGTCGGTGAGACTTGCACTAATAGCAGAACCCGGTAATCCTATGTTCTGGAATGCCTTTGGTAACTTCAACTTTGTGTCGAGGCCGATGATTGCGCAGCATGCCTACATCAAGGCCCTTGAGATCAATAACAAGGTCTGTTTGATGTGATGAATGATGGGAAGTCACTGCTATTTTCACTTACATGTTCTCCTGTAGGATGTGGCGGTCTGGGCGAACTTAGGCCTTCTTTACCTTCAAAATGAGGACCTTGTTCTTGCGAATGAAGCTTTCCTGAAAGCACAGACGCTGGATCCGGACTATACCCTGGCCTGGGTCGGGCAGGGGCTTGTCGCGAGTAGAAATGGCCACGAAGATGATGCGAGTACGCTATTCGAGCATGCAGTTGGCCTTACCGCAGACTTGGTGAGCTCACCAAATATACCAGTATCCAAGTTGCCGTGCGCTGATCCTAATTGTGGCGCCGCAAGCCAGAAGCCGATATCGAATATGCGTACCGGATGTTCCGCAAGCTACCTCGGTTGGCATCTCGTGCAGCTGGTTTGTCGCAGGAGATGTTGCTCCCCCCGTTCTTTGCTCTGGACCGTTACTGCAGGCGCATGCCTAGAGATTCATCTGCGCTTCATCTTTTGGGGCTGGTATGCGAAAGGTTGCATCTCTACGAGCTCGGAGCGGAGGTGACAACACGGGCAATCAAGCATCTTGAAGCGGCTTACGAGGAGACTGAAGATTCGGTGATTGAGCGCCGGTATGCGATAGCCAACACGAATCTCGGAAGACTGCTCCTGGCAACTGGGAATTTCTCTGCTGCAGTCGAGACGTTCGAGACGGCATTCGGGCTTCTTCCCGCGGAAGATGATAGCGCGGAGACAGTCGCCCTTCGCGCAATGTGCCAGTTCGGCAGTGGCATTGCGCAGTTCCAGCTAGGCAGTTTTGACGAGGCTTTGGTCTTGTTCGAATCTGCGCAAGAGATAGCCAACTCGTATCCTCTTATTCATGGGCAAGTCACCGTTCTCCTCGCTCAGATTTTATGGGCGGTAGGGACCGATGAATTCCGGGAGTCGGCGAAGGAGCAGCTTCTCGAATGGTGCGTCGCGCATGTCACTTTAATTTCAGCATCAGCTTAGTCCATTCTAGTATCAACAGTGACCCCGAAAATTTAGCCGCCGTCGTTGCCCTTGCAGCCATGGGTTTGCTCACGGGTGATGAGGCGTTGATAGATGCAGCACTCAGTGAAATCCTGTCATTGCCGCTTGATGAGCGACACAGACGTGACCCGGAGCGATATGCTGAGAACCTCCTGACTAACCACTACTTGGCAGAGGTATGACCACAGCCTTTACATAAAGCGGGGGTTGTACTCACGTTCATTATCAGGCAAATACCCCCAAAGCGCTCGCCATTGCCCAACGGGCAGTGTACACCGAACCGTCTCGTCCAGAAGCATGCTATAACTTGTCATCATTGTTAGTATGCGAGGGTCGCCCGGAGATCGCGCAAGCTTTGCTTTCGCGGCTTCTGGAATCACCGCGTATATACAGCGAAAGCGGTTTGCATCGATCTTTGCAGTTGCTTGCGATCGCTTCTGTGGCTTCAGGGGGCGGGTGGGCAGCGCAAGCCGAGGCTCGGAAGATTGCACAAAGGGCGATTGTGCTAGCTCCGTGGGACTCAAAAAATTGGCTCGCTCTTGCGCATGTACAAAATACCCCGAATCACCAATGGAAAATCGAAGTTTAATTCGGAGACGAGCGAGTGCCTAAATAGGCGATCCTTGTCTACCCCCATTGTGCTTTGATTCTTGAGCCACCCTATAGATACCCTTTTCGTCCCGTGGGATGTGGCTTGGGCTACGCATGGACAACTCGTGGTGTGGTCTCGCTTAGATTGAGTAGCTACAGTGTTCAAAAACTATATAATCGTTTGTAAAGAGGACCTACCTTTTCCTCACACCTCCCGCCCTGCCACGAACCTGTTCCTACATCGTCATTTGCTGCTTATTCTTCGGTGTGTCCCTTTCTCAATTACGCATATGCCACATTAGCTGACGGATTAGGTTGTCTGTGGCGTAATATACAGACATGGAAACGGCCACCGTTAACCATTACACCAGGCCCATGATGACCGGGCGAGCTTTACTACAGTTCGCGGAGATTTCACTTTCAGTGGCGGAAAGAGAAAGGACGACCAAGAGAGCGAATACTCCAGCTCCTGCAAAACCGGCCGTGCCCTCCACCATCGTCAGATTTTGGGAAGAATGCGCGTGTGGAAAGAACGCCACGACCACGCCGAATGAAGCGGCGGCAACATCTGACGTTTTGGCGCCTGTCCAGACTGTGCCCGTAACACTTCGCGGGCAGAGCACTGCACTCGCCTTCTCCCCCGTCGATATGACCGCCGTCATAGATTTGACAAAATGCCTGTGTGAAAAGAACTCCACGACCACGCTGAATGAAGCGGCAACAACATCTGACGTTTTGGTGCCTGTCCGGACTGTGCCCGTAACACTTCGCGGGCAGAGCACTGCACTCGCCCTCTCCCCCGCCGATACCGATGAAAAGCTTTTGCAGCTCGGCGCGGATCATATCGAGGCGTCTGCCAGCATTAAAGGCAAAATCAGTGGCGACGTTCCTTTGCCTCCTTCGGCGTCTACGGCTCCAGCACGGGTATCCAGATATGGCCGCCGAATCGTCAGACCGAAGAAACTTGAGGAAGAACCTCCCCGCCGCCAACAGCTAGCGGGAAAAAGCGGAAGGGCTAAGAAGCCAAGTCCTCCGGAGGCGGGTGTCGAGCTTGAACCTGCGACTATCCCTCTCGACAGATCCATTGACACTCGAAGCCGCGGGCGAGCGTGTAGAACAAGCTCCAGCAAGGCACATGCCATCGTCGCTCCGGAGGAGATTGCGGCGCACGAAGTCCCTGCGCTCTCTGTTCAGGCCCCTTCAATCGACGCTCCTGTTGCCTCTCAGGCGCCTGTCGTCGCCCCGGCGAAGCGAAAGCGCGGAAGGCCGCGTAAGACGGAGCCCACACCCGAAGCCAACACGCAGGAGCCCACTGTAACGGCTGGGCAAGACGAAGAGCCTCCGCGCAAGAAGGCCCGTATGTTGAATACAGATGCGTCTCCGACATCTGATTCCAAACCTCGAAGGCCATTCCGTAACCGTCAGGCTCTTGCTTAAGCGCATCATCTGCAGCAGTGGTCTGCGCTCTCACCTACCTCGATGGATCATGTATCCCTCAGCATCTGCGACGCCACGTCGCGCCCGCGGAGTGGCGCGCGGCGCCGCGCACGCACCAAACATCTAATAATTTTTGCCTTTTAATCAAGTTTTTTCTTTCGTCCCTGCCATCCTGCACTGCTCATCATCCAATTGTTCTCTGTTCTTGCTTTCGCTCTGCCATTTTTATAACTTGTTGTCCCCGCAATTTTGTATTTCTGATAATATCCTATGCATATAAATGTGACATCCGCCTCCAGTTCGGCGACCTTCGCTGTTCCACTGTCGCAAATATGATCGCGTCTATAGGGCGATCGCGTAGAGCTCACGTGCTTCGCGTTGCACTTACTCGTGATCGCTTATATCGTGCCTCGAAGCTGAAACGTAACTCCAACGACGAAGACGGAAGCCATCTCGGTACTGTCTGCTTCGACTTCTCTCGTATCATTCACCCACTCACAAGTCACGAATTACCTATTTCCGGGTAGTGCGGTGATGGGCTTTGCGGAAAATGTAGATTTGATTTGCGTTGACCCGGTCTATCAAGACTTGCGTACCCGTCTTGATCCCTTCACTTTGCTAATTAGTGGCACACTATTTAGTGGCGCAATATTTAGTGGCGCACCCCAGCTTGCCTTGCTTCGTACTTCTATCTCCCTCCAGGCTTAGATTCTGATTCCCCACAATGTCTTTACCCACCGATCCCTTCGAGCTCTTTCGCTACCATATGATACGCGGTCCGTCTTGCCTTCACTCTCAGCGCAATATATTATTGACACTTGCGCTCGCTGTTCTAGCTCATGACACCTTCAAGTTGGGCCATGATATTATTCTGAAACAGCTCTCCGCCCCTCCAATGGACGATATAAAGAACTTCATGGGCTACTGCAAGGCGTGGGCCGTCTCCATTGCCGGGCATCACGACTCTGAGGTCAGTCGTTCGGGCGAAACTGAACTATATTGTTCTCACCCCTTGTGCAGGAAGATTGTGTGTTCCCTATGCTGAACAAGAAGATGGACTTCACGGGCGAGGCCGAGCAGCATAAAGTGATCCACGATGGCCTGGACAAAATCATCGCCATGGTCGGTGAAGTACAGGCAGATCCCTCGAAATTCGATATTAAACGCGCGAAGGAGCTATTCGGGAATCTGAAGGACCCTTTGGTGCGTTCATTCATCTCGTATCACTATTCGAGAACATTGGTCACCAACGCTCCCGCCTTCTGCTCTGCAGTTCACTCACTTGGACGATGAAGTTAAGCATATTGCTCCAGCTAAAATCAAAGCGGCTGGAGTCACAGAAACCGAGATGGTGAAAATGATCAACGAGATGGAAAAACACGCCAAGGGACAAGGTGATCCCTACCTGAAGGTCCCTTACATGTGCAGGTAAATCTAAGTTCTTTCATTTTACTGGTAACTTGCATTTTCCTGGTATTCATTTCTGCAATTTCAGTCACATCCCGCCCGAGTACAAAGCCGTGTGGCCAGGACTGCATTGGTTTCTTCGGAAGTTTGTTGTCCCGTACGGGGTTGCGATGAGATACTCAGGGTGCGTTCTGCTTTCGGTTACGTGGACACGTGTGTTCTGACCTGCCTCCAAAAAAGGTATTGGAAATACTCGCCGTATTCCATGTCGTGAATGTCGTCGTTTGTTTTGTTTTTGTTGCTTAAATTATTAGTCGGTTTGCACGGGCGATTGTACTTTAGCTCTTTGCTCGTATTCTCAGTTCGTGTGAGTCTGTCTGAAGCGCACGTCCCAAATCAACATTGCGCAGCTATCTCTTGACCTGCGGGAGATCAAATGTTGAGCGTGGGCTTGAGCGTATCTGAGAGCTTCCTTTTCTGGTCGAAGAAGAGACGAAGCGACGTCGAAGTTTGATCGTAGGGCGCGCAATCGCAGTGCTAACCTCATGACAGCTGAAACACTGCGAGCTACGAGCGTTCTTTTTTTTTTTTTTGCTGCTGGAAAGGAGGTGGACAATCAGAAGTATACAGAGAATTATCTTTTGCTGTGGAAACTAATTGGTGTAAAATTTCTGATTACTCGTGACTTTGCTCACATTCACATGCAGAAAGCACGATGTGATCGCAGACTTTGACTGCGAGCGCATCAAAGAACTTAGACTTGAAACCGATGGCCAAGTCCGTATGGGACAAGATACCGATCGTGCGTATAGATCGGATGGGAGCGGCCGCGTTCGACGTAAAATGGAAAGGCATACAGCTATCCGCAACGCAGCCAGCCTGGACTCAAGCGGCCTCTTCAATAATCACCTCCTGTGAACTTGCCTTCCATGTCTCGAGTCCAAGAAGAGACGTCAATCGCTCTCGCCGAGCGTCTCCTGCAGCTCGTTAAGACCGGGCTTCCGGTTGCGTCAGAGGTCACTGACTCAAGCCCAGCGCCGGACAATCAAACGGTCTACAACACCAAGATCAAAATACAGGAAGTCTGCAATGAGCTTTTGAGAAGCGTCTTGGGGCCATCCGAGTATACTGGTCTCCTCGCTGGTGAGAACAGATCTTTTGAATCCGTATAAGAGATGCCGTCCTCACCTCGTTCTTGTACGTCGGTTTGATCTTAAGAGGCCTTCCAAGAGAGTGCTGCGCTGCATCTCGTCACGTCCCTCGGTGTCCCTGACGTTATAGGCGATGGAACAGCTTCGTTATCCGAGCTGTGCGAGAAGACAGGAGCTGGAATTCAGTATTTGAGTAAGCACTGTTCTCGTCTAATTTGCCTTATTATAACAAACCTACACGAATTAACCGCAATCACCAGAGGTGGCTATGGGTTGTCTACTCGCACTCGGATACTTTGAGGAGGTCGGCGGGTTTGGAACTCGACTCTATAAGAATAACTCGTTCTCGGATGTCTTACGGGAAAAACACCCGGAAACGCTCAAGGACGCTGTTGGATTCGTGTGCGTACTCTGGAGTTATTCTTCTTCGCGTCGTGCGGTTTCATTTTCTCAACTATCTTGGTATTGTTATAGTTGTGATGAGGGCATGAAGGGATCCTCGTACATCCTAGAGGCTGCAAAGACCCCGGCTGAACAGCAGTCGCAAGTCGCCGCTGTAAATCTTGCGTACGGATACGACCAGACAATTTTCGATTGGATGGCCAGCCCCGAGCAGGCATGGCGGGCCAAGCGTCTAGGCAAGGCGATGCAGCAGCTCCACCACGTGGTGAACAACAATATGTACGAAGGTGCGTTGATTCTCTTTAAAAGTTCGAACCCAGGGTTCTAAATCCAACCCTGAAGATTTTCCCTGGAACAAGTTGGGCTCGCCGATTGTAGATGTCGGTGGCGGGATAGGCTCCCTGGCAATGGCACTTCTTACCAATGAACGAAACAAAGATCTGTCTTTTATCGTTTTCGATCTACCAAAGACAATTGATGCAGCGCAAAAAGTGCTTTCTTTTTTCTCTTTCAAAAGCACACAACTCATATTCTGTATTTTTAGGTCTGGAACGACACAAGCCCAGCGCTGTTACCACACGTATCTTTTGTCCCAGGAGATTTTCTCGCAACTACCCTGGCGGAGACGCGGATCCCGCTCAGTCAGCCGACGTACTTCATCCGACACGTCCTGCATAACTGGACCGATGCGCAGGTCGTCGCCATTCTGCAGAACGTCCGCGCAGCTATGCTCGAGTCGCCCCCTGCAGACACTGTGCCGAAGCTCCTGGTATGCGAGATGCTCCTCCGCGCGTCGGCTCCGCGCTTCGTGCGTATGACGAGCATGCAGCTTCTCGCGCTCAACAATGGCGTCACGCGCTCGGAGGCGGAGGTGGCCGGGCTACTTGAACAAGCTGGATTCAGGGTCGAGAAGGTGTATGAGATGCGCGCGGCGTGCTCGATCATAGAGGCTCGTCCGATATGACGGGTGCTTCTATAACCTATCAGCAGTCGAGGGTAGACAAATGGATATAGAGTTTAGAAGTTGTTCAGAACTTTGTGCCTTTCCGGAGAAAATTCGAAGGCTTCTTGCGACCCTTGCTTCGCAGCGATCCCCTTATGTTAACCGACAAAATGATAACCGACAAAGCCGGTGGTTATCTAATGATCTTCGAGACGAGTGATTTTTGAAATGTATCCTGCACCCACGCACAGATACGAGGAATGCAATGAACAGACGAAGCTCATAAGTAGACATGTGAATGGTTAATAAATAGCAATAAAATAGAGTACATATGCGCAGAGTCCCCGTAGCGGCGTCAATCTGTTATCGAAAACATGAGAAAGAAAAGGAGTCCGCTCCATAATAGAATATCCAATAACAGCCGGCGCTGAGATGATACAACATAGAAGAAACGCGTGTCATGTACATTTACAGTTCATCCTTGAAAAGCAAGAAGAAACGCTAGGGATTATTTAGTCCATTCCCAAGAGAGCATCTGGCTTCAGCAGGCGTTACTCCATTGGAACCCAAACTGCCTTCCGGGCCGATTACGCCACGAACGATGCATTTTCACCGTACGCCTTGTAATGCCCACCGAAAGGATCCGAAACGGCACGTATAGTGTTTGTAGAGACATGGACATTCGGCGTTGTGTTCTGGCTGCCGGATGCAGTGCTGTCTGAGAGGAGAATCGCGTTTACCGGACCATCCTCTCGTGCCCTTTTCCGGTCCATGAGCTTCAGATTGAGGTATACACGGCTGCCCATCGTCACCGTCATGAGTGTGTTGAACGGAAGCGCCAATGGCTTGAGGAAAGTCCCGCTCTGTCCGAGTGCCTGGAAGATGAGCACGATGATGTTCGTTACGGTGACGATCACGAAATACATCAAGTTGCCCTGATAGATTTGCCGTCCGACACGCGAGCTCGCCGCAAGCGTGCCACTGAGTTTTGTTAGGGACAGAACGAGAACGAGTGTGTCGAAGGCGACAGAAGCTGCGAGGTTTAGAGGTGCCCAAGGAACGACGGGGAACAAGAGGCAGTTGGAGAAAACGGGCGTCGCAGGTCCTGTGATTGCTTTGTTCTGCGTCGCAACCGCAATCTATATGAGAGGCAGGCTGTCAACCGATATCATTCATAATGCGAGAAGATACAGACGTACCCAGCAGACCAACATGAATGTATATGCCAGCAGAACCACAATAACAATGCGCCTGTTGTTGCTCCAGATGGCAAATACGCGATAGCAGAAGATGATTCCCGACGATGCAACGGCTAGTATAGCGCCAACTTGTGTGAGGACGACAGCCGCTACGCAATGGTTCGTTTGGACGGAGGAAAAGAACAAGGAGGGTATCATGGCCAGAAGACCAGAGTATCGCAGGATCACAAAACTGTTCGAGAAACATTGCTAAGCATAAATGTAGGTCTAATCAGACACGGTAATTAGGGACGTACAACCATGTCGTGGGCGTACGCCAGGTTTTCTTGTCTTGAGACCGGTAAAGCGCGATTTCATTAGGGAGCAGAGACAAGCTGCGCAAGTACATCGATTAATCAGAGCATTGTATGAATACCAACAACACTTACTAGTCCCATATGATGATACCTACGACCACTGCTGTCACAATAGCGATTGTTACTAGACACGAACGAGCTTAAGCATAACGACGAAGTAGCACAGAATCCAAAGTGCACACACCTTCCTGCTTCAGGAGCGTGGCGTTAGCATCCGTTGTGGCGTCGATCGCGGTATTAGGATTAGACATTGTGTATATCACTAGCGGTCAGGCTTTGAAGCTTGACGGGGGAGGCGGCTTGCGGAGACTCGCAGGGACGATAGCGAAACTGGGAGCAGGTGTTTATAACATACAGAAGATTTAGGGGTAGGTGGCACTGCGACTGCAACGCGCGCAGTTATGCGGTGTGTCCTAAGGCATACGTATAGCCGAAGATCACTCGAAGGTGATGAACGGCGAAGCAGACAAATCATCATTACTTTACTTCCAGCCTTTTGCGGAAGTCCTTGCGACTTTACGGGGTAAAGACGATGGAATGCTAATCAGTACCAAGTAGCTAGCGGTTTCGTTCGCTTCATGCAAAAACCGCGCCACGTTTTATCCTTTCCGGGACGATCAAGCCATGCTTCTTTTGCTATTTGGTCATAATTAGTAATCAAATAAGTATACTTAGAAAGCCAAAGTTGCAAAACACGGAGATGTGTGCGACGCTGTCTGCACACTAGCGCATGCGGATTGATGAACATTAGACGCGGTGCGATGCTTCAAGGCCGACCCGCGGATGGCCGCACTGATAGCTTAGCCAAGCCCAAGCAAAATCCAAGTCCCAGATTTTACTTCTGCGCCCTGCGGGCAAGCAATCTTTTAAGTCGGAATCTCTGCTTGGCTGATTGGATGGTGGCCTGGTTTTCAAAAATTCTAAAAACATGGCTCCCATGCGTTAGGATTTTATACGTGCCTGAATCACTTACGCCCTTGCAAGTTTGTGATTTCTTGATGCAAGAGAGTTTCGAGGTATCCGTCCGAGTCGGCAATAGCGCAAGAGCGCCTGCGTACCCTGATGTGAGAAAATATTCATAATTAAACGGGTGACTAACGATTCGACCATCGTCGCCAGGCCTATTTGTAGTGGTTAACGAAACGTACTCATGCTAGACCCGATCCTGATGAGAAACGATGCAACACAGATCCACATGTCATCCGTTGAACGCATGACTCGCAAACGCTTGGACGCACATTGCAATGAACAACCATGTAGGCAACCGCTTTCTATATTTGCACGAAAGAAAATAAGCTGGGCGAGGGGCTGAATTTCGCAGTCTGTTCATAAAAAAATGAGGTACTTCGTCGGCAATGCCGATGAAGTAAACTGTCTTATGCCAAAGTGAGGTTGACTTACGTAATATTATTTTGTCATAAGCCGTCCGACCTCAACACACGCCGTCTCGTACACACTTAGCGTTTCAGCCATCTCAAATTCTTAAGCCCACCCGCTTCCTCTTTTCCTGTCCACGGTTTACGTGTACAGTGAAGCCGGGTGAGCCGACTGCGTTCCCCGCCTCACGCAAGAGCGCACCGCGAAAACGCGGCGTAGGATTATGCCTGCGTATTACTAGTTTGAATTCCAATTATATCTTATTCTGAACGAGAAAGACACAAGGTATTGTCTCCGACTTTATATCAGTCAATATAATTGACGCTTCATTTTACATAAACACGGAATGTCCCAGTTCTGTCTGTATCTACACCTCTCGCCCTATCTCTTTTAAATCAACGTCCAACGCTCAGTGATAGAGAGCGGTCTTTCGTTCATATACAAGGACACAATAACCAGAAAAATGTCGCCAGAGGCCATAAAACACTGATGCCGACATGTGGTTGGGGATGGTAAAGCACTATTAGTACAATCAAAATCCTTTGAAAGCAAGTGAATACTCAAAAAATCCCAAGCAACGAACAACTTTCTGCGCGCATGAAAAGTCTTCAAGGCAAGAACCAGAAACAAGGGTGAGTATTAAGACAGACGAGTTCATGGGGTTATAAAGAAGGCGAGGACTTCGTCTGCAAAGAACGTAGATGATAGATGCGATGAGCATTTTTTCCCCTTTACTAAAAGGCTGATGTCACAAAACTCAAATGTCGACGACTCTGTGGGTATGAGATTTAAGCTCGATACAAGCGAAACGGAGCTCGCGTGAGTCTCAGAGCTTTCGCTTTTGCTGGCACTCGATGGCGACGAAGGTGAACCAGCAATGGGCACCGAGCTCGAGGACAATCCCGACAAAGACGGAAGCGATGGCAAGGCAGCAGAGCTTGTCATTCCAGTTTTCGAGGCGCTGACACTGCTCGCAGCTCCTTGCATGGCCGAAATGCTGCCCAACGATAAACTATTTACTGTGGTGAGATCTTACAAGGCCTACCACAATATACCCTCTATTCACCGAAACGAATGGCAGGATAGAATCGAGAAATAAGCTCCGTCTTTGGAAGAAGAAAACCGAGTACAGCTCACTGAAAAGTGGACAAGTGCGACTCATTTGAACATTGGCGATATTAGCGAGCTAAAGAACGACGTCGACGGCTTGTCTCTCGTCGAAAAGAAGTTTCTGTTGACAGTCCTTGCGTAAGAGTCTGAGTGGTGATGAATTCAACAGCAGATAGATAATAACATCGCAGAATAGGTATACAGGCCGAATCCCTACCTGTACTCCTCTAACTCCTCTTCGTCCATATCGTCCAAGGGCCAGTTCGCATCGATCACGGCGTACGTCTCCTTCGTCATCTCTTCGTCCTCCGCACATGCCTTCAAAGTCATCCGCTTCACCTCCTGACCGAATGCCTTGGCTGCCTCGTAGTGAGCGGCGGGCACCCAGGTCTCCTCCCCATAGCCGACATTCTCCCTCAGCCGCCTCCCACTCCTTTCTGCATTCGCCAAAGCCTGATACAGCTTCTCCGCCGCGACAATTTCCTCCTCTGTAAACACGACCGGACATGGTGTACCGTCCGTCGCAAAATGCTCCCAGCCAAGCACCAAATCTATCAGCGCATATAGCAACTTGATCGTCTCACCCTCCCACATAGCAGTCGCATGAATGAAGATGCGGCGGCGGAAAGGGTTTAACGGATAGACTAGACCCTTGTGGTGGATCCTGTTGTACGTCACTGTGCTCAGGTTGTAATGATAGTGAACAAGACGACGACGGAGGAACTCTCTTTCCTGATCTTGGTCTTCTTCCGGTAGCTTGTCGAAGTCGTCCGGTAGTTCAGGCTTGACCCTCTTTTGAGAGACCTCGTCCTCTTCGTTCTGGATGAAATTGGGCATACCGGCGTAGAGGAAGAGGGGTAGGACAGCAGCGTGCTGCCAGTCCAACACGCTAAGGATCTGCAAGCCGCCAGAATCTGTCGAGACCCTGAGATTGTTGTCGGTGAGGTCGGGGTGGCGGATGCAGAAAGCGCTTAGAGAGTCATCATCTGGCACGAGCGAAGGCGCGAGACGGAGATAGCGACCAAGGTTCTTGACGTGGTCCGACGATGTCTGCTTCTCGTATTTGTAATACTCCCTTCGGAAGCGGTCGTAAGGTGCCCTCGGTGCGCCGAACTGGTCGAGATAGGCGAGCTCTTTCTTGGCTCCCGCGACCAGCACCGATTTGGCATCTTCATCTATGGTCGTCGATTGGTAAAGAAGAGGCAGAAGAGACGAGAGAAGTGCGACGTACATGGTCCTCGGAAGATGTTCAGTTGCTCCCTTCGCCCATACCACAGCGGTACCGATATATCAGTATGCAGAATCGCTCTTTCTCGAGCGCGATGCTCTCAACCTGCTCATCGAGTGGGATGCCCTCATTTCCCGACAGCTCCTTCAGGTCACTGGCATAGTAAATGCTCCCGCCAGCGGGAAAAGAGATGGACATCATAATAGACTCGATCTTCGCGAGCTGGTCCATCAGCGAGATAATTTCATCCTCCTTGAGATCGAACCATATCTGGCTCAAGTCGGTGCCTTTCACGTATTCCATTAGAATGTATTCCGTCTCGGCCTCGTTGTTTGATGTAAAGGAATACGCGTAGACCTCGGGAATAGGGAGCCCCCTGGAACGAAGGAAGTCCATGGTAGCGACTTCACTGGCGACAGCAGTACGCCTTGGGAACAACGAGGGGATACGGGATGCGCGCAACGAGCTGAAATTCGGTGTCCAGGGTAATGAGAAAGATACGGTTGAGGCCACCCTCTCCGAGCTTTCGAAAGTCGACGATCTGTTCAGTCTCGCAGCTCATTGCCTTAGCAATGGTTTTGAAGAGTCCGGGGATGTCGAAGACGCGCCTGCGCTCTCGGAGGTGATGGGCATCGTTGGCGCTGAGTACAGTCGCAATACAAGTTAGACAAAGACGAGACAAGATGTAGGAGATGTACAGGAAGCGCCCGGTAGTATAGTTGAAGATTTCGCTCTCCAGATCCATCATAAGAGACTTTGGGTCTAGCCTATTGGAGAGTCGACGAGAAGGTAGTCGATTGGTCATGGTGGTGGTGAGGTTCCTCGTGAAAGAGGGATTGAGCGAAGAGAGTGGATACCGAGGACGGAGTAGAGAGGAGGAAACTTTAGCTTGCAAGGAGTCGTAGGGAGGGTATTTCCGAACACCGAAGGCGAAACATGTTGGTATATAGTGGGAGACACTCGACAAGCCTGCTTGTGCTGACTCGCGAGAAGAAGAAGCAACCGGGTCCTGCGGTGTCACTGCTCACGGTCTTCCCGGTGATGTGCTGCCACCTCAAGCTGCTCAAGACGGAGCGCATACTCGAGAAGGAATTGTAAAGCAGGAGTAGCACAACCCCGAGGCCACACGCGAGGAGCGCATGAGGAGGACCGCACAAGGGTTGACGACCTGTGTCGACGTCGTCCGGCCCCGAGTTCTACAACCTGTGTCATCCACTTCCCTGCGATATTCTCATGCTCTGCCGGCACCTCACGCTGAAGGCACGTCCTCGGGCCACCTAAGGCAAAGCTCTCAACAGAGTGCAGTCTTTCCAGGCGAGTGCGAAAAGGACTTCAATGAGAAGAGGCGGGTGGGACATGGCGGTTGATTCCGTTCATTGCCTTTTATTTGTTTGTGCCTACTTGTGTATCTACAGCCTTCGCTCTCCCCGCCTCAGCATGTACGCGCGCATGCTACCAGCCCGCCGTACACTCATATACATGTGTCCCAGTCCTCTTTCCGTGCACACAACCGTGCTCCCCACAGACACAATGGTCAGTGTGATGAAGCAGATGGAGAGCTACGCAGACGTCGGCGGCCTCAACCAGCAGATCCAGGAGATAAAGGTGCGCCGCAGAATGCTGCTCATGCCCTTTGCAGGAAGCGGTCGAGCTTCCGTTCACATGCCCGAGCTGTATGAAGAGATGGGCATCCGGCCGCCCAAGGTTATCATTCTATATGGTGTTCCGGGCACGGGCAAGACGTTCCTTGCGAAGGCCGCCGCGAGCCAGATGTCTGCGATGTTCCTGCGCGTCGTCGGTTCCAAACTGATCCAAAAGTCTCGGCGATGGGCCGAAGCTGATGCACAAGCTAGTTCACGTGGCCGAGGAGCATGCGCCGAGCATCGTGTTCGTCGACGAGACTGACGCTATCGGCACGAAACGGTGGGGAGATCGCACGCAGTCATCTCCATGCATGCTATTGTATGCTGAAGCAGTTTGCGCAGCTACGAACCGACTTCTAGGCGGCAAGTGCGAAATCCAGCGTACCAAGCTCGAGCTGCTGAATCAGCTGGACAGTTTTGATACGTGTGTCGTTCCAGGTCTCACCCCGATAACAACGCAAACAGGTATTGTTCTCCGACTTGTATTGGTCAACATAATATGTGCGTAGTCTGTCGTGACTCTTCATTTCAAAACAACACGGAATACAATCCAAACTCCTATAACCTACAGCTGACGTCCCAAGTTTTGTCTTTGTCTACACCTCTCGTCCTATGTCTTCTGAATCAACGTCCAACGCGCAGTGATAGAGCAGTCGTTCGTTCAGATACAAGGACACAGTCACCAGAAAAAATGCAGAAAAATGCAGCCAGAAGCCATAAAACACTAATACCGACATGTGGTGGAGTTGGTAAAGCATTATTAGTACAATCAAAATTCTTTGAAAGTAAGTGAATACTCAAAAGGTCCAAAGCAATGAATAAATGTCCGCGTGCATGAGAAGTCTTCAAAGCAAGAACCAGTAACGAAATTGAATATTAAGACATAAACGAATTCATGGGTCTGCAGAAAAAAACATAGATGATAGAAGCGATGAGCGTCCTTTTTCCTTGACTAAAAGGCTGATGTCACAAACCTCATTTTGTCGACAACTCTGTGGGTATGAGATCTAAGCTCGATACAAGCGAAACAGAGCTCGCGTGAGTCTCAGAGCCTTCGCTTTTGCTGGCACTCGATGACGACGAAGGTGAACCAGTAATGGGCACCGAGATCGAGGACAATCCCGACAAAGACGGAAGCGATGGCAAGGCAGCAGAGCTTGTCATTCCAGCTTTCGAGGCGCTGATACTGCTCGCAGCTCCTTGCATAGCCGAAATGCTGCCCAACGATAAACTATACGTCGTCGGTACGTTCGTCTGTTTGAGCTGCATCCATGGTACTGTGTATCCACCGACACCGATCTGGACGGTCTGCGCTGCTTCGACGTCGAGACGGCCCAGCGGGATTATCTCGAGCGACTTTAGCGCGCCCTGAGTGAGCAATACGTTCCCAAATGTCCCACTATTCGCTGTGGCATGGGCAGGGACAACAAAGTTGTCAAACGCCTGATCAAAGTGAGCGAAGATCTCGCCGTTGACACTGGCGTCCCCTTGTGCGAACTTGATGTCCAAGTCAGCGTCCAAAGGATTTTTGACGTCGAAATTGATTGAGACCAGATTGCTATAAAACGCAAACTCAGCATGTCGGTCACTTTACTTTACTCAGGACAAGGCAACTTACTCGAGGAGTGTGTCAACGGTAATGAAAACGTTGATATGCGTTATAATAGTCGGGAAGTTCAAACCTGTCACACTCGAAGAGATTTTGACGCCCTCAAGGGCCTGTTGCAGTGACGCAAACGGTGTGCTCGCAGAATCGCCTTGGATTGCTAAGTCAAGCTCGTTGTTGGTAGTCAGAAAATCCGTTATGAAGCTCTAATAGCATTCTCAGCCAGTGTGAATGCTTCATTATTAAAATTTTCATACCTGCGCGACTGTATCGTTAGCATTCTCAGGTTCATAATGGAACTCTGCGGGGAATGTGTTTTCGCCTGGAGCGAGATTGAAAGGCTACATAACAGAAATAAGCAATGTATGACAAGTCAAAAAGGGAAAACGGGGCCTCACATCAATGACGGCACGACCGATCTGAAAAGCAAATTCATAGGTAATTGCCTCACAAAGTAAGCAGCCGATATATCCTTACCATAGCGCCCTTGAAATTCACGGGTAAAGCGATCTCTGTAGTTGAGAGTGAGATGTTCGACGGGTTCTGCAAAGTTGTCGTTAATGGCGATACGATGTACTGGTTTCCACCGTTGCCTCCGCTACCCGAGATGCTGACGTTGCTGAGCTTCGCAGAACCACCAAAGCTATTCACGCCTTTGAGACTCGATTGGACGTCGAAAGGTATTCCTGCTATAGGGACGTTGCCGATGGAAGTCTTTGCGACAACATTCGTTGTGCCCTTGAGCTCCATATTCACACCGGATGTGTCTGTCACTCCGGCAAAGAAGGACTCGAACGCTCCGTCATTTAGCGATCGCATAGTTTGGTTCTGGAATGACAGTATGAGGTCCACAACATTGCCAGTAGATACACCTCCATCGGCTGGAGCGTCCGGAAGGTCGAGCTACATATTATAAATTGGTCATTAACATCAAGATTAATCTTGAAAACTCTGACTCACTCCGGCGACACTGGTCCCACCAGAGGCGATCGTGATATTCTGTGAGCTCCGTATCACCTGCAGGGAGAAACCGAATGGGTTTTTGTACGTTGCTAACGTGAATTTCGAGCTACTGGAAGGTGCGAAGGCTTCATTTTGACTTGTCATCCCTATCTCGAGATCCGAAATAGCGATGGATTCGATTATCTTAGAACGGTCCGTCAGATGTATAGAGCTGGCTTTACAATACGACCTACTGTGAACTTTTGCCCAGGTAATGTCACAGTCAACGTCAGAGTTTTGAACGCAGTACTCAACCAAGCGACGGCGTCGCTCGAGTTCGACGGCTGCACAGAATTGCCAGTGACAGAAAGTGTCTGGTTCTGGCCGGCCAAAAACACGGAAAACATATTTCCAATAACATCAATATTTGAACCTGACTGAGGAACAATTCTTCCAGACAAGTGTTCCAATACTGTAGCCTCGGGCTTTAAAACCATATCGTTTCCAGACAAAGCTACGAACAACATGTGTCAGAGCGCGTGAAAACAGAAAAACAGGTCAAAGACTTACGACCGACATAAACACTATCAAAGAATGCGCTGAAAGTTACCGTGCCTAAATCAATGCCGAGTTCTACATGAAAGTAAAGTTACGTCAAACATTTAAACGTGCGGCGTAAGAGAACCTACGAGAGGGAGACGGAATAGACGAGTCAGTCTCAATGCGGATGCCGCCGGCTTCATCATCACTTGGCAGCTTGAAGTTGCTGATAGTGACTCCTGGGAGTCCGTTGAAGGCCTTCAGCGTGATATTCTTGGTAAGTGACACATTGTCAAAGATCGTGCCAAGGGCAGTCACTCGAAGACTGGATGTCGAGATCACCCATGTGAAGCTAGGGTTATGCAACAAGTACGTCGCAAATGATGTAAACCTTAAAAGCCAGGATAAGACGCTAGAAAAGTAAGCAGAATGTAAGAATGGCTTACGCGTTTTGGTCTGTGATAGATAAATGACCATTTGTCTCATAGTCCGGGACACCACTGTTTGCCGCCGCGCATACTGCAAAGTGTGAAATCAACATAACGCTTCAAGACGCAACGTATGGTCGCTTACCTGCAGGAAGTGAAATAGTTGCGATATCTTGTCCTTCCCAATTTACTCTATGCCAACCTCAATAGCAGACTCAGGTAAAGCAGAATTCACGCACGTCACTGGCTCTACAAACGTGATCTCCGCATCCAAAGGCCCAGTTCCTGTGAGTGAGCCCTTGAGGGCGAGGTCGAAGCCATCATTTGAGATATTGCTAAAAATATGAAAGCAGTTGTGAAATTATTGATAACACGACTGGAAACCACATACGTTATATTCGCCTCGGTGAACGTTAGAGTGGCTTGGTCTACGAGAGACTGCACGATAGGTGGGGCAACTGCGCCAATAAGGTAAAGCGCCGTATTATCCGTCTAATAGGATATTTTACATTAAGAATCGGTGGCAAGTCGAAGAACTTGACACTTACTAATGCTGGAACGTTCGTTTGATTGAATGAAAGATCCGTAGCAACTGCGCGTCATGCTTATCAGATGCATATCAATCGAACTGCACATTACTCACAATCGTCAAGCTTGACAGAACTATCTACCGCCATGTCGACCTCCAGCCCGGCAAGTGCGTTTAAAATTGCACTATCAACATCAAACTGCTTCCCACTTACAATACTCTGAGGACGCCTAAATCTCAAACAGGAAAGAAACGACATACCTGTTACACGTAGGCGTGTTGGGATCTACCGTAGCGTTAACCTGCATAAATACAAGTCAGCAAAATCCAGCAACTTCAGTGAAAACAACAAATTAGCGAATGAAAAACTCACATTTGTCTTCGCGTTTGGATTGTCGAGGGCGACTTGGAATAGGTCAGGTAAGGGGCCAAGGTCAACGCCCTTTTGCTTAGAACGTATTAGTAGCAACTCAATGATGACGGTAGGCTGAAGATTGAATTTGAATGGCAGTGTCTGTGAGGTGACGTTGCTGTGGCCACCTGCATGCACTGGATCGCTGGACAAATCGACGTGGCTAATAGAGCCAAGCGTTATGTTCTGGAACGTAACAACAACAGCAACCTCGAGAAGACTGATGCTAGCGGTGAAAGGATCTGCTAAAGTGAACGATGTTGAGGCGATGCCTGTCTGAACAATATCCGTCGGGAACTTCAGTGACGCGCTCGCAACCAGGTTCTGATGAAGTGCCGGAATGACGACGGGAGATAATTTAATCTCGGAGAGTGCGAGTTTCAGCGAATCGATCGGCGTTGTATCTGAAGAGCCGACAATGACAGTATTCGAGTCCACGCCCTGCAAAAAATTCTCAAGCATCTGCTGGCCGGCCGATACTGCCCCTCCTTGAGGAGCATAATGGACGTCTGAAGTAAAGGTATGAGTTATCATGGCAGGGTTGAAATGCAACTAAGACAGTCTACCAGTCGAATAGTTTCCGTTCCCAGGAATGATTACTAGATCGCTCTGGGTCTCATGTCAACAATATCCCGATTTCGAGAGCGAGTGCACGCAAATACTTACAATAAGGGCACTCCCTATCGTAGTATCTCTGTGAGCGTATTAGCATTCACAGTGATTCATGCGATACAGAGGTCTACTTACTCGAACTGCAGAGTAAAGCTCACATCGCCCGTGCCGATGGTGATATTACTAATTCGCCGGTCAATGAAAAGAACGCTTCGCATATACAAGAATGATACCTCGGGTTGAATAGCTCCGTGGTGACCTTAATCAGTAAGTAATCAGAATAACCATGATTCACGTCCAAGTTGGACACAGTTGCGGGCTTCGTGTTTAAGCCTTGAAGCCCCGCAAGAGTTGTGTCAACGCTGAAGCCAATGTTGGTCAGCGATAATAAGCCAACCGCCGTTTGTGCGTCCGTGTTCGCTGTGCCTGCCAAAGAGAATAATTGGTTCGCAGACGTCGTCGTTGAAGCGAGGAACTGTTGGAACACATCGTGCTTGTCTCCAAACACTGCGAATGGTGTGTTGTTGAATGTTAGGTGAATGATACGCGCGTTGACATCCGTCGTGCTCGGGCCTTTCGGGATATCGAGTTGCGCAAAAGATTGACCTTGGAACCCTGCGGTAATATTCTGCTCAAGAGCGACAATGTCGAGGGGGAAGCCAAAGGGAATCGTGAAGGCTGCGGTGGCGTCGTTACTGCTCGTTGGAGGATCATACGCGCTGTCTTCTGAAAACAGAAGCTGCAACTCGTCGAGGTTAATTGACTTGATAATGTTCAGTTTCCCTTGGTTAGGGAGGACTGTATTTATTTGTAGACTTTTGATACCCTCGTTCAACCAGCTCACATCACTTGGGCCCGCGCTGTCGCCTTGGACAGTGACTGGGCTGTCCTGTCCCTGGATAAACGAGTTGAAGATGGTCGATACATCGGCAAGACCGGTGGAGTCGTTCTGCGGGATAAGGCGTCCAACCAAAGGCAAATCGACAGAAGTCTGTGGCGAAAGGGTAAAGCCGCCATCGGAAACGGCAGGACCGATGTGCGTCGACTGGAAGAAGTTCTGGAAGCCGATGCTGCTGAGCTGAATACCGACTTGTGCAGGCTTCATAGAGTCGTGTCAGATTGGAGTTGTAAGGCTTCAGTCAAAATTACTGACATTCTGGACAGTGGTGTTGAGCGTCAAGTGAATGCCTCCCGCAGGATCGTTTGAAGGCAAATCAAACGAGTTGATTTTCACACCATTTTTCAAGCCGTTCATACCGAGAAGCTTCACGGTCTTGCTCGTAAGGTTGATACCGGGAACATCAACGCCTTTAAAAGAGGTGAGGTTAGTCTTGACGTTTGAGAATGTGTTTCATTGGCACCTACCAAGCGCAGACACAGTGAGGTTCTCTCCGGTGATGTCCCAGTCGAAGCTCTCTTCTGTGAGGAGCACCTTCGTAAAGTCCGTCAGATGACTGACGTCAGCGACAGAGAAGTCCGCCGTAACGTCGAGTTGTGCGCCGACGTCGCCCGCAAGATTAACTTCAGGCATTTTGATGGTGCCTAGAGGTTTTCCGGACCAGCTTATGGTAAGGCCGGAACCAAAAACGAGCTGAGCGTCGACTGCAGGGCGTTTTCAGACCATGTATTGCAATCCTCGAAAAAAAAAAACTCACAAGGGCCAGCATTGGTGATATTTCCAGTCAGCTTTGTTCCTACAAATGGATTAGAATGAATATAATTCTTTTTAACACGAAATCATACCAAAGGAAGTTTGCTGGGGATCTGTGATGATGACCGTTGAGATTCTGTCCGTTCTTTAGCATCTAAAGAATAAAAAGGATAAGGAACAACCAACCCGAGAATCGAGCCAGTGACCAACTTTTGCACAATTGGCTGAGCGAGAACCGGAAGCAGTAAATTCAAGCTACTATCCGTTGCAACGGGGACATCTGTCTGGTTATAGCCCAGATTCGTGGTATAGTCACCTAAATTTGCGTTCAAAGAGGAACTGCAAGGTTTATAAAAGGCCCTCACCAATGGTTACAACCGAAGTCAACGATACATCAGCCTTCAAAAGCTTAAATGCCTTGTCGACAAAGTCCGGGAGGTTGAAGCCTGTGTAGATGTTGCGCTTCTCCACAGACCCGGCGCCTGGCACCTCGAAGGCTCTCTTTGGCGAGCTCGGGCCATCCTCGTCCGTCGTTTGCACGTACTTATACCCTCCGAGCGCAACGATTCCATCGAGCTGTTCTGTGTCCAGTCCTGCGTCGACGGCAAGCTTGCGTAGTAAGGAAAAGATAGACGGCAGATCGAGGTTCATGTCCAGATCAAGTGCGGGGCTCGTCGATGTTGTTTTTCCGTTTGCGGGGAAAGGAACGGTCTGGTTGATCGAACCTAGGTCAATACCATGAGACTTGACAGAAGACGTGATTTGGGAAATGTGCAGGGCGGCGGAGAAAGGGTTGTCCAGATCAACAGTGACGTGCGCGGTGTTATTTGTTTGACCGGTCGTGCTCAGAACTGTTAGGCACGGTAAATCAGCAAAAATGTGTCACGAAGAAGATAAAACGCGCACCTTTAAGGGCCGTAGTCGATAAAAGATCGGTTTTCAGGCCAGGAAGAATAGCCGAGAGCGAAAGAGTATTGAACGCCTGAGCAAGAGATGAAATCTTGGTGCTCCCACTAAAGCCACCAATTTCAAGGGCGACGTCTTAGGGCAGAAGATCAGATCGAGAAGTTTTAGTCGATATTAGGTGGTAACACGCCTTTTTTCCCGACGAAGTCGTTTAGAGTCTGCTGGCCTTCCGGTTCGCTGTTTGCCTAGGATCAGGATAGCTTAGCATGATATTGCAAGATTACATAAGCTCCAAGTCACCTGGAAGCTACCTTGAGCAGCAATTGTATTATTGCCCATTTCAAGCGTCAAATTTGGTAGCAGGGTCGTCCCGATGAGACCTCCATCGCGGAAGAGTTGCAGAGCTACGAGTTTATCCAAAGTCGATGAGCACCCCTTAATTCACGAAGTCAGTGCGATATACGCACTCAGGTCTCCGGTACTGAGCTCCAAGTTCGACGGGTTGAAAATCGACACATTAATAGCGAGCGTCAGTGCATCCGTCGTGCCGCCGACGACGTCCACTCCGGTGATAATCGTGTCGTCCTTGAGGCCACGCAATCCGTCGAGCTTGCTCGTCACATTGAAGTTTATTGGGTCGAGCGTGATCTGTCCAATGCTTAAGTTTGCGAGAGCACGCGCATGCCCGATAAGCTGGAATTGTGAAGCACTGGTGGAAAGAAAGTCAGTGGGATGAGTAACGGAAGGCGCGTGACGTGAACTCACGTGAGGTCCGTGAGGTCCGTGGCTGATCCACGTTTACGCGTTAGCCACTTCTTTTTTCACTCGTTACATGGATAAAAAAGGCACTGACTGAACTGCGAAAAGGCCGGATGTCCATCCGCTGGAACTTGCAACCCCGTGTTGGTAATGGTGATATTAATCGTGCCCTCAGTGTCCGTCGAGTTGAGCACCTTGATGTTCGAAGACGACGCGCCAAGCGGCGTCGACAGGCCCCCAACGTTCGTCCCGTTTTGCGAAATGTTGAAGCTATTCATGATGTCGCCGATGTTAATCCCGAAACCAAATGGCAGCTCTATTCGTACGCCCATTATTCGTATATCTAAAACCTGAAGATATAGCCAGTGCCACTCACGCATAAATGCCTGCACTGTCTTCGTGTTCGTCACAGGTGCCCACGGTGAATCCTCACTAAACGCAAGTGCCATATCTCCGATTGTGATACTCTTGATTGGGCCCAGCGCGCCATCACTGGCTGGGTTCTTGAAGGGTACATTAAGCCGTAGCGCCTCAACTCCTTGGCTAAGCCATGAAATGGTCGATCCATCTGACTGTTGCGCAGACTGGCCGACAGCAACGACAGGCGAAGATTCGCCGTTAAGGTATGCGGTGAAGAGTGAAGAGATCGCCGCAAGCTCATCCGAAGCATTATGCTTAATGAGCTTTCCCTTGAGCGTGATGTCGTTCGGGCCAGGTTGCTATAGTATACGAGGTAAGAGTCGAGTATGAGACACTGTAGATTGTGTACTGACAATTGCGCTGTTGGTCCCCGTTCCAGCCCCAAGCAAGACGTTCTGGTAGAGGAGGTTGAATACAACAGTACCTAAATCCACTTGGAAAGGACTAGGGGGAAGGTAAGCGAATGATCAGACCGTTTCGAAATTGGCATCGGACCTCGTATTGTTTAGCGAAGTCACAGCGACAAAATCAATTCCGCCTTCGGGATCATCACTAGGCATCTATCCGTTCAAAAATATCTTCAAATCATTAATCGTTCCGCTGTTAGAGATAGCCACCAACCTGGAACTCTTTAAGCATTACGTTCCCATCAAAGTTATTGATCCCATTCAGCGTCACTTGCTTATCGAAGTGGATGCCTTTCGCGACAGGAAACTTGAGCGCATTAACGCGAAGGTTCTCGGACTGGAGGCGCCATGTGAAGCTCGGCTGGGTAATCATCGCGACAGTGAAGCGCCCGAACGCCTCCTCATCTGAGATATTGAAAGCCGTGGTCTGGTTGATCGTCGCACGTTTGTGCTTAGCTGTCAGAGGCGAAAGCGAAATCACGCCGAGCGGTACGTCTATGCCATTTTCTATCCATGATATCTAAAAGTGATTGATTTTAAACGAAGTCAGACTTTCCGTAACATTCTTTTTTGACTTACGTTCACGGGCTCTGTGAAAGTGATTTTTGCGCTGATACCTCCCGTATGCGTCACCTGAAAATACCGATTCTAATTTCGCAAAGGAAGAAAATTAACCGTGAACTTACAATCCCTTGCATGGACAGAGTAAACCTGCATTCCAAATCAGCATCTGAACATTCCGTACATCGATCAACACGCTTTAAGACAATCCACTTAAATTCCCCAAAAAGGGAGAAGCATGGAAGAAGAAGAAAAAGAAGACCGCAGAATGCATCACGGGCAACTGATAAATCAAATTTAAGAGAAGAGCGCTCACGAGCTATTTTCTGGACTAATGATCGCCGCCGTGTCTACGTTCAACACGCTCACGTTGACGACATGCTGCGCGATTGCACGTATGACGGGGAATAGGATGATAAAAAGCAGCGCAATGCCTAGCGCTGCTGACACACCCTGGCAAATGAGCACGTTGCGCGATTTCCACCAGCCCGGGCGGCGGTAAAAGGCCACGCGCCCCTGCGCTGCTGCTCCTGCAGGGGGAGCTGCAGCAATTCCAGTGGTTCCGACGGCAGCAGCATCAATAGCGGGTGCGGCACCGGATGGGCTGGCCGGCTCCGGAGCGGCGTTGGCGCCCTCTCCGACTACACCTTCTGCAGCGGCAATTGGTACGGCATGTTCGTCGCCAAACGGACCCTCCTGAAATCGACTGTTCGCGCTTCGTGGGGAAGACGGTACATCCACTTCACCGGGTTGCTTGAATGCTCCCGCAATCGCAGCTGCGTTGCCTGCTCGCCATAAGACAGATACGCCGGAGGAGAAGGAAACGGAAAAACACGTGTTAGCGAATTGCCGGAAAATGCATGAAAGCGAAAGGGGTCTTAAGAGGCAGAATGCGGGGTAGATTGGCTTGGATGCGGGGCGATTGGCTCGCGCGTCGATCCCGACGCGTCGAGAACGATAGAGGTTGTTCGATTAGGGATGGGGAAGGGAAGGAGAGGGGACGAGAAAGTTGAGCTGAGCGTGGGCTTACCGGTTAACGACGCGTTGGACTGGGTCGAGGGAAGGCTCTGTCGGGACAGACCCTCGTTGAAGTATATCCCGCTGCTCACACGCGCAGGCTCGATCTCCTGCATGTCCATAGCGTGTTCCACGTCGACGTCGACGACAGACTCGACGATATGGGCGTAAAAAAAGCGAAGCGGGTGTCGGCTCGCTTGACAGACCCTGTGGGTTCATGTAAAGTATACATATGGGACAGGTATATATGGAACAGGGAGGCTATCCCTTTCCAATTAAAAAAATCAGAGAACTTCGGAAGCGACCTGCGCATCGCATGATTTGCGTCTGTTGTATTGAATGTTATCGAAATAGGTCTTCGAGCTCTGGCTGAGAGGAATTCGAGAAACTAAGAAAGACGTTCGCGAGAAGATGAGACTGGCAGATGACGAGATGGAATGATGTTTAGCTTTGGATTGGCTGCTCAAAGAGGTCTAGCGAGGCTCAACTACGTAGGTCACGAGAAGTGCTAACCCCGCATATCGGGTAGTATATGGTAGGCAGGGTCACGTTCACGTTCACAACGTCGGCAGGGATCAACCAATCTCAAGCCCCGACAGCTCCCACCACTCACTTTGTCCTCTCCTCTGAATTTTCTTGCTAAATGGTTTTCTCAAGTCGGAACTGATCAATTTTGAGTATCACCGCTTCCATTGCTACCAAACAAAGAGAAAGCCACAAGCACAAAATGAGGAAATGATCGACGGTGTCAATCTACACAAACGGACAGTGCCGAGGCGACCACGAGGTAGCCCGGTGTACGTCAATAAGACGCCTTTTAGCTTCCGATCTAAGCACTCTCTTTTTGTTACTTTTTCACTCCTATTCGAGCGCTACTTTGCGACCTATGCATACTACTTGTCCTCCTTAAGCAGGTCATGAGGTGCGTTCCAATCACTTCGCTCACTCGATCAAATAAATACCGGGCACTCGGGAACTGTGGAGCAGGCGAAACGCGAGACCGTGATATTCCAGACTATCAAGCCTCCGACTCGTCATGAAACGCTGGAATTGAATACGAGATGCGCGTTCGAAGTTCATGAGTATCCACTGAATCATTGAAGCAATGCACCTCAATGGTAAGTAGAGAACTGAACAATACATTCGGTCACGACCGGTGTATGTTCGAATTTCGTCTGACGTCTTCTAGGTTCAGTCATGGGAGTGGCCATCACAGGAAGTACGCCTCTGAGAAGAGAAGAACACGATAGGCTCCCACCGTATCTCTTCAATAAAAATAGCAAACCCTTTCGCAACAGACATCGACGAAGGCACAACGAGGAGCCGGCCAGTAATCTTCTTTGAATTAAAGGTGCCATCCTGTTCTACTGAGATCTTGAACAACTTGCATATATATATATAGCATTTCCCCACTTGTTTTGAAATCGAGTTTTACTGTCACTTATTCTCACACTTCTTTCCCGTCTCCAGAAAACCAAAATAAAGACAAAGTTCCTCAAACTTGTCGACTATGTATAATTTCCGGGAGCACCACCGAGCGCCACCGACCATCGGCATACATCAAAGTTCTCCAGACGGGCTGACTATCTAGCGCTGACATTGCTTAACGGACTTCGTTAGCATCCGGCAGCTATTGACCATGCGATTATGCACGATGCCGAGCGCAGGGGCCCGTCGAAAGCTTCAAGTCAATGACGCTGACCGAAATCTTCTTACAGCTAGAAGATTCGAGCTGCTTCCAGCAAATCGATGTCTTTGAAAACTCAGACGCTTTGAAACACTGAAGCAGTGAAATCTTTTGGCATCCGTCCGTCAGCGCAATTCCAATCGCAAGCATGTATGGTGTGAGGTATTCGGCGCTTCTCTAGTCCATGTTATGATCCGGCGATAACACAATATTCTTGTGGCGTCGGCTAGAAGACCTCTGGGATCAAAGCTGACTTTGATTATTCTCCGGTTACTGACGCTTTGAAAGTGGTGAAACAAACAAGCCTTCATGTCATTTTTGGAATTCCAAGCGAACAGGAAGATCGTAATTCGATCTCCCCAATTTACCCCAGGACCGCGGCGAAATTTCAGCTAGCTTTTGAAACTTCTAGCTCTCAGCAGAATAAGTGAATAAGAGGCACAACAAAGAAAAGATATCGAACTTGAACTTACGCTAACTTCGATCGGTTATTATTCTCCGCCGTTGGCGTTCGTATTTGCTCGAGAAAATATAAGACTCTTCTGGTACAATTGGGCACGAAAGTCAACTTAGAATCAGGGCAAAACAAAGCGCAAACCAACTTCATTCCAACAACGCCCATACCAAGAATCCAGCGAAGTCAAGAAAATATCATTTCAGTCAAGACATGAGGAATCGAGATGGATCCAGGCTGTTGACGAAAAATGTAAATATATAGACAGGTGATAGACAAACGGCGATGCGATGATATATGTACACACGAGACTGAGACAAGTTCAAGCAAGACGGCGAGAACGCAAGAAATAGGGAAAGAAAAAAAGAAAAAGAAGGGGGGAAGAAGAAAGGTGCTGAGGGATCCTACCCAAAATAGACGATAGAAAACGGGAAAGTGGACGGTATCCAACAGTCGGTAGTCAAGAAATGCGCGTATGGAGTACGGTGTGGGGATGGTAACGCATTATGAGAGAGTCATATACGTGTTCAGGAGGCGAGATGGCAAAGAGGAAAATGGGAAAGGGGCATTACAAGTTGATAAGAATTGAAGAAAGCGATAGCAAAAACACACACAGAGCACAGATATAGACAGAGGGGGAGGGGTGGTAATATGACGCGAGGATAGGGATAGATAGACGCGAAACAATTGTGAAAGAAGTAATGGACATAAAGCGGGAAGTTGAGGTGTACAAGCTGACAAACACACAAGTGGAAATAGATGAAAGGAATAAGGCAGGGGCGGACTGAGAGATGATGGCATTGTGTACTTGTCGACGTATGACCTTGTTTTTCTTTTCCTTCATAAAGATGTTGCTTACTCCTTTCTCTCGAGTCGGACGGTAAGTCGGAATACCAGCCAATCAGGGCTCAAGGAGGAACTGGAAGAGGACCTCGGAAGTATCCGAGGAGCACGCGGACGCGTCACCATCACGTGATTGAGACGCGCCAATTAAAATTGACGATCCAGATTCACGTCGACACTGATCGCGCTGCTGCCGTCAAAGCTGAAGGTACAGACGCAATGGTTGATGCGCGCTCTTCTTCCATGAGTAGCGGGTCGATGTTTGAGGAGAATTTATTATCTTCAATTTTGCTCGACGCGGCTAAAGGTTTGGTGGACACGCCTGAGGCTTTCGAGTCCGTTGGAAGAGTGTTAGCGCTGGGTGTGCTCGAACTTGTCCCTGTTGCCTCGCTCCCACTCGTGCTACCCGCGCGCCTGCGGGTTTGGCGCGTCGTGCGGGTTGGTGTTGACTCCTTCGAGCCTTCCTTCGATCCTTCCTTCGATCCTTTCGAGCGAGTCTCAGGCTTTGCGGCAGCTGTGGCCGTGGATGGTGTATTGCGAACGCGCTTTGGCCGTGCCTGACGCTTAGGACGAGATGGTTTTGTTTCAGCCGCGTTTTTTGCAGCAGTAGCATCGGATTCTTTGTTTTCTTCTTCCGGCGAGACCGGAGCGGCTGAATCAATGCTCGCGGGCGTTGCAGCGGGTTCCGTGGTGTCCATTCCCATCGCATCATCCTCCAGGGCAACAGAGACAGCCTCGGCGTTTTCTGCTAGGGCGGCAGCGGCAGCGGCAGCAGCTCCGCGACGTTGGCGCTCCCTCCGAGGTTGTGGTTCTGCGGGTGGCCCACTCGCCTCCTTGCGCTTTTTGCGGGTCCCGCCACCGTTGCCTGCGCGCTTGCGCTTGGAGTTGGAGCCAGAGCTCTTGTTTCCGTTCGTGTTCGCGTCTTTATCTTTGGCTGTAGCATCCTGCACGTCGCCATCCTCGCCGTCCACGATGTCGCGCAGCTTCGCGACGGGCCTGCGCGTGCGTGAGGAGCTGCGGCGGCCATCGGCATCGTCCTCGAATGTGACGCTTAACCCTGCCACGCCTCCACCGACTACGCCATCGTCGCCCTGAACGCTAGCGTCATCGCGGGAAGAACCACCTTGTATCGCGGCGCGGCGGCGAGCGGCGGCATCTGCGCGAGCCTCCGCAGCGAGGAGAAGTTGACCAGGAGAGAAGGGATGGTAGGAGGGGTAGGCAAGAGGCATTCTGAAGAGAGGTGGGGCAGGTGTGAAGAAAGAACACGTGCTGCGGGAACCCGACGCGAGCGGGCTGGTGTAGGTAGAAGACGTCGCGGAGACACTCGAAGACCGCTCCGAGGAAGAGCTTGAATGGGAAGATGGGATTGCGTTCGGACGTATGAACGAAAGTGGCGTGGGTGTAGGGTGGGCAGAGAGCTGAAGTGCGATGGGTGTGTTGGCGTCGGGCGAGCGGAACGTCATCCGTGGCTTGCGGCGCGCCGTCGACGAGCTCAGTCGTCGGCGTCGCGCTCGATATATGCGAAATTGGGGTAGGATGTGGGCGCACGAAGTGCGTACCTGCGCCCGTCGAGTTCGCCGCATCTGGCGTGTTGCCCAGGATAGGCCACCGCGAGCCGGGGACAGTGACCATGGTCGGGTCGACGTCGACCTGCATCATGCTGTCCGGGGCATCGCTCAGTTCGCCTGCACAGACTGTGGGAAGTGTCACGTACCTTGGTTTAGGCGGATGAGGCGTCAGGTCCTTTGAGGGTGTGGGTGGGTTGTCAATGAATAGCTGGCACCCAGCTCGTATGCTTTATATATATAGCGCGGTAGACAGGGCGGGTGCTCGACTTCGCGGGTGTTGGCGACGATATGAGCACGACAATGATGATGGTGGGGAGTGTTGTTTGGGGCGTTGTGCTCGCGGCGTTGTGTCTGGTGTCAAGGCGGGGTTGAGGCGTTTGCTGGGCTAGTGGCCACTGGCCTGTGCGCCATGGATGCATTCGGCTTCGGCCAATTAGCCCGCACGTGACTTGGGCGTACATAAATAGCGTGGCGTGTGCCGATGATCCCTTCCCGAGGCGTTTGCCATCTTGATCTACTTATCATCTCTAACTCTAACCATCACCATCTTATGCTGGTAATAAATGCTCAGTTTCTGCTGTCTGTCTGCTTTGCTGTGGATCTCTGCACTATATGCGCCGAAACATTAGCCCTGTACCCATTGTCTTCTATCGAGTGTCGAGGAACGTCGAATGATCAGTTCTCGCCGCCTCTATCTCGCCTCGAGGCTCGTCCACGCTTCTAATCAGTGGGACAATCTGCTCGCGCTCTGCTTTCCTGCATTCCTCTCGATTCTGGAACTGTAGTGTTGCAAAGCTGTTGAATGCCGACAAGTAATCATACAAAACCAAAGCTCATTGTCAGTGCATAGTGAATCAGGCCCTTACACGCACTCGGCTTTTCAGCTTTCTGATTAGTCCCTTATTCTTTTATCTGTCTATTGGAGCGACCATTCTCAATCATAAAATGAGATAAAAAATTGATCAAAGTCCTTTGAGCGATATTTTCGATTCCATCTCTTCTCCTCGGCCGCGCACAATTCTGTTGGCTGGCCTATTTCGCTGCTACTCTTTTTCTCGTACCATCATTGCCTCTAGCTTTTTACGGATCTTTTACATTCTGTTGAGCACTGTTAATCGTCTTCTGCTTGTCTTGACGGTTCTCAAACCGACTGTAGCTTCAGGGCCCATGCGCATTTACATGAGCCTTATAGCGGTAGCACTTCAGAATCATCACCGATACGGCCAACGGGTTCTGTAACATCTGCTGTGGAAAAAGTTCGACGTCATGGATCAGTGGCAGACCGATGAGCGACAGGAACGATCTGGAGCTGGGCGTGAATAGCTGTTTATGGGGTAAACCTATGTTCACTAATTTATTTCTGATGAAGGCATGTTTTGCAACATACGCTTCCTTGAGGTGTCCCCCCTTCGCCGCCTCTTTTTTGACCCTCACATCGATGTCCCGAGTTCACCGATCCCGGCGCAGGTCAGACATAATCTCCTGGGCAGTGATGCGATTATCTGATCATGTCTGCCCTGCAATAAAACAGTAGTAAATGATGCGCCTATTTTTCAGTTAGACTAGGATCTTTCTCCGTGCTCTATCACTAGGACGAAGTGGCTGCCAATACTCCCGCACTGTGGCGGTCGCGAACCCGACGGTACTTCAAGTAAGCGAGATGCAAGGGAAGTCAGCTTGGCATCGGCAGAACGCATCCGAAGCTCACGTCGAAAGGTGGCTTGCAACCACAAATCTGAAGTCCAATGCCTCAGTCCATGCACCCGTCACGGCACAAACTTCATGAATTCATCGCTCTGTCAGAAATCTCGCAGTAATCAAGTTCAAGATTGTCGAGTAGAAAATAATCAAATCCATGGGGCATTTTTTATTGTTTCCCAAATCTATAGAGGTCATGTCGTCCCGGCCACACTCTGCTTTATGGATTCCCCCGTGACTAAGTGCAGAGGTTGTCATATAAAGTGATTTTTTGATTTTTCCGGACAGGCTCATTGTACTGGACTTTTTCTTTGGTACATTTGATGCAATGTGGCGCCTAGCGGGACACTGAGGGCGCTGAAAGAGTTGACACAAAGAGTTCATCTCCGTAGGGCCTAGCTTAGCCGTGTTGTTTTCGTGTTCAGAAGAATCGAAATTTGCCTGAAAGATCCGGGGAACTTCGGACGTTGTTGCCACGCGCCGGTGTCAGTCTGATCACGGGACTCAAGAGCGCACCGTCGACGATTCCGATTCCGATTCTTTTTCTTCTCATTCAGAATCTCAATCTGCTAGTATCTACGATAAACATTCCGCCCTGGTCTCCCCTGCTTTGTTTGTAGGAGGCGACTTCTGCGTAACCGACGAGCTCATAGAAACCTTGACGACGCAAATACGTTTGGATAAGCTGTTTTAAAGGCGTACAACACGTACCGAACTCAGATTGAACGCGTTTTCAAGACTTTCGCGAAAGAACGCCACTGGTGACGCGCGGACCCCGACAAGGTTGATATGAGCTACTAGGCAATATCATGTCCAATTCGCCCGCCCCTGCCCATCCTGTTCTCATATCGTCGCTAAGTCCATTACTCATGGATCAAAAAATACGCATCGCGGGGAAGTATGTACTCACACCTGCAGTTTCAGTTTGCCGAGTGCTCATATCGTCTACAGGTCTTTATCGTACGAACATGGCACACAGCTTCTCTTGGTTCAAGATGAAACGAACCATGCATGCCTTGTAGACACGACGTTGGTTCTTGAAGCCATGCTGAGGCTTCCGGATCTTCGCGAGTCCAAGATGACTGTGTCAGTCATTGGATACCTAGATCGAGTGAAGGTGAGCACAGTTCATCCTCCTTTAAGTTGTCCGCTATTACTTAATTAAACGATCTTTATCATCAGCAACAACTTGCTATTCCGATAATACCGGCATTCGTTGACGTGCCAGAAATCGATCCGAGCTTTGTTGTTCGTGCAATTCTGCTCACGCCATCACCTGACCTCGATTTGACGGTCTGGAAGGAGAGCATTCGACAACGCGAAAACGCGGGAGTTAAGACGCTACTCATTGACGCGTAACCACGGAATGCATGTAAATTTATCAACCGTGTTTCCACAGTTCTTTGTACCATGTATCACAGTAATACAATATGTATGATATTCATTTTCTGAATCATTTGTAATTGCTGGCGGTCGTACCCGAAAAATACCGTTTAAGGAAAGACGCGCGTGCGTCTCACGGCCGGCAGAGCTCTCCGTCAGCTTTGTCGCTGACCACATCCTCGACTTCTACTTCGACTTCTGAAGTTTCCTGCTGAATCGCACAAGGAGTTGGCGGTCTGGACTTCCATGAGCCAGACGCGCTTTTTAGCTGGCGCCAGCGGCCGAGTTCTCGAAAGGTGAGCACGAAAGACAGCTATCTTGTTTCTTGTGGTAAATTTAACCAACGCCGTGCGCTCCAAAGGTCGTCGACTGCACGCCGGCTTAGCCACCTCCAATGTCTGCGCGTAGACCTTGGGCCTGGAGAATCGTTCTATCATTCAGCTAGCTCGACAGGCCTACGTACGATCGTAACAGCTCTAGCACCAGCAAACTCCACCACGTATCTCCTTCCCTTCTTTTCTCCTCTTTCTACACACGGACGTTATCTACAAACCCCCCTCCGACGCCAGCACCCGCAAAGACCACCGAGCCTCCCCTTCTCCTGCTTCCGTAGCCGGAAATAAATCAAAACCGAAGATTGAGCTTCGACCGGGTCCCGCGAAGCCGTCTACTTCCTCTTCCACGAGCACGAAGTCTGCAAATAAGTCCGCTGCGCCGTCACATTCTCAGGTATCAGCTTCACCGAAACCTCACAACTCGAAGTCGCCGCCTTCCTTGTCCGCATCGCAGGCAAGGGAGGAACTTTTGAAAAGGATTGAGAATGCAGGCCTCATCGAAACGGCAAAGAAGGACATGAGCGATGCGGCGGCACATGGAATCCTCGTTCCACCACCGCCAAATGCGGGCATGCTAGGCCGGTTGTATCACCAGGCGAAGGAGCTTTTCGTCAGTTTTATTTTCCTCTTCGTTCATATAAGTTTTTCGGTGTTCATCCTCCGCACATCTGGGTAGAAATTCTACTTGGCAGGCCTTAAACTTATAGGCTCAAACAGGTCTGAGGCGCTTCGGATCAAGAGACGCGAAGTGTTAGGTGGCGCTCCACTGACTTGGAAAGAGCATAGGTTTATTCTAAGGAGCAACTCTGATGTGAACAAGTGTGTATTCTCCTCCCGCTTACGACAAGCACCCATCCTTACTTCTGCTAAATATCGTCTTTTCGAGATTGGCACCGTTCCTCCTTACTCTCCTCATCATCGAAGAAATTATTCCTCTGGTTGTGATGTACGCGCCAGGTCTACTGCCTTCAACGTGTGTACTCCCCTCGCAGAAAGCCAGAATTGACGCAAAGCGCCACGAGCGCCAGCGTGAGGCGTATAGTTCTGCGAAGAGCATTGGTTTGTTCAGAAATGCCAGCGCTGGGAATGTTCAGTTCAAGTCCTTTGCCGAAGTCGAAATCAAACTGTTGTGCAGGTAGATTAGTCTTCTATTCTTATTATTTCCGTTGTCGATTGCTCATTTTTCTCGTTTTTCTTCCAGCACCGTGGGTATTTCGTCTTTCGGAGTCTTGGGCATGCAGCGCCACCGCCTGAGAAAGTACCTGCGCGCAATTGCGGAGGAGGATACATTCCTTTTAGCAGAGGGTAAGGGTGCGAAACTAAATCAAGAGGAGGTCGAAGAGGTGCTTTGGGAGCGAGGCTTGTCAGTCTTTTATCTGAATTCCCGCTTCGTATTAGACTGACATTCGAGCTCGTCTAGTCTCGCAAATTCCTACACGCCGGCCCAGCAGCGTGATCGTCTGAGGTGGTGGTTGACCAACGTCAAATCCGACTCATCGAATACGCTTACGTTGCCTGAAGACGTGCGCGCGCGACTACTCCTGACAATGCACGCTAGCGAGCAAGCCCTCGAGCACGTATAGCTGTGGAGCAGTCCGCGGATGTGGACATAATGCTGTACTGTCTTTTCATTTTCATCGCAATTTAAAGTGCAGATTGCTTTTTCGTTTCTGTTATGGGTGACGATACTCTCTAATATTTACATTGTTAAGTTAAGTTAGTTCGCAAGCTAATAAAGTCCCTCTCACAAATGTATGAGACGATCTTTAGGCTCGACTATGAGTGCGATGCGCCGCCCTAATCCCGATTCTTTTTTTCGGCTCGGCTTCAAATAACTTTACTATGCATCGGACACGTTCCCATCTCTAGCATTGATATACGGAAAAGTAAGAGACCTAAGTTCCACCATGTACGCGCTCATTGGTGCGGCGCTTGTCGCACCAGAACCTCGCATGAGTATTGCCTCGAGGTTCATGCGGCGCTGGCATGAGCCGCTGCGTCCCATAAAGTCGCTTTTAAACCGCGACCAACAGCTACAAGCTATTTACCACACTGCACACAATGACTTTACAAAGCTCAGTGGTCATTTCGCACATTTTATGTTTTGTTCTCTTTACTCAGTATTGGTATTGTATGAGTGGCCCAGCACACACATGTTATCTGGCGCACTGTACTTGATAGTGAACAATGATGCATCTGAAGAGGCGGAGGTTGTGATTTCAAGAGCCCGCACTGAACATCACAAACGTTTCTCAGAATAAACGCTATCAGTATTAAGCTATTCCCAGATCGTCACTTAGAATTCATACTCGACAATTGTGCGCTATGAGTTGTTGAGAATAATCAAGCACACCAATTCAGGTTCGAACGGAGGATGCTACGCCTTCCTTCTAACCGACCTCAGAGGAACCTCTCCGAAGAGTAATTTCAAAGCCAAAAATGCATGCACAACCACGTGCTTTCTTAGAGAACCGCCCATTCACGCGTCGAGTTCTTCGATGCTCCAATTCCGTCTAGTAAGAATCGAGCTGTCGTCCGCCTCGCCGGCGAGGAAACGATGCATGGACGCCCAGGCGATCATCGCTGCGTTGTCTGTAGCGGTACATCTGAGAATCGGGAACGATGCGGGAATTTGCATAGCGCGGGGAACGTACCGGTGCAAAGAGCCGGCGGGGGGAAGACCAGAGAAAGGTCTTGGTTTGGAAAGGTGGTCTTTAGGCATGAACTTAGGCTATTGGAGGATGGATAAGCGTCGCTCTGGATATAATATATAAAAATAGCATTAAACACACCGCTCCCGAAAATACATATTGCTCGCGACGCCCCCGCTCACCACCACATGTTTGACGACGACATCCCGAGGGTCGGGAGGCGCGTCGTCATTTTCACGTCCGCTGTCGGCGAGTATGGACGCTCGGTTCCGTTTACACCAATGCAGCGCAAGGACGACCTTCTCCTCCAGCTGCGCCGCGGCGCAAGCCTGGAATGCGCGTGCGATGGCCAGCCGGTGCGCGTCCGACAGGTGAGGCGTGCTATGATAGCGCGCCTCCTGCGAATGTTCTGGGGGAGTTTCGGAGTCTCCGAGGTCACCTCCAGACGGCGGCGCGGTGGAGCCATGCGTTTGGACGTACCGGTCCACGGCGGAGTGCAGACCCGAGAACGAGAACGATAGCCGCTCGCGCAGCGCAGTTTCCAGCGGCGCGATGTAGGGTAATTCCCCGCCCTTGTCTCCCGGTATACCCTCAGCGCAAAACGCCTCGAGCGCGGCGCCGGGTGCGCGACCGCGCCACTCCAGGCGCAGCGCGCGTGCGACCTTGTCGACCGTGCGCCCGATGGCCTCGTCTCGTGTCGTCGCGAGAATGCGGAAGCGCCGCACGGAGAGCGCGAGCAGGAGAAGGGTGTGGCCGCCTGAGATGAGGAGCGTGAGGAAGGGGAACGTGGGCATCGTTGCGGGGGTACGCGAGATGAGGAGGGGAGTAAGGGCGTGTGCTTGCTGGGAGGGTTGAAGTAAGAAGGGAAATGGGTAGGTATGGAGCGGACAGACCATGTGGTGCACGCCGATGAGTGGCTTATGGAGAGCGGACGCGAGGGTCTTTGCTGCGTTGGTACAGACGGCGAGGCAGCCTGCCATACCGGGGCCTCTCGTGAACGCTATGCCGTCTATAGCAGACATATCCAGCTTTGCCTCGTCAAGCGCACTGCGCACTGCGACAGGCTAGATTAAAATGTGCTGCTCAGCTTGGATAGCGCGAGAACGGATGACCCTCAAAACGACTGACCATGTTCCGCTGGTGCTCCCGCAGCGCGGTGTACGGCCTTATCCCGCCGAACGCTTCATGCCTTCAAGTCACCACCATCACCACACAGCACCATCGACGCACGTTAGCAAGGCGAGTCTCTTTGATCAGAAGTAGGGGGGAAAACACTTGCTCGAGTTGTCTGAGGACGACGTTCGCGAGGATCTCCCGCTCGGAGGTGACGATTGCTGCGCAGGTGTCGTCGGCGGACGATTCAAGCGCGAGAACAGTGAAAGCTCGTCCAGGACATCGCCTATGGAGGAGATTTGCTCGTGGTAGCTGTCGAGGGAGGCATCGGCGTGAAGCAGAGAGCATTGATTGCTGCCCGACAAATGCGATTTTTTCCTTGTTCACGTGGGCACGCGCCGTGCTCGCGCGTCGTCGCGTCGCTCATCGTCGATCATTACAGTCATGGACCGGTCCTTGAGACAGCCCCGGTCCTTGAGACACCCTTTATATTTTCCTTCCACAACAGCTCGGGACCATCTTGGGTGTTTTAATGGGTCAATACATGATTGAACTGAGTGTTCCTGGAGTTATAGAAAAATTGCTCGTGTACTTCGTCAGATATAGGTAAAATGCACCTTTTTGACCAAAACAGCCAAACTTGTTCGCTTTCCGGAGCCCTTATTTGGACCAATTAAAAACTTAAAAAAATCTCAGGAGCACTCCTTTCTGCATTTTGAACTAAAGTGCGCAAAAGTATTGAGGAAAAACGAGCAGAAACTGACTGCATAAAATATTTTGTCGCAAAACCTCTGTTGAGTGACTAAACGCAGTCACGTGACGCTTATGTGCTTACGGTCCGTTCGAGCTTGATTTCGAGCTCTCCAATTCATTTCTCGGCCGAAATTGTTCGTTTTTTTTCAGTTGATCGAAAACTTCAGTGGTCCTCTTGGATATAACAAAAATCATCTTCCGGTTGTGATGTGTAATACTAGGAAAAACGTTGAAATTGACCGTGAGAAAAAAGGTGTCTCAAAGAGCGGTGAACACCAAATTCCTGCTTTAGAATCAATTATTTATTATCTCACTCATTTCTCAACTGATTATCTTAAAAATTTACGTGAATGTCGTTGAGTGAACAAAAAAAATTATCGTATTTTTTCTCTTGACGAAATCGAGCCAGGGACGGTCAGCGTACACGATCAAGATGTGGTGTCTCAAGGACCGGTCCATGACTGTACTCATTTACTGTTCACCGCGTGGTGATGATGTACCGTATTTTGCAGGAATCCACGCTGAAGGTCTCTTAAGATAATTTGTGACTGTAACAAATACAATATTTCATCTAAATCAAGCATAGTCGTTGGTTTCGTTTTCTACTTCGTTTTCGACATAAAGGTCGCAGCCGATACGTCCTGTGAGGGGAGCGTCATTATCTTGTGGTACCACCTTCCGCAGCTCGGTAAGCCTTTCTACATAATGTATGCAGATAGCCAGCTCAATAAAGGGAAATAGTGTAGATATACAGCGCCCATATCGAATACGATGAAGAAATTCCTAACCAAAGATGATTTCTCATTGTCGCCTTAAATCTTGATCTGTTGCTTCGAATAAAAGCACGAAACTGACATCCGTCGGTGTTTTTTTTTTTTTTTTTAATGGCGTTGTCGCTGTATTTCCTTCGTCAAGGCTGTCGAAACTCTTTTGGATTTTTCTAGCTAATTTTTTTTTAGAAGGCGCCAGCAACCCTGAATGTCATGCCTGAAGGAGAGTCAGGTTACCAAGTTTTCCTAAAAATTCTATTCAGGTAAAGAATCGTTGAATATCGAAGGCTAGAGTGGTGAGCGACGAGACTCAGGAGTTGTGACGAGGCAAAGGTATTTCAATTCCAATTACTAGATTTGGATGAGTCATTCATTGATGCTTGTCCAAATCTAGTACGTCGGCTATTTGTCAGCCTAACTGCGTCACGAGATTTACAGTTGCCCCGACCGGGCCGGAAGCCAGTACGGTGTCCTCTCCTCTCTCGACGCACCCTTATCTTTCTACTATACTTATCTCACACAATGAGTAAGCCGACTGTCGTGTGCTCTCTTATCGAGTGGGAAAGTCTTCAGATCTGTAAGTAATATATGCGTCGTCGTCGAGCTCGCCATCGTCGACATGTCTCGCGTCACTTTCGCGGACCCTTACAGGGTAGACGCCGACGAGAATGCGCCCCTTCTGCAACCTTGTCATACTTCTTCAGCTCGGATCATTGATGGAGAAAACGTCGGGGAGGCGGTACGCGCGTTTGGCATACAAGGGACATCTCAGAAAGGCTCAGGCATCCTCGTCGTCGGACGCGATATTTCCAGTTTAAAGATCCCGCTCATCGACGAGCGCGAATATGTACCATTGTATCAACGAAGAAGGGTGCAGTACACCCCCGTCAGGCTCACAGTATTTTACACTGCTGTCGCTGCTTTACTTCTGGGCTTCATCGTAATCGCGACGCTGCTTCTCGATAAGGTGCAACACCCAACTGGCCCGTACCCCGCTTCCCCCTCGGCGCCTCCAGTTAATCACGAAACTCTTCGGAACCCTGCAGTTTTGATTAAAGCTAAGAATGGCGCAGTCGCCACCGAGAATGAAGTGTGCTCGAAGACGGGTGTTGCTGTGCTCAAGGATGGCGGAAACGCGGTGGACGCCGCGGTCGCAGCCACATTCTGCATCGGTGTCGTAAACCTCTTCTCGTGGGTCAGCGGAATCAATATGCGCAATAGCAGTACTAAGGATATCTACTAGATCTGGTATAGGCGGCGGTGGTTTCATGACCATTCGCGTGCCTCCGTCTTCACCAAATGCGTCTTCGGACGTATGGTCGATTGACTTCCGCGAAACTGCTCCCGCGCAAGCCAACTCAACCATGTACGTCGATGATCCAGAGTCCTCCCTGTTTGGCGGCCTTTCTGTCGGCGTTCCCGGAGAGGTGCTTGGTCTCGCAGAAGCGCACAGCCGCTGGGGCTCGTTACCGTGGGCGCAACTTGTGCAGCCCAGCGTCGACTTGGCGAGCGGCTGGAAGGTTGGAAAGGAACTCGGGCGCCGGCTTCCGGTATGCTCTACATCAGCTGTTGACTTGGATTTCAACAATTTACGGTGGTGTTCAAATGTCAGTGGTATACAGAATTGATTTACAGAGATCCGACATGGACGGCTATTTTTGCTCCTAACGGCGAAGTTGTGAAGGAGGGGCAGCTTGTCCGACGGACGAACTACTCACGCACGCTGGCCACTATTGCCGCCAATGGCGCAGATGCCTTTTACAAAGTAAGCCTTAAATCCCGAGCTTCCCATTTCTGCCACAAACTCACTTCATTCATTCAATTCTGATAGGGGGACATCGCTGACGCAATCATCACCGCTGTCCAAGCCACTGGCGGTATCATGACAAATAAAGACCTCGAATCATACAAGGTGAAAGTCGCGCCGTCTCTTGTCGGCTCGTACAGAGGGCGTAAAGTATATACCCCGCACGCGCCGACGAGTGGTCCGGTGCTCCTTCACATGCTAAATCTTCTTGAAGGGTATGACTTGGCGGGTGAAGGCAGGACAGGTCTGAATACCCACCGACTGGTTGAGGTAATCAAATGTGGGATGGTTTTTCTCAACACCTTAGCACTAGCTAATACAGCTTTTACTTTTATTTCCTAGTCGGCTTCGCTGCGAGGTATGTTTTCGTTCAGGTCTTGAAAGCTTCTTTTTAAAGGCACATTTCTGTCTCAGAACGAAAATATGCGATCCAAGTTTCACGAACGATACGTTCCGCATAGACGAGATCTCTACGAAGTCATTTGGAAAGCTCGTGTCTGTGAACATCACGGATGTAAGCGCAATTCAATTCTCGTTTGCGAGTTCCGCAAGAGTAAATTCTTTTCACAAATTTAAAGGACACGACGCACACTGCCGAATATTACAATCCTGTCTACGATGCTATAGAGGATCATGGGACGGTGCGTAACTATGTTCTAAACTCTTGTCCCTCGATTGAGTGTTTGGATGCAATGATGTCCAGAGTCACGTCTCAGTCGTGGACAAGAACGGCATGGCTGCGGCTATAACAAGCACAGTGAATTTGGTCTTTGGATCTCAAGTCATGGATCCGGTCACCGGGATTCTTTTGAATGACGAGGTATGTTTCACATCACGTACTTGACGCCGGTATGACCCCTAATTTTTTGTTTTATCCAGATGGATGACTTTTCGACGCCTGGCATGCCGAATGCCTTCGGTCTCTGGCCATCCCCGTGTACGTTCGCCTTGCTTCATTCCCTCGTAGCGTAAATTTGCTGATCCGTAACTTTACCAGACAATTTCCCAGAGCCAAACAAGCGCCCTCTTTCGTCTACCGTTCCGACTATCATTGAGCACGCCGACGGTTCCTTCTTCCTCGCCATCGGTGGGTCTGGGGGCTCCAAGATATTCCCTGCTGTTCTACAAGTCATTCTCGGCATCGATGAATGGGGCCTCGATGTCAGCCAGGCGATCGAATGGGGACGCGTCCATGACCAATTGTACCCGTTTTACGTGGAGGCAGACAATTCCTTGCCTGTCGATTCCTTAGTGGCTTTACGGGAGAGGGGTCATAATGTTACTGGTATTGTTTTCCACGGTTGACTTTTCAGCTGAGGGTGCGCTCGCTCACGAACGCGCCATAGTACTTGATAATAAACGCATTGCAGCAGTTGTGCAGGCCGTCGTGAAGACCGGGGACACAATTTACGGTTCGCCACTTTCCTTGAGCCATTTAACGCATACTCACTCTACAATTGGTACGTCACAGCTGCGAGCGACTCCCGGAAGAATGGCATTGCTGCAGGGTATTAGACAAGGAATTTTGTTGTTGTATTTCCAATTGTTTGTTGCTTACAACGGCCGATACAGGGCTGTACACCGGTTTTCTGTTGCTTTCCCGCTTTCTACGTCATCTTGGAAAATTATGTGGCTCTTGAATTCAAATCTCGATATCCATGCAGGATCTATGGCGCTTGCAAACTCGTTCCTGGCTTTAGCTTCGTTTGCTTGGCCGAGTTCATATGAACCAATCGACTCGCCGATGTATCCATTGCTCCGTTATTCTAAACGCTCCGGTTGGGAAGGTTCATTGCCATCAATCACTGATGTTGCTTACCTGTTCCTTCGGTCTGCTCGGCGCTTTCGAAATCTTTCACTTGGCGTTGACTGCTCAGCTAACATCCTACGCTGCTCGCCGCCTATGCCCTGTCTAGTCTCCTGTTTTGCCTCGGAACCCGGTCCTTTGACTTCTTCCTCGTCAGAGCTGTCTATAGATGCACATTATGACGAGTTTCTTCAACTGTAAAGTTTTCACAGGGTACCCGCTAATAACCCTGGAGTTTTTGTGCAAGCGTCCTCGAAATAATCCTATTGTCTCTCCTCTCGAGTTAAACATGACTAGCAGTTTCTTCACGGCTATACGGGAAGTCTCATGACGTGCCAAAGAAACATGTTACCTCGCGCATAAGGGCCGCTTGCACCTGGGTTTCCGTTGTATGTGTTTCGCCGTAGCAAGCCACGCGGTCGAAGCATGAAACGTATAGTGCACTCAGTTCGGTCTCTTGTAAGAAACTCGACGATGAGTAAAATAGCTTGAGTATAAATTGACTTGGATCAACAAATGGTCGTGCTCTCAAAGCATCCAATATGGAGCTCTCTGGACTGCTGGTTGCTATTTGCCTCGCGCTTCGCTCTGTCGCCTATGATTATGTCGTCGTTGGCGGCGGAACAGCGTAGGTTATTTCTCCCACCATCGGAATATTTCGCCTACTAAGTGATCTATATCGCAGAGGCCTGACAGTTGCAAGTAGACTCACGGATGACCCGTCTATCACTGTTGTTGTCATTGAAGCAGGTCCGAATGCTGAGGATTTGCCTGAAGTCTGTACAGAAGTCTTTTCCCAGTTAACTCTACTTAAGAACCATCAGGTGTTTATTCCAGGTCTTATCGGGACAGGAGAGACGTTTACGACGCTCGACTGGAGCTACCCCACGGTCCCGCAAGTAAATCTGAACTCTCGGCGGCTGACAGTGAACGCCGGCAAAGCCCTCGGGGGAAGCACGGTCATCAACAGCATGATCTTTGTAAGTCCTCGTCTCGTTTCTAACTCAGTTGAAATGAATAACACCGCGAGAGATCAGCCGCGCGCAGAGAAAGAGCAGTACGATGTCTGGGGCACTTTGAATAACGACAGCTCCTGGACATGGGCCGGCCTTCTTCCCTACTTCAAAAAGTCCGAACTGTCTACTCCTCCGGACCCCTCGCAGGTCGCGAACGGCGTGCGCTTCGACAGTAACGTGCATGGGTTCGACGGGAGGGTCCACGTCGGGTTCCCCAACTTCTTTTTCAAGCAATCGCAGCTGTGGGTACAGACAGCTGAAGGACTCGGGTTCGCGGCCTCCCCGGACCTTGCGAACGGAGACCCGCACGCAATTGGCGTCACATCGAACTCGCTAGACGCGAAAAATAACACAAGGTCACTTTAATAAAATACTTAAACACCTTTTTTATTCCCTTATTTCTTCCGTTTTTATAAAGATGTTCTGCCGCCTGCGCGTACTACACGCCTTTCGCAGATCGACCAAACTTCGATGTTATCACAAACGCCACCGTAACCCGAATCGTTTGGGATGACAATACTAACGAGACATTGGCACGTGCATTAGGAGTCGAATATGTCTCGAGCAATGGCAGCACTCTCTTCGTTTCGATAGACAAGGAGGTAATAGTATCAGCGGGGACAATCGGCAGCCCGAAAGTCCTGGAACTGTCGGGTGTAGGGAACGCTACGTAAGTATACATTCTTGTTCATTCTCGTCAGCTTGCCGATTATTGACGTACGCACGTTGATAAATTGAATATAGGATCCTGAAAGCGGCAGGCGTCGAACAGCGAGTCGATTTGCCTACCGTCGGCGAGAACTTAGCTGGTGAGTTCCTGAAGACGGTTCAAAAACGCAAAACCTGAATTTAAGAAAACTACATGGAAGATCACGTCCACAGCTGGGTGAATGCTTTCACGAGTTTTAAGTAAGTAAGGCACGACCTCCTCGAATTCGTATACTTAGATGCTTTGTAGTTTGACGAAGGACCTTCTCAATAACGCGACATTCGCGGCTGAGCAACGCGAACTCTGGTTCGCGAACCGGACCGGCCTCCTCTCAGCAGCCCCTCGCTCTCTAGGAATAGCCGCGCCCTCGAACGTCTTCTCCAGCGAACAAGTAACAAAATTGATTACCCAAGGCAGACAAAGCCTGCAGCGCTTCGCAACCGAATTTGCGAATGGGAATGCCGGCCTTGCAGCCGGCATCGCAAGGCAGCTGGACGCCGCGCTCGATCTGTACGAGAGGGACAAGGAGCTCCTCCTGGAGATGAATCTCGGTAATCTTCATGCCTGTTCGTATGTCCGCCAACTCATAACGGGCTAAATGTGTATCGCGCAGAACCCGGATACTCCGGGCCCACCCCGCTCGCCGCCCGCCCGAACCGCACGTTCACGACGATCAACACCGTGCTGTACGCGCCCCTCTCGCGCGGGCGCACGCACATCGTCTCGTCGGCGCCCGCGTCCCTCCCCGCCGTCGACCCGGGATACTACGCGCACCCGCTCGACGTCGCCGCACACGTCGGCGGCGTGCGCCTAGCGCGGCGCATGCTGACGTCGCCGCCGTTGGGCGACTCGTTCCGCGGCGAGTTCGAGCCCGGTGCGGCGCGGGTGTCGGACGCGGAGATCGCGGCGTGGCTGCGGGCGAACGTGGCGTCGGACAACCACGAGACGGGGACGTGCGCGATGCTTCCACGTACGCAGGGCGGCGTCGTTGACACGGACTTGAGGGTGTACGGGACAGCGAACGTCCGCGTGGTAGACGCCTCGATCATACCGTTTCCAATTAGCGCGCACCTCGTGAGTGGATACAATATTTCTATATTCTGCTTAAAAGACGCTGACATCCCTTTATCCAAGTCATCCACAATTTATGCAATAGGTGAGAAGGCGGCGGACATCACTAGGAAAACTAGTACGTAGATATCAGTCTGTGCAATATATATGCGGGGCCCGCTGTCCTTATCTGAGTCGTCCTCGTATCGGCGCGGACGCCCAGGGCGGGAGATTATGTCGACAGGACTACGTCCTGTGTCCAGTAGAGTAACAACCTAGCAGCAGGTATTTCTACCATTAGAGTTCGGCGGCTGCGTTTTGCTTCGACTCTAGATTTTTCCTCTTCCTCAGCTCTCCCCCACTTCCGTGATCTTGCTCTTACATCCCTGTCGTCCACGTTGACTGGAACAGTATTCAGTCCGCGACTCGAGTGGGAAGCTTGAGTCTCAAAAAACACGTCATATGACATATTCGGAATATAGGCTTACAAAATCAAGAAAGAAAGAAGCAGTGTTCTAGTCAAAAAAGCGATAGGAAGAAAGCCAGAAAAACACTACAGTCGACGATGTGCGAACGAAGATTGAGGCGTGCGATCGACACGTGACGTTTGTGTGTCCGCTATGTTTGCAAATTTTGTATCGCAATGAATCTGTTGATGTCTCTGGACCTTTCCGAGTACTGCTGATCATCTAACGGCTTCCTTGTGGTCTTCGGTACGATCATTGACGAGGGCCTAGCACTGTTCGGGCTTTAAAGCAATACATAAAAAGGCCTGAGATCAACTACGTCGAAGAGTTTGAGAATACTAGAGAGCTGGTAGCAGCAGTGATCGTGCAGCGCAATTCGCAATGTTTCCAACCTGGTGTATGATGTCCTTTCTTGCCGAGTGAGCTCATTTCTACTAAATCATCCCAGCAGCACTCTGATGTTGGAATTTCTGCGAACCCTCAAAAACTGTTTCGGGGTAACGGACAAATCGGGTAGATTAGTAAGCGACTAGCAACTTGCTATCTATCGCGTTTGCCCACGGCCCACCACCGCCAACGGGTCAAACGGAACCCTCTGTGCGTGACTGCTGGCGACCTCGCCCCTCGTATTCCAACATCTGACCCGTGTATTTTCGGGTTCTAATCCGCATGCGACCTGGCTCACGGTGGGATTAAAGCTCAGGACCTTATACTGCTTGCAATAATCTTACCAAACTCACAACATTACTCGTCTAACGCACTCGAAATACACGTTATTCTGTCGTACGTCATCGATATAGTTCAAACCCGCGGTTCCGCGACTACACCATCAATACCCATGGCCCTCAGCACGTTCTTTGTCCTCTCCGTGCAATCATCGAACTTCAGTATTTCCCTCCCCTTGGTAAAGTCTGACACGCGCGTGGTGTCCACATTGATCTCCGTCTCTCCCGTCAACTCTGTCCTAGTCGTGAAGTAGTCGGCGCTGTTGATGACGACCTCGCATTCCGTATGCACAATACTGTTCCCTGTCACCGACCCAACAATCCACTTCTCGTTCCCCGCGTCGACGATGAAGAACACGTCAGAACGGAAGACGTACTCCCTCTGGTAGAAGAACAGCTCCGAACGTGGAGGCACTTCGACCACTGTAATCTCCGTCTTCGGATCCGTCGTCTCCGCCCGACTGAACGTTTTCTGGCCGTACTCTGCTGAGATCTCCACGCTCTGAAATGCAACCGGCAGGTTGATCGCGTTGCCAACTTCAGAACCCTTGGTCACCTTGAGCTCGGACGTGTACTCCTGTGTGTACTCTTGGGTGTCGTCGGTGTTGTTGTCCCAGGAACCGAGCTTGTTGTTCTGAACTTGGACCAGGTAGTTCATAGCAACCGCGTACAGGTGTTCATCGTCAGAAACGGGGGAAAACGGTAAGACGTACTCCGCCGACGAGCACGTCGCCGCCCTGGGGTCGGCTGATGAGGAACTGTGTGACCGGGTCGGCGCCTTTGGACTGGGGGATAGGGGAGGTTGCAACAACGACAATGGTCAGACGACGAGACGGGCAAGCACGAATGAGCTCTGCAGGCTATGCTCACCATGATTCTCAGCTCAAGTTCAACTTGAAGTCTTCAAGAGACGACTGCCTTGTATTTATGCACTCGAGGACGGGTCAGCCGCAGAGGTGATTATCTCGAGTCCGCGGGCGTCGGCGCAAGTAAATTGATGTGTGCGGCTTCAGCATCGTCCAAGCTCCAACTGAAGTCGAAAGAAGCTGCGCTTTGGAAGAGCAGAACTGCGACATGCATGGAACCACAGTCGCCTCCGCAGCTGCAAGAAGCCATGACATGCATGGAACCACGATGCATTCGGAGCGGCGGGACGCCATATCGGTGTTAGTACTATATAGGTCCTAGCAAGTCCCGAGCTCCAACAAGCACTTTTTCACGCGAGGGATACGAGTCACGCGAACATTAGTCCGACAAATCTTGTGAACTGGACAAAATAATGCAGGATGTGAAATCTCTCCGGACTGGAGCCGGACCTGGAGGTTCAACTTGAGGTCTTCGAGATACGACTGCCCGCACTCCGGGACAAGTCAGCCACATAAACGGAGCTATCTTCAGTCATTCATATCTGTTGATGCCGGTGTATGCAGCATGAGCGCCGTCCGAATTTCGTTTTCCATCTGAAGGAAGTTCAATGAACTTGCACTTTTGATGCGCAGACTTACCATATGCACTGGCAATGGGACCGGTGTTAATAAAAACCGACACCAGCATTCTGGTCCGAGACCAGGTTATCTGCTTCCGACCAGGTTCTGTATTCATCGACGTGCTTTCATTGAAAGAGGCGGGGAAGCACTCTCAAAAGATGTAAGACGTGGGAACCGACATGTGACGTTTTATGTGTTGCGACTCGTGGTTGCCCCAACATCGGATGCACACACTTCTCCGAACGTCCCGCTTGAGACTTGTCGCTGGGAAGTGCCAGAAGCACAATGTACATGCCCCCCGAATTTGATTGTATCTCATCAACTTCTCTCCGAGCGTGTGGAAGACCTGGGAGCCATGATTACGCAGAATATCATCAAAAGAAAATTAGCAGGAGCGGGGCGGGGCAAAGATTCACAGATGTATCCCGAATGCTCCCTTTGAATAATTTCTGCTGCGGATGATACGTCTAGATAGCAACAACAAGGAGCCGCTTGTCGTCTGCCATTCACACAAGCGACATTTCTCCTTTTCCGGACGTCCAAGCATGCCTCCCTAGTAGTAAAGCTAGGAGTCATCGAGTCCCTCCATGCACTCATCGGTCAGTACTGTTCGGTATTGTACCTGATAGCGGCATCGTTATCCGCATAAGAATAGTGAATCATTTTCTCGTCGAGCAGAGGCTCGTCCATGCATGGAAAAATTCGAAGTCACTGGGGAAAGATAGTATTGGGGGACTAGTGGGATATCGAACTAAAACACGACATCTGTAGATGCTCCCGTTCTCGAGAATTTGTCTCCCATCAGAGACATTCGCAGCTGACCCCATCCCTGTATTCGCGCTTGCGATCCATGTCTTCCTCATTTCCGAAATACTCCTTAAATTTGTCTCGATTTCTTGTCTTGGTCTCAAGTGTTCTACATAAAAACTGGTCCCACTATCTTTTCCGATTTCTTCTTATTAGTATCATAAGTAATATATAACCTTTGTTTTAACTTTGAGAAATCTTGTGGACGTGCAACAATTTCTTTCTTTTGGGATGATGTCTCAAACGAAGACGTCTATCTGAAAATGATTTCTGATTTTCAGGGAGCTCGCCGGAGCGGGTTCGGAACGTGCCGGAGTCAGATAATATTCGTATTTTCGCATGACATAGTTCCGTGCTACCACTATGTGCTACTTGGTCTTAAGGTTCAGACGGCGTGTCCCAGTTCTTTTTTTTTTTTTTTGCTTTTGGCATTCTGACCAGGTTATTTATTAGAGGGCTTGGGTCGATAATTGTCGTCACAGGATATGCGATTATGTCGAAAGAATTACAACGTGATGGCATGCATACGAAAGTCGAACGAAAGGCGAACAAATAGGCACTCCCAGCTCCAGGCCGGCGAGATCCCCTCACCCTGCGTTATTTTATCCAGTTCACAAGCTTTGTCGGACTGATGTTTGCGTGACTCATATCTCTTTGCGTGAAGAAGTGCTTGTTGGAACCCGGGGCTTGCTATGGCCTATACTAGTACTAATGCTGGCGTGGCTTCCCACCGCATGCTATTGTGGTTCCATGTATGTTGCAAGCTTCTTTTGACTTCGGTTGGAGCTTGGACGACGCTTAAGCCGCATACACCAGTCTACGTACGCCGACATCGGCGGACTCGAAATAATCATCTTTATGGTTGACCTGTCCTCGAGTGCATAAATACAGGGCAGTTGCGACTCGAAGACTTCAAATTGAATCTGAGCTGAAAATCATGGTGAGCATAGTCTGCAGAGCTCGTTCGCGCTCTCCCATGTCGTCGTATGACCATTGCCACTGTTTCAATCCCCCCAGTGCAAACGCATTGACCCTGTCACACGGTCCCTCGTCAGCAGGCCTCAGGGCGGCGACGTACTCGTTAGCCGAAGCCGTCAGGTCATCGATGTCGATCCTGGCGTGGAGGCCCTGTACCCTGTCGTGTCGAACTATCTGGTCCAAATCCAGAACGACGAAGTCGGTTCCTGGGACAACAATACCAACTGCACCCAGACGTACAAACAGGAATACACGACCGCACTCAAGGTGACCAATGGCACCGGAGTTAGCTCCGCGCTCGACCTGCCGGCTACGTTTGAGGGCTTGACGATCTCAACAAAGCACAGTCAAAAGACGTTCCGTTCGACGGAGACGACGACCTCAAAGACGGAGACTACGGAGATCGAAGTGCCTCGCCGTTCGGAGCGGTTCTTTTACCAGAGGCAGTATGTCTTGCGCTCTGACGTGTATTTCATCCTCGACAGGTATGACAGATTGTGGATTATTGGACACCCGGGAGGATTCCATATTTTGCGTGCGCGATGCGACGTTGTCATCAACAGTGACGACAACATTACGACCAGGACGGAGTTGAAGAGAGAGACGAAGATCCGAGTAAACGCTGCGTGTGTGCCGGACTTTGGGGAGGATCTGGAAATCCGGAGTGTCAACAACTGCTCGGAGCACGTGAGGGACGCACTGAGAGCCATGGGAGTACCAGTTGATTATTGAGGGTTACGAAATAGCGGATCTGAAAGATATCTGTGCATGTACGACAGAACCCTATGTATCTCTAATGCACTTTGTACGTTGAACAAAGAACATCGCGAGTTCTCGAGCATTATTCCCGCGGCGAGCTGCGTTTCGAACTTCGCTGTTCCAGCAAGGCGCTGAGGCATAGATCTAGGACGGTGTGCCTGTGCCCTTCCCAGACTTCGGGCAAGAGCGAGAAGTGGATGGATACAATCTACAGTCAAGGGCGGGTCCTTGAGACTCCACATTTTGATCGCATACACTGACCGTCCCTCGTGCGATTTCGTCAAGAGATTTTGAAAATAAATATTATTTATTCACTCAGCGACATTTGTGCACAATTTCAAGATAATCAGTTGAGAAGTGAGAGAGATAAAAAAAAATAAGGCAGGAATTTGGTGCTCACGTTTTATGCAGTCATTTTCCTTCAATCGTTTTGTGCATTGGTTTAAAGTGCCGAAAATAATGCTCCTGTGACCTTTTGAAATTTTCGATTTAACTAAATGAGAGCACTGGCAGGCGAGCAAGTTTGGCATCTTTGGTCAAAAAAGTGGATTTCACCTGTAACTTACAAAGTATAAAAGCAAATTTTCTGAAACTCCAGGAACACTCAGTTCAATCATGTATCAACCCATTGAAACATTAAGATGGCTCCGAGTGAAAGATGTCTCAAAGACATGACTGTAAGTGGTAGAATCGAATGTCCAAGAAAAGTGTTTGAACGACCAGTGTGCGCCGTGGGATATATGGATCTTGACGCGGATGGCAGCCGCAAGTAGGCTACCCACGATACGTACTGTACCAGTCCAGCGACCTGCACGAGGATAACGAGTTCTGACTCCGAATGAGAGGGGGGTCACAGTGACGGCGACTTTGTGGCTGGATAGAAGACGTAGAAGTCGCACGCATATAGACTTTAGACAGCCTTCTCACGGCAGGACGCAGAGCGGAAGAGAACTGCCGAACGTGAGCGACGTGTATGCAAGCTGTCAACGAAAGATAAGAGATGCAACGACCTCGTTGTCGTCGTTCACGACGTTGTCGACGCAAGCACTGAGTGAGCGGAATGGCAGGCCGTCGGCACGTCGTCTCCGGTGCGCGCAAAGGTAAATGCCGCGAAGACGGCTCACTCGGCATCATCGGCCTCAGCCTCGGCCAGTCTAAGTCTAAGACCGACCGCCAGTCATCCAGCGAGCTCACCGTGCAGTCGCCGCCCCCGTCGTCGTCGAGCACACTCTCCCTCTCATCTGCGTCCACCGCGCCCCACCGCCCACTGCAGTTCCTCTCGCCCTCGTCGGCTGCGGCGCCGGCCCTCAAAGACAGAGATAAGGACAAAGATACCCGCGACGCCGCGTTCGATCTCAAGAAGCTCTTAGGCGACAAGCACGACAGGGACAAAGAACGCGGCCAGGGAGACAAGAACTCGCCTATCCCTTCATCGCCCCTGCCCTCCCCGAGATCGTTGCCGTTGTCTCTGCCGTTGTCGTCGACGTCACCCGCGAACAGCAACACCATGGCATCGCCGCCGTCTTCTTCCAAAATCCATGCGTCGCCGTCAAAGGTGAGCATCGCGCGCTGATAGATGCGGCATCGCACGCACAGGAACTTAAGTACTGATCACCCACTCTCCTTCCCATCTTTCTCGCACACATGGTTCACCGCGCGGCTCACCTCCAGGGTGCCTCGTCCTCCGCGCTCACCTCCTCGGGGCGCACATACGACGCCAAGCTCGTGCAGCGCGAGATGCTGCGGCTCGGCACGCTCGCGCACCAGCTCCCCAGCGCTGCACTCGCGACGCTCTCCAACTCCACCGCCGCGCTCGCCTCCGCCTCCACCCTTGTGCTGCCCTCTACCGGCGGCGCGCCCGCGCCCGCGCCCACTCCTGCGCTCGCGCTCGGCCACGGCGGCAGCGCCGCGCTCGGTATGGGCCTCGGCGGGACCGACAGTGCGTGGGCGCAGCTCCATGTGTACGTTCTCCCACTATTCAACCACGAGCAGCTGCAGGCTCCCATGTAAGTCGCGTGCGCAAACTTTGCTCCCTCTCCCTCAGCTCAATTGATTTCTTTTAAAATTGTAAACGTTGTCAGCGAGGACCTTAATGCCCTAGTGCGCCGGCACATCGAGGCCGTGATGTCTCGCGGCCCCCAGCGCGCTCTGGCAACGCTCGCGATCGATACCGCGGAGCTCATCAACTCCGGCATGATCACTCTCAACACCAAGCTCGCCGGGATCGAGGACGACAAGCTTGTCGGTAGGGTCGTCGAGATCTGGGGCTTTTTCTGGGACCAGGTTCTCCCATATGTCGAGGGGGTGCGTCGTCTCTTCGTTCCTATCCTCTTGAGACTTCATAAGAGATCAACATAGGTGTTCCTACCTTTGCAAACCGACGCGCTGCTGCTGACCCTCCATAACAAGCCAAAATCACATCGTCCATCCTCGCCGACGCTGCAGGACGCCAGCGTGCCGCGCGCGCCCTCGTCTTCCCTCTCGCCCATCGATGTTCGCACCCTCGCCCTGCGCGCCTTCCGCGACAAGATCATCGTACCCGTCGCGCAGCGCCTGGAGGCGCGCCTGCTTGCGTTGTTTGGAAGGGACGGCGCCGCGGCGGGCGGGAAAGGCTCGGGCGGCTCGGGCTTGGTTGTGGAAGCCGCAGGGTACCAGCAGCCGAGACTACAACAGATGTGAGCACCGCCCGCCTTACTTATTTATCACGATATTAACAAAATAGAAACACAGGCTGCTCGTCCTCCACTCCCAGGCGCAGCGCGCGCGCCCCACGCTCTCCCTCACCGCGCCCGCCTTCACGCTCACGCCGCATGAGCTCGCGATCCGCCGGCTCCTCGACGCGCTCTCGCAGCACCGCAGCGCGCTCGGCGCGCACACGGTCGGCGGCAGCGTAGGCGGCGCGGCGCCCTCGCCGTACGCATCCCCGGCGCCCGGCGCGATCCGTCGCGCACCGTCCTTCCTCTCGGGCGGGGCGCCGCGCGACCGCCGCGGGCGCGTCGCGGGGAAGGCGAAGGCGAAGCGCCGCGGGCGATTCATCGACGACGCGCTCGCGGACCCCGCGCAGTTCGCCGAGCTCGACGACACGGCGCCCGCCGGTGTCGGTGCGGACGACCGGTACGCGTACGAAAGCGGGCCCGGGACGGACGCGGGCGTGGGTGCAGGCGCGGACGCGGGCGAAGGCGAGGGTGGAGGGGAGGGCCCGCCGAGCGCGTACGACGGGAGCGAAAGCTACGGGGGCACGACGCCGCGCGAGCGGGGGCGCTTCAGCGCAGCGCGTGAGCGCGACCGGACGTTCCTCGAGTCGCTGCGGAGCCCGCTGCCCGCGGAGGGCGTGCAGGACGACGTGTTCTATGGAGGCGGGTGGGGCCTCGGATCGGGCGGGCGGGGCGAGAAGGACAGAGGGGCGGCGGCGCGCGAGGGGGAGGGCGAGCTTGGGGACGACGAGGGTGTGGAGATGGGCGTGGATATGGGCTGGGACCAGGCGCAGGTAACGAGGCTCGGTTTGCTCTGACGCACGCGTTGTTTTGACGGAATCCCTCCCACCCCGATCCTTTTCTTCTTATGCCCTATTTCGGTTTTATGGGCTGTTATAGGCTGTCGTGGAGCGCATGGTCGGCATGAGCAGCAGCGCGGGCTCCGACCGTGACGACGACGACGACTACGCCCTGCGGACACCCGCACCGGGAGGGGTGTCGAGGCGGCGGCGAATGACCTGACCTGACCTGGTCTGGCCCGAACGAGCTCTTTCTAACCGACCGCGAGCCTCCTGTCACCTAGCGATCGCGCGGACCCCTCCTGCCAGCTCGGTCCTCTCCGATGTGCGCAACATCGACCGTATCTTTGCCCGATCTATCGACCTACGAGTGTACTCTACATTCACGCCGCCCCCCGGACTTCTTGTTTGCTTTTCTCGTTGGCCGCCCCTCACTCGCGGATCTTTTACCGGATGTCATATATCTCCTATCCAATCCGCCATACATACACATCACGTCTCCCCTTTACCCAGGTTTCATCGCTGTGCTTTGTCCTTTTCATTTTGCCTCGCCTCACATCTACATATGTAACCGCAGCTAATAGCACCACTCACGCATGTCCGATGGCCCCGCATAACTTATATACGCTCTCCAGTGAAGAACAAAACTACGGTGTAAACAGTCAATTACGGCACCTCGGCGACCCCGCAACATCTTGTTTTCGGAGCTCACGTTTGGATAGCACGTGCCTTTCCTTTTTGTGGCTTGATTTTCGCTCATTGAAAGAAACAAATGGGCCTCCGGAAACTTAAAACATGCAGTTATTGCTTCTCATGGAAGGCGAAATACCCCTCCCCGTGTAACATCGCGGATATTGAGCTGAAAAGAGGTAGCGGCGGTTGTCTCTCAGAGGTGTAGGATTTTTTTCTTTTGTTTGTTGAAACAAATGTTGCTTACTTGATATGGAAAGAAATTATACATGTATTTACATATGTTTCTTTCTTACCGCTTTTTCACTGCTTACATTGTAGCTTTTAAGCTTTCGATGACGCAATGCCATACCCCTGAGTATTGGTGCAAAAAAAGACGCGCAGCGGGCCCCAGCTCCAACAAGCTTATATCGAGGCGGTACATATATAACGCAGAGGCTCCCTACATGTACAATGTAATAACACCTGCTCCCTCTCTAGAAAACGAACAGCACTCGGTTTCGAGAAGCATACAAACTATATTCGAATATCCGAAGTTCACCGCAGGACTCGAAAACCCGAAACCGATTCCGAACAGAATGTCCCCCGAAAAAAAGCCGTCGCGCATCGAGACCGTGATGCGCAACCCAGACGTGTCGCGCGCGGCGAAGGATCGGGCAATGCAGCAACTCGACGGCGTGGGTGGCGCGTCGGCGTGCGAAGAGGTACCGGAGGAGGAGACGCATGAGGAGGCGGAGGGCTCGGCGGCGAGCGAAGACAACCTAGACCCAGAGACAGTGCGCAGTGAGTCCCGAGACCGTTTCTTCTTATTCGTTATCGAGGAGACAGCGCCGACCGATGTTTCGTAATATCAGACACCAAGATGAACGAGGGCGCGCGCCGCGTGCCGACACACGCGAGTCCCGACGCCGATGTCGGAGGACCCGCGCGGCACGTCGGCTTCGCGGACGAGGCGCGACCCACGCGCGTACTCGCGGGGCACAAGGCTGCGCTGCATAGTGAGTAATCGTCTTGTAAATTACTGTGCTTCCGCTGGATGGTTTACTGACCGGAGCGCACGTACTAGACCCGCGGTCGTCGGATGAGGCGAGGGAGCACTCGCGCGGGCTCCTCGCGTTCCACGGCGAGCGAAGCGAGTAGAAATATGTTCGGGAATTTGGAACGGGCTGGTTGGTTTTGTTGTTATACCCTGTATTTTATCTGGATATGTTTTTAAGAATCCGCTTTCGCATGCTTATGTCACTCGAGCGGATCAACGTGATGACGCACCTCCGGTGCTTCGAGATTATCTCATCAATTTCGTTAGACGTAAGGACGCCCCACAGGTCGCAGCCGCCGGCAGAAACCCGCGAGCGCGAGGTGCACTTATATAAGGCGACGTCAACAACGAAAATTGTAACGCCACCATGCCCCCTACACCCATGCACATGCCCATGCCGCCCTCCCGTCCAGGCTCGGGCGCGAGCCTCAAGGTCGCCGACGTCGTTGCCGCCGTGCAGGACCCGCACACCCCGCGCGAGGAGAAGGCGCAGACGCTACGCAAGCTCGACGGGCTCGAGGGGCGCAACGCCCGGCCGCACCGCGCACACTCGGGCTCGCGGCGAACAGACGACCGGGACGAGCGCGCAAAGTCGGAGGGCGAGGGCGCGGGCGCGAAGCTGCGCAGTGAGCCTGTCTCGGACCTGTGCGAGGCGCGACGGCGTCGGCTGACTTGTGTCGTGGCTTGCCAGAAAAACATCCGCTCGCGCGGACGGCGACGTACCACCCGCGCCGCGAGCACACCGACGAGCCGGAGGGCGCGCGGCTGAAGAGGCACACGAGCGAGACGCGGCGGCGGGCCTCGGACGAGGGCGCGCGCCTTAGTAGCGCTCTCGAGGACCCCTCTGATGCTCAGGCGCGGGCTACCGCTCACGCCAAGCACGTCAACTTCATGGACGAGCAGAAGCGGGACGCGCGCGCCGCCGCAGACAGGAAAGAAATATCTTCGCAGGGTAAGCCACACAGCGCGTACGGCTCGACGGGCCTTGACGATGATGGTTATGAAGATCCTAAGCCCTGAGGAGCGAACCTTAAACCTTCAAGAAGCTGGCCTCTCAATATAAATGGCAATGTCCCCCGCCCCCTAGTTATAGTATACCACTTCAAATTTGTAGCGTGTATTTGTACGAAGCGAGATTTAAAGAGGCGAGTGAACTCTCCCGCATCGAATCCTACGTGTAAGTAGGAAGCTAGCAGAACCCGGAACGCTGACGGAGAGATCTCTGAAGAAACTGGGAATGCAGGCAACCGTTCGTGTTGCATACACGTCGCTCACGTTCGACTCTTCTCTTTCGCTTTTTGTCCTGCCGTGAGAGGACTGTCTAAAATCTATATGCGTGCGACTTCTACGCCTTCTACCCAGCCACAAAGTGCCGTCACTGTGACCACCGTCTCCCTCGGCGTCAGAACTCGTTATCCTCGTGTAGGTCCTTGGACTGATCCAGTACATACCGTGGATAGCCTATTGCTCTCGCGTCCGCCATCCACGTCAAGGACTATGATATGTCTCGGGAAGCTCTTATGATCCCACGGCGCGCACTGGTCGTTCAAGCGCTCATCTTGGACATTCGATTCTACCACTTAGTTTGCGTCCATCCGTTTCTCGCTCTTGCACGAAGTCCAGGTGGGACGCAGGCCCGCGGTCCTAGAGCTACGCTTCAGCGCGTCGCTGGTACGGCGAAATTCGAGACACAGCTCAGGACGGGATCAATGCTCTACTGCTTGCAAGTATGTTAGCAATTTCGCGATGTTCTTTGTTCAACGTACAAAGTGCACTCAAGATACACAGGGTTCTGTCGTACATGCACAGATATTTTTCAAATCCGCTATTCCGCAACCCTCAATTATTCACCGTTAACCCCCATAGCCCTCAGCACGTCCTTCACCTTTTCCGAGCAATCCTCGAAATTCCGCATTCCCATACCCTCCCCATAGTCCGGCACACTCGCAGCGTTCACTTTGATCTTCGTCTCTCTCTTTAACTCCATCCTTGTCGTAATGTTGTCGTCACTGTCGATGACGACGTCGCATCGCGCATGCAAAATATGGCGTCCTCCCACCGATCGAACGATCCAATATTCGCCATTCCCCGTGCGGAGGATGAAATATATGTCAGAGCGCAAGACGTACTGAGTCTGGTAAAGGAACAGCTTCGAACGACGAGGCACTTCGATCTCCGTAGTCTCCGTCGTTGAGGTCGTCGTCTCCGTCGAACGGAACGTCTTTCGACTGTACTTTGTCGAGATCGTCACGCCTTTAAACGAAGCCGGCAGGTCAATCGTGTTGCTAATTTCGGCGCCCTTCGTCACCTTGAATGCTGTCGTGTAGTCCTGTCTGTAAACCTGGGTGCTGTTGGTATCGTTGTCCCAGGAACCGGTTTCGTCGTTCTGAATTTGGACCAGGTAATTCGACACGACAGCGTACAGCATCTCGTCAATACTGCTATAGGCGAGCTGTAAGCTTCGGCTAACGAGTACGTCGCCGCCCTGAGGCCTGCTGACGAGGGACCGTGTGACAGGGTCAATGCGTTTGCACTGGGGGGATTGAAACAGTGGCAATGGTCATACGACGACATGGGAGAGCGCGAACGAGCTCTGCAGACTATGCTCACCATGATTTTCGGTTCAGATTCAACTCGAAGTCTTCGAGTCGCAACTGCCCTGTATTTATGCACTCGAGGACGGGTAAACTATAAAGATGATTATTTCGAGTCCGCCGATGTCGGCGTACGTAGACTGGTGTATGCGGCTTAAGCGTCGTCCAAGCTCCAACCGAAGTCAAAAGAAGCTTGCAACATGCATGGAACCGCAATCGCATGCGGGACGGCGGGAAACCACGCCAGAATTAGTACTAGTGTTCCTAGCAACCCCCTGGCTTCAACAAGCACTTCTTCACGCAAGAGATACGAACACCAGACCGACAATGAACTGGAAAAAGTAACTCAGGGAACGAAATCTCTCTGGGTGGCTTATTTGTTCGCTTGATTAGAGCTGGGGCTGGGTTTGAGGTGTTTTCTCTGAAAATCATGAAATCGAACAGACTCCTGTCTGTTTGTCTTTCGTTCGACTTTCGTGTGCATGCCATCACGTTATATTTTTTTCGGTATAATCACATATTTTGTAGCTGCAATTATGGGCCCTCAAGAAAATGGCCTGGTTAGAGTACAAAAAGCAGAACAAAACTGGGGCACGCCGTTTACATAAACCTTAAGACCAAGTAACACATACGGTAGTGAGCAGTATGGAACCAAGTGTATGTCACGCGAAGATATAAATATTGTCTAGTACGTTTCGAAATAAATTATTTATAGTTGGCTGTCTTCGTCTGAGGCATCCAAAAATGTACCTCAGGGAGAAAGAGCTTGCTGCACATCCACAAGATTCTTCTAAATAAAGATAAATATTGTGTATTGCTTGTAATACAAATCGATTGATAAATCAGATGGGCGACGATAGTGGCCGATTTTTAATAAGAGCACCTTGAAGAGATCAAGACAAAAATAAACAGGAGCTTTGGACATGAGGAAGACATGAATCGCAAACGCGGGAGCAGGAGGGGGTCAGCTGTGAATGACTCTGATGGGAGACAAATACCCGAGAACGGGAGCATCTACAGACGTCTTGTATTTTAGTTCGATCTTCCACCCCCAAATACTATCTTCCCCCATCGACTTCGAATTCCATGCATGGACGAGCCTCCGCTCGACGAGGAGATAACTCACTATTTTTATGCAGATAATGACGCCGCTGTCAGGTACAAAGGTCATACAATGCAGAAACAGACGGAACAGTACTGACCGATGAGTGCATGGAGGGACTCGATGGCTCCCGGCTTCATTACCGGGAAGGCGTGCAAGGACGTCCGGAAAAGAAGAAATATCGTTTGCATGGTGACGAACGGCAAACGGCTCCTTGTTGTTGCTATCTAGGCGTACCATCTGCAGCAGAAATTAATCTGAGGAAAAAATTCGGGGCACATCTGTGCCTCATTCCTCTTTTTGCCAGTTCGTTTTGTTTTGTTTTTGATGATCTTAAGAATAGTCATGGCACTCGGGACTTCCGGCACGCTTAGCGCGAAGTCGATGCTCCCGCGTAACACGGACGTACATCCATACAATACAGCACCTTCAATTCCAACTCCAGTCTTCCCGCCGCTCCAGATGCGATTGTGGCTCCATGCATGTCTCAGGTCTGCGCTTCCAAAGTGCAGCTTTTTTTGGACTTCGGTCGGATGGCAAACGGAGCTTGGACGGCGCTTCAGCTGTACACACTAGTTTACTTGCACCGACATCGGCGGACTCGAAATAATCACCTCTGCGGTTGACCTGCCTGCAAATGCATAAATACCAAGCAGTCGTATCTCGAAGAATTTAAGTTGAACCTGAACCAAGAATCATGGTGAGCATAGCCTGCAGAGTTCGCCAGCCGCGTCGTTTGACCATTGTCATTGTTGTATTCCCCAGTCCAAAGGCGTCGACCCCATCACACGCTTCCTCGTCAGCCGACCCCAGAAAGGCAACTGGCAAACTAGCCCGAGTACTCGTTAGTCGGAGCCGCGAAACCGTCTATGCCAGTCCTGGTGATCAGAGCCTATACGCCGTCGTCACGAACTATCTGGTCCAAATCCAGAACAACAGACTCGTCTCCTGGGATAACAACACCGATGGCACCCAGAAGTATAAACAAGAGTACACGACCGAGCTCAAGGTGACCAGCGGTTCTGAAGTCAGCAAATCGATCGGCCTGTCGGCTGCATTCAAGGGCTTGACGATCTCGACGGAGTACAGCCAGAAGACGTTCAGTACGACGGAGACGACGACCTCGAAAACGGAGACTACGGAAGTCGAAGTGCCTCCCCGCTCGGAGCTGTTCTTCTACCAGAGGCAGTACGTCTTGCGCTCTGACGTGTATTTCATCCTCGACGCATGGAACGAGTTGTCGATTGTTGGATCGGTGGGAGGGCATAAAGTTTTGCATGCGCAATGCGATGTCGTCATCGACAGCGACGATTACATTACGACCGAAACGGAGCTGAAGGGAGAGACGGAGATCAAAGTGGATGCTGCGAGCGTCACAAACTTTGCGGAGGGGCTCAAAATCCGCAAGTTTGGGAATTACACGGAGAGGGCGAAGAACACGCTGAGGGCTATGGGGTTGAATGGTCAATGATTGCAACATGGACTTCAGAGATATCAATGCACGTACGACAGAATTCCATGTATCTCGAGTGCATTCTATATGTTTCTGTATGTTAAATGAATAACATCGTGAAATTATTGCGGGCAATACACACTGTAAGTGTAACACAGCGAAAACATCGCGTCGTACAAACGTCACGTGTCGGTCGCACCTCACGCTAGCCCCGCCTTCGTTCGCACATCATCGTCAAATTTTACTGGCACTTGTTGATACTACACTTCTAATGGAGAAAGTACGTGCTGCTAAATTACTCCTGTATCATACACAGAGCACAGATCTGAAAAGAAGGCTGAAGAAACTGGGGAAGCAGGTAACGACTTGTACTTAGCTGATCCGGAAAATCTGCTGCGATCGGCTATAGCGGTCTCGTCGGACAACCTTACTAGATTCCGGCTACGTCCAAGTTCTTTTACTGCTCTTCGATGTCGGCGGAAGACTCCGAATAAGCCAAGCCAGACAACCTTTACCTTTAGAATTACTTCTGATTGTCGGCTGATTTTCAGTCTTCAGACTGCTCTGAAATTCTATAACCTGGACTCGGGATCCCGTGACCAGGTAGAAATACTGCCAAGTCTATCTCGAATAGACATTCATGTACCTTGTTTGTAGACCCTTTCGACAGTGTCGGAAAGCTGGTCTAGAAGCAACGTTTAATCGGAAGCTGGACGAAACAGGCGGACTAGATTTCACGGAATCCGACGACAACATTATGACGACTCGGAGGAATGCAGAAGATTTTATATGGGCGGGCAAGTTACTTCTATAGTATGAAAATAAGCTCCGTAAGACGAACATTCTAGATCTCGGATATCCATGTCGGCAGGCTTTCAGTAGCCATCTTCCAAAAGATGTCAAACTCATAAGTCACAGCTTGATGATCCACCGTCAGTGTCGATCGAGTAGAACCCAGATGTGATCGCCTTCTGAGCAGAGATCCAGTGTTCCATATTTCCTCGGCCATATGCCCTATTGGCACGTTGGGCGAACAAAAGGGCGCGAACACCGTCGGGGTAAGCTAGTACTAGGCTGTCCGAGTCCGCACAGGCCGAGCGTGGCGTGCGGCGCTCATATAAAAGTGCGTGGCGCACGCCCCGCGTTTTCTCCACCACCAGAGAAGAAATGTTCTTTTGCATCGGATCCAACAAGTTGACGCAGAAGTCTTACATGAGGCAGCTACGGGAATGTGAGTATCTGCTTCACTCCTTGAGGTAGTTGTTTTCGACACTGAAAAGTACGGCGTGGCGGATAGGTCTCGAAAGCACAATAGGTCCTGACTGCGAGGCTTACGCTCTGTGCAGTGCGGTGGATTGGAAGCCATATATCCTCGGTCAGTTCGTACATTCGCCACATAATGAATTTTGGCCTGACAGATGCCTTGACCACTGTAACAGTGCAGATACCGATTGATGGAGAAAAAGGATATCCATTCGCAGAGTTCACATACCATAAAGGCAGGAGCCATGAAGAGATTGCGAAGCGGATTGTGAAGTATTGCTCCAAGTACCCGGAAAGCTTCATCCAGTTAAGATGACGACGGTTCATCGGCTGGAGACGATTCGCAAAGTGGCGGGAACAAAAAGGCAGAAGAGTACATCCGAAGTGCACTTCTAAGAGGATATACAGGGAAAGGACAGAGACTAAAATTGTATTGTTATCTTATTTTTATTTCGATTTATATGCATGTAGCCAAGGTGCAAGTGGTTGTTTGTTCCCAAAGCTTCTGCCAAACAAATGGCGGGAACGGCCGCGTCGCCACAGTAAGTTAACGTCCACTTTGAGGAACTCGCACATTTCGTAAATAATGGCTACGAAGAAAGCGGCGGACCACACGCTGTACCACCTGAGTCCGAAGGGCTTCTGGAAGAAATTCCGCGACGCCGTCGTCGTCAGTCCGTCGATTTCGAGCGGCCTCCCGCTCGCCGCCGTCAACAGGTACCCGCAGCCTGCGTCCAGGCCGGAGAAGTACGCGACGCCCGCGACGAAGGGTACGCCGCGATATGCTTCATGTGGGCAATAGAGCGAGCTAGACTGACATGACTCGCTCGCCAGCGTCCGACCCCGCGGAGAACCCGTACTGGAAACGCGACGTGCGCCGCGCGTACCCGCAGCTCTCTGTCGTCACGCAGGACGAGCTCGCGACCTTTCTCCTCCAGGCGCCAGAGCAGCCCTCGTACGTTCTCTCCCATCTAGACTGCAGGATCTCATCTCGTGTACCCATTCACCTCACGCTCGTCTATTGCTAGCGTCAGCGCTCCTGAGGGTCAACAACCCGCGGCCGCCGCCGAAGGCGGTTCTGTGCCTACCACCCGCGCGCCTGCTGTCGACCTCACCGCCGCAATCGCGACTATCACCAACGCGGGCAAGGCGTACTCTGCATCGCGCCTCCCGCCGACACCACCGACTTCGTTCAAGCGCTGGAAACCCGAGGATGCGCCAGACGCCCCGCACGACCCGCATGCGTATTTCCCCATGATCATGGTGAAGTAAAAGGGAGACGGTGTAGGATCTGCGTTGTAGAGATATAGATCGGTTGGTTCGGGTTCGGAACTTCAGAGAGGAAGGTCTGTTTGCTAGACGTAGAGGAGCTGGCAAGGCGCGATTGATACTCAATTCAAATTTCATCATCCTCTTTTTTTTCCTTCTCTTTTTCTCTTATCTCTCCCCACCAAGTCTCTTTCAGCTGCATTTTTATCCCTCTTCTCAAAATACGAGCAAGAGAGTTAGGAACTTGACTGCAAGCCCTTCTACTAGCTATCGGAGTTTGGCGGACCTCAAGTGGAACTCGGTTTCTCATGTCACGATTCTTCATCCCACTGAGTCAGCTATCTTCACGTCTTCTCGCTGCCGTCTTGAAACTACAACCTTGCCGTGTCGAGGACAAGCCACAGTCGTCAAGTGCGTCGGTAGAACGGCGACCTATACCTGTAGTTGTCAGCACGCGATCGACACAAGGTTGCGCCATCCCGACACCATCGTCGCCAATTCGGCTAAAACACCGAAAAATGGCGAACTTGCGCCATCGCTGCCACGCTGGCCAATACTGGCCAGCAAAGCAATTCAAGAGAACGCCATTTGACTCTATTTCCGGGCTTCTATCTATCCTGGTGCTGGGCGTGCTCGTAAGTCAGCCATGGCGACATCTGCGGTCCTAAGACACCCACGCTCTGCTACATATCATCTGGATCTGGGCTAGAGAAAGGAAAACAATATACCAGTATCTCCCTCTCATCTGTCTCAGTTCTTCAACTGTTCTCCGTGAAGAAAAAATGTCGACTATGTCTCCGCCGCCTTTCTTTTACGGAAGTGCCGACCCGCATGCAGAGTTAGAAGAGAAACTTGACGACCAGCCGCCCAAGTTCTCGGCACCCGCTCACCCATCCGTGCACCTCCTTGAGAAACTCCGCGCAGATGAGAGCAGCGCACATCCGGACCGACCGCCACCCTATGTTCACCGCGACCCACACGAGCAGCCGACGTTCACGCCCGAGTCCCTCGCGCACCCCGTGCACCCCGTCCTATATCTGCCCCCGCTCATCTCGGCCCTCCCCTCCTCGTCCACCGCAGTAGATCCCGCTCATCCCGCCGCGCTACAACAAGACCAATACCCGGGGCGCGCTTCCCCGCCCGCCGTCTTGACTACGGCGACGCGCCTTCCCGAGATCGACCCCGTCTCGCTCTCTCTGCACCGCGCACTGCACTACTTCCAGCCATTGTCTGAGAAGTACGCGGCCACGCCGTATGGCGAGGCATTCAACTGGGGCGAGCTCCGCCTGCCGGAGGACGAGGAGCGGGAGTGGTATTGCGTTGCGTTCCGTTCTCGAAGGAAGGAAGGGAGCGACGGAGATGGTCAGCTTATACTTAGTCCTTTGGAAAAGAAATAATGCTTGAAACTGATACTAGGCTTTATTCAGGGCTCTACGAGGCGGACAAAAAGGCACACGAAGAGGCCGTGGAGAACGGCGGGGTGCGTCACGTCCTCTTCCTGTTTATACTGCCGACTCATCCCATCCGACCTTATATCAATTCTAGCTCCTAATGTACTGGTACGGCGTGCCCGACCCGCACACGGGGCTCAACCTCGCGACCTGCATCTGGCAGTCGCGCGCGCATGCGGCCGCCGCTAATGCACGTCCGCATCACATTCGTGCGATGCGCCTCGCGCGTGACGCGTACGCGGTGTACGCGCTCGAGCGGCACGTGCTGCGGAAGGAAAAAGGGAGCACACGCGTGCAGGTCGTGGCGTATGAGGGTGGGGAGGTCGGATGGTAGTGGGACTCGTCACTTTAAAAGGTTCGAGGAAAGGATACCTGCTTTGCTTTTTTGCTTTTAAATTGGGTTTGTTTGATACCTTGCTCCTCGAATTTTGTAAAATCCATTACTTGCACTGTAAATTATTTCATGTACCTACTGATACACACATTCCACATGGTCTGTGGGAATTGCGAGGCGAGCGCACGCCTAATACATATCCATCAAACTTCCCAATCTTCAATTGAATCATCCGAGCCTTGGGACGGGTTCCAGTTGTCTACATCAGCATTCACCGCCAACTCCTGAGCCTGCTCCGAGCTCAAGTCTACTATTTCCTGAAAGATACGTCAGTTACAGGCTGGTCATGATTGCGTGCTGAAGGTAACTTTACCTTGTCCCCGCTAACCTCGCCCGAAGCTTCCTGAGCTGGCGGGGATACGTCACGCAGCGGAGATAGATAGATCCCCGGGGCGGGCGCAAAGGCCGGGCGTGCCCTAATCGACTTGGGCATCATTGTCGTCGTCGTCGTCGTCTGACCTACTGTCTCTGTCGACTCCACCATCAGCGCTGCGACCTGGACCTGAACTTGAGAATCAGGCTCATCGCGTCGACTTTCAACACTCATCCCGGTATCCTTCATTTGAGGAGTGTGCGGGGTCACGTCACTGTTAGCGCCATCGAGATCTTGCGGAACACGGGAGAAGCGCATATAGGGAGATGAGGAAGTGAGAACGAGACTGAAAGGCGCCGGAGTCAGGTCTCGCGCGGGCGCGTTTTCAGTGCCAGCGCGAGTGACACAGTCGTAGGTAGGCGTTGGCGTGATTGGAGTTGAGGCATGTAGCGGAGGTAGGTATTCAGATGGACGAGGTGGTGTTGCAGTTACCGACTTGTCAACTTCAAAAACGTCTTGTAGCTCATTCGGCACGTCGAGATCATCTCCCAAGTTGGTTATAGAACACTCTCCAGCGTCCCCTAACACCCACTTGCTGTTGGCGATCTCGGAATGATGCTTGGCGACGAAACGTGACACGTTTGATCTCATGAGCTCGTGCTCGAATTCAATGTCGTCGAATGGAGGTTCAGCGGGGTCAGAGAGCGTTGGATCTTCATTTGGCGAGTCGAAATACACGACAGGCGGTGCACAGAAGACAGGGCCAGGCATTGAGAAAGGTTGATTTACGTCGAAGTCATCAAGAATGCCGCTGTTGGCAGTATTGTCGAATCCGAGTGAACAAGCAAAAGAGTGCGCGTAGTCTTCGTCATTGGCTTTGTCGTTATCAAGGAGCGTAAGTGAGTCAGATGAAGCGTCGCGAGAAGTAAACGAGCAATCTACGTTGAGAGTCGGCTCATCTGCACGATCAAAGGCAGGGAGACGAGAAGCTGGACCAGGAGTAGCAAAAGGAACGAAGTCGGTCAGGAAGTCATCATGTTGAAGAGCGGAGGATGAACGCGAGCGGCTATGTGAGCCAGAAGTATTTTGGTTGGAAAATGTAACCGGAGAGCTTCGGATTGGCGTCAAAAAGTGTACGGCTTTGCCTGCAAGGGGACCGGGTTGAGTAAATGGTTGAAATTCTTGTACAGTCTCTTGTATGGTTTTATAAGCGGCATTGTCAGAGGGGACGGCATGATCATAATTGTATTCGTCAGCAGTAAAGTCGATTATTTCTGCTTCGTCCTTCATGAAGTTGTCGGCGGGTGGGGCGAAGGCGAAGACATCGGCACTCTTTTCTTCGGTTTGCTTATCAACTTTATCAGCTTGGTGAGAATTAAGATTTTGTTCATGGTTGAAATCAGGCATTGCTCTGTAAGATGTGTCTGGACTCTTGACAGCTGCGAGAGCGCGTAGAGGGTGACTGGGCTCCAGGGTCGAAAATGTCTGAGAAAGCCAACTGGGCAACTCCCGTTGGCGCGGCTATCGCCCCAAAGTTTGAAAAAAATTGTAAATACAAGCACTGAGACTCACCTTGTTCGTAGACTGCTCTGTACCTCTCCAGGAAGGTAAATTATCGTCCAGTTGAAAACTTGGATGTACCGCGATCTAGCGAGCTGCCGACCTTGATAACCGAAAATCCCTCCCCGAGTCGATTGTTTTGAACAACGTTGTGGATTGCATCTATGGGCGTTTGGGGCACCTCAAGACTAACGGCGGACGACGATGAGCCATTAGAAGGGATACGTGCACGATTTGCCCTAGATGATGGGAGGTCGCCAGTGTAAGACATGTTGGCACGCTGAAGCATCCTGCTAAGTAGGCCATTGAGTCCGTTTGGCTTCCTTTGTTTCGCTGGACGACGTCCAAGTGCTAATGTGTTATGATCATCATCGCGTCCGTTCGAAGCACATGTCGACGACACGCTAAAACGCGTCAGAACAAAAACAACACGACTACTTGAGCGCGTCTACTGCTTACAGACTGTTTGAAAACCCATCGACGGAGCTCCCCTCGACGTACTCTGCCTCCAAATGCGATCTAGAGCGCACTGGCATCGTCCTGATCCGTCGTCGCCGTCGTAGCACGCGTAATCGATGATTTGCGTGACACGGTTATTACGTTATATAACATGACTTATACAGGTGTCAGTCACACTGTCAGCCACTCACGCATATAACTCGCTCGAGTTTCCGTCTCCTGCTTTTCTTCTAGCCTCCACCACCCAGACCTTGCATCGCATATAATCACCCTGCAGATTCCGCTCAAAACTTTCCGATCTTTAATATTCACTCTCTTTACTATCGTGAACCCGAGCTCAACATGAACAACTTTCTCCGTCTCGTCGCGTCTCTCCTCATTCTCGTCTACGCCGCCGCCGCCATGCCCCAAGGCGCTCTCTCGTATTTCGACACGACCAAAGGAACAAAGTACGCCTTTAGCGGATACGCTCTCCCTTCTCCATCTAAGGAGGCCGCATATAGGGACATTCGGTTTGGCCACGCCGTCGCCCCGAGGCAGATCCACAACGCAGACTACGGCGCTAGCAATGGCCCAATAGGGAACCCAGTGCCTGTCCCAGCGCAACAGACTACTATCCCTGCCGCGCCACTCGCCGCCCAAGCAACCCCGGCAGCAGCTAGCGGAGACTCGTCAAGCTCTGGAAACGGACAGAAGCGTCGTGAACTCGTATCCAACACCCCGGACTCGGCTGATGTCAACTACTCGGACGCGTAGAAGGACGCGAAACTGGAATGCCGATATGGGGTTTCTCTGGATTCTCACTTTGTACGTTTTCGACCCGACTGCTTGCAACTCTGGACCTGGCGACGAGTTTATCGTTATATCGTGGTGTTTCTGTGTCTGTTTTCTCTGGGACTTTGTTGTCTGTTGTATCCATACCAGTAGTGCCTCCAAACCTTTCATGCATGTGCTGGAATAAAATTTCTCTATGACTTGTGATCTACGCTTGACACGCGACAAAATATTGAAAACCCATGGTCCGAAATTCGAACAAACCCTGACGCAGGTTAAGTAGTAACCGTTTCTTGTGCAGCACGTCGCCTCCTTCTGGGGTCGTTAAGCGAGCGAGCTGCACAACATGCACTTTCTCCCTATACACAATGGTTTGCGCTTTCATTTCAATCGTTGAGCTTCAACATTCAAACACTCCGGATCTGAGTTCACGATGTGCTTGCAAATATGAATCAACAAACTCAAATTCCACTCGCCTTAATACATTTCTTGGGTAAGCTAACTAGAGACATTGTACGGCATATATTCCGACGAAAAGAATGTAAATCAAGAACTTCGTGTACTTTATCTTGAGAGTAATTGCATTCGCCAGACATTGAGAAATGGCTATCCCTCGACTAAAATGCTCTCCGAGACTGCCACTTCTCCTTAGATGTTGCTTGCAGGCTTCCCCCAGAGACCGTCGTTGACTGCATGACTTCTGCCGATCCCGTTTCTTCATGTGACGCCGTATGTCGTACGGGACCCTCCGAGTCAGTCATCGTCTCAGCTCTTTCCGTCCTGGTGAGACAAGGCGACTCGAAAATTGATCCATCCCAGACCGCCGGTAATGTGTAACAAACAGCGAAAATCCACAGGGCCAGTGTGAAGCACGCGCATATTGACCCCCATATGCGCAGGACTCTGCAATCGATCGTACCAGCAAGCTGGATCGTCAGATTTGCGTAGACACCCTACAATAGATGTTAGTAACTGCCTCCAACAAATGAGCAGTAAAACGTTTGAGTCCTTACGTTAGGGAAAATCATCCCCCAGAAAGAAAGTTGGAAGGGCAGGAAGCCTTTTATTAAAGTGTCGCCTAAGGCTAGGAGAGCGAGGAGGAACCAGCATGTCGCTAAACCCCACAGCGCGAAGCTGAACACCCATGCGACGACATACAGTGTCTGCGCCGTTGCTTCATGCACAAATATACTCGAGCTTGGACCACTAGCCAAAGGGAAGAGATCCTCGCAGATTTCCCCAATTACGAGGCATGCGTAGCCACCCTGGCCGAGCGCGCCGATGGGCAAGAACACGGAGAAGATAGAGGTGCCCTCTGGAAGCCCGTGCACGATGAGTCTCTGCAAGTAGATCGTGAACATCGCGAGGGCGAGTGTCATGCCGACGGTGACAAGCGTCATGCATACGGCGAGCGAGAGACAGGCATGCGAAGTGTCGACCGGAACCAAAGCCTGCGCGACGATGGCGCCCGCAGAGGATGAGACAGTGAGTGTGACGATAGGCAAGAGCCATAGCATAGTCATCGCCGAGACTTCATGCTTCTGGCGAGTGAACCTGTAGACATGATAGCATCGAGTGGGAGGGAACGAGTGAGTGTGAATGCGACATACATGATGTGTAGCTGCCCGAGACAAATGACAAGTGACAACGCGACGTCAAACCACCAGAGGCCCCAGAGTCCATACAAGAGCCTCTTGCCGCCAAAGTCAAAGAATTTATAAACAACTCCGACGGCTGCAATGATTATCGTCGCGAAACCCATAGGAAAAGTTCCAAGGTAAAGACTTGCGACAGGGTGGTGGATCATGGTCGCCCAAATATTGCGAAACGCGGTGTATCGCGTCGCTCCGACTATTGTAAGAATGATGAAAAGAGCAAGGTTGAGTAGGAGGAAGAAAAAGGCAATGCTTTGCATTCCACGAGTGGTAGTTCCATAGGGGAAGTTATGGAACAGGATGGATATCGCACCCGTGCCTATCCGAAGAATGTAAGTCAGTCAATTGATATTGAGCTAGTTAGAAGGGTATATTCACCCATGTTCACAGAATGCCAAGCAGGCGTAAAACGCCTTCAAACAGATGTATGTTCAGCGGTCCGATGATATCAATAAATTTTCGACTAAACGTACCTGATACGCTCTTTCAGGGGATTACGATCCTGCCTTTTCAGCATGGTCGCGGTCAAAAGACTGGAACTTTCCCCACGGGGACTTGAGCTCCTGGATTCCAATGGTGCACTACTAGTACTCGGACGAGAATGAAAATTAGTCATAGCGAGGAAATGCATTTCCCTTGAGACCGGGAATTAGTGAGCAAGAAACATATATAGAAACAGGAATTTGAAAGCTTAAGTCCGATAATGACGTAATAATAGATCTACGATCACCACCACTCGATCTGCAGTGATGGTGAAAATCCAGAGTGTATTTGCTCGTATAATCCTGCAAAGTCGCGGCGTATAAATACAATACAGAAAACGGAAGAATCGTGGTCGTGGATGCCATACTGTAGCTTATTTGCATAAGAATTCATGACAGGTATAAGAGGGTCCGAAGGCATAGAAAAAGAATAAAAACTCGCAGAGCAAAAACGACGGTACAAATTCGAAAAAAAAAAAAAAAACTACTTCTCAGTTGTCTTCGGAGCAACATTGTCCTTGATTACAGAAGGAGGCGTGACGACAAGAGCCGGAGGGGGTGTAGTAGAAACTGGAACAATATTCTTTACATCTCCTTGACTTGTAGGTGCCTCGGCAGCAGCCGAAGCGTCCTTCTGGTTGGCAGGTGGGTCAGAGAAGTCCCAAGGCCTGGGAACCATCGCGGCGGGCATAATCCACGTTGCCGCACACACAACGCCCTTGCCCTCATCCTGGGCCCTGATCGAGTTCCATTCGAAGTCGACGAACTGGCTGATGTAGCGCACGAACGGAAGGACCTCGCGCACACCGTCATTCATGAGCGAAAGGGCGGTGAGGAAATTAACGACCTCATGAGAGATGCTATCTGCATTGCTGAGATGCACGAGCGACGGCGGAGGCAAACAGAGTTCGAGCCCCCACCAATAGGTGATGACGGACATGCGGTCCGTCGGCGGGTGCACGCCGGTGTGGTCCGGAAGGGCGGCCTTGCCAGTAGCATAACCAAGCGCCATAAGCTGCGGCGTGAGCTTCACCACGCCTTCGATTACGGTCTCCGCGGTCGGAACTGCACCCGCCAGTATACCCGGGCCATCACCCGGCTGGCCGAGACCAAAGTCCGGAGCGGATATGAGGTCTACGATGTGCAACTCATTGAAGAGAGAAGTGAGGGCTTCTAAGCTCGCGGACGCGACCGATTCAGCACCGAGCTTCGAGAAGTGTTTCTCCCGCACTTCGGCCTCAGTGCTTTCGAGGCAAACAGCGTGGATAGGACCGCATGTCTTTGCGGTCGGTGCAGTATCTGATTTCTTATCTGCTACCGGCCCGTCAGGCATGGGAAGCTCGCGCAGCTTCGCGATAAGCCTGTTCGCAGATTTGGGCTGCATAAGGTCGGATTTGATCTTGGTGAGCTGCGAGCGTGAGACAGGCCGCGCTTTCGCATTCGGCGGGGAACCTGCTGTAGAGCCTACGATAAGACGCTGGACAGCGAGAGCGTCATTCTGTACGCGTCTGTCCACCACCTGACTACGTGGAAAGGGGAGCATTGAGGACAGGGACGCGCGCTTGGCAGCCGCTTCTGCTTTCTGGTGCTTGCTAGCATCCTGGTCGCGAGTAACAACATTCTTCTGACCGTGGAAGAGGCCAGCAGAGCGGAATGAAAAGCGCTTTGGGGCGGACATGGGCCGCTCTGCGTCCTCAGGCTTGTTTGCTGCTGGCTTGGGCTCGGTGGTAGAGGCGGAAGTGGCTGGCGCAGTCTCCACTGCCGCCGCTGCATCTGTTTCTGGTGGCTCCTCTTCAGCACCGATGGGTGCAGACACGCCCGGTGCGTCGACACTGTCCTGCGCCTCGTTCTCCGCCTTATCTGCCACGACGTCAACGGGTTCCGCATTCAACGGTTCGGCCAACTTCGTCACGTTGGTCTTCGGTGTCCAGAAGTTGAGCATGCTGAGCGCCATTGCGGGTGGGGATATGGGAAGTAAGCAGAGCCTCAGATTCAGCGTTTGTTTATAAATGAGCGAAGGTAAAGAAGGTAAGGAGCAGCGGCGAGACGACCAAATGCCGAGGTCTCTGGCAAACGACCAAGGCGTTGCCACCGAAGGATCGCCACGCCACCGTACGCTCATAGGCGCGCTAGGAAAGGCAATACTGATTAGGTAACAAATAAGTATAGCCGCCCACGTGTAACTTGCGGCCGAGTCCCCTCACGCATCCCGTCTTGCAAGGCGCGTTCTCAGCGCGTTCTCCACTACAGACGATGCCGAACCGCTCGCAATACCAGCCATTGGCCCAATCTGTTGAAGACGATGTCGAAAGGGCTGGTGCCAATGGTGCGGAGCCATCGCCGGCGTCATCCTCTCGTCGGTCGAGGGGGTTGCGGCGAGCGTCACGTCCAGGTCCTATTGACCTGAGCAAGCTGGACGCCGCATTCAAGCGGTAAGTATTGTGCCTCTGAGCTTGCTTTCGATGCTCTTGTGCTGAACGAGCTTTTTAACCTCATAAAGATGGACAGAGAACATCGCGCAGAAAGTGAAAGGCAAGAAGAAGGTCGAGTTGGACGACTCCCGGAAGGAGATTATGAGGAGCGTATTTGACCCACCTATCCTGGCGCATATTCCACCTCCCCCTGTTGTGCGTTGCTTTTGCTCCAATGGCATGTCATTCATTTCATGAAAGGATGTGCTCATGGCATGCAGGTCAAAACGCTCGACCACGGACCTCCCATGACGCAGGCAGATTATGATGAGTGTGTCTATTTTGTCAATTTTGCAAAAAACGTTGCTCGGTTGATATTGATTGTATATAATCAAACAAGGCTAGCGTCGTCTGTCCGAAATGCCATTGCAGAGGGTATACACCCAAAGATGATCACGAAAGGTTCTTCCGGATCATATTTCGCCCGTGCGAAGGTGGATGGGAGAGTGCAAACCGTGGCGTATGTCCACTATGCTTTGCCGTTATTCTGTTCTGAATGCGGCTCTTAGTGTCTTCAAACCGAAGGATGAAGAACCTTATGGCCGACTCAATCCAAAAGTATGTTGTCCAAACCAAATTGAGATAATATAAGTAATGGCCTATGTCGACGACCACAGACGACCAAATGGCTACATCGCCAATTTAGATGGCTAATTCCTTTTGGCCGAGCATGCTTGATACCAAATCTGAGGTCCACCATTTCCTTAGAATCAAACAACGCTTTGCTGACTTTTATGACTTATAGTTATATCTCTGAGGCAGCGGCCTCTCTTCTAGACGACCGTTTGAACCTGAATATTGTACCAAAGACGCAGCTGGTGTCCTTTTCCAGTCATGTATGCATACTGTTCGTCTATACGATATCTTTGCAGTTTACTCATATATATTGCTACACTGATAGGCTTTCTTTTATGACTGGCTAGACAGGAACGCAGCGAAGAAAGAGGAAACCTTTACCAGAGAAAATTGGAAGTATGCAGTGTTTCATGCACGGTTACCAAGGTCAATATTCTGTGCTTTTGTCAAAAGCACAGAGAGCTTTATGTTGAAGAATTTTTAAGATGCTTCTGATTTTCTCCGCAAGCACCCGTGGCCTGGGAGGTCTATACGAGATACTTTCGATGACTCCACGCACCGGACAGGCAGGGTTAGCAAACGTCTGCTTTCCGCTCTAAAGGTGATCTGTGGCAGGGCTGGTGACGAAGAGGACATCAACGACCTGGAAGATCCCGATGAAGAACGTGCACTATATGACGCGAGCGAAGATGACGGGTCGAGCCGCCAGTTTTACTGGTCTGCGGTGCTACAAAACAGCTTCCGGGAGGAGCTAGAAAAGTAAGTAGATCCTCCCTCCATCCAATTTTCGCTAATTTGGTATGATTTCAGGCTTGTAATTTTAGGTTTGTTTTATTTTATTTCAGCAACCTTCCTGAGTTTATTGAGCCTTTGCCTAAAGATTATATTATGCACAATACTGACCGCGGAGCGGACAACTACATGATAAAATATTGCGAGAGCGAGCATGAGAAGAAATCGCTGGTCGATGTCGCCCCAACGCGATCGAGTTTACTGCAAATGCCGATGATGAACGAGGTGCGCAAGGAGGGCATGATATCGACGCTGCCGATGTCAGCCGCAGCCTCCACATCGTCCCCATCCAGCCAGCCTCTGCCTCATTCCTCTCCCCAGCCGAGCCGAGCGCCTACCGCATACCCCGCTCAGGCACCATACACACGCTATCCCCATATTCACATCGCCGCAATCGACAACTCGCTTGCTTTTCCGCACGAACACCCGAAGGGCTGGCGCAAGTACACGTACGGGTGGCTCTACCTCCCCGTCAGTGTCATCGGGCTACCGTTCAGCCAGAAAACGCGCGACCACTTCCTGCCGCTGTTAACATCGAAGGCATGGTGGGAGGAGACGACATACGAGTTAAGAAAACTGTTCGCGGTTGATCCGGATTTTAATCGCAAGATGTTCCGGGTTAGTGGACGGCCATTCTGCTCGCTTTATTTACCGAGTTTTCTAATTTATTTCATGTTTCAGAGACAACTTGCTGTCATCAAGGGTCAGGCTTACAACGTCGTCCAGAGCTTGAAACATCACGATGAGGGACCTCTCGAGCTGACAAGACGACAGAAGGTCCTTGTCTGGGATGACGAGGTTGAAGTCGCGGATGACACAATCACCGAGATCTTCAACGGCCCGCTGACGGCCTCGCCAAAGCCCTCCGTCAAGACGTTGCCTATCAACCTGCCGCAGTCACCCCCGCACCGGCGCGCGCTCAGCCAAAGCGCAGCCGACGGCAGCGGCTTCCCGCCACCCATGCGCCGGTCGACGTCGGACTCGCGCCCCGTGCCGTTCGCGAGCAAGCTGCCGCGTGTGCATCCCGGCACGAGCGGCGTCACCGTGCTCGAGCATATGGAGCGCGTCGACGCTGTCGAGGCAGGGCTGCGCCGGCTCGCGCTAGACGAGGACACGATCGAAGAGCAGGAGGGTGAGGTCGACGTCGGCCTGGTGGTGGCCTCGCCGTCCTCGCGTCCCTCGACCATCCAGGAGCATGAGCATGAGGACGAAGACGAAGACGTGCGCTCGGGCTCGGTGACGCCGAGTCCGCACCCCAAGGGCGGAAGCGCGCTTCGTTCTTCGCCACCGCTTTCCGCCCGTGAGCGAAGACGCGCGGCAGCTTGCTGCCGGCGGCGCGGACTTCGCTGTCGAGCTCTATGACGGAGGAGGATTTGGTCGCGATGTCGCGCTCGACCTCTGCGCTAGAACCGGCGGGACGCCCATGCACATGCGTATTAGTAGTACGGATAACCCCGGTGCAGGCACCAACCGAGCAACTTTGGACTGGATACGAGAGGAGGAGGCAGGAGAGAGGAAGCGTATCATGATCAGCGAGGTACGCTCCTTCTTTCTTTCTGAGTCTCAGAGAACATATGATTAAGTTTATATTCGTTAACAGCGCATAGAAACGGTGAACTCCAAGCGCTCCTTTCCTGTTGGTAGCAGAAGTAGCGCTTGCCCTCCCTCTTTGCTTTCCCTTTTCACACACCATTGGACTATAAATACAAGAGATAACCTTGCACAACATTGTATAAGTAGCGTCTACTAATTGCTTACGATCTGATATTAGATATCCCCTAGTCGTTAGTCAGTCGCCCTCGGTCAAAAGCCAATTCGCGAATTCATCCAGGCGCTTTTTCTCTCCAGCGTCACCCTCATCCTGAACTTCGTCGCGCGCACCGCTGCGCCTGAAGCGATATTTGCCATTATAGAGCGATGCCTCGACACGTTGGCCATCGAAAAATCGGACCTTGCATTTTCTAACGCACGTATGAACAATTGAAGTATGAACATAGAAAGGTAGACTCACCAGAACACAAGCTTGTGCGCTAATGGGATCACGAAACTTCACTGTCATAATGCCTTCTGGTTCCTCCTTTACCTCAAGATAAAAAAAAATTGAATGAGGTACAAAGTGAAGCGAGTGATTGACGCACATCGTAAAGTACCACATTTGTCACTTCTCCGAGCGTCGAACACTCTTCTCGTACATCCTCTTTCAAGTCCAGGAGTAGCGACTGCGTCTTCTTCGAGTTGTTTAAGCGTAAACATATGCTTTAGCACCACGACACGGCTGTTCTTGTTTGCAGCCTGACTATCTCCTGTACTGTCTGGAGACGGTCCCGAATTCATCGTCTGAGCCCCAGTCTTCCAGCTTTCTACGGTGCGTTAGAGGAGTTTATAACTGGGTAATAGGATGATTACGCACTTTTGCATCCGCCCCAGACGCTTTGTCGTCCTCTTTTTATTCACTGTTTTGCGCGGCTTGTGCTCTTCCCCTCCAGCACCGGGCGCACCGCTTTCAGTCTTATGCGCAAATAGCGCCTGCGACACGCTCATCGTTGTCGAAGGGTCACCGAAGCGCAGCTCCGCCTCGTCGAGCATCGCCACGGCGAGCGCAACGCTCTCCTCCTTGTAGTACACGACAAGCGCCTCGCCGCTGAACGTGCCGTCGTCGCGCGCGTAGAGCTTCACCTTCGGGTCGCCGTCGTCGTCTTCCTCGAGCACGCCGCATTTGGTGAAGCGCGCGGCGAGCTCGTCCGCGGACGTGTCCAAGGGAAGGCGCGTAACGTACACAGCGGTATTTTTCGACTTGCGCGGCGTGGCACCGGGAGCGGGGGCGGGGACGTCCTTTGTGCCCTTTCCGCGCTTTATGGAGGGCCCTGCTTGTGGCGCGGTCGCAGAGGTATAATCCTCCGGCTCCTTTCGCTTTTTGTTCTGTCGCTTGAGGACGGGAGCTGCAGGGGCCTGTCAAATTAACGGATGTCAGTTTAGCTGTGTTTTTAAATAAAATAAAAGGCATAACTCGCCTCCTCGTCGACACCCGCAACGGCGTACGCAGCCTGCTGTTTCCGCAGCAGCTCTTCGTCCACCTACAAAAGTTCCTCCTAAGATAATTATATCCCATGAATGCTTTGCACGCACCACTGGTACCCATGCTGCCTTCGCCGTCTCGTACTCCCATTCGTTCCCGTCGTCGTCTTCGAACGCCCAGCGGCGCGTTACCGTGGAAAAGTGAATGCGCGGTTCGGCCGCGAATGCCGCCGCTTGGGCGTCCAGCGATGCGCCGACGGCGGCCGTGAGGGCAGGAGGGCTCCCGCTTGAGGTCGTCGTCGACGGGGTAGACATCATTGACAATGTGGGCAAGTGCGAAGTGTTGACTATTTATGGCCGAGGACTGCCCAGCGCGTCGATCCGGACCTCAAGGGCTCGGAGTGACGCGTCTCCCTTGTCTTCTACCGAGACGACGCGACCTGCTCGACGTTCCCAAAAACACGCAAAAACCCTACACAATTTAATCATGACCTTCTATCATCCATTCAGCCCATCTGTTTCTCTCAAGTCGAAAACTCTGATAGTCGTATGTATGATGTCGTCTCCTCACAAGTCGCGACCTTATGCTAATGAGTAATTGTTCTTCAGCCCGTCGTCTCCATCGGAAACGTCCCTCAGCTCGCTGTCGACTTGCTTATTACGACCTTTGATCTCAAGCAAATCGGGATATTCGACTCGCGAGATCTTGTACCTGTCGTTGGCCCAAGGGAAGAGGGCCCGGGAGTCTCCACGCCATTGGAACGTGCGTACTTTCTTGATGTCGAAATGCTCACTACCGGTCTGAAGACGTGTAGTGTATGGGAAGGATGGTGTGGATATTGTTGTGGTACAGCAACGCTCACCCGTGCTTAAGGTCTGTTCTGCTTGCAGCACGATCGCCATTCCTAGCTCACACGTATATGCTAGATGCACAAAGAAGCTTTCTCTACCGCTCTCGTAAAATTTGTCCAGAAAAACGAACTGGGCGCGTTGCTTTACCTTACCGGTGTTGATCTCTCAAACAGGAGTGATGCTCAAATGCTGTATGTATGATTTACCCAAATGCTTAGAGTCTAGCTTAACAGCCACCACAGAGCACCCACCTACTCGCTTATCCCGCCTCGTTCCCCCACTCTTGAATCCTCACCAATATCTCTCGTATCACAGCTTCCGCCATACTCTTACGCATCGCCCAAGCCGCCCCATCCAAATCAGAAAATATCCCCTTCATCCCAGGTGGTGGCCTAACCCGGCGCCTGCTGTCACTCGCTCCTTCGTCTACGCCCTGGAAAGTCCCGACTGCAGCCATTCTGCAGTTTGTGCTGGAAGGTGACAACCGCGCGGACGCAGAGTTCCTTGCAGGGGTCGTCGCGCGTGTGCTGAAGTTGAGTGTAGCACAATGGAAGCAGCCTGGCAGTTGGAGCGTCGGTTTATTCGGCACGCCGCATGATCAGACGCTGTACGGATGAGGCATCTGTGAATCAAAAAAGACTATGTGTAATACAAAGGCAGGAATAAAAGCCGTCAGATAATCATCATGCAGATTTTAGGCTTTGCAAGCTACTAACGATCCACAGAGCGCATTTATTCTCTTCCTTTCTACTATGATTTCTATGACTTTCTATTCATTCGAAGACGAGATAGCAGAACGATTTGTCTTCGAATGCCTCACAATGTTGTAATTGATTATATGGGTTGGCTCGATTTTCAAAATTCGACCGTTGAGTCTACGGATTCCACTCAGTATCATGCAACAGGAAAGACGTTGTCCGACGTCCAATTTCTAATGTATTATGATTCAGTCCTAGATCATTATATAAATTGTCCTTATGTCCTCCATGAACTGCATTTGTTTAAGAATCCATGCACTTGAGATTAATCTGACTATCCACGACCACCGCAAGTAGCACCTGCAACGAGGAATCCTTACATCGGAGAAGTCTTTATAAGATTTATGTATGTTCAGCGTTAGCATGATACTATAATGATGCAACGTCGCTTTGAATACGCGTACCTTTCTACTTCGACTGACTAGATAATGTTCCGTTTCAAACTGGTCAGAGTCGAGCTGGGTTGAGAGTTCAAGAAAGTATTGTTACTCATCAGAGCATTGATGGTGTAACTTGGCAGGCCACTCACACGAAGCACGCGATAACGAATCAAACACAAGGTCACCAATGGTTAGACTTTGATCGGGACTAATCAGCGCGAGTTCGACCCCAATGTGCTGGCATAGTGTCCTTGTTTCTGAGACCATCTCTGCCTCCGGAATAAGGAGCTTCTGCAGCTTTGGTAGATGGTTGTCAGATAACAGCGAATGCATGAGATGATCTGTTTTTGAGCTTTCGAACACAATCACACCGCTGCCATCGTCGCTGGCTACTCGATAAGCAGTCGCATCAAACTCCACGACGCGCAGAAGAGGAGGGTGCTGAGGCTGGCTCTCTAAGGTGATCAGGTCATTGATGTATATGTGAGGATGGAAGCATTCGAATTCAGCGAGAAACCGACAAGCTTCCTTGTTTGAGACCTCGCTCTGAGAGAGCTTGGCGAGAGAATTCGTCCCAATATAAAAAACTGTTGGGCCTGGGCCATAGCCTTTGGCCGCCGAGGAAGTATGTCTTGAGTTCCTGTTCAATGAAGCCTGTTCATACACCGAAACGACAATCGTGTTCAGCGCGCGGGGGAATTTAATTGCCCCCAACTCGACTGCCAAGCGAGAGGTTTCGGGATCCTCATCTTCCTCGTCAGATATTGCAGAATCATCTTTAGGGTGCCAGTCACCTAAATGTAGGTATGAAAGCTTTTGAAGACCTTCGTTATGTTGGAAAAGCGAAACGAGCAACGAGCGGGCAAGCTGCAACGACAAGCCAAAGAAGAACAGTCCTTCTAAATGCACAAGTTTTCTTATGGCAAGAAACACATCGCGCATTGCAGCAATGTCAACTTCATCCCAGTAATATAAGAAGCAATCGACGCAGAGGAACGATAGGTTTGGAGTATATGAGAGTAGAGCGACCAAGGATTCCGGCTTCCAAGGGTAATGCTTAAAACCTGGCATCGTGGTTTGCTCTATGCCCATCTGCAGTTCTTTGATACGGGATAGGAAGTCTGTATTCCTGAGGAGACGGAGCGAGAGTTGATGACATATGTTTACTCGACGCTGAAGCGCCCTTTGAGCAGGCGCTGTCCACGTTCGATGCACAAGACACATGCTCAATAGACATCTCTTTGTATCAGAGAACCTTTCCGTTCTACTTTCCGAAGAAGAGAGCGAATCGTAAAAGAACTCGTCAAGCCCTCCTTTGAGCTGCTCGACAACCTGGTCGATAATGACATGAGCCATGGGAGACGCAATCCTGGGCTTGGCGAAAGCAGAGGGATCTCGGGCTATAAGTTCATAGTTGACGAGATGGCGCGTGAGTTCTGCGCCGCTCTCCAACGTAAGCCGCTGAGTGTCAAAGTCGTGGTGGCGCGTGAGCTGGAGCACCGCGTCGAAAGCCGCTTCAGAGAAACCGTGAGTCAGCGCAAGCTGCACGAGGAGCTGGTCAGACCGAGTCTTGACTGGTACGAGAAATGCGCTGGAAGGTTTGTGGACATAAAAATCGCCTCGACTCTGAGGCGCAGCCATCGTGGTCAAGAATCAAGCCTTTGACGGTATTTCGAATTCGATCACCGCGCCGAATGGACTACTTGAGGGCCGGTGCTACTCACGTGACACATACGACGCGACTGTTGTGGCATGTTTGGATCGCGCCGTGCACACTGGTCAACATTACATATCTTACGGTGTAAACGAAATTTATACTAGTACAGCTCAAAACAAAAAAGAGAGAGATGGACTTACATGGTTTATGCCTCTGGATATGGGTTTCGATCACTGTTGTCCTAGCAAAATTTCCGATGGAATTACCTGCAGCCAAGCTCATGGGTGTCACAAGGTTGTCCATTTCTTAATATTAGTATTGCGTATACAGCGCTGAGACTTGCTAAGACATTCCACGATGAACGCACCTCCTATAGGCCTTTTTATTCATAAGTCAAGCAAGCTAGGTTCTCAGAGTTCCTTACTCACTTCCATGTTGAACAAAATCTGGTTAGGAATGACTATGTATACATACAGAGAAAGGAGCGTACGGAAGCGGAAGGCGTGCGCGTGTGACTACGAATACAGATGCTTTTGGTTATGGTAGAGGGTAAACGAGGTGAGCCGCGTGGATACGGCCTTTAATCGTGGTTATGAAATGAAAATGGAAGAAAAAGGAAAAGAGCTGAAAAAGATGCCTGCACCTGCCAGGAAAGACACAAGGATATAAGAGAGTCGAGTTCATCTAGGGGTATAATGCATCGGGAGATGCTGGAGCGAAGAAAGTACAAATTCCTGAAGAAACGCTTTTCTTTTGTGTATGAATCGAATAGACATCTGCGCGGGGTTAGCTAGAAGAAGTCTGAACAAACATGCGTGTTCGAAGAAAAACGCAGTTTCTATGTGTCATACTCCCTCTCAAAAGCATCAACGAGCCACGGATGGCTCTTTACCTCCGCAATGCTCGCGCGCCGCTCGGAGTTGGCCTCGAGACACCTCCTGAGCAGGTGCATGCATGCGTTAGACATGCGCCCCGCGTTCGCCTCGTCAAGCACGATCCGGCCGTGCCGCTTGTCATCCTCGGTCGGGAACGGAGACGTCCCCGTAATGAGAAAAGAGAGCAGTACGCCGAGAGCCCAGACCTCTGCGGCAGGGGCCTGGTATGGTTTGTCGTTAAGGATCTCGGGCGAGGCGTATGCGGCGGTGCCAAAGAATCTGCGATAGAATGGCCGTGGCTGGGTCGGGTCGGCAGAGACGACGCTTCCAAAGTCGATAATTTTAATCTGGAGCATCCCTTAGGATTAAGTACCGAGCCGGCTCTTTCGCGGATAAGCGCACCTTCAAATCTTTGTCAATGACGACATTCTCGTCCTTAATGTCGCAATGAGTGATACCGAGCTTGTCTAAATAGTCGACGACATCGACGACCTGTGCAAATACGTATTTGCCGTCTTCCTCAGCGAACCGCTTGTGCTTGGATTGTTCGATACACTCGAAGAGGTCATGCGATGCCCGGCGAACATTCTTTGGCCGAGCAAGGGGCCCTTTTCCAGGCTTTGGAGGCCTAGAAAGCTGACAGTTACCGTTACCTTGAGCAGAAAACGGATCGTCCGAGAGACTAGGCTGCTTCTCATGTTGAGCTTGGGCAGTCGGAATGACTGGTGGTAGAACGTTCGCGTTCACAAGGCAAGTTCCACTAGGCTCTAGAGAAGACTGCTTCCCAGGAGTGAGCTTTTTCTTCTTTTTGATCCACGGAGTTCCATGAAGTTCTTGCACCTGCGTGCCAATAATGAGTATTGACAAATTCAACCGAGGGTAAAAGGACGAACAAGATAAAAATAAACTTCATCCTCGAAGAGGTCGTAAAACTCGACAATGCCAGGATGGTCGACGATTGACAGCAATAGCGCCTCTTTCGGCACGTCGTTCCCATGATCGTCCACGCCCCACCCGTACCGAGGGACCTTGTCTTTTGCAATGAACTTAACCGCGACCTCGCGTCCGTCATAACGATGCTGTGCCGTCATTACGAAGCCATATCCGCCAGCGCCGAGCTCCGCGTCCAGCGCATACTTGTGCACGAAGTCGGTTCGAAGACGGTGCTCAGGTGGAAAGAGCGCGCAGTACGACCGCCCGAGCGTAGACGGTAAGAACTCTGACGTATAAGCGCGTGCAAGCTTTGGCTTCTGACCTGGATGCGTGCTGCTGATCGGTGACTGCGTGCTAGGTGCGCGTTTGCGCCGCGGCGAGGGGAGGGATTGCGTATCCATGTGGAAGACAGGACGCGGGATCAGAGATGGTTTAGCCAATTCGTATGCAGAAGAAGCGTGTGGTGTGGGTGATTGGATAACGCTAGTCGGGTAAAGGTCGAGGCTAGTATCCTCGAGACTAATCTCGGTATCAAGTAAGGTAGTTGTACATAGCATTGAAGGATCGAGGAACGGGGGAGAGACTGAGATAGATGAGGCAGGCGATGAGGTAAGAGAGTTTCCGAACATAGCTGTATCGGTTTCTTTCGGCGGAGTCAAGAAGCAGATTGGTTTGACTGGAGGGCTGGCCAGAAGAAGCGCATGCTGCTGCTGTGGCATGCGCACCTGAGTCTGAGGGATTCGACGCATCGACGTCATCTTCAAAGGAGTCGCAAAGAATAGGCGGGAAAGCAATGCGGACAAGTTGCGTGTTGTCCGTTATAGGCGTGTACAGCTGGTCTCCGTCGTCTGAGGACGTGTCTCCCAGGTCCACGCTAGTAGTCGAGTTCAGAGTCTGTTGAAGTTGTAAGCCGGTGCCACCAGAGCTAGAGCCACCAGCCATAACAAGATATTCCGCTATCGTTGGGAAGCTTGTATCCGCGGCAATGCTTATTTGTTTCTTAGACGTTTTCACGAGTCATTCATATGAGAGATAGAGAAAAAGAAAAAGAGAAAAAGAGAAAGGAGAGTACGAGGGATCGCAGAGCAGACTGGTAGGATGGAAGACGATGGAAGAGTGAGGAAAGCGGCTTAAAGACCGATTTTGCCGCTAAGTCCAGAGTGAAATGCACCAGAAGTCATCGAAAGCACTCGGTCTGCGTCATCTCCTCCCTCCATCGTCGAGTCATAAAATATGCAGAGTTGAATCTCACAAAGTAGAGTAACGATAATTCAGAGAGAAACGAAATGAGCGATGGTGGAGGTTGGGATGAAGGTATTTTACAGCCGCGGGGCTAACGGCTGCGGGGCGCTATGACGAACCGGCCCGGTACTCCTCCGCCTTGCCTCATTCAGCCGCCACGCCCATACTTAGGCTATCGTCATCACCCGCTGTATGTACATGTATCGAGCGCAGTCGTGACTCGCATTGACATCCTCTTTCCCGAACCACCATCTCCTCAACCAATCTACTCGCAGCGCAAAGCCCAAGATGTCCGAAAGTATGTGCTGCTTTGTATAATTTTTTCTAACTCTAGTCATCAATTCACCCTTTGTTTCATCATCGCCCTTACTATATGCGCCCACCCAGACTACATTGTCGCATTCCAAGACGACGTCACTGAAGAGCAGGTCAGGGAATACGCCGAACAAGTGAAAACAGGCGGTGCGCTCCCATTCTGTACTGCTCGCGATCCCGTTGCTGAAAGTTACAAGTATTTGTTCTCGAACTGCATTGGCACATTGCGACTCTAAATAGGCGGCTCGATCAAAGAGCACTTCGACTCGAGGTTCCTCAACGGGTTTTCAGCGACGATTCCACCGACCGTCTTGCAGTCGTTCCAGAGCTTCCAGGGCGACATCATCAAGTACATCGGTACGAGCCTTTTCCTAGGTATTGTCTCATCTCAACACTAACCCGGGATGAACGGATGTAGAGCCCGACAGTGTTGTCACCATTCAGTGAGGAGCGAGTGGTATTGGCCACCTGAATGTCTGAATTTGATTAGCAGAGTGTACAATAAGTGTTTGATTAGCAGGAAGGCCATATCGAAGCCGTCAATAAGAGATTACTTCAGTAAAATACATCCCGCTTATAATCTTTGAACTGTAAGGTAATAGTCTACGACATGCGAGCTCTAACAACTGAGCACGGTTGACGTGCCAATGCCCAAGACCAAGACAAACATTCGTCCAAGTAAAAGACGTTCAGCCAACAGGTAGCTTCTCCTGCACCGCCGCCATCGTACCCTCCCCTAGCGCACAGGGTGTACGCACCGGTGTCCGCAGGGCCTCGCGTGATGCAATGCTCGAGCGCGCTGGGTCCTCACCCATGAGCTCCGCCTGCTCTGGCTTCGCCGCGAGACACGGCGCCTCGAAAATTGAGCCGTCCCACACACTTGGCAAAGTGCGAGACGTCGCAAATAACCACAGCAAGAGTGTGAACACGGCGTAGATCGCACCCCAGACACGCAAGATACGCGAGTCGATGGTGCCAGCAAGCTGGATTGTTAGATTCGCGTAGACGCCCTGTTTACAAAAATAAAATTTAAATGCCAACGAAAAGGCCAACTGTTACAAGCACTCACGTTAGGGAAAATCATTCCCCAGAAAGTGATTTTGAACGGCAAGGTGTTTTTCAGTAAAGTATCACCTAATGCCAGGAGGGCCAGAAGCAACCAGCACGTCGCGAAGCTCCACAATGCAAATGCGATCGTCCACGCCATAACATACATGATATGCGGCGTCATCTCATGCACGAAGATGTTCGCCACTGCGTCACCCTTAAGCGGGAAAAGGTCCCTGCAGATCTCGCCGAGCAGGAGGAACGCGTAGCCAGACTGGCCGAGCGGGCCGAGCGGCAGGAACGCCGAGAAGATCGTGATGCCCTCCGGGAGCCCGTGCACGATGAGCCGGTGCAGGTAGATCGTGAACACCGCGAAGGCGAGTGTGATGCCGACGGTGACGAGAGCCATGCACACGGCGAGCGTAAGACAGGCGCGGGCGGTGTCGAACGGGATCATGGCCTGCGCGATGACGGCGCCCGTCGAGGACGCGACAATGAGCGTGACGATGGGCAACAGCCATACCATCGTCATCATGGAGATGTCGTGATTCTGACGGGTGAACCTGAAGAAAAGAAAGAAAATCAGATGAGGGGATGTGTTGATAATTTGAAGAAATGCGTACATGACATGAAGCTGCCCGAAACAAATGACCAACGACAGTGCGACGTCAATCCACCACAGTCCCCACAGGCCATATAAAAATCTGTCTCCCCCGTATCCGAAGTAGGTATACACGATACCGACGGAAGACATGAGAATCGTGGCGAAGCCCATCGGAAAGCATCCCAGGTAAAGACTCTGTACCGGGTGACGGATCATCGACGACCAGATTCCGCGGAAGATAGTATACCGAGCGACTCCGCACAGAGTAAGTACGACGAAAAATATTAAATTTAGGAGGAGGAAGAAAAAGGCCACGGTCTGCATCCCTCGACTTTCAGAGCCATACGGGAAGACATGGAAGAGGGTAGAAATGGCGCCCGTGCCTACTCAAAAGAAACACATAAGCTCAGGCGCGTCCGGTGAGTAGAAAGGAGTATACCCATGTTGACTGCATGCCATGCTGGGGTGAAGTGCCTTCCAGCAAATAACTCAGTACGTAGCAAAAATTTGGAAAGAAGAAAAACTGACAACGCACCTAATACGCTCCCGAAGCGGCTTTTTGTTTTTGCAGTCGCACGTACCCATGTGCAGCTATCTCGTTCTGTGCGGTATGTTCAGCTCGAAAATAAAAACCTGCGCGAAACGGAGTTGGATACCTCGTAGAGGATCGAGCCTGAGTCAAACGTCAGTGCTCTCGGACTGTTTCGGTCGACACAAATGACGCACGTGATCTCCCGATACTGGCCGAGCAACACGGGCATAGCAAAGGCCCTTGTATCGTTCCTACCAGCTTCATTTTTCTCGGGATTGTGCTGATCGTCGACGACAGCGAGCAAGGGCAGCAGGACACGCGGACATGGGCAACACGAAGACGACGAAATTTTGCGTGAGGCTTAGCGGTGACGCGATTCAGGGTCCAATTCACGCCTATTTCCTTTCAAGGACGCGTCGTGGTTGGCCAGATTTTCTGAACTTTCATCTCACCTTCCTACATTCTCCTCAGCTGCTGATCAAACCAGATACAAATGTCTTTTCTGAAATGAGGGGATCATAGAATCTGACCTTGACTGGATCGGATCTCCTTCAAATACAATTCAGTACTACTGGTTCCTCTCCTGATCTCTGCACTAGGAAATCTGTACTCTTTGTCTTTGGGAACTGTGGTTGAGTTGGAGACGCAGAAATGAAATCTGATGAATGCGCAATGTGTGGTATACGTTGAGTGGATACTAGCCTTCAAATCAATGATCCAAAGGGTGATAATCAGCTGAGTTTTCCTCATCACTGTTTGTATCTCCATCTCGTCGTCATGAGATTTAGTTGAGTACTACTGTGCTGCGTAGTGCTCTGTAGAACTACTTTCGTTCTGCTGAATCTGCCTTGAAATACTACGCTTGCATCCATCTAGAAAAACTACTCGTCAACTATGCTTTTGACGACAGACGCAAGCACTTCACTCATAAATACTACCATCGACGACACTTTGGTAGATCAGGTGAATGGAGTATCTCTTACGTACAGTAATGAATGGGGCGTAAACACAAACGGTCGGACGGCAGCTCGGTGTTATGCCACATGGGCGTTGAGAAGACGTTGGCGTATAACGACACATATCACGCCGCAATTGCTCCAGCAAACATGAGCATGACTTTCACCGGTAAGTGTTACCTTCGGCAAACACGTTTACTTTACTTTACTTCTACATGTATAGCTTACAAATTTACAATGAAGGCTCCGCTATATATGTTTTCTTCATTGTTCCTCCATGATGAATGACGGAACTCACGTAACGACAAACCTTACATTCCTCTTGGATAATGAATGGGCCGGAGCTTTCAGCAACTCGAGCGATTCTGATGTTGATTACAACGTCCTCGGTTATTATAATACTTCTTTACCAAGCGGCACCCATGAGTTAGTTGTCTCGGCGACATCGAACAGCGAGAGCTCCCTATTATCAGTAGTCATTTTCGACCGCATGATTTATACGTATGTGCCTATTCCCAGCCGTGCTTTTGATTTCTTCTGACTTAATTACATCGGTATTTAGATTCAGTCAGGAAGACGGAGCACCGTCTGCAACCTCTAATACCATCGCCAAATCTAGTGGAATCTCCGCCGCTACAACCTCTAGCTCTATAGTTGCTTCGTCAAGCAGAGGCTCTCCAGAAACAGGACCACTCGTTGGCGGCATCGTCGGCGGCGTCGCACTACTTGCCTTAGTAATGACAGGTCCTCGTCTACCTATGGCGGCGGGCACGCCAGTCAGCGTAAGAGCAGTCCAGATGCCTGCGCAGATTCGATCCGCGCCATGCTCGACTCTTCTCTTCGCTCAGAACAGGGGCTAGCTAACGCCACTTCAAGAGAGCTGCTGGACGATACTTCTCATAATACGAATATGTGGGAGCCTATTCAAAGAGGGGATGGTATGAGAAAAGACATCGACGCTTGCAGTTTCGGGATTGTCACGGAGGAAGTTCGATTCTAGCGATACCTCCTGCCAATCATCTCTCACCTCCGCGGCCGCACATCCTCCTTCCTTGGATTTAGACGAGCCGGATAGCGAGGAAGACGGGGCATGCGTGCGTTCAGCCAGACTCGAGGCTGTGATCGAGCTGCTGCAAGAGGAGCATCATTCGTTTGACGACGAGGACCGGCGATTTTCAAGCGGCGAATATACCATTTCTTGATATAAAAATACTATTGAGGGACTTGGCGATTCGTTTCCTGACACCATCCGCACTTCATCCCGTGTTCTAAGTTTCCATTGTACAACCTCATGGTCATCATAGTCATCATCGAAGTGCAATCACCGCTGGTGTATGATGTATGGCAAAGCACATGATACACGGACTTTGCATTAAGTACAACTCTTTCAATTTGTCGGTGACTGCTTGTTTGAAATTATCAAGGCTTCTTCTGATCTCACTTCGTCCGTCATTGATAATCACTGTAGCTTTCAATCATTTTTTTCCTTTATCTCGGCTGTCAAATCAACGAACGAGCGCGAACTTTAAACTCCTGTGGATGGCCGAACTATTCTGGGTTTTGTGTCAGCGTTCGGTTTTCGATATTTGTGACTTGAAGCTAACCTCCCAATTTCGTTGTGGCGCATTTTGACGTGCAGCTCCAGGGTTTGGCTACCATCAGTCCAAGGCTGACGACATCTTATGTGTTCCCGTCAACGGGGGATTAGGGGTTTCAATCTTTTCCGATGCAATGATGTGTTTTCTTCGGCATTTTACTCTTCCTTGTCCTACAGCGACAACTTCGTCCACATTTTCTGATTATCGACTTATCGAGGAAGCGAAGAGGCGTCGGCGCTCCCGAGGCAAGTTTTAAATCATGCTTTTTAATCGGTATTAATACATTCGAGTTTTAGTTCTAATCTCACCTTTGGCTTCAAGCACTGCTCTCGTGAAGAGCAAAATCCCGACCGATCTTTCAACTCACATCTACACCTGCTCTTATTTCGCACACTTTCCTCGTCGCTCAACAGAAATCAGAAAAATACCAATCAGTCGCGTGTTTGATTACCAACAGGATGATTATACAATTGGACAGCGTTCGAAATTGCTTGCGCGGACACCCCACACTTCGAGAGTCATGAATGGTCTTTGCCGCTGCGCCTCCTCGGTCTTGCGTGTGCATAGTTTAATACTCAACATTAACCACCTATCTATCTGCGTAGATAACAACGGATCTGGCAAATCCTTGTTGTGATAACGAGGGGCGGGGTCGCCAGCAGTCTGGCGTTCCAGAAATTCCAACAATCCTTCAGAAGAGTCCACGCAGAATTGGCATTACATGCTGCACGTCATGCGACTCTATGCTTAAAAGAATGTGGCATGGCGCGTAGACAGATTCAAAGCTTTACCGTTCGGCTCGAGAAGACTCATGTGATGTGTCTTGTTTATACGAAGGTGTCTCCTTCCGACTTTAGATAAGGATATTGGCGCGGGTCGTTGTGATTTACGGTTTACCGGCTGAACATATGCACATTGCTCATGACCAAACTAATTTCCGTGGGTCACGATTCGTCCAATTACGTCATGAAGGCTGGACGGTTTCGCACCGGTCTGCGGTTCTCTCGTTCGATGGCAACTGAAAGAGATGCGACTATCTCTCTCACACGCAAAAACAATTTACCGCTACGCACGCTATTCGCACATCCTATGTACATGGATGTTACTGGAGGCTTATATGTTTTAGAACATAACCAACGATGAGATCTGAAGGACCACCTCCAGCTCTGAATTTCCCCTACAACACTCCCATACGTAGCAAAACATGAACTCAAAGATCAACGGTACGAACGACGCGCATGTCTCTAGCGTCGATGCCGCCGCGAAGGCAGCCCTGGATGCAAACCCAGGAGTCGGATACAATAAGGTCGCTCCGCCGAACTCGACGGGCATCAAGGTCGTCATTGTCGGTGCTGGCTTCGCTGGCCTCGCGTGCGCGATCGAGTGTAAGCGCAAAGGACACGAGGTTCTGCTATTAGAAAAGTTCAAAGAGCTAAAGATCATTGGTAAGTTTTGAGAAGTGCTCACACCCGTTATACATAAGATGCTATTTATCCACCCTTCGCACACTATTCTAGGTGACGTATGTAGTACTGTTTGCTCTCGCGAAAACATATTGATCAAATTGTGTCTTCAGATTATATCGTTTGGGAGTAATGCTGGCAAGATCTTCGAGCGTTGGAACCTTCACAGCGAGTAAGTTAAAGTGGCCATTCTTTGATTATCGCTGAATGGTCGTTATTTTTAATAGGATTTGGCCGTTGTGTACCCATCACTACGAACTTCACTTGCATAACTCGAAGGGGGAGTTGCTTACCAAGCAGCACCTGCCGAACGTGCAGTACGGGTCGTATGCGTACAACGGTCACCGCGGCGAACTCCACGAATGTCTCTTTAACTATGCAAAGTCCGTTGGCGTAGAGATCCGGCTCGGACAGGATGTCTCAGAGTACGAGGAAGACGAGGAAAAGGCGAGGCAAGCGTCCTCTCGAATGGCGAACGCATAGCAGCGGACGTAGTCGTTGGAGCGGACTGGAGTAAGGAGCAAGGCGAGGATGCTTGTTTTGGTATGCCGTCTTCGATTAGTCCTCGATCACGAATCATCTCGACTCATCAACTTTCGGTTGAGCAGGGATATGATGATAAACCTAAATCTTCTGGATATGCCATATACAGGGCTTGGTTTGACACTCATGAGCAGGGAGTCGACAAAGATCCACTGACGGACTTTGTATGCAAGAATGGCGATACTTTCTTCGGATGGATAGGTGCGTATACTTGTCTCGAACTCTGCACGAGCGATCTCACATAAACACAGGCCCGGATGTCCACTTCCTTTCTTCCTCATCAAAAGATGGCCGCGCTCTGTCATGGGTGATTACTCACAAGTTCGTACAGCCTATAATCACTCCTGTTTCATGTACAGCCTGAATATTTAAAAACAAAACAGAGACAAAGCCGACATCGAAGAGTCGTGGTCGTTTCCTGGGAAAATGGAGGACGTCCTTGCCGTCGTTGACGGCTGGGATCCTCGGTGTGCCGCCATCCTCTCTAAAGCGCCCTCCTGTGTGGACTGGAAGCTTGTATATCGCGATCCTCTGCCGACGTGGATCAGCAAAGGCGCACGCCTTGCACTCATAGGCGATGCTGCACATCCCTTCTTGCCGTAAGCCCACCCTCCTAATCTCACTTATGTCGGAAGGTTGATCTATCGCGCTTCCAAGGACGAGCATGCAGGGCGCATCGCAGGCCATCGAAGATGGCGTCACGCTTGCTGTAGCTCTCCAGATCGGTGGGAAGCAGGACATTTCACTCTCCGTACGTGCCTGGGAGAAGATCCGCTATCAGCGCGTACGGCGTGCGCAGGTGATGGGAGAAACAACGCGTGACATGTGGCACAAGGCTAAACCGTCCGACAGAGGCGCAGCCGTCGAGCTTCCACTGCCCGAGTGGCTGCTCGGTTTTGATGCAGAGAAAGATATGTATGAGGTGTATGGAGCAATTGCGAAGGAGATCAGGGAGAAGGGGTATGAGTTACCGACTCTTCCTTAAAACACTGGTCCCGTTTATGCGTGTCGAATTTTTGATGTATCATGTTCCTATTTTTGTGCCTTCACCATGAATGAACACAATGGATTTTTAAATGAGGGTGACTCACGAAAAAAGGCAGAAAAGGAAGATACAGCAGGAAATCGATGAATTTTTAGAGTCCCACGTTGGACGGTGCAACCGAAGTTCCCGTTCAAAGTATACATAGTATTGTAAGTTGATAAAGCCTACTTATTCGAATATATATGTAAAAATAAAATACCAAGCTCCTTGACGATGTCGTTTCATCCATGCCAGGGTACTTGTCACCGAAATAACCGCACGATCCGCACGATGTACAAATCGGTCCATGCTATGCTTGGTCAACCTCGTGAATAACATAGATTTCCCTATTGTTTTGTAGGTCATGAGTTTTTGGCTTTAGTTTGTCGCACTGCTCGTCGTCAGGTCCGAAAGAGAAACCTTTCAGTACATGTGGCTGCGTATACGACACACCGGGTGTCGATGCGCTCTGTTTTTGTCTACTTGCGGCGCTCTGAATATTAAGCAGTGCGCGATTGAGGACGAGGGTGGTCATCGCCCAAACGAAGCTGGAAGAGGCAAGTTTTAGCGTATGCGAGAGTGGTATAAGTGAAGTTGGTATACAATACTCCGAGGATCGTCAATGTAGGCTAATTATTGGACACATAAGTAATGAAAAAGAAAACAAGGGACAGTGACTTACTTTGACAAAGCAGGCGAGCATGAGGTTGAAGAATCGTAGTGCTAAACAGGTAATATCAGCGACATACCGGGCATAGGTCATACAACGTGCAGGAAACGCACCGGTCAAAACCTGTTCAGACACATGCTTAGCGATCTACCCATATAACAGAAATAAAAGGTAAATCACTAACAGCAAAATATCCCATCCCGTCCCTAGCCAATGACCGCGCCAACTGTGAGTCCTGCGAGCGCGGTCGGTCTAGCGAGTTCCAACACACAAGCACAAGCACAATGACCTCGAAGAGCATCTAAATTTTGTGTCAGATAAATCAGGATAGAACTGTGGAAATGAAAAATGGTATCCAGAGAAAGAGATAATGTAATAAGGCCAAAAGAATGGAAATAGAAGGAACTGGAGACTTACAGGTGAGGCCCATACTGCTGATAGCTCGTCAACTTTTATGGTCGAAACACACATATGAACCTCCTTAATATACGTGAGACCCGCTGCACGAAGATCGAGAAAATTGAATGGACAAGGTCTTCTCGGTCAAATAAATAGACTCACGCAACATCTTCACTATGACAACAACCATGAGGCTGAAGGTGGCAAAGAATGAAATAAGAAAGCCCATCATCATGAAGATGGATTTGACCTGCTCCTGCAATCAGGACCGAGTTCCTAGCTCCTGTGCACCAGAACATACCCGATTTCTTTCCCAGAGATTAATGACTCGCAGGAGAACCAGTACGTTCCCGATGCCGATCGAGATGACACCCAGGAGAGAAGAAAAGGTGAAAAAATTTCGACAAGTCTAAGGCAACTACGTGTTTGCTTGCTGAACATGCAAATAACGCATAAAAAGGACTTACAGTGTCCGTTATGACCGAGTTATCATCAAAACGGTTCATGACTGCAGCGGTGTCTGTCTGAGTGAACGACCTCAGACTTCAGTTTCTATGAAAATCACTCACCATTTGCTACCCCGATCAAAACCGCCGGAACCAGATACCGGTTGGCAAGAAATGCTTTCTTTGCGAACGACGGTTTTGCGTGCCAAACGAACCGCACTTCGTCTCCGAAAGTCAAAATATGGTCGTAGAGCATTATGACAAGCCCGATGCCTTCATATTCTCGATCAGTGGAAATTCAAAAAACCAAATCGAGGGAGGATTAAGGTATACACGGACCATTAAGATATCGGGTTGCATTAGCATCCTCTATACACTGAGCAGCACTTTCCATGACTTTGCGCCTATTTACGGTGTCAAGGACTCAAGAGACTCGTGAATCAGATATAGAGGGAACGGATGCAAGCAGCGTCGAGGCGGCTTTTAAACCCGCTGCGAAACAAACCGCGAGGTAGAGACACTTCGATAATTTGACAGGAGTTGAGCGCTTCCGTACGTGAAAAGAAGAAAGGCATAAGTAGTTGGGGTTTGTCGCCGCACGTGCGAGAATGCTGAGCCTGCGGCGCAACTGCACAACTTGGTTCTTTTTATAGGGGTGATTGAGAAGTGATGCTGGGAGTTAGCTGTATTTGTCTTAGTTCTCCGCGTGAACACGGAGTAAGAAGATGTGATAGCAATATAATGTGCTGGCGAATTTGGACCTTGAGAATCTTCGGTTGGTGTTTTGCTGTTGAACAGTGGCGAAGGCGCGGGCCAAAGGGTTGCGCATGCAGCAGAATACAAGGTCAGTATGGATCTTTTCTTTTGTAGCCAAGTCGAGAATGCAGAGCATTCGCGGTCTTCTGATCCTCCATTTGTATCCGCGTATGGCGTGTAGGCGCCTTATCATCAAAGATGGCTGTTTGAGATCAGCGAGGTGAGATTTCGGATGGCGGCTGCATCCGCCAGGCATATATGTAGATTAGATTCTGATGTAGTTTGACTTTCATGGGAGGCAGTGGTAGATGACAAGTCACAATAGTGATCGATCAGCTTTCGTCTTGATCATACCTTCTCGTTTCCAAAGACTTTGCAATAGGAAGGTAACAATCCTCTTGCCAGGTGGCTGTGGCGGCAATCCTTAACGTGAATACAGATGCGAACTGTCATCTGCTGATGTTTTCCAGAACCAGAAAGCATGAATCATGTAGGAGTTCCCGTCCTTCAGCAGTGAAAGCAGGCAGTGATGAAGCATTTGCACTCCAAGAAGACTTCTTAAAATGGAAATCAGAATTTGAAGAGGTGTTTCGAGATACATTTGTAATTGTAGGAAGCGCCAGTTGCAGTGGTTAGTATGCTTAGTATACGCGTGAGAGTCTTCGCCGGTCGTTGCGAGGTCCAAGCCACCGAGAGAGCGATCGCACAGATGCTTCAATGACTTTTAGTGACAGAGTAAGCGGAAGGAAGAGCACCGAATCTCCTTCTGGCGGAAAATAGCGTACCGGGGGATACCGTATTCTTGATCATCGAACGAGCCTGTGCATCTAGTCTAGATAAGGTTCCTTTGTACCCCTGTCTTTTCACTTCCATAAGTTCTCATTACATACGTGTGCTATTAAATGAAATCACTCACACGGTCTAAGTATAGCCAGGTGGCGTCTACGCATTTGTTTCGAGGTCATCTCAGCCGTGCGAACTCCCGATCAATAGCCCACCGCACAGCCTGCTCAACGTCCTGGGCGATGTGCGACGGCTCGTGTGCTGGTGGCCCGCATTTGGGGTCATAGACTCCGGTGTTGACGAGAACAGATGACCATCCCTTCGCATTCGCACCGGCGATGTCTGAAAGATTTTAGAGGTAAACAATCCGCCTGGTGCAAAGCGGAGTAAGAAACGCGCACCCGACTCAGGATTGTCTGGGATAAAAGTATAGTTAATACACAATATTAGAATTATTGCCATCTGGCTTACCCCCGATCATGTAACTACGAATGGAACCGATCAATCTTGTGATTTTAAGTACCAGAATAAATCACCTACACATTCGGAGTGTAATCACTATGTTCATTCTTAGAGACCATACCCTCCCGTAATAAGAGCTCGTGTAGTCGTCCACGGAGCACCTGCTCAGCATATGCGTAGGTCTCCCGAGTTGGCTTTCCATATTGTACGCATGGGTAGTTTTTGCCCGTCAGCGAGTGGTACACCGCCTCGAACGCAATACGGAAGCCGCCCTGTCCGAGACGCGGCACAGGAAAATCGGAGCGCCACAAAAGATCCGGGTTGCAGAACACGAGCTTCACGGCCCCCTCGTTCTCCGGAACTAATGTAGAGGCCGTGGGCCCTGCAAGCGCAGGCAGGACAGACCCGCCGTTCAGAAGGATGTCGCATGTGACCTGGATGTCGAGTGCCCAATTACGAGGGTCATGAAAGACAAAGATAGCGGCGAAACGGGTAGACGGTTCGAATGGAGGACGAGACTGTGGATAGTTCATTAGAAACCACCTATGATGCACAATTTTTTCAGAAGCTCACCTCAACAAAAGCGCGCTCGTTTGCATCAAGATCATGCATAGGCCAGATACTTTAAAGAATCAGGTCCTTGCTCATGCTCCCATATTGGAGCCTTACCTCGGATTCCACGCCATTATGTCCAATGTTGTATATACATTGCGAAACCCATATCTAGCACCCGTTGTAAGGTTCATTTTAGCTCAGAATAATATTTGACATACTCTTCTGCAACTTGCGGAACAGATCCTGGAAGACCTCCGAGAACAAGCACCGGCTTTTCTGCATATTGGTCGACTATAGATTTGAGGACGGTGTGTGCTTGCATGAACTGCGACAGAGAAATCTGGATACCTTTCAATGAACTGCACGAATGATAATAATAATTATAAGGCAAGCACCTCTACACCGAGCTTTTCAGTTAGTTTCTGGCAACGGACCGTCTCCGATACACCCCCTCCGTTTGTGATCTACATGGACCTCGTCAGATGCTGACAGCGTCGAACTTCGCTGACATTTCAACTTACCATGATATAGGGTATTTTTCTAATTTTACATGTCAGCCACGACAAGCGTGAATTGGAAATCGTGCCACTTACATACCTAGTTCATTTTCTCCGTTAAGCATCCTTAAAGCCTTCTTAGCTTGTGGTATTACTTCTTCTCCGTGTAAGAGCACTCCATCCTGAGATCCTCGTTAGCTGGTTCCCTGGTTTTCTCGGGAAATTACGAGTAAAATAGCCATACGATGTCGAAGGCGAATGCTAATGGAGGTTTGCGCTGGAGTGTTTCTGTATGATCGTGAGCACGTTAGGGTCGGAAATCACAAAATGGACGGAACTCGCCCTGCAATGTCAATCCAGCCAGATGCGATTCTAACCTCCTTGGGTGATGAAATATACCTCCAATCGTTGTTCTGAATCCTCGATGGCCAAGACGCAATGTACCATGCAAGGCGAACGACATGGTGGTTAACAAAAACTCCAGCGTTCCGTTTCTAGGCCGAGATTGCCGTGCATGCTTGTAATAGGAACGCTGTCTTCTTTAGCGCCCACCATGAAGGACAAAACTCTGATAGCCGTCTCCTGCACTACTGACCATCCACTCGACGGTGAAAACGCCCGAGAGGCGTTCTCTTTCGATCGCTGAGGGCACAGGGTGTTCGAGGTGAGCACAACAGTCAGAATCGCATTCGAATCACTGACGAGTTTCTACTGAATACATAGATGTCGACACGCAAAGGACATTTACCGTCGTATTCCAGTGATTTCACGGAAGAGTCGCGGTCATGGAGGAAAGGAAACACTGCCCGGTCAGGCATCAGCTTAACGACACCCTTCTCGGAATCGCCTGGCACCCCCGACGACGATGAGACGAAAAGCGCTCTGACAAAGTTGAGGGTCAAGCTCAACAACATTCTCCCTCCGACTAGCTCGTCGACGCGGCTTCGCAGCAAGGACAAATATGCCTCCTGGAGACGGCCCAACTTTGCCCTGCTGCTCTTATGCGTTTGCGCAATCTATCTCTGGACCCAGTTCACGTCGAAAAGTACTACGAGTACAACATCTGCTGGGCGATCTGAATCACAGCCTCCTTTGCCCGAATCACCCAAGCGGAAAGATCGGACGGCACCGCACACTTATCGACCTGACGGTCTCCTCGAAGTCAACCCCAACGGCTCGCACCCCATTTTCGATCTCATCGCGAAGGCGGAGTCGGCGTGGCATAGAAAACTAAGAAAGGCGAGCGCTACTTTCCAGGAAGCTGTCGAGGAATACGTCCGACGCTACCACCGTCCTCCGCCAAAAGGTTTTGACAAATGGTGCGTGCGCATTACACCTGCTTTCATTGGTGACCAAGTTCATTTGAACCAGGTGGGAATATGTTCAGGAAAATAAAGTGCAGCTTCCCGACGAGTACGACGTCATCAATGAACGTCTTGAGCCCTTCTGGGGTATCCGGCCGCTCGATATTCGCCGGATTATGGCAGATTGGGAAGACCATAGTGACGTACCCGTCATTGGTTTTCGGCAAAGTCGACGGGAAGCGAATCAGGATACTCAAGAATGGCATGCCAGAAGCGGAAGCCGCCAATTTTGCCCAGTCACTGAGGGACCGACTGAACTTCATGCTGGATATAGAAGACGTGTTACCTGACTTCCGTGCGATCATTTCTCCTGGCGATACTCCAAATCTTCTGGGCGACTGGGAGCTGTTAGAAGAGGCGCGTAAAGCTGCACAAAAGAAAACATGTATGTTTCATCGATGATGTTCTCTACCAAAACTAACAACTTGCTGCAGACATCGACATTGACGGACCGCCCGAACCGAAACATGGTTGGCTTTCTGCTTGCAAGCCTAATACACCTGCCCACAAAAGCGTGCTTGACTTTTATGCACCTGTCCCTACGGCCCTACTGCACAAGGAAAAGAAGACGTTCATCCACGACCATCGCGCGTCGATGAATCCATGTGCGCATCCATCACATCTTTTCCTTGGTGGCCAATTCCTCTCGCACTACGAGGGTCCATCCCCGCACCCCGTGCTAATCCCCCAGTTCTCTTCTTCTACATCGTTGCTGCACTATGATCTGCTCCCGATCCCTCCTCCTGGCTGGGGAGAAGAGCGGCGTGACATACCTTGGGAGGCGAAGTATGATGAACGCCTTCAATGGCGTGGTCTGAACACCGGCATGATGTGCACGCCTAATACGCGCTGGAGGCAGTCGCAGCGTTTTAGGCTCGTCGAGATGGCCAACTCAGTCGAAGGACATGTTACGGTACTTCGTCCGCCGAAGAAGGGCGAGGAGCTAGACGCTGTGGGCGAAGGAGAAAGGTGGGCAAAAGCACGCGTCAATCCCGCTATGCTGGACATCGCGTTTTCGGGAGATCCGGTACAGTGCGAAGACTATACGTGCGACGAGCTTCGAAGGACTACCGACTGGAGAAAACGTATGGACACGCATGAATCGAGCAGGTACAAGTATGTGATCGATGTACGTGCGTCTTTCCTTAACAACCAGCGTAATTGCTAAACAATCAGCTATTCAGGTTGACGGAAACGGCTGGTCCTCGCGTTTCAAACGACTCATGGCCAGTAACTCCTTAATCTTCAAAAGCACTGTGTATCCTGAATGGTAAGCACAGTCATACAATGATCAACCAACTCCGTGTTTTTATACAAACGACAGGTTTGTCGACCGTATCCAACCGTGGGTGCACTACGTACCGATTGCCTTCGACTACTCCGACCTGCACGACGCGTTTGTCTTCTTCCGCGGGGACATCACAGGCAATGGGAATCACGATGAGCTAGCAAAAAAGATTGCACTCGCGGGCAGTAAGTGGGTAGAAACTTTCTGGCGAGACGAGGACGTGACTGCGTACATGTTCAGGTCGGTTGTCGTTTTTACCTATTATTACCGTTCAACCTAATCAATTACGCTTGCCCTAGGCTGTTCTTGGAATACTCTAGGGTGATAAGTCTTGACCGGGAGGCTATGTCGATGAAGCTCTCTGAGTTCGGATCGTAGAAAATTTTAATACTTGGTACATCATCGCGTTTAGGGTACACAGATGATTTATTTGGGTTGATGAATACTTGTAAAACACTGGCACATTCACCTGTGAATGAAACTTGCTTGACTGACCGACCAACATGCTGGGTGGTGAGTACGGGACAGATCCTTCCTTTCTTCATTCTTTTTTGCTCAGTAATGAAGCTCTGAGCACCTCCGTTTCCCTTCACCAAGACTATATTAAACACTCTTGCTGTAGATGCTCATGGTCCAAGAATTTAAAGGAAGCTTAGAACGACCGCGGAGTCATTATAGACTCTTATAAACCTCAAGGACGTATATTGTAAGCGTGCTCTATGATGTTCAGCTCAACAGAGGAACGTCTGTATCAAGCACAACACATGTTATGCAGGAAACGTAGTCCAGCAGCTCAAAAATTATGGTAGAACTCAGCGGGAAAAGACAAGGAGCTTAATAGCAGTTCAGGCCCGGGCTAACCCCGAATTTTAAACCCTCTTCCATGCAGCGCCGTATCGATTCCATGCCCTTTACCTTCTCCATGTCGCAATCGATACTCGAAAACTCTAACTCCTCGAATTCTTCAAATGCGTTCCATCTGGATAGGAGCATATGAGCAACTAGGTCCTCCATACCTCCCCATCCAGAAATTTTGTGAACGACCATAATGTGCAACGACGGACACAGCGCATCAGCAGGTCTGCTGACCTCCCCTGACAGAAAACGCCTCCAGGAAATGCGCCGAAAGGGAAGAGTCAACGATCAGAAGTTCCTCTAACGAGGGCAAAAGCCGCAGAGCCTCAAGGAGATATTCCTCTTCCGTGAACCCTTCACAGACCCTGACAACTGTCAAAGGAGGCTGCGACCGCTTTATAAAATCCAGGAGAACAGGACCGGAATCCTCGAGCTCGGAACTGATAGACAAGCTAATGAGAGCGGGAGCCGTGAGTTTCCCAAGAATGAAGGTGACATCTATAGAATTGGCCATGTACAGACCGCGGAGAAGAGGTAGATTTATCGATGTCGAAAACCAAGGAAAACAGGTTTCAGCGTTTTCAAATTCAACTCTAAACTCCTCGATATTGGGCGCTGCGTGCAGTAATTGGAGGCAAGCATCTGCAAAATAATTATCTTCTGGTGGAGCAGGGAAATTGAGCGAACAGCTCCTCAAATTCGTCAATTGTAGTTGTTCAGGGAGAGGTTCGAAAACTTCAGTGCATTCGAGAATGAGATTTTTTATGTTGGGAGCAGAAGCGAGGTCAAGCGTGAAATCTTCAAGGATAAAGGTTACGGCGAAGCACAAAGCAAGGCGTTCTATCTGTGGCATAGACGACATCTCCATAGAAAATTCCTCAGAAGGACATAGGCCATCACATAACAAAGTCAGGTCCCTCCACCGGCTCTGGTGCTGCAACATAGTCGTGATGATCCGCTCGGCTGCGTGGTTGCTTTCGCCTAGACAGTTCTCGACGGATATGTTTACAGTATAATGTAATAAGGAGCTCCCCGATCTGAGCAGCCACGTATTCAGAACAACTTCGAATGCTGGAAGCGACATATCATTGCTCGAGTCATAGTGTAGAAAGGCCCACAATCGACTTGTGGTCAACGCGACGTCGCGCCAATATCGACAAGTTTGCGAGACGTTCCAAGGCACCTCACAGCTCGAAAGACGGTGATAGTTGCGGGACAGACACGCAAGAAAGATTTCCCGAACGACCTCTGGCGGAAGTCGCTGTGCGATCGGAGTCGGCACTGCACTCTCAACAGTAAGATCGTGTCCGAGCCTTTTTTGCACTAAAAAAGAACGAGGGGTTACAAAAGCATTCATTGCGCTCATAGATCGAAGAGACCTACGCGACATGTCACCGCAAATCAGCGTCAGCTAAGAAAAACTGAGATTTCTGTCAAAGGATGTCGTAAACGAATCGAGTACGTTCAAACGTCGAGTTCAGTGCGGTGATTTGAGAGCCGCTTTATTTCTCGAGGCGTCGACCTTTATATTGCAAGATTTGAAAAAAACAAAAGGCACCTTGAAGCCCCACGAAACTGCACGAACAAAGAGACAAAAGCAAAGCGGCTCACCTGCACGAAGTGGCTCTGACTCCGGATCAATGAGCTGTAACAATTGGAAGATAAATTTAGGTCGCTTCCGCCCATGCACTTTCTAGAGACAATTCCCGGTAAGAAAAGGCATACAGCCTACAGACGAGTGCATGATAGCGGCAACTCGAGGAGAATATTCGTAATGACTTAAAGTTGGCACGACTCCTATGCGGTAAATATTGTTTGTACTGAAGTCCATTGGCACAGAAAGACCGTCTTTATCAAACACGCCATAAACTTCTCAGTTAGCATGTTTGAAATGACGACAAAATTTTATCCAACCATACCAGAAGGAGGTCATACCATTTCTTAAGCCCTTTTTGATGCAGCTCTGTATCGATTCCATGCTTAATACCTTCTTTGTGTCGCAATCGATATTCGTAAAACCGAAGTCCGTAAAGGTTTTAAACATATTCCGGCTTGATAGGAACATCTGAGCAACCGAATACTCCATGCCTCCCCATCCAGTCACACCTAAAGCAGCGATCCGATACAGCAACAGACACAGCACATCGACGGTCTCTTGGCCTTCAAGGACCGAGAATGTCTCCACGGAACGTCCAGAGAGTGACGTGCCTACAATCGTTATCTTCCGTAGCGCAGGTAGGAGCAACAGAACCTCTAGCAGCGTTTTTTTCTCTTGGGCACTCATCTCCGATTATGAGATTTGTTAAAGGAGGTCGCGATCGCTTCATGAAATTTAGAAAGACAGGACCGGCATCCTCGTGATTGGAACGGATCGCCAAGCTGGCAAGAGCAGGTGCTGTGACTGCTTCAAGGACTAAAGTGGCATGACCATGTAAGAGAAACGGAAATGAGGTAATACTATACTCGGTGTCGTGAACCGCTGCGACAAAAAAGTGCCCTGTGCACGTAGAAGATGAGTCGTCGGAGCTTGGGCGCTGCAGATAGCAACTGCAGACAAACAGTTGCAAGAGAATACTCTCCGTGGATTATAATACTGGAGTCGGCAACATAATCAACTGTTTGGTTATAGGTAGAACATAAACGCTTTCGAGGCAGAGTATTTGCAAGCTATATGCAGAAGAAAGGTCAAGTGTGAAGGCGTTGCCGGGGCAGTTTCTGGTGAAGCACAGCTCAAGGTACTCTATTTGTGGCATAGAATCCGCCTCGGTATTGAACCCATTCAAAGTGGATAGGTCATTGCACAACAAAGAGATGTTTCTCCACCAACTCTGGTGCTGAAACATAGTTGTGATGATCCGCTCGGCCGGGTACTTGGTTTCGTTCGGACAGTTCTCCGGATAATTAGTTTGACCCTATAATACGGGGGCGAGTTCCTTGATCTGAGCAGCCACGTATTCAGAGTAGCTTCGAACCCCCGAAGCGATACATCCTTGTCCGAGTCGTAGCGCAGAAAGGCCCACAGCTGTCCCGTGGCCAACGCGACGTGTTGTCAATATCGGCAAGTCTGCGACACGTTCCAGGGCGCCACACAGCTTGAAAGGTGGTGAGAGCCGCGGGCGCAAGGAAGATTTCTCGAACTACCTCTGGCGGAAGTCGCTGGTAAGGAGTCAGGAAAATGCTCGTAGAGAGTCAGAAATCGAAGAAACTTACACGCTATGCCACTTGGAAACTTCTGCCATAGGATATGTTGAAGACGAGCCAGACGAGTGCGAACGCGAACGACGAGCTCGGTACTGTGGATCGCAAGCCTCTCCTTTTCAATGTGTCTCTTCCTTTATACCTACGGATATCATAGAACAAAGCGTCACAATACGCCATGATGAACAAGAGGCAAGGCAGCCTCGAGCTGAGTTAAGATACCAGATTCGCAAGCGAAGCGAGGAACAGCGAGGCCCAGTATCAACAGCCAACTGTAGTACCGCTTGCTTTCGCTGTCAGGTATTCCTGAGCGCTGAGCGGCGAGGACCAAAATCAAGTACATGAGCGGGAAGACAGCCGAGTGGACAACTCGAGATGACTCAAGAGTCAGAGGGAAGAGACTTCAGAGGTCACGTGATGGGAATTTGAGACGAAGCGAAGTCGTCGTCGCTCGCGCGTCCCTGCCGTGTGCAGCATCTCCGTCTCGCGACGCCCCGCCCATTTTGCACCCGCTGGCGACGGCGTTCCCATCATCATCAGTCAACTTACCGAGCTGTTTCTCAAAACGGATTTACTATGATCGAGCTATTGTTACTTTGGTCACGAGGCTGTAACGGATATTAGGCAGTGTTGGCTTCTTGATGCTGCATAGACATAGCCCGAAATCAGGCTCTCCAGACTATATGCATCATGAGCGATATTTAAAAATGCTGTTCAAGGTTTACCACGAGATATCAAAGGCCCTGTCTCAAACAAACTTCCCCACTGAATCCGACGCTCTCGCTATCGAGGCCATTCGATCTGACCCACTCATCAGTCTCGAGAGAGCTAGTATTGAACATTCGCATGTTGCGCTTTCTAGACTCGCCTCTTCTATCTTTACTATGTTTCCTCGCATTGGTTTCGGATATAAACGGATCGACGCAGAATTTTACCATCGATGATACGTTTGGAGACACTCGGACTGGAGCGAATACATCGAATCCGATGTACTTTGGAAATTGGTCTTCGAGTGTCGGCTGTCTTGATGCAACGACACAAGTGAATGGTGAAGTCACAGCTTGTAGTGCAGCTGTCAACGCTACACTGGCATTTGAAGGAAGTTGGACCGCCACTGCCATAGGTTCAGCCTCTATGGACATAGCATTCGTCGGTATGTCTCTGTGGTTCTAACATACATCATCAGCACTTACTTTACCTTTATCCCCGGCCTTTTATCGAAGGAACTGCTATTTATGTGTTCTTCATCGTTCCAGGAATTGTTGACGAGAATTTCAATACTTCTGAAGTGGTTCAAGAGCTTGTGCTTGTTGGATCGAATATATCGTTCACATTGGACGGCGAGGATGCGGGAAGCTTCGTCTCTAGCGTCCCTATGTACAATGTCTCCTACAATGCACTCGGTTACTCCAACCACACTCTGGCAAATTCCTCGCATACGCTCTCAATCACAAATTCGGAATTATGACCGACCCGTCCAACGCGTCGAATAGCCTTCAACCGGTCGTATTTTTTGACCGTGCTATCTATACGTCCGTATAGTCCAGTTCTACTTTGGAATAACTGCTCCTCTGACATGCTTTGCAGTCTCAATACGGTTGAAGCACAGTCGAATCAGCCGTCGAGTTCCGGCGAGAGCAGCGCCCCCACTAGGATTCCAGTTTCCGGAGAAGTTGCGCACTCGTCTAATATTGGTCCTTTGGTCGGAGGAGTTGTCGGGGGCATTGCGTTCATTGGTTTAGTGGTGTCGACGCTTTTTGTCTTTATTCGCCGACGCGCTCGCCAGCGGGTCGCGTCCCAGCGTGTACACGTCGAGCCCTTAGATGTGATAAATCAAAACGGGCCCACGCATCCAGAGCGCAAACGGCCTCTGCCCATGATCTCCCAGCTGCCTGGCCAAAGAAGCCTATTCGTCACAGAGAAGGCACTTTCGAGGGCGATAGCCGCACAGGCGCAGGCTTTTCCTCCGGAAGAGCATCATCCTGTGCTTCCAACCGTACAGCCTACTGTAGCCATTACTCCCAGTCGCACCGATCAAGGGGCTGATAGAACTTCCCTAGCCGAGCTAAGGCGGCCATCGGCAGCCCCAGAAGAAACCTCTAGTCTCAGCATGTTAAATGGAAACGAGGGCGAAATCTCGCAAAACGACCGCGAGCGTATCGCCAGACTGGAAGCCGAGATGGAGTATCTCCGTGCTGAAAGGGAGGTTCGGCCAGGGGAGGATCTTCCTGCCTACGACAACCTAGTCGTTGGACAACGCGTCGATTAACTGGGTCGACCGTCTCCCTTTCCTTTTCTCAGTTCTGTTTTTTTTTCTTCTCGAAAACAATTTCAAAGCCAACTAAAAAACAGACAAGAAACAGCAACATAGGCGACGTTCCGCACTTCATGGAGAATCTTCTGCATTTTAGAAGCTCCCAGCCATAACTTAAATCCGCATCACATGAATTATTGTTTACTACGACGGTTCCTTTCCCTTTTATTTCTTTACTGGATTTCTTCCTCCATCTTGCGATTCTCTAGTTTGGTTTATATCAGGAATGCTGAAAATTATCAAGTAGTTACTTAGGGGACCCAACTTCATACATACATGTCTTTGCTTCCGTCAAAGGAAGCAATCTCGCACAATCTTGCCCAATCTCAACTTCGCCGAGCTTTCTTCCCTTCTTTATGTTATCTCATAAAGGATGTATAGTAAAGTAAGCACGCCGCACGATTGTGATTGTAATGGCGCGCTATTAGTGTACAATGTGCATACAACGAAGTTACAGACAGCATAGTTGCAGACTTGAAATATACAGCCAAATTCAAGTCTGTGCCTAAGCCCGTCTCGAAGCACTTTTCTCCGCCTCTCCAGCCAAGTGCTTGGTCTCGCGCGCGCCTTGGGCGGCCTTATCCGCTGCCTCTTTCTTTGCGTCCTCGGTCTTTCCTTTCCCCCAACCCAACCAACTCCACCACGAGCTTTTCGCCTCCTGACTCTTCGCGTCAGCGTACCCCTTCGCACCCTGCACGGTCTTGTCCGTCTCGGAGTGTGCTTGCTGCAGGGCGGACGTGGCCGAGTCCTTGTAAGCTGCGAGTCGCGCTTGCGCGTCCGCTGCGGCTGCGCTCGCCTTCGAGGACGCGCTGTCGTAGCTCTGCTGCACACTCGACTGAGCAGCATCAACCTTCGCCTTGCCGCCCGCCTGCATGAACTGTAAATAACGCGACGATACACTTGGCGTATCAGCAGCGAACCTTTGCTTCATCAAACTTCTCGCGTCCCTCGTCGACCTTTGTCTGGGCCTGCAGGCGCGCAGCATTGTCGAGTTCACGCGCCTTCAGCGCGACGTCGTCCTCTTTCTTCTCCTGGCTCAGGTAATAGTAACCTATCGCGCCGCCAGCAGCGACGAGTCCGCCCACAATCAGGGGCGTGTTCGAGACCTTTGGTTCTGGAACGCCAGAGCTGCTGGGTGGCGGTGGGCCCGACATTTTCCGAACGCCGGTGGACGGACATGTTCGATGCTGCGGGTCGGCGGAAGATCAGCAAGCCGCCCGACGATGGACGCGATGGCGGGACGTACTTTGGCGATGGCGGACCTGCGTACTGCGCTTCGTGCGATATGTGAAGAGTACATGGTGATGATAGTCTGTTGTACAGTTGGATCCCTGCTCCTCGTGCTTAAAAGCAGCGGTTGTGCATGACATCATCCTAACCTAATCGTCATCCTCAGGATCGACACCCTAACAGCCGGCCCTAAATATTCCTTACGTAACCGAACATAAATCGTGACCGTGATCGACCAACTGAACTTTGGTTCGATCACCACTACATATGAGGGGAGGCAATCCCTGCCAAAAGAGTGTGCACGCTTCGTAATCTGACAAATGATCGGCACTTCCCAAATTAAGACATTTTGGTGGCAAAAATTTACAGATGGCCAACTTGACGCAATTCAGCCACTCCTTGCTGACTTTTACTCTTTTAAAGTCATAGAACTGTATTTTAAGGCTATACATACAATAATCACTTGATATAGTATGGCTTGTTTCTGAGGAAAGACTTATAGCAAAGAAAAGAGCAGGAGGAGAGCGCATTTTCGACTGGCACGTGACCTCAGTGCACAGGAATGGCCGCGCATACATGCAAATGCGCAGAACGATTTTTTGAGCTCATTTCTCAACAGTTCTACGCGATTTAAGCTGGAAAATGCTCTTGTTATATGGGGCTGGGAGGGCTACGTTGTCGATTTTTTAATTCCGCCCTCAAAGTGTCAGAACAACCATGTAAGACAGCTGTTCTGACACTTTGAGGGCGAAATTAAAAAATCGACAACGTAGCCCTCCCAGCCCCATATCATACCAGCGCATACGAGCTTAAATCACGCAAAACGGTTGAGAATAGAGCTCAAAAAATCGTTCTGTAACTTGTCTTTCACTCAGGAGTCGCAAAATTTCCGTTTTTGGTAGAAGTGTAAGCAACTACAAATGCACACTCTTTTGGCAGGGATTGCCTCCCCTCACTACATAATCATACGTGCTATCTAATGCTGTTGATTCATTTGAATTTCCCATGATCTCCGGGCCAACGAACAGACAGCATCTACTGTCTGAGATGGTTGCAAAGCATTATGCATTGAAACTACTTCCGCACAGGGATGGAAGATTGCCTTTAGAGTCAACTGGTATGGATGAGTTGAGATAGAGCCGCAGCCATTACTTACATATCACTCTTGGATGCGTGTGCATCCATGTTAATCTCGGAAGCTATGGCAAAGGTCGCGCCGAAAGCTTCGACCCAGTGAGTCAAGATCATTGTATTTTCGTACCAATCTCTGATATTCCCCGCGCAGCTTCATATCTCTTCCGATATAAATCGCTCTGAGAACGCTCTCAAGATGCTTGCCTTGTTCGCTCCTTTGCTTTATCTCCTCTTCGACGGTTCTTCAGCCGTTTTTCTCTATGGCCGATTAGAGACACTCTTAACTTATGCGTTCCCTCGCGACTTTCTCCGTTGCAATTTTCCTCGCCGTGCCTTTCGCTTTTGTGTCTAATGCTTCACTGGTGAACATTACTATCGACGACACTACTGGAGATGCGCAAACTGGAGATCTGCCAACGTACACCCAACTCCCAGGAGGAGCTCCTTGGATGTCGGATGTCGATTGCAAAATGAATATCACGGGGATGTGCCCATGGAGCATTGTCGACACATCGTCGGAATTTAATAGCTCGTGGCACGCCTCCTGGGGGCCAGCAAATATGTCTTTGACGTTCAATGGTATATCGTTCTGCTAGATTTTCTACCAGTTTTCTTCAATGCTTATTAGTGTTGAACATAAAGGCACAGCCATATACACCTACTTCATCATCCCAGGCTACGTGTGGCACGTGTAACTAGAGACAGGCTACGTCGGCACGAACTTGTCGTTTCTTCTAGACGAGGAGCCTGTCGGGACATTTACCTACGTCCCCCGTGTTGGTGATGACGCTCAGAGTGTGCTAGCTTATGGCAGCAGTACATTGTCGAACACGGTTCACGAGCTAACGATGCAGGCGAGCCCGCAAGTCGTGCGCTCTTTCCGCGATCGCGATTTTTGACCGTGCGGTATACTCGTACGCTCGATTGCTTCCTTGCTCATGCCAGACGTTTTTCTCTGACATTTGCTTGTTTGTCAGATTTGGTTCCGATAAAGCGGCACTGGATTCCAGTAAGAAATCCTTGGTGTTCGGCGTAGTCGCCGGAAGTGTTGCACTCATAGTCGCAGTGGTTACCGGCTGCACGTGCTATCTCCGCCACCGCCGGCGTGCCCATCTCCAGGTCCTGTGCCGCATCCAGCCATTCGACAGCGTGTGGGGCCGCATCCAATCTGACTTGGACCTTTCGCTCTCCATGCGCTATACACCGCGTGCCATTCCGCCCACAGTAGTTGCCAAGGGAATGAAGCGAAGCGGCCTGTACGAATCAAATATCGCAGCTGCGCACGTGCGTGCATTGATATCCACGCAAGATACGAGCTCCGAGCCACCAGGCGAGCGGCGTCCGTTGGTTAACCCGCAGCCGCGCGCCGACGGGCACGGGCACGGGCACGGGTACCAACGCATGTCTTCTACTTCCTCCGTGCTCGCGGACCTCGGCCTTGACAGTGAACTTCCGGCCTATGATGCGCTGTCTGCGATGGAAAACAGTGCGATGCGGGACGGCGCGAATATCGATTCTGACAATGTGAAGTGGGCAAAATACTTCAAGAGGTTTGGTTCCCTTGAAGGAGCCAGAAATTGAATGGACCTATATTCCTTTACGATTGTACTATGAGAAGCGTAGTCGTGTCCGTAGATTTTTGGCGAAAGTGGAACTTGAGGGAGCCGGAGATATGTCTGAGGCGAGCCACCTCCGCGCGCGCTGGGCTAGTTACCTGTTTCTCTAGCATGACTTCCCTCCCCTGCTCCTCTTTTTGAAGGTCCGACGCACCTCGCGCGCATCTTTCGTGCACTGTGCATGGAAGCTTCGCCAAAGATACCGTTTTCTTCACGTGTTCATATCGTCTTTCCGACATGCGCTCACGGTGGCGGCTACATCAATCAGACCTTGCGCACACACGGATTAGCTTCCGAATCCAGAGATCCAGAGTTGTTCTTTACAAAAAAAGCCTGCCAGGCTATACTGTCTTGTAGCGGGTAATGATCCATTCGCAGTAATGAACCAAGCCTAAGCTAGCTCCTGCACAATTCGTTCAATCCCTGTCAAATTTTGTACATACACAGAAAGATACATTTCGAAATACCTGACAAAAATTTGTAGTCGTAGAGCAAGTAGAAAAAAAGATATTGTTGTCGCAAGTGCTGCCTGAGAGAGGATTTGCTGTTTTGCTAAGATTCTGAGCTAAGGTTATTGCCTTTCATTATATTTTAAATCAAGCGCTCACTAGATATCTTCGAAATTTTACACATTTGTTTTCATGAACTGATCAGACAACTAATGAGTTTCTCCAAATTTAATGACAAATGTGGCTTGCTGTATGGTGTATCTAAGAACTTGTGAGCTGAGCTTGTTAGCTCGGAGGTGCATGTACTTTTCGTATTTTTCTTGTTCTAGCCAATTCCAAGACATCTCAGTTTTTCTACATATTCATACTATTCCTTATATTTAGCACTTGTATTTGATGCAATTAGTGTGACAGAGTTGATAGTTTTGAAGTTATGGGGTAGGCAAGAGGCCCTTCATGAAACCACAGAGTTCGGCCCATATGAGCCCATGGAGAAGGATAAAGGGCCTAACTCCGAAGCAACCCAGCCATAACGACATATATAACTCCTAAGGATGCTTTGGGCTCGAAAATACACTTGAAATCAGATTTCTGGTTGAATGAGACCAGATCTGAAAACCAGGAGACATAGGTCGACCGAGTATATGCGTGTTCCCACGCTGGTTCATTGCAGGCAACGACGCGCGCGATCTGTGAGTTCCCACGCTGGTTCATTACTACGAAATCCTTCAATTTGAGTCCTCATACCGTAAAATCTATATAATATTTACCCGTACATATTTCACCATTCTGACACTGTATAGTACTCAGTGACATGCTAGCTTACAAGTATATCTTGGAAGAATACAAAGGGCTGTTTCACAAAAACTGATTTACATCGACGAGTCTTAGTTGGTTCATTACCCGCTACAAGACAGTAGTTCCATACGATGAGTGAAATGTATTGCCAAGTACTTGTTAAGCGGAGGAAAACAGGCTTTTCTTAAGGCAACAGATTGTAACAAACCCCGCGGGAGGTCTTAATTTAAATATATACATAAATTATGTGGCTTGCTTATCCAACCTCGTTCTTCTTGATCGCCGCAACTAGACTTATCAGGACATTTGTCCGTCCGGGGTTATTCGAGCCGACGTGTCGTATATTTTCACATTGGAAAAGTTATGTGCTGTAGCTTGAGGGCGATGTCTGTCTTTCTCCTGACGAGTTAGTACGGCCACCGGTGGTTTCTCGGGGATCACGTCGCGAAGAGTCGAAGACTACCCACATATCTACCTACCTCGCGCACGGAACTTCTCTACCTTATAGTCTGCGCCTAATTTACCTTCTGTTACCAAAAAAGGATGATTGGCGTTCTGCTATGCTTGATATAGGCACTCCGCTATGATTGCCTTTCTTGTAGCACGCTTCGCATCACGCTCGGCCATTCGGCCGTCAAACCTTAGACCACGTGTATGTATTCGAGGCTCTTCCTATCTTCGACGGTTGCGATCGCTCTGAGGGGTTACAAGATCCAATATGTAGATTTGCTTCTTATGCCTCAGATCCGCGGCGCACTTACAATTACAAGCAGGTCCGATCACAGCTCAATATAAAGCCAACCATAATCGGTCAAGTCTTTAGCTCGATTCAGGCTCTTCCCGACGCTTAGCCTAGTACATCCGGAAGTGCTATCAAGCGAGCTGGACTTCCTGGTTTACATCTTCTGGCCGCGTAGTCGTCCCCGGCTTCCTCGTCTGACATTCATCGTCGCCCCCAACTTTGGGCAGTAGCTGCTCAACACTTACGCTTTTCTCTCTATGTTCTTATTCTAGCTGCTTGCATTGGCCGTTTTGGAGGATACCCGAATACCCGGTGAGTTTAATTTGTTGCTTCTCCTTTGTCGTCCTCCAGTTAAAAAAACTGACGTTGGTTTTGCGTGTGCTTGCTAGACTGCAGTTTCACAAAACACTTAAATCGGCCTCACTGGGAGCCTCTTGACGAAACTTGGAAACTACTCGCTTCTTGCACATATAATCATGTCAGACACCGCGGCTGCAATGGAGCAGGAGCTCCTGATACAAGGCGTGCACGACTCAATCGCAACGCGTTATGTCACCGGTCCGTAATCCTTATTTCATATTTCTTTCTCCCGGATTAATGCTGCTGTGACGTGCATAGCTGTCGGCCTTGTCTTCATGCTGTACGATCATCTTTTGACCTTTCAGGACGAGGTAAATCTAGTCTGGACCGCGAAACCATCATTTGCGAAGAAGCTATTTCTTTTGAATCGCTACGTTGTACCGATAAGCCAAGTCATGACTGCAAGCTGTGCGTCCTTTAGCCTTCATCCCCTCTCATGTATAAATACTCATAGAGGAGTTGCGCAAGTCATGAATCATTTCGGGGAAAGCTTGCTTTCAGACGATGTGAGTTAACACTCGTTTATGCTCTCGCGGAAGTTGACATCTCCCGCTTGAAAACAGGATTGCAAAATGTTTCTCTGTGTTACATTTATTCTTGGAATCTTGTCTGTTGGGTGCGCGAACGTCCTAGTAATATTGCGGGTAATTACGCTGTGGGAACGTGATCGAGTATGTTTTTGCATTTGCCGTGCAGAAGGCCAGTAATTTATTTTACAAATTTGCAGCGAGTCGTTAAGCTCATGGGCATCGGGTTTCTCTTTTGCTTCACCCCAACCCTTTGTCTGACGATCATTGTACTTTCAAAGGCTTACGGTGCGTTGATAAATAACCCGTGCTCGACCGAAATCTCTCAAGAACTTCCTGCTAACCTCTATGATTATTATATACATATGCGCAGTCGGTTTTGTATACGTTGAGCACGTACACATGTGCGTCTCGACTGTTAAGGCGCCTGAACTTCCTGGCGTATGGGCTTGCTCAGTGCGTCTTTTCCTTCTGATAAGCAGAGCTCCGACTTCCCCCGCGACACTCGTAGCTTGTCTTCTTTCTAATTGTTCTCTTTTTCGGAAGATGGTTTTTGAGGTGCTTGTTCTGGCGTGTGTGGTATTTAATGCGATCGGCCGTCCCCGCTTGCAAGACACGCCCTTGCGGCGCGTGCTGTACCGCGATGGTTTATTCTTCTTTGTTGTAAGCATCCTTTGACTATCAGAGAGAATGACATTTGACATCGAATGATCTTCCGCACCTAGTTTTTGTCGAGTAAGCTCGAGTCTTTCATTTAAGAGATGAGCGCCGAAGCTAATGAGCATACAATTCTCATGAAGCACTACGGACCATTAACCTTATTATATCTATCGCCGCCAGGGTTCGTGCCCTATTCTATGTCCATTTCATTTGCTTATTTTCTCGATGACAATAGTCAACATTGATTCTTGTTTCGTCATAGTACGCTTTCTCTCTCGCTTTTTCAATCAACCTCGCATCTTACTTATCCTCACGCCTAAGTTTCGTCTGGTCCATGACGACGCTCGTGCTTAATCACTCTCTCCTGGACATCCAGAAAGTCGCATCACTCTCGTCGCACTCGCACTCCGCTTCGCGCACGCGAGTCTTGCGGCGCGGACGAACGCATAGCGGCAGCCACAGCCTCAAGTTGACGACCGCGTTGAGCAAGACGTCGGTCGACTCAAACTCAGCTGCAGAATCTGGAATGGCCTCCACACCTGTTTCCGTGCACACCGGGTCGCGCGTGCGGTCGCGTTCTCCGCTATACTCAGGCGCAGACGTGGGGCCTGGGTCTGACAGGGTCAATGCGTTTGGGATCGAACATGTGCTGAATGAGGCCGATGATGACAATTACTTCATTACAGAGGGTGCATACTCGGATGAGAGTTTTGCTGCTGGCGAGCAAAATCTGGACGTGCACGAAGGAGCGTGGGGGATTGAGCTAGGGAATAGGCGTATACACGAGCCCTGACCGTCTGATTCATGCTGTGGACTTGATCTGTATTTCGTATATACATGTACGTTTCTCTCGCGACCTTGTTAATTGGTTTATTTCCATGATGGGTACTTAGGGCCTCAAAGAATCATGTACGTCGGAAAGGGCGACGTTTCTCTCAGAGGTATGCTGAGCATGTCTGCCAGTAGAACATTCTGCTGCTTTGTCTTCCCTTATATTACGTCGTCGACGTCTTGAATTCATACGGGTCACAAGCGGTCATGACTGGGCATTAAAGCCGAGATAGAGACGACTTAAGCAAATCTCAGAACCACATAATTCTTGCACGAACGTAAGCAATCTCACTAGTTTGATTTACAAAGCAGCTGAAATACCCTATTCTCTCGTACGTGCATTGTTCTCCTTCAAACTTGTTGTCTCGCACCCCTCAGTGCCTCAACCCGTTTACTCCCATGGCCCTCATCGTTCCCTTCGCCCTTTCAGTGCAATTCTCGAACTTGCGGATTCTCAGACCCGCGTCGAAGTCCTTAACACTCGCGGCGTCGACGTTAATCGTTGTCTCCCCCTTCAAAGACGTCTCGCTTGTAATGTAATCGTTGCTGTGGATCTCGACGTCGCATCGCGCATGTGAGACATCGTACCCTTCCCAGGACCCGACGATCCACTCCTCGTTCCATGCGTCGAGGATAAAATACACGTCAGAACGCAAGACGTACTTCCTCTGGTAAAAGAACAGCTCCGAACGAGGAGCCACCTCGACCCTCGTAGTCTCCGTCTTCGAGGTCGTCGTCTCCTCGGAGTGGAACGTCTTCTCGCTGTGCTCCGCTGAGATCGTGATGCCCTTAAACGCAGCAGACAGGCCGATCGTGTTGCTGACTTCAGAGCCGTTGGTCACCTTGAGCTCAGTCTTGTACTCCTGCGTGTACGACTGGGCGGCGGAGGTGCTGTTGTCCCAGGACATGAGCTTGTCGTTCTGGATTTGGACTAAATAGTTCGTGACGATGGCGTATAGTGCCTCATCTCCAGCGGCAGAATAGACGGTCTGGCGGCTTCGGCTGAGGAGAACGTCACCACTCTGGGGTCGACTAACGAGGAACTTCGTGACGGGGTCGTTGCCTTTGGGCTGGGGGGAATGGGAATGACACCAACGGTCAGTCGACAAAATTGGCGGACACGAAAGAGGTTTGCAGACTGTACTCACCATGATTTTCGATCTCGAGTTTGGGTTGTAGTCTCTGGGCGTGTAGATGCCCGGTATTTGTACACTCGGGGACAGGTCAACCGAGGAGGTGGTGCTGCCTCGACTCGTTCATATCCGCCGACGTCGGTTCAGCAAAACAAGGGCGCGCAACGTGTGTATCTTTCAAGTTTCCTTTGCTGTTTGAACGACGCCCCCAAAACGAGCACTTTAGGCTCGCATATCTTACATGCATGGAACCGCGATCGCATCCGGAGCGGCGCATCAGCAGGAAGCCATGCCAGTACTAGTACTAGTATAGGCCCTAGTAGTCCCCGAGCTCCAGCAAATACGGGTCGCGCGAATATCGATCCGACAGTGCTCGTAAATTGCAAAAAATAGTGCAGGAAGTCAGATTTCCCCGGACTGAAGCTGGGCTGGAAGTGCTAGGACATGAACTCGAGTAAGCTTCTATTCGTTCGCCTTTCGACCGAATTTCGTGCACATGCCACCGCATCGACAAAATCACATATTCTGTGACGACAATTATCGAGAACTTGAGAGGATTCCCTGGTCCTTTCAGTGTGCCAAAAGCAATAAAATCGGGAGTAGTACTAGTAGTACGGAATCAGTGCATGGTATGCGAATATTGTTCGATTCCGGCACCTTCCGAACTCTTTCGGTTCCGTTTGTTTCGATGTCTCTTGCCATCGAATGAGGCATCCAGAAAAGTATATTGGAAAGAAAGAGCTTGTTGTGCACCTATAGCAACCTTCTTAACATTCAAGTAAAGATAAGAATTGCATACAATAAGACTAAAAAAGATATTGGATATAATGGGCGACGATAGTGGGACCGATTATTAAATAGAACTCCTTGAGACCAAGACAAAATAAAGGGATGCTTGGGAAAAGAGGAAAACGTGCAACAGAGGAGGTGGGAGGGTGGTCAGCTGTGAATATCTCCGATGGGAGAAGAGTACGTGTGGACGTGAGCATCTGGACGATATAGATGTCTGATAACTGTGTTTGATTTGGTTCGATCTCCACTGGCTCCCGAAATACAATACTCGACGCTTCAGTCTTCCGCGACTTTGAATTCGATGCGCGGACGAGCGCTTCGGCGCCTCCGCTCGACGAGAAGATAGCTCACTGATTTGATACAGATAACGATGCCGCTGTCAGATGCCAAGGTCACACAATACAGAGACAGACGAAATAGTGCTGACTGATGAGTGCATCAAGGGAATCGACGACTTCGGGCTTTATCTCTAGGTAGGCATGCTGGGACATCCGGAAAAAGAAGAAATGCCGCTTGTGTGGATGACGAACGACAAGTGGCTCCTTGTTGTCGCTATCTGGACGGATCATCTGCAGCAGAAATCAATCTGAGAGGTAAATCTGACTTATGGATAGTATGATAGTTTACCTGCAACTGCCGTCTGTGCGTTTTCCAGCGGTACTGAACACCCGAATTGCCGTGGAAGTAACCTCCTCTGCTGACAAAACACCGCTCAGCCAGAGCCAGAAAAAAAGAAGGACAACGAAATTGAGTATGAGTCACTTACACTTTCTGCGATTCCTTTTGCAGAAATCTGGAGGCTGGTATCCATTCCGCATCCTGGCCGCCGAAGCGCAGGCGGGTTTCGCGGCCGGGCTCACGCTCGATCTCTGCGATAGTGACCATTTCTGCCGTGTCTGTGTCGAGCTTCTTTATCTTCGTGAGGTTGGGGTGCCAGAAGCGCGTGACGACCTCGTAGTAAAATGCGTCGTCGTCCACGGCGATGGTTGTGTTCCGTATGGAGTTGGTCGAAAGCACTAGTTTGTGCGGCGGCTCTACTTTCTTGGGAGGAGGCATTGCAAGTCGGAAGCGGAGACTTAGGCGAAATAAAAATCTAGTAGAGCTGCGTCCAGGATGCAGCAGGAAGGACAAGAAGGTTCCGGTAGGCAAGCTCGAGAGGATATCTTGTTTCATTGAGTTTTATCTTATATAACACGCCTCCGACGAGTACCCACAGCAGCACAGAGAGTCCCCACGACACACCCAGATAGCCAAGAGGAGTCTGGGAAAACAGAGTTTCCAGAGATTAGGCTCCCGTCATCGCTCGACCAGAAACCCGATTTGGCATCGAATAAGAATACGAATGAGCCTTGAGATCGCGCGGTGGGTAGAATGACCGCTTGCCAACGCGAGCGTGTAGGGGAGAGCACCGAAGATGATCGAACCCAGGAAAGATAATTGGCTGCGCCAGCAGAGCCACTTGACGGTGGGATCACAGTAGTTCGTATTCGGTCTCAAACATTGGTAGCCGATGATAGTTTCGTCAAGCCTATGGGAGATATTCCGAACATTCCTCGCAGCAGCATACTGCGCTCAGGTGCCACGATAGTTGATGGCTTGGAAGTAAAATCTGCAATCAGCAAAAGACAGTCACTGGTCACATAGTTCTCACGGATGTTCTGTTCACCGTCTTCAGGCCTCTCATATTTCACTTTATTTCTTCCGCTCTGAACAGAGACGTCCCAGACCAGTAGATCGCATAACAGCCACATATTTTCTCTACGTTTGGTCTCTTTTGATTGGACCAAACCTCTGCAGAACAAGATAAAAAATGTGGCTCCGAACTTGCCTGTTTTGGCGAGTGCTGTGTGCTTGATCGCGTCGCAGCTCGCCGCTGTCTGGCGACGACCGAACTCTCTTTCACCTCGCCTTTTGCGCAAGGCTGACGATCGCTGTGTGCTTGACGACGCCCGAGTCCGATTGTCGTGTGCTCACGTCGTCCCTCGCGCTGACTGCTGTCGCAACGCCTCGCACACTTCACGCGCCAGCTGGTATATCACTCGACTCGTCGCGCCTTCTGGGCGCACACACAGCTCGGCTCGACCCCACTGACGATACATGCTGCATTACCCACTTCCACTGGCGAACAGCATGATGAACGGGAAGCCGTTGCCGACTCGCCCAGACGGCCTGCGCTCGACAGCGCCCGCGGCGGAAATCGCGCTGCTCGGCAATCTCCCGGACGAGCTGCACGACATGCGGCGTGTGCAGGCGTACGGCCAGGAGGAGGATCTGAAAGAGGCGCTTGGGAAGATGATAGGCAGAGTGGAAGAGCTGGTGAGGCCGTCCTTCACGCTAACCTGACGGCCCGGCGCTGACCGACAGTAAAGAGCTCAATGCTCAGCCAAGCCCACAGGACGCAGACGGAGCTCGAAACGTCTCTGAAGCTCACGCGCTCGAATCTGCAGCTCGCGCTCGCGAACAACGAAATGCTTGAAGACGCGCTTAAGCGGGAGAGCGCGACTGGGAGCAAGGACGTCGGCTGGCGGCGGCGGAGCGACCGCCCCGAGTCGCGCCAGGGCATCAGAAAAGAGCAAGACTCCACCGAGCGGCCGCCATCGCGACAGAGCGGCGGCGACGCGTCCTCCTCCTCCGTGCTCTCCACGCCGACCAGCGAGGCCTCCGCGTCGAGCCCGCCGCCGGTGAAGCCGACCTCGCCGCCGCCGCCCGTCGTGCACGACTCGCGGTTCTTCCGTTTCCGGTTCGGTTCGTCTTCCGCATCGACGAGCCCGAACCTGAATGCGCACGCGGGGCCGGCGTCCCGCCCCCAGAGCCCGACCCTGCGAAAGCACGCGGACGTGATCCGCGACCGTGACGCGAGCCACCTCACGAGCGCGTCGCTCCCGAGCCTCGTCGCGAACACGAACAAACGCGAGGAGGAGCTCGTCGCAGAGCTGGAGTCCGAGCGCGCGAAGTATACAAAAGTGGTCACCGAAAAGAGCACCTTGGAGCAGGAGCTCGAGGGGCTGAGCCAGGCGCTGTTCGAAGAAGTACGCCAATCTTATTTTACTTTTAGTAAATCTTTAAGCATGACACTTATTTTTGGACTAGGCGAACAAGATGGTCGCACACGAGCGCATCAAGTGTGCCGAGATCGAGGCGGAGCTGCGGCAGATCCGCCAGGAGAAGGATGCCCTCCGGGGCGCGATGCGCATCATTGAGCAGGAGAACTCGCGCCTGAAGAGCCCCGCGCTCACACAATCCCCGCAGGCTCCTGATTCCTATTCTGGAGCAGCCAACGAGTTTGCCAACGACATCACACCTCACGACACGCGGCCGCCCTCGCGCGCGGGAGCCAGGTCGTCGTCGAGCGGCTTGCGGACGCAGAGCCCAACGCCGTCTATGTCGCCGTCCGAGGGCTCGATGTCGATGTCATCGTCGGTGCAGGGCTGCCGCTCGAAGTCGAGCGAGTCGGAGCGCGGCTGGGCATCACCGGAGCCCGAGTTGGAGGGCTCGGCGGAGCATGTGCTGGAGTTGGAGGAGCAGGAGACGAAGACGGGCTTCGAGCAGACGGAGAAGGAGAGAAAGAGCGGCGCTGAGGCTGTGACTGAGGCGAGGTTCTCGGTGCCGGTTTCCCCGCTGCCAGACATGCCTGTGGAGGAGTCGCCGTGGGCACAGTAGCGTGGAGAGGGTTGAAGTCGCGCAAGACGTCGTACACATTTGTAGGCGCTGATTTGCTTCCTGAATTGTCTGCTCCGTCTCGTGCTCACCTTTTTCGTTACTAAAGCTTAACTTCGCTTCTTCTTCTTTCTCTTCCAGATTCCAGACGCACCGTCCTGACCATAGCTTGCTTTCGCACCATACCCCTTCTCATTGTTTTGTCTGTTGCCCTTTTAGCTTTTCGTTTCGCGAGCACGAATGTTCTGTGGACTCTTTTACTTCATTTTCCTCATTGTTCTTCGCCCTTTCGCTTCTATATCCCGGCCACCCTCTATGCGGGATGTGCCAGACCTCATAACCCATCTGCATGTGTACTAGTAAAATCACGATTGCAATTTATCACCCACCATATGTTCGACACCGAACTCCTCAAGAAAGGCCAGATGCAGTTATCGGAGGAAAAGGCTCCACGCGATAAACATGTAGGGCCTTGTGGGTCCAAACGGACCCGCCTGTCGCGACCACGCGTGCGAAGCGCCACGACGAAGCCCAGAGCTCCATGCTGGCAACATAAACGCTTACAGCGCGCAATTCTGGCGGTATTCGAATGAGCTTTCGTGTACGATAGAAAGAGGGGAAATCAGTGTCATTTGTGGTCTCCTCGCTGTAGTAAGCCACATTTTCTAGGTCGGTGCGGGAGTGCCGCGGGACTGCACCAGTGTGCAGTGAGAGACGACACGGGCGCGTGCTGACCTAGACGGCGGTGGGGTGATCTGGCTGCTGCTGTTGACGTCGATATAACAAACAGGATGAAGGAGAAGAGGCGGCGCGGAGATCTCGCAGAAACACCAAGGACGCGGTCTCAGCAACGTTGCATGTTTTGCGGGCAATCTTCCATATGCCCGTTGGCTAATTACGCACACAATGCTTTCTGCTTTCTGCTCTGGATACGGGGCCCGTATCTGTTTGCACCATTTGCGTCCTGGCAAATTTGTCTGTACGCCACTTTGCACAGGCTCATTTTCTATATAAGACGCATCCCTGGCAGCCTTTCTCGCCTCAACATATCCACTTACCAGAAACAAGGTGCGCATCTGACTGATCTGCAGTGATCTGCAGCGCTTATTCATATGTTTTGTTCTGGGACAGCGCACTTGACTTTAACATGCCGCCCAAGTTTGAGCACAGCCCCGCGGACTATGAATATGTGGTTACACAGGCCCATATAAAGATCGCCACCGCCATCGTCGGTCCCCACGATACGCATTTGCAACAAGCCGACGACAATGTAGCACGGGCTCTTGCTGAGATTCAGAATTGTAAGGACGAGCTGGAAGATATCCTTGAAAAGAAGAAGCAGAACCCACAAGCGTACCTGGAGACGGAATGCACAGTGAAAATGAGACTGAAGTTCATGGAAGATCTGCACCAGCATTGGTCGAAGTATGTACATGAATTATTACACCCCATAGAATAGTAGGACTGTATCCCGATTAAAGTAGTAATACAGGCGAGCTGCCCATGCGCGGTACAACACCCCTCCCGCCCGAGAAGACATACGTCCACGTGCTGTTTTTCTCTCTCTGTATGACTACGAGTGTGCCGCCGAGGATGGCAGTTAGCCATTGCGCCTTTGCGCATCCAGAATCCAATGCATGGCCAGCGCTGCAGCCGCCATCACGTGAGCTCAGCTGCCGTGCGAGTCTTATTTGACTATGTTTGGCAGAGTCGGAGTTTTAATAGTTCAGCATGTATGCGCACCCGGGAGTCCCTCGCGCATTTACTACGTATTACACGATATGCTTGGAAACACTTTCGTTGTCTTCGCCAGCGCCACAAAGACAAAAATCCAATACTAGGAGCGCGCAGACATGGTTGGAGACTACGCACCTGCGACTACCTGTTGACGGCCCGGAATGTGCCCTAGAATACTACAATACCGGCCGGCTGCCCGCCAAGCGCGCACGGCGGCTTTGCAGAGCGCATCGCTGTGCAGTGAGCGCCGGCGTGCGCTGAATTGGGGGAAGTCGGACGGCGCCCACGCCGCCTACTGCTGTCGACATGATATAATAACTAGGGTGAAGGAGAAGGTATGACGCGGAGATCTCATCCTGCCGCGCGCGCTCTGCGCTGACGGCCAGGGAGCCGCAATGTGGTGCACACGTACGCAGCTGCAGTCGTCCTGGAAACAGTGGCGCTTATGCCATGGACGTCGTCTCAGCAATCTTGCATGCTTTGTACTAGGCAATGGTTGCATTCTTGTTCAAAAACAGCGCGCCGCCGCATCCGCGCGCCCAGTTCGGGTGCACGGGTGCGCGGCGCGTCGTTGGCGGCCAGGGAACCGCAATGTTGCTCACGTATGGGGCTGCATCGTCTTGGAAACAGTGACGTTTTCTGCCAAGGACGTAGAGCAATGCTGCATGCTTTGCAGGCAGTCTGCAATACTGCATGCTCTGCGGGCAATCTTCCGCCTGTCAGTTGTCAGGCTACGCACACAATGCTGGATACGAGGCCCGTAACTGTTTGCACTGTCTGCATCCTGGCAAACCTGTCTGTGCGCCACTTTGCACAGGCCCATTTTCTATATAAGACGCATCCCTGGCAGCCTTTCTCGCCTCAACACACCTACTTACCACAGACAAGGTGAGCATCTGACTGATCTGCAGCGATCTGCAGCGCTTATTCGTATCGGTCTTGTTCTGGGACAGCGCACTTGCAGATTTTAACATGTCGCCCCGGTTTCCACACGACACCGCCTACTATCAAGGCGTAGTTACACAGGATGATATAAATGTAGGCACAGCCGGGCTCATCGGCCCCCACAGTACGCAACATAAGGAAGCAAAAGCAAAAGAAAATACGTTTTTCCAGTTGTTTAACAAATACAAGAAAGACTTGGCAAATATCCATGAAAAGATGCAGCAGAGCCCACAAGCGCGGCAGGAGGCCCTGAAGAAGGAGAAACACGAAACAGAAATGAAAGTGAAGTTTGCGGAAAATCTGCACCAGTATTGGATGGAATATGTGATTAGTTTGTACGAGACGGAATAGTAGGAATGTATCCCAGCTATAGCGACTGAAGTAGTGATATAGACGAGCTGCCCTCGTATGGTACAGCGCCCCCACCCGCCCGAGAAGACGACCACATGCTGTCTTTCTTTGTGTGACTATGAGCGCGCCAGAGTTGGCCGTATTCCGAAGCATGGCCAGCGCCTCAGCCGCCATCGCGCGAGCGCCCGGTCGGACACGCTCTTTAACGCTTTCCTGTTCCGTTCCATCCTCTGAGTCTGAATAAACCGCCCGGACCGCGCGTGCATGCAGGGTGCCGGGCCTTCCCGCTGTGCGAGAGATACTGAGCAGCAAACTGGGGAGCACGCGTTCAAGTCTAGATCAGATGTCCCGTGTGGGTATAGCACACTGTTGTATCAGTAAATCTACATGTAACGCGTGTTTTCTTCATTATTGCCTCCAATAACGAAAGTAGACTTTGCGGCTTACTGGCATCCGACCGCATCCCATCCGAGTCGCCAATTTCGTTCGGCCATGCAAGCAGTATATGCACTGGGGCGATTCGGACAAGTACACATCCAAGTGACCGCACGTCTGAGAGCGCACAGGCACGGTCGGAGACTCCGTGTCCTCGCGTACTTCAGGAAAGTGCGTAGTATACTACGATATCGACCACCTGCCTGCCCGCAAGTGCGCGCGGCGGCTTTGCGAAGCGCGTGCCGGTGCAGTGAGCGCCGGCGCGCGCGGAACGAGAAGTAGTCGGACGGCGCCATCGCCGGCTGCTGCTGTCGACGCCGATATAATAAGTAAAGGCGAATGGGAATAGAAAGAGGCGACGCGGAGACCTCGTCGCAAAACTGCGGTATGCGAGTCGAGTCGTCCCCTCGAAAGCATACCTTTTTGCTTTCATAACGTGTTTACAAAGACACTACATCGCCCCCAAAAACAACACGGCGTATATTCGATAGTCAGTTAATCTATTCGCAACATGCAAGCTGCGAGGGCCACTCACGGTCTCCTGGCATGCACCCCGCAGTGTCCGCGCCGCGGCGATTCTAACCAGCTGATTAGGACCGGAAAGGGCGCTGAATAAACAGCCACGGCCGTTCCCGCCTCAAGCGCCTTTCCCACCGCTCGGGATGACGGGACACGGCGTGGCGGGAATGCGTAACGGGTCTGATGGGGTGCGCCGCGGTGCGGATTCTGGGCCTGGCGGGCCTCGTAGGTCCAGATCTTCGGATCGGCGCAGAGCGAGGCGGACGCCGGAAGCAGCCAGCAAGGTCCATGCAGGTGCATCGCTCGCCGCACACAGACGGGCCTGCCGCGCATGCTCTGTGCTGACGGCCAGGGAGCCGCAGTTGCAGTCGTCCTGGAAACAGTGGCGCTTATGCCATGGACGTCGTCTCAGCAATCTTGCATGCTTTGTACTAGGCAATGGTTGCATTCTTGTTCAGAAACAGCGCGCCGCCGCATCCGCGCGCCCAGTGCGGGTGCACGGGTGCGCGGCGCGCGCGCCGCTGGAGACCAGGAGGCCGCAATGGTGCACACGTATGCGGCTGCAGTCGTCCTGGAAACAGTGACATTTTCTGCCAAGGACGTAGAGCAATGCTGCATGCTTTGCAGGCAGTCTGCAATACTGCATGCTCTGCGGGCAATCTTCCGCCTGCCAGTTGCCAGGCTACGCACACAATGCTGGATACGAGGCCCGTAGCTGTTTGCGCCACTTGCGTCCTGGGAAACTTGTCTGTGTGCGAGTTTGCACAGGCCCATTTTCTATATAAGACGCATCGCTGGCAGCCTTTCTCGCCTCAACATATCTACAATGCCAGAAACAAGGTGAGCATCTGACTGATCTGCAGCGATCTGCAGTGCTTATTTCATATCCGTCTTGTTCTGTGACAGCGCACTTGCAGACTTCAACAGGCTGGAATGCGCCGCCGATCATGGATATCAAATCGAACAAGACGACATAGATGAGCTATTTGCGGAACGCAAGAAAATCCTCGCGGGCGACTCGGAACTGTGGCGCAAAAAAGTTCGAGAACAGTTAGAGAGGGTTGCTAGAGAAATTTATTCCGAAGGGTTGATGGTGAACCTTCTCCGTGAAAATGAGCACGTGAAGCCAGTCGTGTACAAGGAGTTCTTCCCAAAAGCAGAAAACAAAATGAAGTTTTTGATAGGCAAGGAACAGTATTGGAAGGACTTCATCGGTGTACACAAAGCGCTACTTGCGGAACGCAAGAAAATCTGCGAGGGCGACAAGAGACTGCGGCACAAAAAAGCTCAAGAACAGTTAAAGAGGACTGCTGCAGAAATTAATTCCGAAGACGAGAACTTGAAGAAGCTGAAAATTCTCCGTGAAAATGAGCACGTGAAGCCAGACGTGTTCCAGAAAGCAATCAACAAACTGAGGTTTGCGATGGACAAGGAACAGTATTGGGTTAAATTCCTCCATGCAAGTTGAGAAATGTATCGCAGTCGTAACAGTTGAAGTAGTAATATAAGCGAGCTGGCCCTGCGCGGTACAGCACCCCCTCCCGTCCGAGGAGTCGTCCACATGCACCACCTCGCTGCGCATGCTTTTTTCTTTCTCTCCCTGTATGACTATAAGTGTGAAGTGTGCCCCCGAGAATGGCACTCAGCCAACCGCGCGGCTGCGCGTTCAGAATCTAATGCATGGCCAGAGCTGCACGTGAGCTCCTCTGAATATACCGTGCGTGCTGGACGCCTGGCCTCCCTGCTGGGCGGAGACACTAGGCAGCGAGCCGGGAAGCGCGTGCCCGAGTCTACTACGCGCTGCGGAAAGCCAGATGCCCCGTGTGGGTAGAGCAGGCTCGTATTTAGGAAATCTAATGCGAGCTCTCTTTGTCATTGACTGCCGACTACTGCAATATCAGCAACAGACTGCGCGGCTCACTCCAAATCTGCGCGGCCATATATACGCGCGGGGCGGCACCGCCACGCGACGAGATATAATATGCGTCTTGTGGGGTAGGATATAATGGGGTGGGGGCACGCGGAGGGCCCTGGGGGTCCCGCGCCTCACGTACCCTCGGCGATTCGCGCGGCACGGCGGGAACGCGTAACGGGTCTGCGGGGAGCGTGGAAGAAACGCAGACGGGGGGCGTGCGTGCGGGTGGAGCGCGGCGGCGGCGGGCTGCTCTGCTCGCGGGTAGCGTAACGCGGCTTGGCTTGGCTTGGCTTGTATTTAGTAACTCTAGTGCCATCGACTGTAGACACGGGCCGATAGCGTGCATTTAGGCCACTCTGTCGAAGAGAGCCTTCTGCGCACCGGGGCGACGCACATGCAGGTCCGGACCCCCGGATCGGCGCACGCAGGGAAGCCCGTTATACAAATGCATGTGCTGCGGCCGAGGGACCGGGAAGAAGGGACGCGTGCGTCCGGAGAGAGGCGGACGCCGGACAGACGTCTCGTGCGCGTGCGTGCGTGTATAGGGACGACTGGGAAGATGGGAAATAGACTCGGCGGATGTCGTTGGACCTCGGACGGCATGGCATGTGGCATGGAAGGGGGACCTGATTTGCGCCGGATCGGCGGATGACTCATCCGCCCCCCCTCCCCTTCCGCATCTGAGTCCGCCGAAAGCAAGAATAAAGTCCGAAACGTCCGATAGGGACATGCGCGACCCGCCCGGCGCCGAGCCCGAGCCCGAGCCCGAGCCCCGAGCCCCCGAATTTGAATCTGCAAAGAACGAAATCGGAAACAAAAACAAGGCCCTTTCCTTTGATAACGCGTTTGGTCCCCGGGCGGCTACGAAAACAAAGACGCGCGCGCGCAGGTGGGCAAGTGCGGATTGGAGAGAACGCGCTTTGCGCCGCGACCCGTGAACAGAGGAATTCGCCGCGGGTGCGATCGACGCGCGCGCGCAGCTGCTGGCTGGCTGGCTAACGCGAGCCGCGCTCCGCAAAGAGCAAAGAGCAACGGGGGTGGCTTCGCACTACATGTACGCTTAGAAAGCCGGCCGCGGTGCACGGTTAATCACGCACGTACGTATACGTGTCGCGCTTATCGCCCCCTTTGACCCGCCTAAAACAAAAATATACCAGCACAAAGCCGTCCGCCAGCGCCGGATCTCTTTCGCCTCAGCAGCCCCCTCCTTCCTTCAGGCTTCCATACACCGCGCAGCTCGGCGTTGCGTGGCGGACGTGGCAGCGCGGCGCTGCAGCCCGAGACACCGCGCACACCGCACCGCAAACTGCGCTTCGCGCCGCTTTCGCGTATACATATAGCAGGAGCCCAGCTCAGCCCCCCCTCGCGTCTCTGCTTTGTTCTCTTTTCTGCGTCGCCTCAAGTATATACATACGCCGCTACCGCCGCCGCGTCCCCCGCGCCCGACCGGCTTACATGGGCCGCCGCGAGATCCAGCTCGCGCTCGACCTGCCCCCGAGCCTGCGCCTCTACCCCTGCGCCGTCGCGGGCACCTGCCGGAAGGCCGGGAAGGCGACCCTGCACCTGCACCTGCACGACGCCCTCGACGACGACGACGAAGACGACTGCGGCGCAGGCGACCTCGCGTTCGAGAACGGAACAGGCGCGCAGCACACGCACACGCACACGCATATGCACAGCGCGCAGCAGCACCAGCAGCTGCGCCCGCAGCGCCCGCACCTGCGCAAGCACCACACCGACCCCGGGCACCAGCAGCGCACGTTCATCTTCTCCGCCGACTTCGCGCCGCGCGCGTCCGCGCGCGTGCGGCACCGGCACCCCGCGTCGCTCGCGCGCGCGACGCTCGCCGCACACGCGTTCGGCGCGCCGCCGCCCGCGTACGCGTTCGCGGACCGCGTCGCCGCGCCTGCGTACGCGGCGCGCTTCTTCGAGTGCGTGGCGTCGCCGCCCTGGAGCACGAGCACGAGCTCGTCGGCCTCGTCGGCCTCGGCGGCGAGCAGCGCGGGCGCGGTCACGCCCGGCAGCGCGGCGGGCCCGAGCGCGGGCGGGTTCCCGTTCCCGGCGTTCGAAGCGCCGGCGTGCGCGGCGGCGGAGGGCGCCGACGCGGGTGCGCGCGGGGCGTGGCGCGAGCTCGCGCTCGAGGACGGGGTTAGCGGGGCGTGGACGGCGGGGGGCGAGGGCCGGCTGGACGCTAGCCTGGGCCCGGGGCTCGAGCCGGAGAGTTTGACTGGGATTGGCAATACGGGCGACGCCCTGGCACGTTGTTGTGCTGCGCGGGGGCGCCCAGAGCGGGCGAGCGCCGGCGTGTGTGATGGCGATGGCGATGGTGGGAACGGGGAGCAACGGGCGCAGCTGGACGCGGGCGGGCGTTCCGCATCGGGCACCGGGGGCGCTTCTTGGACGGCCTGGGCTGCGTGTACATCGCAACCCCCGTCTGCTTCGCCTTCTGGGCCCGGCGCCGGCCCCTCTTCGCCCAGTCACGATCCCAGGCCCACCCACCACATGCCTCCTCTCCTAAAGCCGCACTGCCCGTCCTGCACCTGCGCCCACGCCCACTCCCGGCCGTCCTCCCCTCCCTCTGCCTCTGTCTCTGCCTCTGCCTCCGCCTCTACCTCTACCTCTGCCTCCTCCGCGTCCACATCGACCTCCACGCCGGCACCATCCAGCCCGCACGCCCGCCCAGCCCCCTACGCGCGCCCCCGCCCGTCCGCCCTGGCATCCGTCCTCCCGCCGAGCCTCCCCGCGACGCCCGCCGGCCCCGGCCCCAGCGCCCTGCGCCCGCGCGCCCGCCCTGCCCCCCGCCGCGCCGCATCCTACGAGCCCGAGCCCGCGCCTGCCGCCCAGTCCATGTTCGCGGCCCTCTTCGCGGGCGGTCTCCCGAAGGAGGCGCGCGAAAAGGAGAAGGAGAAGGAGACGGAAATGAAGATGAAGATGGAGGAGGGAGGCGGAGAGCGGAGGAAGGAGGCGCAGGAGAGGAAGAGGGAGGTAGAGACAGAGGCGGAGGTGGGCCGCGCCAAGGCCG